>OU343224.1:287942028-287990555 GCA_910596185.1 Chrysanthemum makinoi | reverse complement strand
GAGATCATCTGTCATCTATACTATTTACATGATGTGCATTTTTGCTTTCACTTTTGGTCCCTCACCCGTGCCCTTTTGGGAACACAAGCAGAATTAATTGCATACTTGGGGGACCAAAAGTGAGCGAAAACAGTGCAATTAGGCGTAATCCAAATAGTATCCAGGGCAGACGATTTCCATTATTTTTTACCGAACAACAGGGATGATCTATGAAATTTACTCTTTTATTCATGACTGATAACTAATGCAGTTAATCATGATCCAAATATTTGAATAAAAAATTTTAAAAGGTTATATAGAGACTTTGGCTGATTTCAAAACTCGTTTGACTCCTACTCCAATTCTAGCTTATTTAATCTGTTTGAAATAAAACACTGCCCGAATCTATCCATTCATAATTAAATGGAGTGAAATTGCCACGTCTTATTTCTAGCTGTATAGTTAAGAGGACATTCCTGCAAGGGCCAACGTAATACATCATGGATACCGGGTTTAACTTCAGACCCTTTTTCTTAACGAATATTTTCATAAAAATAAGTCATTAGGCTTCTCCAACAACACCTCCCATCTGGTAAATAAACAGTTTCTGTTAAATATTATAGTAAAATGATTTTTTTTTTAATTTTATAATAATTTTTTAACAAAATTATTTTTTTTAAGTTTTTTTTAATTGTTATAAGTGTTATAGCAAAAAAGTTTAATAAAATTAATTTTTAAATAAACAGTTTTTAAGTGTTATGGTAAAATGATTTTTTTTTTAAATTTTGTAATATTTTTTTAACAAAATTTATTTTTTTAAAAAAGTTTTTTTTAATTTATTATAATAAAATTAAAATATTTTTGTAAAAATAAAATTAGAGATTTTTTTAAAGAGTAAATTACATATATCGTCTCAGTGGTTTGTATTTTGAGAGGGAAACCGGATTTTTGCAAGGTTAACCCTCCGTTAGTCCATCATGCCAAGTTACTAAGACACTATAAACATATTATTTGATTATAAACAAACACTATAAACTGTTTTTCTACTAATTTAAAACACACTAATTAAACAATCATGTTCAGAACACAATACCAAACACCCCATATTAACCAAAAGCTTATCGTTACCTTAGCTGTAATAGCGAGAACCTTTCCCCATTCATTGTCGTACCACGCAATCACCTTCACCATATCATCTTCCATAACCATGGTAAGTGATGAGTCTATAGTTGATGACACGTCGCTGCATCTGAAGTTAACAGACACAGGAGGTTCATCACACACAGACAGAATACCATTTAGCTCATTGTGTGCAGCTTCTCTGAAGGTGGCATTCACTTCCTTTGCAAAAGTCTTCTTGGAAACCTGAACCACAAGTTCCACTACAGAGACATTGGGTATGGGTACACGTAGATCGATCTCGTTGAGCTTTCCTTTCAGTGATGGTAATACAAGTGCCACGGCCTTTGTTGCACCAATTGAGGTTGGGATGATGTTTAGTGCTGCTGCTCTTGCACGTCTAAGGTCATGGTGACTTGCGTCTAGCAGCCTCTGGTCTTCGGTGTAGGAGTGAGTAGTCGTCATTTTCCACTGTTGGTTCGGGTTCGGGTTCGGGTTCAGGTTCAACGGCCTTCACCTCGTTTGAGTCCTCTTTAATAGCATTAGATAGAGCCTCTGGATGTACAAACATGAGAATACTTATATTAGACCTACTAAAAAAATGCATATAGTCGAATTGCAACTTCAAATTGCAATAACAAATCATTCTCTCAGAAAGCACATTCAATAATAACATTATAATCAGTAAGTTCATTATAATCACTTTGGCGCATTTATCTCGACTACCAAGACCACATTAAGTTCAATAACACGAACATTTAATGAAATGGCCTCTCACCTTAACCTCAGTGGTGCTACTAAGAATGAGTTAAATGGTCCTTGTGCATCAAATAAGGAGCATAGTCAGAGCACACAAACTGATCCAGTTTCTTTACATCTTCAGTTGTCATCTCTATACAAGCCGGATGGAACCTACAGCATAATGGAGATTTATCAAGGACTCACACATAAAATAAGCTATAACTCAGGATGTGTTGGTAATTTTCCCATCCCAACAACAGTTGCATACAGGGGGTTAATTGATCATCATGTGATTGACTATCTAGCAAAGATAATTGAGTATTTTAGCACAGTGAAAATGTTTAATCAATTTCGTTTTTTGCTTGTGTATATCTCTCTTACAACTTGGTTTCCATTTTTTTCATGTGTTTTAGGCAGTTCAAAGAAAAATCAGTTTGTAATTAGTGTGTTTGGTATAAAGTATAAACCCTAGCTTCTGAAAGAATGAAATTAAGGAAGGAGATGGAGGATAACATAGAAGATACAACGGATCGGATTTCACGGGTTCCCGAGTTTATCATTCATCACATCATGTCATTTTTGGACTCTTCAAAAGAGGTGTCGATGAGTGTCTTGTCTAAGAATTGGTTTGTCATTACGGCTTCTTTCCCAATTTTGGATTTCAATATCCGAAAATTTGAGCAAGTCATGAAGTTATACTGCGTCCCTTTTGACCCAAGCAAAAATGGAAATGTAAGAGACAAGTTTTTCAAGTATGTTGAGTATACCACTTCCCTATTTTGCCAACAAAATGTCAGTGCACATATGTTTAACCTCGTTACTGAGCTATGTGACTCTACAGAAGTGGAATTGTTGACAGATACCTTGGGTTAATTTTTTAGAAAGATGTAAAGGTGTTGAAAATTAATACTTATTTTAGGCCAATTATGTGGACGCGCCCTGCTGCGATGCCAAAGTACCATTTTCCTAACCAACTCTTATCTGCTTCTTCATTAACAACTTTGGACTTACGGAATTGTGAGTTGCCTTCGTCCTTGATGGTTGATCAAGTGAGGTTCAACTCTTTGAAGTTATACCTTGAATGTCTCCATTTAGATGATGAAGCAATCAAGTATCTCACCACTAATTGCCCTCAACTTGAGGAATTAAACGTTTGTAGCCGCTTTGGTTGCAAAAGAATTTGTGTTTATGGGCATCAAAATCTTCAAAAAGTTGGGATTGACTGTTTAGTTGAGATTATAGATATTGAAGCTCCAAATCTACGTGATATCTGTGTTATAAATAGCAGAAGCAGTGAGGCACCTAATATAAACTTGGCTTCATGCAAAAAGCTAAAAGAATTGACTTACTATGCCTTTTCCCCCTCGAAGTCGGAAGTTTTTTCTGGCTTTTTGTCCAATATCCCCTTTATAGAAGATTTGACTTTGAGCCTTCCCGATAATTTCAAATACCTGAGGTTGTCGAGTTCTTCCTTGAGGACACTTGCACTACTAACGGAGTCTAATTTGGAAGAAATTGATATTACTACCCCCAACTTGCTTTTGTTTGAGTACTATATCCATTCAAATCTTCCAGCGCTTGTGATAAGGGATTCATTGCAGCTGAAAGCACGACTTGAATGTTACCCTGAAGATGATGTTGATAGTCTATGGTTCCAGAAGCTGAGGCAATTATTGGACATGAAAACTGGTTTCAAAGTTTTAAAGTTGCAAATTTGTGCGGTATTGTATTCACCTCAGCTTATCTATATAAAAATTCGTTTGTATTTTCACTTATTCCCTAGCAATGATATAGAATAATTCTAACTCTAAATTTGATCTACCAATTCTTTTTACAGGATTTCTTAGACGTTGAGGAACTAAAGATGATTCAGTCGCGACCTAATGAACTCGAGCATATTGACCTAGAACTGAGAAACATAAGAGGATTATCTGTTTATGAAGTTGTTGTGGATGCTATACTTTGGTGTTGCTGTCCTCGATCTCTAAATATAACTTCGTTGTTTCAGACCATTAATTCTGAAGAACGGCACCAAGTAGAGAAACATGTTCAGTAGTAATTTGCATGCACAACTAAGAACTTTATATATAGAAAGAACAAAATAATCTGTTTCTTTGTATTTAAGAATTGAATAGGGCGTTAAAAATGGTTCTAGAATATGCCAAGCAGAACAACCTTTACAAATACCTAAGGCGTAATTGACGTCACCATTAAGAAAATGAATTTGTTTTTCTGTACACGCAAATTGTTACAAGAGTTAGTATGCTTATTAGTTGAATATATAGGGGTTCAATAGTAGTGTTTAGTTTGACTATCTAGCAAAATGCGATAATCATAGGTATTTGGAAATTACTGTAACATTTTACTGCACCTTTAGCCATATCCAAGCTGTTTCACGGGCTTCCAAGCTTATCGGTACAATTACATAAATTATGTCTTGTTTCTGCATATGTGAGGATAGACATTAAATGGAGAGATGAAATAACATTTAAATATCGAAATAAGAGCAATACCTCATCTGAGAACATGAGGTTCAGAACCTCTTTCATTAATTGTGGGTCTGGAGAAGATGCTATACAAGCTGAGGAAGACCAAGTAAGCCAGATCAGCAGAAAAACTCAAGTATTAATAAGCCTAAATACAATTGAAAATGGTCATATTTTATCTGTGATTTCTACCCATTCAATATTTTGTTTCTAATGGGACATGCACAAAAATTGTTGGCTAAAAGCGCAACCTGTCAGTGGTAAAATAGGTCAACCCGGGCCATTTCAACACTTACCAAACTTGACCCATTTTGACCTGTTACCAGCCCGACCGACCTGCCTATCTTCCCATTAGTAAATGCTTACACAAAATTCTTGATCTCTATTGAACTGCATCAGTTTTTCTATATAGCATTAATAGGGAATCGACTTCACTTCTATCAAGAAAACTTGCCTCACCCGTAAGAGCAATGATCAAAATATCAGAGTTTAAAGCCATACCGGAGAAGATAAATTATTAGCTTTATTATTAGCCTCTTCCCGACATCTCACCTCAACCTCAATTCCAGCTTAGCATCTGCTAAATCTTTTTCAGCTTTTGAGATTTTCGCCTGCCGTGATTGTTCTTGCTTCTCCAATTCCTCCATGTCCTTATATTTCCCTTTCACTTTGGCACCATAAATATTATAAAACCATTATAAGAAAGATAAAGTTTTGATATAAACTATTTCTTCAAAACATGTAAACAAAAACAACAGAAACACTGTACCAGCTGGTTTTCTCTATCCAACATTTGCTTCCGTGATGTGTCAATATTATCTAAAAGGTCTCTCAACTTATTGCATTTGATATCATGATCCTTTTTTTCACGCTTTTGCTTACTACAGAAAAAATGTTACTGTACATTACAATTAGATGCGTATTACATTACATGGACTAACTTATCAAAATATATAAATTGAAAAGTAAACATACTCAAAGGGTTCTTTAGTATCATTCAACATCTTCCCTGCTTCCTCCATTTTTTTCTTTGCTTCTATCTCTTGATCTTTAGCCTCGAGATACTCAGCCTTCTTCATATCATATTTTAATCATGGCAATTTCTTCTTCATACATTCTGCCTGTGATATCATAAAAATAATATTTAATTTCCAATTTTATCAAATAATAAAAAGATATAGTTTCCAATCAAACCTTTGATAGAAGTTCCTCTCGTTGGTGAACACGCTCCACATCTCTTTCTTGTTCAGCATTAAGTGCCTTTAACTGACTTAGTGTTTCTCTATTCTTCTCGACTGCCTGAAAAAAGATTAAAATAAAATAAAATAATAAAGTAGTATATGTAAATACCTCTTTTTGAAATGTGCATATTCAGTTAAAGAGTGCTATAATGCGCTTAACACGCTTGCTTGTTCAGATCTATGCAAATTCAACACTTGTATCAATAAGAGCACGATGCATAACGGGAAGTTGGGGATCACCTACAGCCTTCTCGGTTTCTTCTAAAAGTCTCACTGGAGATAGTTTAGCAAACTCGCACACGCGATCTTTATACCTGAAAAATCGTCTTCCTTCATTAACACCTTTTCATCAAGTTTGCCATCGTCATTACGTACCTTGTTCAAATGTTCCAGTAACTTCTCTTTAGATATAACAGGAAGACAAGTTGAAACTTTGGGACTAATTGCATGTCCCTCCAATGACGAATCAAGATGATTTCGTGGCGGTGATGAGGCCCTGAATAAAAATTGCCTATTCTTTATTGGAATATGTTCCGCCTTCTCGCTGAAGTGACACTCTAAAACCGAGACACCTAGCTGAGTCGATAGAGATTCGAACCTTATACCATTGTAGTTCGTACTGTAATTGTAAATTAAAGCTGCACCTGAAATCTATTTAGCAAATTCGATTGCATCTTTTCTTATGGCCTCAAAAAATGGATTGGTGAAATAGAGATGGTGAGCTCTGGGGTCAATAGAAGATCATATCATGTCACATGCAGTCGTCAATGCTTCTTTAGAATGATCAAAATCAGCAACTCTCCTTCTAACGAATGGCCATGCTGCAACAGACCCAACTGAGAGATTACACAAACAATATAAAAACATTTTTCTTTTCTAATTTTTTGTTAGACTATCATGGTAAATACATGCTTAGCTCTTGGAGAAAAGATGGGTGATATACTGATATCATTTCCTTCAAGTAAGAAATTAGCTTATAACTATTTAATCTCTCGACATGCTTGATGCAACATAAAGCTCTATAACATGTAATTCTTAATAAATAAAAGACATAATTTCTAAAAGATATATATACCTGTCCATGCATCCTTCACACTTCACCATGAATTTATCTGGATTATCGGGCAACTTACACTTGCAGTATCTTCATCTATCAGAAAATTAAAACCACAATTAATTTTTACTCTGTAGTTCAGAATATAGCAATTCCACAAAAAATCAAAAGTGTACTCACATAGCGACAAGATCAGGCGTGAACTACCAGTAGCAGTCTTGTATTCAAACCGACAAAAATAGTCCTCAGTAGCCATAATCACCAGCTTCTTATAATTCCTAAAAGAATGCACAATACACTTCCCTTCAATCGTACCTGCACTCTGCCAATCATAATGATCCTACAAAAATAGCTCCTTTGCACCATGAAACGTACACCTCCCTCCCAACGATTCCTCCGGCTTGTCATACCTCCTAACCTTAACCTTTACATTACTCCTATGATCAGCCTCTAGCTTCTCCACACTAGCAACATACGGAAGCTTGTCCAAACCAACCAGCCTCATTAATACACAATCACCGGCTGTAAGAAGTAAAAAAAAGAGTCTAAAACACCTTTCTATAAACAGAATATAGTATTTTTTTTTAAGTAACACAAAGAATAAGTCCAAAGAACAACTAATAGAAAGTATGTACCATCTGGTACATAAATAAACGTTAGTTCGCTGCAAAAAATATATATAAAAACTTTAAAAAAAATCATCTTTACTACAGAGTACTATATAAAAGATAAGATCTTTTGCAATCCCACTATACAACGTGATCAAGAAAGAAAAGTTAGAGCATGATGGGAAGCATGGTTATGCTAAGGCCAAGGGCCACTTGGAACATGCGTTGATGAAGTTCATTCCAGATGCACCATCTGCAACATAATGTTTCATTACGACTCCTAGCGAAACTCCCCTACATTTGAACAAAGCTACCTGCTAAAATTCGTATATCATTTGAACAAAGTTACCTACTCGGTACTACTCTGGATAGTGAATTCATTGCCAGTGACAATCTATGATGGTGAAACAAAATAGCTTTTGTTATGTCAGATTTTCATGTATTTGGTTTTACATAAAAATATAGCAGGGTTTAATGTATTATTGACAACTACAACAGAAGGAAGCATTAATTTGGACATAAAACCCATGGTACATATAATTGTATTGTTCGATCATGATTAGTAACACGGATGTGCGCCCCTTTTTCCGCCAACTGTAACAATTCATGTTAACAATAATAATAACAAATACTTACAGGAAATCTGATTGGTTCCGAACCGTCAAGTTTATCACACAAGCTAACCACTTGTGAATGGTCAACCGTAATAAACTTCAAACAACTCAGAAACAATGCAATGAAGATCTAGAGGAGTTTAGTGTTTCCCCGAGTCGTTAAGTCCCAACGATCTGTGGAATGAATAACCAAACGTATAGTGATCGTGAATTTGAACGGGAAAAAAGTATGATTTTGAATAATTATACCTAAAGAAAAAGTTTGTAAATTACAGGGGCTTAAATGCAAATTAAAGAAAATTAAAAAGATAAATTATATTAAATAAACGCTATCACTATTTTTAAATTTTGATTTTCTTGAATTTTCTTTTATAAATTTAAATTAAAAACTAATTTTAAACTTTTAAAACTAAATTAAAATACTAAAAATTATGAAAATAAAGAGGAAAATTGTGAAACTATTTTTCAAAAATCTACAATAACTAAACAAACTTTTGAAAATTGAATTTGTATTTTTCTGATTTATATTCTAATTTCTATGATTTAAAAACTATATAAAACTAATTAAATGGCTAAAAATTACAAATTTAATTAAGAAAAATCTGGAAAAATTATTTTTTTGCTTTTTATATTTATCTTAATCTATGAAAATTGAAAACTTATTTTTTGAAGCTTTTCTGAATTAATTGTATTAAAAGCTAATTAAAAATGCCTAAAAACTGATTAAAATAAAGAAAAATAGTAAACAGTGATGGAAAATTATGAAAAATTCAGGAAAAGTCTAAAATAATATTCTAAGTCTATGAAAAATATAAAAACCTATACTAGTGTGCAAGATATGAGGCTGCAGTGCAAACTGCTTATGAATAAGCACTTAATAATAAGCAAATGAACACTAAAAGGCACAAAATGAACACAGAAGCTAAATCATACTAAAACAACCTAATACCAACCTATTTCAACTGATCTAACCATGGAAGAAGCAAAATACAATGACTTGACTTGTTTGAATTTAGAAACTGAAATCAGCTATACCAACCTAATTAGAGCTTATCAAACAGCTTGTCAAATAAGCTATACTGAAAACCAAACTTTGAATACTCAAGAATACCACCCAAACTATAACTAAACTGAATTTCAAACCCTAAGGAGCTAAAACCAACCCTGTGCAAGATCTGCAATAAGGCCTGGTTCACACTCAGTATGCTGAGTGTGAATAGGGGAGAATGGTGCTTATTGGACAGCTGAATAGGAGCTTGAGACTGTTTCCAAAAATTTCACAAAATTCACTTTTGACTTCTCAACCAGTTGAAATTCAATATCCCAAAATTACAAAGACTTTGAACCAGAAATGAATCCTCTAAAAATCCACATAGGTTGGTGAAAAACTGTTTTTACCATTTTTGACTTTTGACACAGAATTGGATATTTGACTTTTGTGAGTTTTGATCTTTAACAACTGAATGAAATTGATGTTTTATAACAAAATGAACCTAATGCAAGCTATTATAACCACTATCTAACCTTTATGGAGGATTTGTAATACTGATTCACACAAAATCTTATCAAGAGCATTTATGCAAATTTTGACTTTTGAGTTCTAAAGTGAAAAATAATGACTAAGTTGAATATAACTAGCCTAAATGAGAATGCAGTATCAGGACTTAACCAAATTCTAAACCTCTAACTCAGATAAACAGCTTGTGCCAAACAGTACTGAATCTAACTAAGATGCAAACTTAAAGTGACAACCACTTAATCTAAATCCATGAAAGCTTACAACTATGATCTAACAACAAATAATGAGCTAAATAATGCAGATACTACAACTAAAATACAAGCTAAAACAGTTTATGCTAATTGACAGAATTGAGATAAGTAAAAACTTACAAAAGTCCAAGCCACAATGGCTTGCCAATCAACAAAGAACCACTATCCTATTAACCCAAATCAAACTAAATATCAACCCATTTCCACCATCAATACCAGCAATTCAGACCAGTCACAATTTTGTAGCTGTAGGTTGACTTTTGTTGACCAGGTACCAAACTTACTTGAGCTTGAGTTATAAGCTTACCAAAAGCTATTAGTAGCTTAAATAAGCTTATTGGAACTAGAAATAAGCTAATTGAAGCTTGAATATAAGAGCATGAAAACTGGTTTTTTAACAGTGAACATAAAAACATGAAACTTATATAAAACCTTGAATTAATACTTGAAAATAGATTACAATGATAAAACAATCTTAAGTTTAGTACATAGAAACAGGAGATTACAATTTAAGACTTAAACTAAGACATTGAAAAAAAAACGATTTGCAAGAAAATATAAAAATTAACTACCCTCACTCTCTGCCTTCTCCTCTTCTATTTATACATCAAAAGTCTTCCCACGTGTCCTCTGAGTAAATCCCACCACTTTTCATAGCCATTGGATCACTTGGGATGATATTGGCCGTTTGATGAAATTTTGGCGCCAAAAGATATATCAACTGGGGGGAGGGTTTTGAGTGCAAGGAAGGAGAAGCTTTAAATGCTTCTTGTTGGTTTGTGGAGGTGGAGTGATAAGGTTGTGGAGTGTGAGCTGGAGGTGAGGGGATATCTGGTTTTGCAGAGCAGTTGGTGAAGAGGAAGACTTTGGAGGGAAAAGGTGAGTTGACTGGGTGGTTTTACTGGGGATATATTAATAGGCAGGGGTTCAAAACAGGGGGTCAAGGTGTTTTGGCAGGGGGTCATGGTTCAAAAGGGTTCAAGGGTCATGGTTTGGTTTTAATAACAAGGACCTTTCTTGCAATTTCACAAAAACCAAGGATCAAATCTGCCAATTTCTCAAAGTTGTTTCAAGGGTCAATTTTGCCAAGTTTCAATAGTACAAGGACCATCAAAGAAAATTTTCCATTTTTAAACTTCCAAGGACTATTTTTGCCAATTTTGAAACTTGAAGGACCAAACTTGTAAATTCTCAAAACTTTTGAAATTTTTCACCAAATGACTAATTATGACAAATTATGATTTCAAAAGGACCTTTGGTGACTTTTCTTTTAAAATAAGTGCTCAGGGACTATTTTTGACAAGATTTGAAACTTGGGGGACTAAAACTGCCAATTATGCAAACTTAGCTCGATTTTCATCTGATTTTAAACATTTTGCATCTGAAACATATAAAATGCAATTTTGAGATATTTTCAGTATTTTGATGCATTTCTGAGCATTTTTTAAGTGTTTTGCGTTCAGATTTGACCAAAAATGATGAGTATTTACACACTCATCAATCCCCCACACTAAACTATTGCTAGTCCCTAGCAATCTTTTGAGAAAAACTTAATGGATTTGAGTCTCTTTACCAAAATCCATTACTTCTGGAGTAGCCAAAATGTTTCAGTTCAAGTAAGAACCTTGGTACACTGATAACCAAATGATTTTGAGCAAATCACCAGCTTTCCACGGATTTGATTTGTCTTTACCAGAAGCCGTTTGCTTCTGGACTAGCCAACTCTTAGATAAAATATCTTTGGTGAGTCGATTACCAATTATGGTTTTCCAACTGCCTTTACCACAAGCCATAAACTTGCGGGCTAGCCAACTCTTCACTAATTAAAGATATGGTGAGCTGAACACCATACAATTTTGGGCAAATTGCAAGCCGTCAACGGATTTGAGAAATCTTTACCAAGAGCCGTTTGCTCCTGGATTAGCCAATCCTTTTGTCTATTAGACATGGCGGACTGATAACCGTAAGCTGAGTGAGTGCAAAACACTTACTGCAAAAACAAATTTTGGCCAAAAATGGGGGAATAAGATGGTATAATTACATGATAAAATTCATGAGAATTCCCCCCCACACTAGAAATGAATATTGCCCTCAATATTCAAAGTACCGGCTGTTATGCCGAAACTGAGAACGTAAAAGGGAAATACTACGGCCATTATTTTGAAAGATTTATTATTATTATTATTATTTTTTTTATTTATTTTTTTTTTTGAAATTTATATACAACAGCGGGGGGCAACTCCCCCACACTAGGGTGGTAGAAAATAGAAAGAAGTCAGAAATACGGGTGAAAACCCATATAGTGTGCTAGTATTTTTGATTCCCGAGTCGCTAGCTTGACTCGACCCCGTATTCATTTGTTCTTCGGGAAGCAACGTGGAAAACCAATCTCGATCGGACTTTCGTTCACGGTGTTAATAAACATATGAACATCAGAAAGTTCCACACCGACGAGATACAACCGCGGTATTGTTAATAGTAGAAACTATAAAGGATGATATCGGGGTCAAAGATGGTGTCCTCATTCCCGAAAGAGAATAGGGAAAGAGCAACCACACCATCTGTGAAGAATGGAATAAAGATGTGCATGAGAATGAATGTCCATTCCTCATCAAGTAAAAGCAAATCACCATCTTTGACATTTTTAAACTTAGTCTTGAAGTTTGTATGGTGATTGTCAACAGAATTTCCGGTAGGGAGGGTTGGAAACGGTTCTTCAATCAACAGATTTTCCAGAAAAAGGATGTCCCCCTCCTGATCAAAGTAAGTATTATCAATTCCTGTTGGAATCGACTCATCACTAAGAAAGGCGTCGACTTCATTCCAAAAGTTGTCATCTTCCTCATCCGGAGTGAGAGAAGGGATGGAAGAGTCGGGATTAATATGACTAGGAGATGATGGATCATTTTTGAGCAATTCTTCAATGGGAAGATTGTCTCCCATTGGATCACAAATATCATCATCCAATCCAGATGAAACTGAAGAGAGTTTGGTTTCATCCACAGAGTTAACAAACTCGATACGATAAACTGATTCCGGAGGTGGGACAAGTGGTGTGCTCTTAGAGCTAGCAATTTCCACCACTTCCGATAAAGTCTCCGATTCTAGATCATCATCATCAAGAACACTCTTGACTCCCCTGGTACAACTTTCAAACCATTTGTTTGAACCAGGGTTGATTTTCAACTCTTTTAGCTCAAAGACGTTTTTGGTGACTCCTCTTAACTGTGAAATTTGAGAGTGTTGCATTGATTCTTTCAGATTTTTGATCAATTGTGGCAACACTCTGTTTGGATAGAGGTTTGGAGTTTTGTTTGATATTAAACGTGAGTTCTTCGTTGTCAACCCGTATGGTCAACTCTTCAGCAAATACATCAATTAGAGCACGGCTCGTTCTCAAGAAAGCTCTCCCTAAGATGAGGGGAACTCTAGGATCTGCATCAAAGTCTACTACAACAAAGTCAGTAGGAAAGTGAAACTTTCCTACTCTCACCACGACATCCTCGGCTATCCCAAGTGGACGAGTTATGGTACGGTCCGCTAGCTCGAGTGTCATACAAGTGGATGTAAGTTTAGGAAGAGACAGTTTCTTCCATACTGAGAGTGGCATGAGGTTAATGCTTGCGCCAAGATCGGCCAAGGCGGAGCATTGAACCATCCCCAAGAAATCACACGGGATTAAAAACCTGCCGGGTCTTCAAGCTTTTTGGGAAGCTTCTTTAGAAGGACCGCTGAGCATTGCTCATTGAGAGGAGTTTTAGCCATCTCAATAACTTATCTTTGTTGCTCATTAAGCCTTTTAAGCGTGGATGCAAATTTGGGCATTAGAACGAGAGCATCAACGAAGCTTATATCAAAGTGTAGTTCATTGAAAATTTGGAAAAATTTTTCCATTTGCTCTTTGGTTTTGTCTTTGAGCTTCTCATCATGCAATCTTGATGGGTAAGGAAGTCGACTAGAATTTTGAGCCGGGACGGAAGTCATTTCTGGCTCAGAATTTGTCTTCGGAACTTCGGGTTCCGGACTTAAAGCTTGGACTCCCGAAGGTGGGACGTGTGCGGTACTTCGTGGGCTTGAGAATTGCACCTTGTCCGTGTATCCTTGGTAACTTGACTCATTGCTCCTGGTGGAGGAGGCATTGGAGTCGAAGGTCCATTGTGCGTCTTACCACTACTAGTGGTGACGGCTTTCAACTCGCATTTGGATTTGGACTGTATTGCTTGGAGTCCTCCAGAAGATGACGAAGCTTTGTTCATATTCATGTTCACGAAACTGCTCATCATATTCTTCAACTCATTTGTCTGCCGAGATAATGTGGTATCAATTTCCTTTTTTAGCTCAACTCTCATGTTATTGATCTGAGTTTGCATTGAACGTATGCTTGACTCAGTAATTTTCATGAAGTCATTTGGTAGGGGAGCTTGAGAAGGTTGTTGATAACTTTGCTGATTTGGAGCTTGATATGGTTGGTTGAAATTGTTCCGGTTTTGATTGAAATTTTGAGAGTTATTGAAGTTTTGTCCTTGATTTGGAACAAAGCGATTTTGATTGCCATGGTTTTGCACAGGAGGAAAACCAGGTGGTGTCATACCACTAGGTGCACGGTAGTGAGGATCGGCTGTGGTCGGTATTGATTGTGGTTTACAGAAGCTACGGGAGCTTGGTAAAAAGAAGCATCGGTTGCGTGACAATCATAATACGCGTGTGGACCACTACAAGTTTCACACACCTTGTTTACGGCTTTTATTGGTTCCGGCTTATGAATTTCGCTTTTGATTTCCTTTACCTCTTTCATCATACAACGGATGACGTCCGTTAGAGCGGCTAACGGAGCGGCTAACTCAGAAGAGTTACTGGATGAAGAAGCAGGAGTGTTCGGAATATTGACTTTGTTGCGAGAAATAGGAACTTTTGATTTTTGCTCGCAAATCTCAATCACATCTTTAGGCTTACAATTCAAGATATTGCCACTATGAGGCTGCGTTCAAAGAATCTTGATCGTTACCGTTCAACCCATTATAAAAGATATTAACTTATTGAAGCTCCGTGAATTCATGATGGGGGCATTTTCTGAGGAGATCTTTGAATCTCTCCCATGCCTCTCCAAAGTTTTCATCGAAATTTTGACGAAATCCAGAAATTTCATTTTTAAGATTAGTTGTCTTTGATGGAGGAAAGAAACAATTGACAAACTTTTGAACAAGATCCTCCCAAGTTTCGATGGATCGAGGGGGGTTCTTTTTCCACCAAATCCGGATGTCCCTCAAGTGAGAATGGAAATAGCATCAACTTGATCACTTTTTGTGGTACATCTTTGAAATTGATCGTCGAGGTCAACTTGTTAAACCACCGGATGTGTGCATACGGGTCTTCTCGATCAAACCCGTGGAATTGATTCGTAGACACAAGTTGGATTAAATGTGTCTTCAATTCGAAGTGATCAGAATTGATTACTGGTAAAACGATGGCATCTCCATAACCCTCGGTGGGTGCCTGGAGCATTTCCGCTATAGTTCGTTCGTCTGCCATATTGTTGCTTGGAATAGTACGAATCTCGGGTCCGACTATTTGGGCAGCACGTCTATGAGAACGTCTTCTAGGAATTTCTGCTAGATCACGAAAAGGACTCAATGATCTAGAAGAACGAGTGCGCATGCACTAGACGTAATTCGAGGAAACAAGAGAATTATGAAAATGGGAAAGAAGAATCTTTTTTTTTTGGGTTTTATGGTTTTGAAAAGTAGATATAACAACAAATCCAATTAAAACAATATCGAGGCAAAACGACAGTGAACTTAAACCAATAATCACAAGATGAATGGCTTCTTTGAAAAAGGTACACCACTCACAAGGACACAAAGGCAAGTTTTAATCTTTGGTTCGGGAACTTATTATGGTCGTACCCCAAGTTAGGTAGTACACGCCTTGGTTTTTGGCGGTGGTAATTTTTTATGTTGTTATTTAAACAAAGAAAACGACAAATCTTTTTGTATTTTTATCTTATATATATATAGAAACAAAAGAAAAATATTTTTTGTGTTTTATATGTTTTAAGATGTTTTTTGATTTTTGGATTTTTATAAGAAAATATAGATATATATAGATGGTATGAACAAAGAGTGAATATTCAAATCACTAATCTGCTGAACGTAAGATTATTAGCACAGCTCCCCGGCAGCGGCGCCAAAATTTGATTGGTTCCGAACCGTCAAGTTTATCACACAAGCTAACCACTTGTGAATGGTCAACCGTAATAAACTTCAAACAGCTCAGAAACAATGCAATGAAGATCTAGAGGAGTTTAGTGTTTCCCCAGGTCGTTAAGTCCCAATGAGCTGTGCGACTGAATAACCAAACGTATAGTGATCGGGTGAATTTGAACGGGAAAAAGGGTATGATTTTGAATAATTATACCTAAAGAAAAAGTTTGTAAATTACAGGGGCTTAAATGCAAATTAAAGAAAATAAAAAAGATAAATTATATTAAATAAACGCTATCACTATTTTTAAATTTTGATTTTCTTGATTTTTCTTTTATAAATTTAAATTAAAAACTAATTTTAAACTTTTAAAACTAAATTAAAATACTAAAAATTATGAAAATAAAGAGGAAAATTGTGAAACTATTTTTCAAAAATCTACAATAACTAAAAAAACTTTTGAAAATTGAATTTGTATTTTTCTGATTTATATTCTAATTTCTATGATTTAAAAACTATATAAAACTAATTAAATGGCTAAAAATTACAAATTTAATTAAGAAAAATCTGGAAAAATTATTTTTTTGCTTTTTATATTTATCTTAATCTATTAAAATTGAAAAATTATTTTTTTGAAGCTTTTCTGAATTAATTGTATTAAAAGCTAATTAAAAATGCCTAAAAACTGATTAAAATAAATAAAAATAGTAAACAGTGATGGAAAATTATGAAAAATTCAGGAAAAGTCTAAAATAATATTCTAAGTCTATGAAAAATATAAAAACCTATAATAGTGTGCAAGATATGAGGCTGCAGTGCAAACTGCTTATGAATAAGCACTTAATAATAAGCAAATGAACACTAAAAGGCACAAAATGAACACAGAAGCTAAATCATACTAAAACAACCTAATACCAACCTATTTCAACTGATCTAACCATGGAAGAAGCAAAATACAATGACTTGACTTGTTTAAATTTTGAAACTGAAATCAGCTATACCAACCTAATTAGAGCTTATCAAACAACTTGTCAAATAAGCTATACTGAAAACCAAACTTTGAATACTCAAGAATACCACCCAAACTATAACTAAACTGAATTTCAAACCCTAAGGAGCTAAAACCAACCCTGTGCAAGATCTGCAATAAGGCCTGGTTCACACTCAGATGCTTTGAGTGTAACAGGGAGAATGGTGCTTATTGGACATGGTGAATAGGAGCTTGAGATGTTTCCAAAATTTCACAAAATTCACTTTTGACTTCTCAACCAGTTGAAATTCAATATCCCAAAATTACAAAGACTTTGAACCATAATGAATCCTCTAAAAATCCACATAGGTTGGTGAAAAACTGTTTTTACCATTTTTGACTTTTGACACAGAATTGGATATTTGACTTTTGTGAGTTTTGATCTTTAACAACTGAATGAAATTGATGTTTTATAACAAAATGAACCTAATGCAAGCTATTATAACCACTATCTAACCTTTATGGAGGATTTGTAATATTGATTCACACAAAATCTGTATCAAGAGCAGATTTATGCAAATTTTGACTTTTTGAGTTCTAAAGTGCAAAATAATGACTAAGTTGAATATAAATAGCCTAAATGAGAATGCAGTATCAGGACTTAACCATATTCTAAACCTCTAACTCCGATAAACAGCTTGTGCCAAACAAGATCTGAATCTAACTAAGATGCAAACTTAAAGTGACAACCACTTAATCTAAATCCATGAAAGCTTACAACTATGATCTAACAACAAATAATGAGCTAAATAATGCAGATACTACAATTAAAATATAAGCTAAAACAGTTTATGCTAATTGCTTAGAATTGAGATAAGTAAAACTTACAAAGTCCAAGCCACAATGGCTTGCCAATCAACAAAGAACCACTATCCTATTAACCCAAATCAAACTAAATATCAACCCATTTCCACCATCAATACCAGCAATTCAGACCAGTCACAATTTTGTAGCTGTAGGTTGACTTTTGTTGACCAGGTACCAAACTTACTTGAGCTTGAGTTATAAGCTTACCAAAAGCTATTAGTGTGACAATCCGTACTTTCAGGTCATTTCTCGACACGATTCATGTCTCATTATTTCAACATTTTTAGTAAACTTGGTTTACTTGTTTCAAATTCGCGTAACCTTGGAGGTTTAGCGGCGAATTCATGATCATGACATCACGTACATTTCATATGGACTATGAGTAGTCTACATTTCATTGACATCATGTGCATCTCATAAATTCATTCACGACATTTCATTTCACTTTATACGTGTAATTTTTATGTTTAATAATCTTTATCGCGTGAGTTTTTATTTTTACATTTAATCCGTTACTTTCAAAAATGATCCCGATGTATTTTTAAACTCACATTTAGTTTATAAAAACTATATTTTTAGTTTTCCTAGTGTTTCAAATTTATTTGGTATATTAGTCGTTAAAGTTTAATTATTACGTCGTTTTTCTTAAAATTGTACAATAATTATTTTTATCACTCAAATTTCACAAGGAAAGTATTTTTACAATTTTTATCAACTCATTACATTGTATTTTGATCTAATAAAAACTTACTTTTACCAAAAGTCCCAATTACCTACAATTCACTTACCTTTTCATTAAAATTTAAAAAAGTCTTAAAAATAAATACATACAAGTAACAATTTAAAAAAAAAAAAAAAAAAATTTTGAGACAACCCTCCCCCAAAAACCGGCCAAGGAGAGGGAGTCTCATAAATGTGGTAAGGTTCTTGATTATACATGTTTTCACACTTCCTTATAAGTCTTATTACATTATTTTGTCACTCATTCACTTCACAAAATTTTTCCTCAAGTGTTAGAAAGTTTGTTTTTCCTCTCTTTGGTTCTCCATAAAACCGGCCACATAAGGGTTCTCCAAGGGATCATCATCTAAAGATTTTCAAGATTCAAGTGTTAATTCAACCTAGATCATATCCTTTTCATGGTTTTGAAATAAAAACCAAGGATATTTAAGTTAATCCTTGTTACCTACACCTCTTCACTTGCACTAGTAAGCATATTCTTATCATTTTTATGTTTCCTCTTTCATTTCATATGTTTCTTATCATTTTTGGAGCTTTTATGCAAGTATTGTGATTTATACCATTTATGTCATGATTTTTAAGTTATATATATACCTAAGGTCATCCTATAATTATTCCCATGGTTTTGGTTGGTCTTGATGGTGATTAGGAACCCATGACACCCTAAGAAGGTGTATGGTAGGATTAGATTAGTTTCGGAGTTGATTTGAAGGGATTAGAATAGGTTTTGTCCGAGAAAAACTATTTTCGATAAGTATATTTTTGTGTTCTGTCCTTGTTTTGTTTTTCTGGAAAATCCGACAGTAGGCACGACTTTTTGGCCTTGATTTTTAGAAAATATACTTTAAAACGAATCCGTGGCCGCTTGAACGGATAAAAACGGACTTATAACGAAGAAGTTATGGATTTTACAAGTTTGACGACGAAAAATATTATTTTCTGAAATTTCAGCAACATGTTTTTAGTATTTTCGGGTCAAAAACGAGCCTTAAGCTTCACAAATTATTTCGACTTCTCAAAAATATATTAGTTTACTTCAATACGAAGCTAAGGACATATTAAACGTAGAAAACGGATTTGAAACGACAAAGATATGCACTTTTTCTTAAACTTGCCGTAACTAATTTTCTGCACACTATTGGCCAAAAACCACCATCTTTAACCCTTAATATCTTTATGATCGAGACCTTTTGAACGAAAACTCCTGAACTGAAACTTTTAGATATGGATACAAACTTTCCAAAACCGTCGATTTCGTTCTCTAACGATCAACGTGTACTGTTTTACGATTGTTTTTCCGGAGCCATTTTTGGTAATTTCATGATTTTTCCAACGACATTGTTTTGCGACGAAAAATGGTAATTTCTCTAAAATCATTATAAAACCATTGTAGGATGACATTTTGACGTAAAAACATGTAAAGTGATTTTTGATTGGTCAAGACGTCAAAAGAGTATTTTTCGACGACGAGTAATATTTTCAAAAGGTCGTAAATGGTATAAATAACATATCAAGTGCATGCATAACATTACATTGCAATTCATGACATATCATATCATTGATAATAGGTCCCGGTTGACGCATCACTTTAAACCTCAGTGTACTCACTTTTGCCGTTATTCCAGTTTATCCAAGTGAGTTTTCATAGCCCCGTTTTTACATGCTTTCGATTATTTCAAACCCACGGGGGAGAATACATTGCACTACATTTTTTCTTTGTACGATACCAAGTATGTTAAATTCATTACATTGCTTAAGTTACCTCATATGCCAATTTGAAAGTCCCCATTTCCTGAACCATGAACCGTTAATCATTGAAGCGAGGATGAGTGGATAGATCTATCGAGGGTGACGCCTCCATCCGGGTTGGTGAATCCCAACCAGGAAAACGGATGCATTTCATTTGATTTCATTACAGAGTTGTCTGGCAAACACTCTGTGGAGGGGCATACATAATTGATCAGTCTAGTTTCGGGGTCATGGGCTTAAGGCAATTGTAACATTATTTTTACGTGACTTGATTGTCATGCATGCTAGATACTTGTGTAGTCGTATAAAACATTTACATAAACCTATGATTTCTCACCAACATTATTGTTGACCGTTTTTAGCAATGTATTTTCAGGTAACTGAGGCACGTTCATCATGACATGGTTTAGGGACCTATATTTTGAGTCGCGGCGTCGACTTACATTATGTACATTATGGCACTTTATTTCAAAACATCGTTTGGATTTGTAACATATTTGTATTTCCGCAAACTTTGTAAACCTTTTGGGACCGATGTTGTACTCTGATTATGTTTTTATGAAATATCCAACGATGTGTTTTTAAAACGACACTTTAGGTCGTTCAATATAACTGTGATGTGGTGCTATGACAGTCAATGCCCCCAGGAATTCCATTCCGCTGCAAAACAGGTAAATTGGGGGTGTGACAGATTGGTACCAGAGCTACAGTTATAGAGAACTAGGTTGCATCATTGACCCTAGACTATAGCTACATTATCATAGCATCTCATCATTTCATCATAGTACATATTCACTTTTCATGCGGATTCACTTACACTTTATTCGAGATTATTTACTTTTATTTCACATCGGTTGTCACAGACATGTCTTCAGATTCACATCCCATCACCATATCATCGGACTCTAGCTCGGATGATGTCCCAGCTAACCCCATCATGGATGATGTTGCATCACATTCCACTGAGATCGTATCTTCCATTGGATCTACTCCAGTCTTTCCACCTATCATGATCGACACTGAGACCGAACCCTTCGAGGAGGGCGAGGTTGCACCCACTCCTCACGTTAGCCCAGCTCACGATCCACCAGCACCACTACTAGCACCATCACCACCATCATCACCATCTCCATCATATTTTCCTAGAGATCCTTTACCTACGACAGACTTGCCGCCCAAAAAGCGTGCTCGTTTTGATATCCCTACACCACCATCTTCTGAGCCCGGGCCACCCGTTAGATTTGAGTTAGGCGAGAGTTCTAGGGCAGCTGCTGCACGTCAGCCTTCTACAGTGGCACTAGGAGCCCGCATTGATGCTCAGCAGATCCAGATTGATAGTTTGACGCGACAGTTGGAGGAGTTGTCGGTTCATAGGATTGAGCCCATCGCTGAGGAGGTCGAGGGTTTGATATTAGGCAGGGTTTGTATTGACTTATCTCATCAGAGTATTCAGAATAGGCAGATAGAGGACAGGGAGACTATTGCTTCTTTGCAGGTTCAGGTTGATGAGTTGAGGAGTTTGGTGGATAGTTTGGTTACTCAGGTTCGCGATCTTCAGGACAGGGCCGGCGGAGCACCATGAGGTGCCTTATGTAGACTTTTGTCATTGTATAGTTTTGACCATTATTATCCTAGTCACAAGGTGTGTGACGTAGTTTAAAGAACTTGTTGTATTTTGGTTGTTGTACAAACAAATGTATCAAGTATTGACTCTACTATGTAGGAATGGTTATTATTATCTATGATATCGGTCCATGTAGGCCGAAATTTTCATGTATATTATCCACGTGTGTTGTGATTATATTTGTGATATTTCGTTATTGTTCCGTTGTGATTCCATTTATCTTTATGCATGATGTGGTTGTGGATATATTTGTATGATGGTTGTTTCTACTTACGAGTTCTCATGATTGTTTCATCTTGTGATTTTGAAGAATTATGGCGCCTAAGAAAGTTACACCTGAAATGACCCAAGCAGAAATTCAAAAGTTGGTGAATGATAGCATTGCTAATGCACTAAGAGTCGAAAGGGAAACAGTGGCTGCTGCTGAAGCCGCTAGGCTAGCTACTGCTACTGGTAATGCCGGAGGATCTGGGGTTAAGAAATGTTCGTACAAAGATTTCAAGAGTGGTGAACCCACTAAGTTTCGTGGTACCGAGGGAGCTACTGCAATGGTACGATGGTTTGAGAAATTGGAATCGGTGTTTTTGCTTTGTAACTGTCCGGATGACAGTAAGGTCAAGTTTGCCACAAGCACATTACTCGATGGAGCGTTGTCATGGTGGAATTCATACGCTCAACCGATTGGAATGGAGAATGCTTTTAAGCTTACTTGGGAGGAATTCAAGGGCTTGGTGACTAAGAAGTTTTGTCCTCGAACGGAAATCAAAAAGTTGGAGACGGAGTTCTATGAATTGGTAACCATTGGGTATGATATCGACACTTACATTCGGAGATTCCAGGAATTAGCCACGTTATGCCCGTCGATGGTATCGGATAATGAAAAGTTGCTAGAGGCTTTCATCGGGGGACTTCCCGAAGTCATTCAAGGAGATGTGACTTCGTTTGATCCACAAACAATTGAGGAAGCTATTCGAGTGACTCAGAAATTGATGGCACAAGTGGTGAAGCGAGGCAAGTACACCACCACCAACCGAAACAACAACAACCCCAACAACCGTTTCAACAACAACCGGGGCAACTACAACAACAATAACAAACGCAAGTGGGACAACAGGGGTAGGAATGCTACTCAACCACCACCCAAAAGACAAGAGGTTGCTAAGGCTTATGTTGCGGGACCGAAAGAAGGAAAAGGATATACGGGAGTTTTGCCGAAATGTAACAGATGTTTGAGTCACCACAATCCGGGTCGATGTCCTGATCCGTGTGAAAATTGCAAGAAAGTTGGTCACCGTACTAGGGATTGCAAGGCACCACAAGTTACTTGTTTTGGTTGCGGGGAAACTGGACACTACAAGAGGGATTGTAAGAAAGGAAAGAATCAAGCAAATCCGAATCAAGAAGGTTTGGCACGAGGAAGGGTTTACGTCATCGGAGGCGGAGAAGATAGGGAGGACCCGAATGTCATAACGGGTACGTTCCTTCTCAATAATCGTTATGCTTCAGTTTTATTTGATTCGGGTGCCGATAAAAGTTTTGTGTCCAATGCATTTGCACCTTTGCTCAACATTAAGCCAACCACCTTAGATACATCATACATTGTCGAATTAGCTAATGGTAATTTAGTTAGCACCAACACCATTGTCCGCGGTTGCACATTCAATTTTCTTAATCATCCCTTCAACATAGACCTCATGCCCGTAGAGCTTGGTAGTTTTGACGTCGTCATCGGCATGGACTGGTTATCTAAGCATCGTGCAAAGATCATTTGTGATGAGAAAGTTGTTCATCTTCCCTATAATGGCGAAACTTTGATTATTCGTGGGGAACGAAGTGGAACTCGAATTAGTATCATATCGAGTATCAAAACGGAGAAGTACATTAAGAAAGGTTGTATTGCGTTCTTAGCTCATGTAACAGAGAAAAAGTCGGAGGAGAAGCGACTTGAAGATGTTCCTATTGTTCGTGAATTTTCTGAGGTATTTCCCGAGGATTTACCTGGACTTCCACCGGCACGTCAAGTAGAGTTTCATATTGACTTAGTGCCTGGAGCTGCACCGATTGCGAGAGCACCGTATCGTTTAGCGCCATCCGAAATGCAAGAGTTGTCTAATCAATTGCAAGAACTTCTAGACAAAGGATTCATTAGGCCGAGTTCCTCGCCTTGGGGAGCACCGGTCTTGTTTGTGAAGAAGAAGGATGGATCCTTCCGTATGTGCATAGATTATCGGGAATTGAACAAGTTAACGGTGAAGAATCGTTACCCACTCCCCAGAATTGATGACTTGTTCGATCAGTTGCAAGGTTCTAGTATTTATTCCAAGATTGATCTTCGATCGGGTTATCATCAGCTTCGAGTTCGGGAAGAGGATATTCCGAAAACAGCGTTTAGAACACGTTACGGTCATTACGAGTTTCAAGTGATGCCGTTTGGATTGACTAATGCACCGGCGGTATTCATGGATCTCATGAATAGAGTTTGTAAGCCGTATTTGGACAAATTTGTTATAGTGTTCATTGACGACATCTTGATCTACTCCAAGAGCAAAGAAGAGCACGAAGAGCATTTAAGGATGATTTTAAGGCTACTCAAGAATGAGAAGTTGTATGCCAAGTTTTCTAAGTGTGATTTTTGGAACCACAAAGTGCAATTTCTTGGTCATGTCATTGATAGTCAAGGACTACAAGTTGATCCAGCAAAGATTGAAGCCGTAAAAGATTGGGCTACTCCAACGAATCCTACAGAAATTCGACAATTTCTAGGACTAGCAGGATATTACCGAAGGTTCATCGAAAGTTTTTCGAAGATAGCGAGACCTTTGACCAAGTTGACACAGAAAAACAAGAAGTACGAATGGGGAAAGAAACAAGAAGTTGCTTTTCAGTTGCTGAAGCAAAAGCTTTGCAGTGCGCCGATTTTAGCACTACCCGAAGGAATTGAGAACTTTGTTGTATATTGCGACGCTTCGCATAAAGGACTTGGGGCTGTTTTAATGCAAAAAGAGAAAGTGATAGCGTATGCTTCTCGGCAACTTAAGGTTCATGAAAAGAACTATACAACTCATGATCTCGAGTTAGGAGCCGTAGTTTTTGCGCTCAAGATTTGGAGACACTACCTTTACGGTACAAAGTGCACAGTGTTTACCGACCACAAGAGTTTGCAATATATTCTTGATCAGAAGGAGCTTAATATGAGGCAACGTCGTTGGTTGGAGTTACTCAGCGACTATGATTGTGAAATCAAGTATCACCCGGGAAAAGCCAATGTTGTGGCTGATGCTCTTAGTCGGAAAGAGAGGCCTAAACCTTTAAGAGTTCGTTCATTGGGAATGACGATTATTTCTCCTTTACCGTCGAAAATCCATGAAGCACAAGTTGAAGCACTTAAGGAAGAGAATCGACCAAGTGAAAAACTTTATGGTATGCCCGAAAGCGCAAATGGTTTTGTAAAGAGAGCAGATGGAGTACTATGTTTCAAGGATAGAATGTGGGTTCCATTGCATGGCGGAATACGAGAATTGATTATGCATGAGTCGCATAAGTCAAAGTATTCTATTCATCCAGGATCGGATAAGATGTATCAAGATCTTAAGAAGCTTTATTGGTGGCCGAACATGAAAGCGGAGATTGCCACGTACGTTAGCAAATGTCTTACCTGCGCTAAGGTAAAAGTTGAATATCAGAAGCCTTCAGGTTTACTCCAACAACCGGAAATTCCTCAATGGAAATGGGAACGCATTACAATGGACTTTGTTACGAAACTTCCTAAGACATCGGGAGGTTACGACGCTATTTGGGTAATTGTTGATCGCCTTACCAAATCAGCCCATTTCATACCTATTAGAGAGACTTATTCCATGGAGCAACTCACTAGACTTTATGTCAAGGAAATAGTCTCGAGGCACGGAGCACCAATTTCTATCATTTCCGACAGAGATAGTCGATTCACTTCAAACTTCTGGAATTCATTGCAAGATTCATTCGGAACCAGATTAGAGATGAGCACAGCATATCACCCACAAACCGACGGTCAAAGTGAAAGGACCATTCAAACGTTAGAAGACATGCTAAGGGCATGTGTGATTGATTTTGGCAATGGTTGGGCTAACCATTTGCCATTGATTGAATTCTCGTACAACAATAGTTATCACACCAGTATCAAGATGGCACCATTCGAGGCATTGTATGGTCGTAAGTGCCGTTCACACTGTTTGTTGGGCCGGGTAGGAGACGCACAACTTACTGGTCCAGAAATGGTACGGGAAACCACGGAAAAGATTGTTCAAATTCGTGATAGACTCAGAACTGCAAGGAGTCGACAGAAAAGTTATGCGGATGTTAGACGCAAGGATTTGGAATTTCAAGTGGGGGACAAAGTTATGTTGAAAGTATCGCCTTGGAAGGGCGTGGTACGTTTTGGAAAGCGTGGGAAATTAAACCCGAGATACATTGGACCATTCAAGATTTTGAGCCGAGTTGGTCCGGTAGCTTATCGTCTTGATCTTCCATCAGCACTCAGTCATGTGCACAACACGTTTCACGTTTCAAACTTGAAGAAGTGTCTTTCGGACGAATCGCTCGTTATTCCATTGGATGAAATTCAGCTTGATGACAAACTCACTTTTGTGGAGGAACCTGTAGAAATCATGGACCGCGAGGTCAAGCAGTTGAAACAGAGTCGTATTCCTATTGTGAAAGTTCGTTGGAATTCTCGACGAGGTCCTGAGTTTACTTGGGAACGGGAAGACCAGATGCGACGCAAGTATCCTCATCTTTTCACCGACACAGTTACACCTAACAACGATTGAATTCAGGGACTGAATTCCCTTTTTGGATGGGCGAATGTGACAATCCGTACTTTCAGGTCATTTCTCGACACGATTCATGTCTCATTATTTCAACATTTTAGTAAACTTGGTTTACTTGTTTCAAATTCGCGTAACCTTGGAGGTTTAGCGGCGAATTCATGATCATGACATCACGTACATTTCATATGGACTATGAGTAGTCTACATTTCATTGACATCATGTGCATCTCATAAATTCATTCACGACATTTCATTTCACTTTATACGTGTAATTTTTATGTTTAATAATCTTTATCGCGTGAGTTTTTATTTTTACATTTAATCCGTTACTTTCAAAAATGATCCCGATGTATTTTTAAACTCACATTTAGTTTATAAAAACTATATTTTTAGTTTTCCTAGTGTTTCAAATTTATTTGGTATATTAGTCGTTAAAGTTTAATTATTACGTCGTTTTTCTTAAAATTGTACAATAATTAATTTATCACTCAATTTTCACAAGGAAAGTATTTTTACAATTTTTATCAACTCATTACATTGTATTTTGATCTAATAAAAACTTACTTTTACCAAAAAGTCCCAATTACCTACAATTCACTTACCTTTTCATTACAATTTATACAAGTCTTACAAATATATACATACAAGTAACAATTTAAAAAAAAAAAAAAAATAAATTGAGAGACAACCCTCCCCCAAAAACCGGCCAAGGGGAGGGAGTCTCATAAATGTGGTAAGGTTCTTGATTATACATGTTTTCACACTTCCTTATAAGTCTTATTACATTATTTTGTCACTCATTCACTTCACAAAATTTTTCCTCAAGTGTTAGAAAGTTTGTTTTTCCTCTCTTTGGTTCTCCATAAAACCGGCCACATAAGGGTTCTCCAAGGGATCATCATCTAAAGATTTTCAAGATTCAAGTGTTAATTCAACCTAGATCATATCCTTTTCATGGTTTTGAAATAAAAACCAAGGATATTTAAGTGTAATCCTTTGTTACTTACACCTCTTCACTTGCACTAGTAAGCATATTCTCATCATTTTTATGTTTCCTCTTTCATTTCATATGTTTCTTATCATTTTTGGAGCTTATATGCAAGTATTGTGATTTATACCATTTATGTCATGATTTTTAAGTTATATATATACCTAAGGTCATCCTATAATTATTCCCATGGTTTTGGTTGGTCTTGATGGTGATTAGGAACCCATGACACCCTAAGAAGGTGTATGGTAGGATTAGATTAGTTTGGAGTTGATTTGAAGGGATTAGAATAGGTTTTGTCCGAGAAAAACTATTTTCGATAAGTATATTTTTGTGTTCTGTCCTTGTTTTGTTTTTCTGGAAAATCCGACAGTAGGCACGACTTTTTGGCCTTGATTTTTAGAAAATATACTTTAAAACGAATCCGTGGCCGCTTGAACGGATAAAAACGGACTTATAACGAAGAAGTTATGGATTTTACAAGTTTGACGACGAAAATTATTATTTTCAGAAATTTCAGCAACATGTTTTTAGTGTTTTCGGGTCAAAACGAGCCTTAAGCTTCACAAATTATTTCGACTTCTCAAAAATATATTAGTTTACTTCAATACGAAGCTAAGGACATATTAAACGTAGAAAACGGATTTGAAACGACAAAGATATGCACTTTTCTTAAACTTGCCGTAACTAATTTTCTGCACACTATTGGCCAAAAACCACCATCTTTAACCCTTAATATCTTTATGATCGAGACCTTTTGAACGAAAACTCCTGAACTGAAACTTTTAGATATGGATACAAACTTTCCAAAACCGTCGATTTCGTTCTCTAACGATCAACGTGTACTGTTTTACGATTGTTTTTCCGGAGCCATTTTTGGTAATTTCATGATTTTTCCAACGACATTGTTTTGCGACGAAAAGTGGTAATTTCTCTAAAAATCATTATAAAACCATTGTAGGATGACATTTTGACGTAAAAACATGTAAAGTGATTTTTGATTGGTCAAGACGTCAAAAGAGTATTTTTCGACGACGAGTAATATTTTCAAAAGGTCGTAAATGGTATAAATAACATATCAAGTGCATGCATAACATTACATTGCAATTCATGACATATCATATCATTGATAATAGGTCCCGGTTGACGCATCACTTTAAACCTCAGTGTACTCACTTTTGCCGTTATTCCAGTTTATCCAAGTGAGTTTTCATAGCCCCGTTTTTACATGCTTTCGATTATTACAAACCCACGGGGGAGAATACATTGCACTACATTTTTCTTTGTACGATACCAAGTATGTTAAATTCATTACATTGCTTAAGTTACCTCATATGCCAATTTGAAAGTCCCCATTTCCTGAACCATGAACCGTTAATCATTGAAGCGAGGATGAGTGGATAGATCTATCGAGGGTGACGCCTCCATCCGGGTTGGTGAATCCCAACCAGGAAAACGGATGCATTTCATTTGATTTCATTACAGAGTTGTCTGGCAAACACTCTGTGGAGGGGCATACATAATTGATCAGTCTAGTTTCGGGGTCATGGGCTTAAGGCAATTGTAACATTATTTTTACGTGACTTGATTGTCATGCATGCTAGATACTTGTGTAGTCGTATAAAACATTTACATAAACCTATGATTTCTCACCAACATTATTGTTGACCGTTTTTAGCAATGTATTTTCAGGTAACTGATGCACGTTCATCATGACATGGTTTAGGGACCTATATTTTGAGTCGCGGCGTCGACTTACATTATGTACATTATGGCACTTTATTTCAAAACATCGTTTGGATTTGTAACATATTTGTATTTCCGCAAACTTTGTAAACCTTTTGGGACCGATGTTGTACTCTGATTATGTTTTTATGAAATATCCAACGATGTGTTTTTAAAACGACACTTTAGGTCGTTCAATATAACTGTGATGTGGTGCTATGACAGTCAATGCCCCCAGGAATTCCATTCCGCTGCAAAACAGGTAAATTGGGGGTGTGACAATTAGTAGCTTAAATAAGCTTATTGGAACTAGAAATAAGCTAATTGAAGCTTGAATATAAGAGCATGAAAACTGGTTTTTTAACAGTGAACATAAAACATGAAACTTATATAAAACCTTGAATTAATACTTGAAAATAGATTACAATGATAAAACAATCTTAAGTTTAGTACATAGAAACAGGAGATTACAATTTAAGACTTAAACTAAGACATTGAAAAAAAAACGATTTGCAAGAAAATATAAAAATTAACTACCCTCACTCTCTACCTTCTCCTCTTCTATTTATACATCAAAAGTCTTCCCACGTGTCCTCTGAGTAAATCCCACCACTTTTCATAGCCATTGGATCACTTGGGATGATATTGGCCGTTTGATGAAATTTTGGCGCCAAAAGATATATCAACTGGGGGGAGGGTTTTGAGTGCAAGGAAGGAGAAGCTTTAAATGCTTCTTGTTGGTTTGTGGAGGTGGAGTGATAAGGTTGTGGAGTGTGAGCTGGAGGTGAGGGGATATCTGGTTTTGCAGAGCAGTTGGTGAAGAGGAAGACTTTGGAAGGAAAAGGTGAGTTGACTGGGTGGTTTTACTGGGGATATATTAATAGGCAGGGGTTCAAAACAGGGGGGTCAAGGTGTTTTGGCAGGGGGTCATGGTTCAAAAGGGTTCAAGGGTCATGGTTTGGTTTTAATAACAAGGACCTTTCTTGCAATTTCACAAAAACCAAGGATCAAATCTGCCAATTTCTCAAAGTTGTTTCAAGGGTCAATTTTGCCAAGTTTCAATAGTACAAGGACCATCAAAGAAAATTTTCCATTTTTAAACTTCCAAGGACTATTTTTGCCAATTTTGAAACTTGAAGGACCAAACTTGTAAATTCTCAAAACTTTTGAAATTTTTCACCAAAGGACTAATTATGACAACTTATGATTTCAAAAGGACCTTTGGTGACTTTTCTTTTAAATTAAGTGCCCAGGGACTATTTTTGACAAGATTTGAAACTTGGGGGACTAAAACTGCCAATTATGCAAACTTAGCTCGATTTTCATCTGATTTTAAACATTTTGCATCTGAAACATATAAAATGCAATTTTGAGATATTTTCAGTATTTTGATGCATTTCTGAGCGTTTTTAAGTGTTTTGCAGTTCAGATTTGACCAAAATGATGAGTATTTACACACTCATCAAAATCCAAAATCAAGAAGAAGCTCAGTCCAAGAAGCAATAGTTGTCTCATCTTCTTTCAACTATACAGGTAAGTATATCAATTGGTGTGTCATCAACATGTTTAATACTGTATAAAAACATTAAGTGAGTTTTCAAGCTATATCCTTGAGTAGAACATAAAACTTACTCGACTCAAGAGAAGTGAATGCCATAGAATACCTTATGTTACTTTCTTCTACAAAATATATACTAAAAAGATTACATGACACTTATTATATGCACATCAGGCGCCTGGATAACAGCCCGCACATCAAATCAGAGAAGAAAAAAAATACCGTATATGTGATAATGAGATGAATGAGTGATATTAGGGTTTTGGGGAAAAAAGTACTCCGTGTAATGATTGGACTGGGCTTTATTTTAAGGGTTATTTAATTACATACCTTTATCAATAATAAGCTGCAAACTAATTCCCAACAATTGTGTTGGTGCAGTGGTAAACACATATGGCAGTGTTACTCATAGACCCAAGTTCGAACCTAGCTTCATCATTTTTTGAGATAATTAAAGCCGAATTTTGTCACATAAATGCCACATGTATTTAATGATGACATGGAAATATGACTTGGCATTATGGGATGCCAAGTGGCATTTTATGTGGCATGCCTCCTCTTATATATAATGTATAGATATATATATATATATATATATATATATATATATATATATATATATATATATATATATATATATATATATATATATATATTATAATAAGCTTGGTGAAGGTAGCTAATCTTCACCCTTTTCATTGATAATTAAAGAAACATTACAATATATGAAAATAATTTGAAATATCAACCCTCTCCTATGGTGTCCGCAAAAGGCGAGTTGCTTACATTTTATGGACATAACATCTCTTAAGATTGCAAACGTTCCATGTTCGCGCCCTTTCCCAGTGCTTCCGTGACTTCATAGGGTCCTTTCCTCTTGGGTCCTAGCTTTCCTCATTCTTTTGCATGACTTGCGTCGTTGTTACGATATACCAAGTCTCCTGGCTTGAAGCTTGTATTGCGAACTTTAGAGTTGTAGTACTTTTCCATTTTTGCTTTGCTTTTTGCTTCGCAGATTGCTGCCTGCCCTCCTTTCCTCTAAAAGGTCTAAGTTTATTTCTAGAGCCTCATCATTTTGTTCTACATTTACCTCTGCTTTTCTCCATGTGGGCATTCCTATTTCGGTGGGGATGACAACTTCCGTTCCGTATGTTAAAGAGAATGGAGTGTCTATGTTGCTAGATTTGATCATTGTGCGATCCGCCCATAGGACATGCGATAATTCCTCCATCCAATTCTTGCTCCTTTCTTCCAGTCGTGCTTTGATTCCCTCCCCTAAGCTCCGGTTTGCCCTTTCAACCAGTTCGTTGGCTTGTGGGTGTTTGATGGAAGCAAAATGTTGCGTGCAGTTTTTCGCACTAATATTTGAATAGGTTGTCTCGGAATTGTTTTATGTTATCAGATATTATTTCTCCGGGGAGTCCAAGTCTGCATGCTATGTTTTCCCATACAAATTTTTTGACTTGATTGTCCGTAATAGTTGCAACTGGCTTTGCTTCTATCCATTTAATAAAGTAGTCTATTGCTACTATGAGAAATTTGACTTTTCTGAGCCTTCCGGGAAAGGCCCGGCAATGTCAATTCCCCATTTGTAAAATGGCCATGGGGAGGTGATTGGATTTAGGTTCTCTTGTGGGTTTCTTGGGACGGGTTTATGTACTTGGCAATCTTTGCATGCTATTATCAACTTCCGTGCATCCTTATGCATGGTAGGCAAGTAGTATCCAGTTTTCAGGGTCCTAGCTACTACAGACCTTGTTCCAGCGTGCATGTTGCAGGATCATTCATGGATTTCTCTTGGTACATAGTTTTCCTGGAGTGGGCCAACACAAAGTAACTGTTAATTCAAATAAACCGTAAAAATGTTTATTAATATTTTGCGATCTCTTTGTGTTTTGTTGATAACAAATATAATGTTGTCTTAAGTACAATTATAAGGATACATGTTATTTTTGTAAATCATTTACATATAGCCATTTAAATACAAAAATTTTGTAATTAATTATTTGTTGTAATAGTTTATTATGATGGGTAAAAACCATAACCCATGGATTATATCCATAACCCATTAACCCATACCCATTGACTAGATACAATGTATTCATTAGATACATTGAATCTAAGGAAAACCCATGGACCAACCCATAACCCATGACCCATAACCAAAAAACCCATGGGCAAAGAGGAGCGTCCCACGGATCCCTAGGATTACACTAGACGGATCCCAAGTGGGAGGGATCCGTAGGATCCGGGGAACAGTGGAAGAAATTGCCTATAAATAGAGAGCCCTTTCTTCATTCTAACTCACCCCTCTTCTTACTAAATCTCTCAAACACTCTCATTCTCTTCTAACATATAGATCACTTGATCTAGAGGGTTGTTCTTTTTTCTTTCTATTGTGATTCTCATATAGGTCCTTCTCTAAGGCGAGATCACGAGCATTCTACAAGTCATCCAAGCAAGGGGTCCTTGATTGATTTGTCACTCCGCAAGATTTCTGTAGCAAAGATCTTGTATTTGATATTTCACATATTTGTTGTGTAATAGTCGTGTTGGTTTGGTCCACCGTGTTACAGACTCGGTATTTAGCTTCGTACCGGAAAAAGGTGTAAGCAACGTTGTGAAGGCTTCTCCGCCAAGTGAAGGAGTTTGTTGACATAGTGCTTGAACTCTCGAGTAGGTGACTCGGGGAGTGGAGTAGGGCAAGGAAGGTGTCCTTGTAGCCGAACCACTATAAATCGGTTGTGTCATTTCTATCCCTTTACTTTACTTTATTTACTTGCTTTATCATAAGATCTATACTTTCTCTATATCCATAAGATCTCACATATTAACGAATCTAAAGTTTTTGAAACTAACTTAAAATCGGCAAAACTATTCAACCCCCCCCCTTCTAGTTTTCCACAATTGGCATCAAGAGCTAAGTTTATAAAAGTTTTAAAGTAAAATTGTATTTTAAAAAATTTTCGATCACTATGGGTTCTGAAAATTATAAGGAAGGGCAATCTATGCAACGACCACCACTACTTGAAACTAATGGTTCTATATATTGGAAAAATAGATTCGAAACATATGTGAAATCTAAAGATATTGATCTTTGGTACATTATTGTTGAAGGCGATTTTGAGGCTACCTCAAAAGATGATAAAGGGAATTTAGTTAACATACCTCATGATAAACTAAATGATGAAATGAAGAAAAAGCTTTTTAAAAATAGTGAAGCAAAAATGGTTTTATATAATGCTTTACCGAAAAAGATATTCGAAAGAATTTCTATGCTTAAAACCTCTAAAGAAATTTGGAATTCTTTAGTTGTAACTCATCAAGGCAACCAACAAGTTAAAAATAATAAAATTGATTTGTTTGTTCAACAATATGAACAATTTTCAATATCGGATGAGGAAACTATAGATCATTCATTTGCTAACTTTAATACTATTATTACATCCTTACAAGCACTTGATGAATCTTTTTCTAGCCGTAACCATGTTAGGAGATATCTAATGGCACTTCCATCGAAGTGGAGATCCAAGGTGACGGCGATCGAAGAGTCAAAAGATTTGACAATCCTCACCCTTGATGAACTCATAGGAAACTTAAAAGTCTACGAGCTTGTCCTTGCTAAAGACTCCGAAGCCTCAAAGGTGAAAGAGAAACACAAATCCGTTGCCTTTAAAGCCAAAATGGCTTCAAGCGATGAAGAGAACTCCTCTTCGAGTAGTGACGACAAGGAGTACGCTATGGCGGTAAGGGACTTTAAAAAGCTCTTTAGAAGGAAAGGAAGATACGTCAAACAACCGTATGACGATAAGAAAGGCTTTCGGAAAAGCAAAGAGGACGAGAAGCCAAAAGATGATCGTACTTGCTTTAAATGTGGGGACCCAAACCACTTTATTAGTAAGTGTCCCAAACGGGATGATCAAAAGGTGTTCGTGAGCGGCACGTGGGGAATGTGCGACGAGGAGAACGAAGAAATTTGTCTCATGGCAAATGACGAGGTATGTCACGAATACTATAGTAGCTCATCACTTGATGACGACTCATTGCATAATGAATATGACAACCTATGCAATATTAGCTTAAAACTAATTAACAAAAACAAGCTTTTAAAGAGTCAAAACCAACGTTTAGATAAAGAAGTCATAGAATTAAAAGCAAAACTAAAACGTTTAGAAAAGGGTAAAATAGCAAGTGGTGAATGTGAACTTTGCGTTCAACTTCAAACACTAGTTGATCAACTAGATTCTAAAATTGCTAGAATGAGTACGAATACTTTAGATATGATATTAGATAGTGTTAAAACCGGTAACAACCAAAAAGGTTTAGGTATTCAACAACTTGATCCATCAACTAGTGAAAACAAAGAAACACAATTTGTTAAGGCAATAGAAAAACCAGCCACTGTTGTGGGGGATCCCACGGATCCCATCAAAAGGGAACCGGCTAGTGTTAAGCCAGGGATCCGTGGGTCTGCTGTAGCAAACAGTGGTAATAACGTAGCTTCTTCATCTAGAACTGAGTTTCAAACCCTAAGGAGCTAAAACCAACCCTGTGCAAGATCTGCAATAAGGCCTGGTTCACACTCAGTATGCTGAGTGTGAACAGGGGAGAATGGTGCTTATTGGACAGCTGAATAGGAGCTTGAGACTGTTTCCAAAAATTTCACAAAATTCAATTTTGACTTCTCAACCAGTTGAAATTCAATATCCCCAAATTACAAAGACTTTGAACCAGAAATGAATCCTCTAAAAATCCACATAGGTTGGTGAAAAACTGTTTTTACCATTTTTGACTTTTGACACAGAATTGGATATTTGACTTTTGTGAGTTTTGATCTTTAACAACTGAATGAAATTGATGTTTTATAACAAAATGAACCTAATGCAAGCTATTATAACCACTATCTAACCTTTATGGAGGATTTGTAATACTGATTCACACAAAATCTGTATCAAGAGCAGATTTATGCAAATTTTGACTTTTTGAGTTCTAAATTGCAAAATGATGACTAAGTTGAATATAACTAGCCTAAATGAGAATGCAGTATCAGGACTTAACCAAATTCTAAACCTCTAACTCAGATAAGTAGCTTGTGCCAAACAGTACTGAATCTAACTAAGATGCAAACTTAAAGTGACAACCACTTAATCTAAATCCATGAAAGCTTACAACTATGATCTAACAACAAATAATGAGCTAAATAATGCAGATACTACAACTAAAATACAAGCTAAAACAGTTTATGCTAATTGACAGAATTGAGATAAGTAAAAACTTACAAAAGTCCAAGCCACAATGGCTTGCCAATCAACAAAGAACCACTATCCTATTAACCCAAATCAAACTAAATATCAACCCATTTCCACCATCAATACCAGCAATTCAGACTCACAATTTTGTAGTGAGGTTGACTTTTGTTGACCAGGTACCAAACTTACTTGAGCTTGAGTTATAAGCTTACCAAAAGCTATTAGTAGCTTAAATAAGCTTATTGGAACTAGAAATAAGCTAATTGAAGCTTGAATATAAGAGCATGAAAACTGGTTTTTTAACAGTGAACATAAAACATGAAACTTATATAAAACCTTGAATTAATACTTGAAAATAGATTACAATGATAAAACAATCTTAAGTTTAGTACATAGAAACAGGAGATTACAATTTAAGACTTAAACTAAGACATTGAAAAAAAAACGATTTGCAAGAAAATATAAAAATTAACTACCCTCACTCTCTGCCTTCTCCTCTTCTATTTATACATCAAAAGTATTCCCACGTGTCCTCTGAGTAAATCCCACCACTTTTCATAGCCATTGGATCACTTGGGATGATATTGGCCGTTTGATGAAATTTTGGCGCCAAAAGATATATCAACTGGGGGGAGGGTTTTGAGTGCAAGGAAGGAGAAGCTTTAAATGCTTCTTGTTGGTTTGTGGAGGTGGAGTGATAAGGTTGTGGAGTGTGAGCTGGAGGTGAGGGGATATCTGGTTTTGCAGAGCAGTTGGTGAAGAGGAAGACTTTGGAAGGAAAAGGTGAGTTGACTGGGTGGTTTTACTGGGGATATATTAATAGGCAGGGTTCAAAACAGGGGTCAAGGTGTTTTGGCAGGGGGTCATGGTTCAAAAGGGTTCAAGGGTCATGGTTTGGTTTTAATAACAAGGACCTTTCTTGCAATTTCACAAAAACCAAGGATCAAATCTGCCAATTTCTCAAAGTTGTTTCAAGGGTCAATTTTGCCAAGTTTCAATAGTACAAGGACCATCAAAGAAAATTTTCCATTTTTAAACTTCCAAGGACTATTTTTGCCAATTTTGAAACTTGAAGGACCAAACTTGTAAATTCTCAAAACTTTTGAAATTTTTCACCAAAGGACTAATTATGACAACTTATGATTTCAAAAGGACCTTTGGTGACTTTTCTTTTAAATTAAGTGCCCAGGGACTATTTTTGACAAGATTTGAAACTTGGGGGACTAAAACTGCCAATTATGCAAACTTAGCTCGATTTTCATCTGATTTTAAACATTTTGCATCTGAAACATATAAAATGCAATTTTGAGATATTTTCAGTATTTTGATGCATTTCTGAGCGTTTTTAAGTGTTTTGCAGTTCAGATTTGACCAAAAATGATGAGTATTTACACACTCATCAAAATCCAAAATCAAGAAGAAGCTCAGTCCAAGAAGCAATAGTTGTCTCATCTTCTTTCAACTATACATGTAAGTATATCAATTGGTGTGTCATCAACATGTTTAATACTGTATAAAAACATTAAGTGAGTTTTCAAGTTATATCCTTGAGTAGAACATAAAACTTACTCGACTCAAGAGAAGTGAATGCCATAGAATACCTTATGTTACTTTCTTCTACAAAATATATACTAAAAAGATTACATGACACTTATTATATGCACATCAGGCGCCTGGATAACAGCCTGCACATCAAATCAGAGAAGAAGAAAAATACCGTATATGTGATAATGAGATGAATGGTGATATTAGGTTTTGGGGAAAAAAGTACTCCGTGTAATGATTGGACTGGGCTTTATTTTAAGGGTTATTTAATTACATACCTTTATCAATAATAAGCTGCAAACTAATTCCCAACAATTGTGTTGGTGCAGTGGTAAACACATATGGCAGTGTTACTCATAGACCCAAGTTCGAACCTAGCTTCATCATTTTTTGAGATAATTAAAGCCGAATTTTGTCACATAAATGCCACATGTATTTAATGATGACATGGAAATATGACTTGGCATTATGGGATGCCAAGTGGCATTTTATGTGGCATGCCTCCTCTTATATATAATGTATAGATATAAATATATATATATATATATTATAATAAGCTTGGTGAAGGTAGCTAATCTTCACCCTTTTCATTGATAATTAAAGAAACATTACAATATATGAAAATAATTTGAAATATCAACCCTCTCCTATGGTGTCCGCAAAAGGCGAGTTGCTTACATTTTATGGACATAACATCTCTTAAGATTGCAAACGTTCCATGTTCGCGCCCTTTCCCAGTGCTTCCGTGACTTCATAGGGTCCTTTCCTCTTGGGTCCTAGCTTTCCTCATTCTTTTGCATGACTTGCGTCGTTGTTACGATATACCAAGTCTCCTGGCTTGAAGCTTGTATTGCGAACTTTAGAGTTGTAGTACTTTTCCATTTTTGCTTTGCTTTTTGCTTCGCAGATTGCTGCCTGCCCTCCTTTCCTCTAAAAGGTCTAAGTTTATTTCTAGAGCCTCATCATTTTGTTCTACATTTACCTCTGCTTTTCTCCATGTGGGCATTCCTATTTCGGTGGGGATGACAGCTTCCGTTCCGTATGTTAAAGAGAATGGAGTGTCTATGTTGCTAGATTTGATCATTGTGCGATCCGCCCATAGGACATGCGATAATTCCTCCATCCAATTCTTGCTCCTTTCTTCCAGTCGTGCTTTGATTCCCTCCTCTAAGCTCCGGTTTGCCCTTTCAACCAGTTCGTTGGCTTGTGGGTGTTTGATGGAAGCAAAATGTTGCGTGCAGTTTTTCGCACTAATATTTGAATAGGTTGTCTCGGAATTGTTTTATGTTATCAGATATTATTTCTCCGGGGAGTCCAAGTCTGCATGCTATGTTTTCCCATACAAATTTTTTGACTTGATTGTCCGTAATAGTTGCAACTGGCTTTGCTTCTATCCATTTAATAAAGTAGTCTATTGCTACTATGAGAAATTTGACTTTTCTGAGCCTTCCGGGAAAGGCCCGGCAATGTCAACTCCCCATTTGTAAAATGGCCATGGGGAGGTGATTGGATTTAGGTTCTCTTGTGGGTTTCTTGGGACGGGTTTATGTACTTGGCAATCTTTGCATGCTATTATCAACTTCCGTGCATCCTTATGCATGGTAGGCAAGTAGTATCCAGTTTTCAGGGTCCTAGCTACTACAGACCTTGTTCCAGCGTGCATGTTGCAGGATCATTCATGGATTTCTCTTGGTACATAGTTTTCCTGGAGTGGGCCAACACAAAGTAACTGTTAATTCAAATAAACCGTAAAAATGTTTATTAATATTTTGCGATCTCTTTGTGTTTTGTTGATAACAAATATAATGTTGTCTTAAGTACAATTATAAGGATACATGTTATTTTTGTAAATCATTTACATATAGCCATTTAAATACAAAAATTTTGTAATTAATTATTTGTTGTAATAGTTTATTATGATGGGTAAAAACCATGACCCATGGATTATATCCATAACCCATTAACCCATACCCATTGACTAGATACAATGTATTCATTAGATACATTGAATCTAAGGAAAACCCATGGACCAACCCATAACCCATGACCCATAACCAAAAAACCCATGGGCAAAGAGGAGCGTCCCACGGATCCCTAGGATTACACTAGACGGATCCCAAGTGGGAGGGATCCGTAGGATCCGGGGAACAGTGGAAGAAATTGCCTATAAATAGAGAGCCCTTTCTTCATTCTAACTCACCCCTCTTCTTACTAAATCTCTCAAACACTCTCATTCTCTTCTAACATATAGATCACTTGATCTAGAGGGTTGTTCTTTTTTCTTTCTATTGTGATTCTCATATAGGTCCTTCTCTAAGGCGAGATCACGAGCATTCTACAAGTCATCCAAGCAAGGGGTCCTTGATTGATTTGTCACTCCGCAAGATTTCTGTAGCAAAGATCTTGTATTTGATATTTCACATATTTGTTGTGTAATAGTCATGTTGGTTTGGTCCACCGTGTTACGGACTCGGTATTTAGCTTCGTACCGGAAAAAGGTGTAAGCAACGTTGTGAAGGCTTCTCCGCCAAGTGAAGGAGTTTGTTGACATAGTGCTTGAACTCTCGAGTAGGTGACTCGGGGAGTGGAGTAGGGCAAGGAAGGTGTCCTTGTAGCCGAACCACTATAAATTGGTTGTGTCATTTCTATCCCTTTACTTTACTTTATTTACTTGCTTTATCATAAGATCTATACTTTCTCTATATCCATAAGATCTCACATATTAACGAATCTAAAGTTTTTGAAACTAACTTAAAATCGGCAAAACTATTCAACCCCCCCCCCTTCTAGTTTTCCACAATTGGCATCAAGAGCTAAGTTTATAAAAGTTTTAAAGTAAAATTGTATTTTAAAAACTTTTCGATCACTATGGGTTCTGAAAATTATAAGGAAGGGCAATCTATGCAACGACCACCACTACTTGAAACTAATGGTTCTATATATTGGAAAAATAGATTCGAAACATATGTGAAATCTAAATATATTGATCTTTGGTACATTATTGTTAAAGGCGATTTTGAGGCTACCTCAAAAGATGATAAAGGGAATTTAGTTAACATACCTCATGATAAACTAAATAATTAAATGAAGAAAAAGCTTTTAAAATAGTGAAGAAAAATGGTTTTATATAATGCTTTACCGAAAAAGATATTCGAAAGAATTTCTATGCTTAAAACCTCTAAAGAAATTTGGAATTCTTTAGTTGTAACTCATCAAGGCAACCAACAAGTTAAAAATAATAAAATTGATTTGTTTGTTCAACAATATGAACAATTTTCAATATCGGATGAGGAAACTATAGATCATTCATTTGCTAACTTTAATACTATTATTACATCCTTACAAGCACTTGATGAATCTTTTTCTAGCCGTAACCATGTTAGGAGATATCTAATGGCACTTCCATCGAAGTGGAGATCCAAGGTGACGGCGATCGAAGAGTCAAAAGATTTGACAATCCTCACCCTTGATGAACTCATAGGAAACTTAAAAGTCTACGAGCTTGTCCTTGCTAAAGACTCCGAAGCCTCAAAGGTGAAAGAGAAACACAAATCTATTGCCCTTAAAGCCAAAATGGCTTCAAGCGATGAAGAGAACTCCTCTTCGAGTAGTGACGACAAGGAGTACGCTATGGCGGTAAGGGACTTTAAAAAGCTCTTTAGAAGGAAAGGAAGATACGTCAAACAACCGTATGACGATAAGAAAGGCTTTCGGAAAAGCAAAGAGGACGAGAAGCCAAAAGATGATCGTACTTGCTTTAAATGTGGGGACCCAAACCACTTTATTAGTAAGTGTCCCAAACGGGATGATCAAAAGGTGTTCGTGAGCGGCACGTGGGGAATGTGCGACGAGGAGAACGAAGAAATTTGTCTCATGGCAAATGACGAGGTATGTCACGAATACTATAGTAGCTCATCACTTGATGACGACTCATTGCATAATGAATATGACAACCTATGCAATATTAGCTTAAAACTAATTAACAAAAACAAGCTTTTAAAGAGTCAAAACCAACGTTTAGATAAAGAAGTCATAGAATTAAAAGCAAAACTAAAACGTTTAGAAAAGGGTAAAATAGCAAGTGGTGAATGTGAACTTTGCGTTCAACTTCAAACACTAGTTGATCAACTAGATTCTAAAATTGATAGAATGAGTACGAATACTTTAGATATGATATTAGATAGTGTTAAAACCGGTAACAACCAAAAAGGTTTAGGTATTCAACAACTTGATCCATCAACTAGTGAAAACAAAGAAACACAATTTGTTAAGGCAATAGAAAACCACCCTGTTGTGGGGGATCCCACGGATCCCATCAAAGGGAACCGCTAGTGTTAAGCCAGGGATCCGTGGGTCTGCTAAAGCAGATTGGTAATAACGTAGCTTTTTCATCTAGAACTGAGTTTGTTATCGTTAATAGGAAGAAACCAACTCATGTCACCACTAGACAACCACCTTCAAAATATAATCCTACTTTTTCAAGAAACAAAGCTCTATCTTTCTCAAAACCTAATCCATCTAGGAGACCTAATAATGTTTACCCGAGAAGTAACCATCAAATGGGATGGAACCCAAATATGCAAAATGGTTTTCCTTTTCAAAACTTTGCTCCATGGAATGCATACTCATCTTATTCATACATGTCTAACATGAATGGAATGTTTAACACTAATGGACCCATGAAGAAATGGGGACCAAACTTTTGAGTTAATTGTTTTCTTAGTGTGCTTAAAGGTCGACCTAGACCCGGATGAATGGGTCAAGGATAGCGGGTGCACGAGGCACATGACCGGCAATAAGGATCTATTCTCCACATATGAATCCTTCAATGGAGGTAATGTGGTGTTTGGAAATAGCAAAAGTAAAATCATCGGTAAAGGTACGATTTCTAACAAATCTCTAACCATTAACGATGTGTGTCACATAGAAAACCTAAACTTTAACCTCTTAAGTATAGGACAAATATGTGACAAAAAGTGCAATGTACTTTTTACCGAAACCGGTAGTAAGATATTAAAAAATGGCATAACCATAGGAAGAGGTATTAGGAAACATGGAGTCTATGTCATTAAAATCGGTAATGAACCTAAAGACAAACTATGTCTTACCTCTATGGATGATACTTCGACCTTATGGCATCGAAGATTGGGTCACACCAACATGCGACTTCTTCAATCGCTATCATCCAAAGATCTAGTAAGAGATCTACCTAAGTTAAAATATGAACATCACTTTTGTGATGCTTGTAATGTAGGAAAACAAGTTCATTCTAGTCATAAAGCTAAAAACATGATGTCTACAACTAAGTGTCTAGAATTACTACATATGGATTTATTTGGTCCATCCGCTATCCAAAGTTATGGAGGCAGCTACTACACTTTGGTCATAGTGGATGATTACTCTAGGTATACATGGACAAAATTTTTAAAGAACAAAACGGAAACGTTTAATTATTTTGAAATATTAAGCAAGAAAATCCAAAGACAACTAGGAAGTCCTATAGTGTCTATTAGGACAGATCATGATAGGGAATTCGATAATGAAGTGCAATTCGGAGCCTTTTGTGACGCTAATGGTATTACTCACAACTTCTCGACTCCACGCACTCCACAATCGAATGGGGTAGTAGAAAGAAAGAATAGAACCCTACAAGAAATGCCGTTGATACTTCAACGTACATACTCAATCGAGTCTTAATTAGACCAATCTTAGGTAAAACTCCATATGAGTTACTCCGAGGCAAAAAGCCTACGTTAGATCACTTTAGAGTCTTTGGTAGTAAATGTTTTATTCTTAACACTAAAGATTACCTTACAAAATTTGATCCTAAATCAACCTAAGGTATCTTTCTAGGTTACTCTCCAAATAGCAAAGCTTACGTCATATTAAACAAAGAAACAATGAAGGTAGAAGAGTCATTAAATATAAAATTTGATGAAAGTCCACCCAAACCCTCTCCACCTCTTGTCGATGACGAGATTGTAGAAAGTGAAGCTATAGTAATAAAGAAAAAGATAAATGAAGAAGAAGAACCTTTAAATGATGAAGTCATAAACATTAAAGAGTCCAAAGATCACCCGTAGATAAGGTCATAGGAAAGCTAAACGAAAGAACATTAAGGTCTCAAGTTCAAAACCAAAGTAACTTGTTTTGTTTCGTTTCAACCATAGAACCTAAGAATACACAAGAAGCCATAAAAGATGAGAGTTGGGTAATGGCTATGCAAGAAGAATTAAATCAATTTGTTTCTAATGATGTTTTGACACTTGTCCCTCCACCTAGTAATCAAACCATAATAGGAACCAAATGGGTTTATAAAAACAAATTAGATGCAAACGGAGTAGTGTCTAGGAACAAGGCTAGACTCGTTGCCCAAGGGTATAACCAACAAGAAGGAATAGACTTTGATGAGACCTATGCCCCCGTGGCTAGATTAGAGTCTATAAGAATACTTCTTATGTATGCTTGTGCTAATGATCTAAAGCTTTATCAAATGGATGTCAAAAGTGCTTTTCTAAATGGTTTATTAATGAAGAAGTATATGTAGCTCAACCTCCGGGCTTCATCGATTTTAAAAACCTAAACATGTGTATAAATTAAAGAAAGCCCTTTATGGTCTTAAACAAGCTCCAAAAGCTTGGTATGATAGACTCAAGTCATTTTTAATTAAACACAACTATACCATGGGGTTAGTTGACAACACACTTTTTACTAAGAAAAGAGAGTCACATATAATCATAGAGCAAATATATATATAGATGATATTATATTCGGATCCACTTGTCAAGACATGTGTGATGATTTCTCTAAAATCATGCATGACGAGTTGAAATGAGTATGATGGGAGAACTTAGTTTCTTTCTTGTTCTACAAATCAAACAAGTAGAAGATGGTATCTTCTTTAATCAATCTAAATATATAAAGGAGATGTTAAAGAAATTCGGTCTAGAAGAGTCGAAACCAATTAGGACACCAATGTCATCCGACACCAAACTCACAAAAGACGAAGACGGCGAATCCGTCAATAATACTAAATATCGTGGCATGATAGGTAGTCTTTTCTACCTCATGGCAAGTAGGCCGGATATCATGTTTAGTGTTTGCTTATGTGCTAGGTTTCAAGAAGACCCTAAAACATCACACCTAGAAGCCGTAAAAGGATATTTAGATACATTAAGGGTACAACACAATTAGGATTATGGTATCCTAAGGGCACGGGAGTAGAAACAATTGTATATGCAGATTCTGACCATGCAGGTGATTACGTTGATAGAAAAGTACAAGTGGGGTATGTACTTTCATGGTATGTTGTTTAACATCTTGGTTTTTTAAGAAACAAACAGCACTAGCAATATCAACAACCGAAGCCGAGTACGTCTCCGCCGTCAAAGCATGCCAACAAGCACTATGGATGAAACAAGCGTTAGTCGACTACGACATTCATCTTAGTGACATAGCCATTCTATGTGACAACAAAGGTGCCATAGATCTAAGCAAGAATCCGTATTGCATTCTCACAAAGCATATAGAGATTCGTCATCACTTCTTAAGAGACAATGTTCAAAAGGGAACATCTCTATTGAGAAGGTAGCATCCGAAGACAACATAGCCGACGTCCTCACCAAACCGTTGATGCGGGAACAATTCAACCTAGATCTTGGTCTTGGTCTTGGTCTCATGGAACAAACGTCGTAACTTATTTGACTCTACAAGGTATGTAAACACTAGCCTTCTCCTTTCTGAGTCTAGGATCTCTATTTCACGCACAACTCACAAACAATACGGAATTTTCAAAACCCAAGATAAGTTTTCCACTTATAGTTTTCTTATTTTCTTTATAAATACAAGTTGCAAACACATAATTACATATACATTTTCAAAGAAAACCTCTTTTCAAAATGTTTTCTAAAAGGATGATACCTTCCCAGATCAATTTTACAAAAGCAATTTCTCACGTCTAGGACAAATCGCTCTTTTCATTATTAATACAAAGTAAAAACTCATTTTCATTGCATCTCATGTCTTTTGAATGCTAAAGGAGACACATAACTAATATGTATTTTTCGGTACATTCATTTAAGCGACAATGAATTAGGAGCATTGATAAACACAAATTACGTACTCAAGTACTAAATATGTGTTTTCGGGTTATCTCAATAGGTTACTTTTTCACTTCTAGTTTTTTGTTCTTAGGAGTCGAGATAACTACAACTCCAAATAGTTTGCATATAGGCACACACTAGGCAAAAATGTTTCCAAAAAAAAAAGGAAAATTTTGTGTCGCCTGAACACCGACTAGCGGATCCCAGCCTTCATGCTAGACGGATCCTTTAAGGGAAGGATCCGTGAGACAGAAGCTATTTTTACCTTCTATTTTTCTCACTTTTGATGAAAAATCCACATTTGTTTTATTTTTTGGAGTATGTTCTTTAATACTTGTGTTCTCATGATCACATGCCTTAAATTCATATCTAATCATTAGATTTTAATCCACATTTTGGGTCAAGCATTCATTACAATGCTTTGTTTTTCTATATATAGAACTCCCAAAATGCTTGCATAATCCATCTCATCTTCACACACAAACTACACCATGTCATTCACAAACTCTTTAGATGAATCACCTAGTACAAACAATCATCTTCATGAAACCCAAACCTTTGTACTTCCACCTTCCAAAATACCACAATCAAACTCTAGGATATCCGCACGGATTAACATCCGATCTTGTTGCTTAGGAAAACCATCATCATATGGCTCATCACCATCAACTAACTCACCACAAGATGCTTCCATTATAGCACCTCCTTCATCACCAACGAGTACACCAACTTCATCACCAATTCACTCACCACCTAAAATCACTTTTTTGGAACTCCTTACGACTCCAACAAGATCTCAACAACCAAAACAAAAAGAAATAGCCTTTTGACACCTCCAACTTCTCCAAACACAATATTCAATGATCTTGAAACATCACCACCTTTAGCTCCCATTAAACTACAAGAACATCTAGGTTCTTTTCCTCCACCACTTCTAATCATTCCGGACTTTGATCCGTATTTTCCTATTTTTCCACCACAACTTCCGTAACTCACAAATCAAAACAACCCGAAAGATTTCGCACTCATTACCCACATCACTTACATTGTGAACATTGCCAATCCACTAGGAAATTGCAATAGAAGTTAGGGAAGAAATGCGATTCATACTCAACCTCATCCTTGATCGCATTAATACCATTACTCACCAAACCTCCATCCATAACCTTATGCAAGCATGGAAGGAATCATTACTACTATTTTTTTTAGTACTTTTTCTTTTGAAGTCATTTTCAAGAACAAGTCTTGTTCTTATTTTTACATGCTTGTAGGTGGCATAAAAACCACTACATTTTGTTTTTTTATTACAAGGCCTTGTTTACATACCTTGGCACCCAATCTTGATTCTCATCAATCACAAGATTACATAAGCATGTTACTAACCTTTCTCTTTGTAGGATTTTTTATTTTATTTTTTTTCTTCACTTGACGCCCCAAACTAGGGGGAGCTACCATCAAGGGGGAGTAAGCGATACGCGGACTAATTTTTCCACACTTTTATATCTTCGAAGGGTTAACTTTTGTTTCACAAAAAGGGAGAAGAAGTAAAACTTAGGGCTTTCAAAACATACATCTATTCTTAAGTTTTACTCATCATAACATTATTTTTTGTCATCAACAAAGGGGAGATTGTTAATACAAATAAACCGTAAAAACGTTTATTAATATTTTGCAATCTCTTTGTGTTTTGTTGATAACAAATATAATGTTATCTTAAGTACAATTATAAGGATACATGTTATTTTTGTAAAGCATTTACATATAGCCATTTAAATACAAAATGTAGTAATTAAGCATTTGTTGTAATAGTTTATTAGGATGGGTAAAACCATAACCCATGGATCATATCCATAACCCATTAACCCATACCCATTTACTAGATACAATGTATTCTTAGATACATTGAATCTAAGGAAAACCCATGGACCAACCCATAACCCATGACCCATAACCAAAAACCCATGGGCAAAGAGGAGCGTTCCACGGATCCCTAGGATTACACTAGACGGATCCCAAGTGGGAGGGATCCGTGGGATCTGGGGAACAGTGAAAGAAATTGCCTATAAATAGAGAGCCATTTCTTCATTCTAACTCACCCCTCTTCTTACTAAATCTCTCAAACACTCTCATTCTCTTCTAACATATAGATCACTTGATCTAGAGAGTTCTTCTTCTTTCTTTCTATTGTGATTCTCATATAGGTCCTTCTCTAAGGCGAGATCACGAGCATTCTACAAGTCATCCAAGCAAGGGGTCGTTGATTGATTTGTCACTTAAGATTTCATGTAGCAAAGATCTTGTATTTGATATTTCACATATTTGTTGTGTAATAGTCGTGTTGGTTTGGTCCACCGTCTTACGGACTCTAGTATTTAGCCATTTGACGAAAAAGGTGTAAGCAACGTTGAAGTTTGCTTCTCCGCCAAGTGAAGGAGTTTGTTGACATAGTGCTTGAACTCTCGAGTAGGTGACTCGGGAGTGGAGTAGGGCAAGGAAGGTGTCCTGTGGCAGCCGAACCACTATAAATCGGTTGTGTCATTTCTATCCCTTTGCTTTACTTTATTTACTTGCTTTATCATAAGATCTATACTTTCTCTACATCCATAAGATCTCACATATTAACGAATCTAAAGTTTTTGAAACTAACTTAAAATCGGCAAAACTATTCAACCCCCCATTCTAATTTTCCACAGTAACCATGGTCCAAGGAAAGACTTCTTGTAAAGGATCCTATTTATTACGGTGAATCGTTGTGACTTTCGCTTAATTGTCGTTGCTTTCTTTGGTTT
>OU343224.1:287667126-287941928 GCA_910596185.1 Chrysanthemum makinoi | reverse complement strand
GATCAATTTTGCCACATGGCAAATTAAGTCACCTAATTAATCAAAGAAAGTCAAACATGAAAATTTAACTTTTCAAAATTGTCTTAAATTCGTATTGCAAACAATAGGACAAAACAAATACAAATAGGCATGCGTTATAAAAACCTTTACAAAAAAGATTAATTAAGCGGTGAGGTAGGGTGGGCCAAGCATTAAAAAAGAAGTTGCTATGCAATTAAAGAATGTTGATAAGGATTGGAATAAATGAATGTGAACATAGATATTTGTCTTTTAAAATAAAAATATTTATATAATAGAAAGACGTCACTTCGCAATTATTTCACAAAGTTAAATGCTTGATCAAAAAATTAAAATAAGAGGAAAGATCAATTTTACCACATAAGTCACTTAATTAGTCAATGAAAGTCAAGTTTGAAAATTTAACTTTTCAAATTAGTCTCAAATTCGTTTTCCAAATAATATGACAAAAAAAAGTTACAAGCATGCACGCATTTATTAGAAAAAAAAAATACTTAAAAATATGGGTAATTTTTTAAACTTTAGAGGTCGGATTCAAATAAAGTTATATTAATTAGTTAATAAAATTTTCAATCAAGTACAAATTAAAAAAAATAAAATAAAAATAATCTTAAATTCAAGACTATATGCTTAAGCATATATATTCATAATGTTCAACAAGTACCCTTAACAAGACATTCAGTTAAAAAAAGAAGTTAAAGTAAGCATTATTATTATTGTTGTTGTAGTATATAATAATAATAATAATAATAATAATAATAATAATAATAATATATTTTTTTAGATTTTTAGATTAATAATAATAATAATAATAATAATAATAATAAAAAGAAGTTAAAGTAAGCATTATAATAATATATATTTTTTTTAAAAATTTTAGATTTTTAATGTTTGATTTATTATTATTATTTTTATTTTTATTCTTTTTATTATTATCAAACATCATTTCATTAAAAAACCAAAAAGATTTTACAAGAAATTAGTGGATAAAGGGTCAAAGACATGTACTTTATTATTATTATTATTATTATTATTATTATTATAAAAGTGCATGTACTTTTGGATAAAGGGTCAAAGACATGTATTTTTTATATTTTGTTCTATTGGGGCTTATCGAAATGCAAAAGTTATGGTCATGTCTTCTCTTTTATTTCATTATAAGTGTTTTAAGTTTGGGTTTAGTAAAAAAAATTAGCATACATCTAGATTGTTTCGAGGTGGCCTTTGTAGAAATATTTAAGTTAGGACTAAATTGATAGACAGTAAGTTAACATTTATTTTATGTAGTAAACTAACAAACGTTAAGATTGATGGACGTTAAGTTGACATTTATTTTATTTCGAAAATTAACGGACGTTAAGGCTCATGGAAGGTAAGTTGACATTTATCTTATTTGGAAAATCTGATAAAATTTAAATTTACTTAATTAAGTAGGTTTGTCACACACATGTAGGGTAAGGAGAGTAGGGTGGCCATGTGTTGCAAAACTAAAGGCTAACTTGATAAATGTGTTAACAAAAATGTGATGTGAGTACAGAGTTTGTATTGATGAAAGGAAAGTTGACTTTATATATATATATATATATATATATATGTGTGTGTGTGTGTATATATATATATATATATATATATATATATAATATAATATATATATAGATTGCATCCTCTGAAAGGAATAAAATAAAAAGTTTCAGCAATTCGTCCAATCCACGTGTCCTCCTCCCTCCTTTTCTTATTAAATTTGGTTAGAGGGGTATTTTTGTCATTTAACCCGTTTTTCATATTACACCCCAAATTTCAAACGCAAATAACTTTCAAACGACAAACTTTTACGAAAAACCGATTTCACCATATTTTTTAAAATTCGATTCTTTTTAATTTTGTATAAATCTTGATAAATATTTCGATTTTTTTTTTTTCATATCAGTGGTTCTTGATTTTGATTTTTATGGCATTTTCGAACCTAATTTTGACCCTCATAAATGTCGAATCTTGAAAAACTTAAAACATGAAAGTTTTAGATTTTTGTTCACTCTTTACCCAGAAATTCAAATCACTCAAATTCGATGTCATATGGGTAAGATATAACCGCTTAAAGATGGTGTTTTATTCATATTTGTTGCATACAAGGTGTTTGATGAAATGTCTAGCTTAGATTTTTAGTGTTAAAGTTGAGCTAAATGCACTAATTTTTGTCCCACGACGCATCATTAATCATTTTATTAATGTAAGATTCAAAAAGAGATGTTTTTAATAGTTAATGTTTTTAACTATTAAAACTGATGAACCAAAGTGATGAACTGATGAACCAAATCAAACTGTTAAAAAAAGCATAAAAGCAAAACTGATGAACCTAACTAAACTGATGAACCAAACCAATAATTGATGAACCAAACCAAAACTGAAACTATGATTGATGAACTAAACCAGATGAACCAAAACATAACTGATGAACCAAACCAAAACTGAAACCATGATTAATGAATCAAATCAAAACTGATGAACCAAACCAAAAACTAATGAACCAAACCAAAAACTGATGAACCAAACTAAAACTGAAACTGTGATTGATGAACCAAAATAAACTGATGAACAAAACAAAACAAAAACCAACATGTTAAGCTGAAACTATGATTGATGAACCAAAATAAACTAATGAACTATGTTTGATTTGGTTCATCAGTTTGGTTTGGTTCATCAGTTCATCAGTTTGGTTTGGTTCATCAGTTTTGATTTGATTCATCAGTTCATCGAATGATGAACCAAGATTAATCGATGAACAAAACGCATTTTTATTTTAAATTAAGTACTAAAAAATCACTTTTTGAATCTTACATTAATAAAATGATTAATGATGCGTTGTGGTACAAAATTTAGAGCATCTAACGCAATTTTAACACTAAAAATCTAAGCTAGACATTTTATCAAACACACTGTGTGCAACAAATATGACTAAAACGTCATTTTTAACGTGCGATATCTCACTTATTTCATATCGGATTTGAGTGATTCAAAAATTTGTGTAAAGAGTGAACTAAAATCTACAACTTTCGGGCTTTAAATTTTGCATAAATCAACCTTTAAATTAGATAAAAGTAGGGTCGAATATGCCGAAAATTTCAAGAAAACATAACCCTTGAAATCTTTAAAAAAAAAAGTTCCTATTTATGAATCAAAATGTATATCAAATTAAAGAGGATTAAATTTTAAAAAATTATGGTGAAATCGGTTTTTCGTAAAAGTTTGTCGTTTGAAAGTTATTTGCGTTTGAAGTTCGGGGGTGGAATTAAAAACATGTTAAAGACAAAAATGCCCCTAGATGAAATTAGTAAAATAAAAAGGACGGATGTAGAATATTTGTTGGTGGACACGTGTCAATTTATAAGAGACTTTTAGACTTGCAAATTTCCTCTCTTTTTAATAGATCCGCTACCTATATATATATATTTTTATCTTTGAGATTGAATAAAAACTTAACAAAAAAAATTAATTTAGACGCGGCATAAGGTGGGTTAACCATTAGAAGAGCAGATTTTATGTAAGTACTACCTCTGTCCTTAAATAAGTGTCCAGTTTGATTTTTCAGAGTCAAATTGGATCAACTTTGACTTTATCTATTTTTTCGTGTGTTATATAATACTTGATGAAAAATATATGAATGTATTAGGCTTTAAGTGTATTTTTCATTGGTACAGCTTTTCATCAAGTATTATATAACACAAAAAAATATTTATGGTCAAAGTTGAACCAGTTTGACTCTGAAAAGTCAAACTGAATATTTATTTAGGGACGGAGGGAGTAAAAAACTTTGACAAGGATTGGAGTAAATCAATATGAACATGACTATTTGTCTTTGAAAATATAAATATTTTATATAATAAGAAAGATCACACTTTGCAGTTACTTCATAAAGTTAATTGCTTGACTAAAACCAAACTGGGGAGTTATTCATACAGTGGTTATATTTTTATTCATACGGTGGCTATTTTTTTTTTTTTTTTTATTTTAATTTTGTTTATATCAAAATATAAACACGAAAATGCGAACAGATAAATATAAAGTTTAATACGTCAAACGCTTAAAAAAGCTGTCGAAATACGGATCGGCCCGACAAAAAAAGCGTATTTAATCGAAAAGTGAGGGACAAAGGTGGCGAGGTCTATGAGATAGACCCCGTATGAATAGGGTATCCCAAACTGAAATAATAGGAAATACGTAGTATCAGTTTTGTCACATGACAAAATTAAGTCAACTAATTTGTCGATGAAAGTCAAACTTGAAAATTTAGCTTTTCAAATTATCTCAAATTTGTTTTCCAAATAATATGAAAAAATAAAATCAAAAAAACATGCATATATTAGAAAAAGAATTATACTTAAAAAGATAGGTAATTTCTAAAAACTTTAAGGGTTGAATATGAATAACCTTATATTATGTTTAATCAATTTTTTTACAGTCAAGAACAACACATTATAAACGATTCTGATCTTAAATTCAATATTATAAACTTAAGCGTATATATTCATAACTTTTGATAAGTTTAGAAAATTTAACACGTAACTTAGTTAGATATCCAATATAAAAAACTTAAAGTATTATTATTATTATTATTATTATTATTTTTTTAATTTTATTATAACATCACTTTATTAAAACTCAAAGGATTTGAGAAATTAGTGGGAAGCCGAGACCCAACTGGGCCCCTCATCCAGCAATAGCGAAACTAATACAATTAAAAATATGAATGTGGCGCAGAGCCCCAATGTCTTGAGTCAAGGAGAAAAGTCTAATACGCTTTAGTAAGGTTACCGCCTCTCTCAAGTTCTCCAAGAAGAAAAGAAAAGGAGGAACCCGTATCCGATATCTGAGCATTTAGCCTCATACTTGACACGTTCGTCCTGCAACCTCACTAACCGCATGCATACGGCACAAAATCAAGCAACCCGATTGCGTCAAAGAGACGAACCCGTAAGATCAACACAAACATCACGCCCCTCATCCCAAGAATAAAGCAATATATCAGGCGATTAGCAAGGTGCATCCCATATCTCCATGAAGCCAATATCCACCTCCTACGAACAATCCGGACGAGGCATATATCAACAAGAACATCACGTACAATTATTATTATTATTATTATTATTGTAACATCACTTTATTATTATTACTATTATTATTAAATTAATCACCCCGACACTTAACATAGGCACGAGATTATAAATATCAAATGAAAAACATGATTATTACTATATGTAAATAAATATACAAAATTATACATATATCAACAGCACATTCAATATATCAAGGTTGTCAAGATCGGGATCCTACCCAGGATCGTTTTCGTCTTTGCAAGATCGTGATCGTAAGATCGGATCGGGATCTTAAGTTCCTACTCTAATGCTATTTCTTAATAGTTTATGTAATTTTATACAAATCTACAAATTCTAATACATTATACCCACAAAATACTATGAATGTTTCATATAAATGTTGTCATAAATTATGATTATAAAATGTTTAAAAAGATTAACATATTGTTTTGGTTCTACAAACAAACAACACATAAATTTGTAGTTTTTTAGTTTGTAATCCGAGAAAAGTAAGATCGGATCGATTAGATCGTAAGTATCGTAAAATCGTAAGATCCTAACAACTATGCAATATATTATTGGGCAAAATGCACAAAAAGATACACAACTTACTTTCAATCTCTAATTGAGGTATCCAACTTTATTTTTAACAATTTAAGGTACTAAACTATAAGTATTGTTCAAACTGGGGAAAAAATTACCTTCACTTCAGGTTCCAAGTTATCACATTTTTCTTTTGCCATGTTTTTACTTCGTATTCTTTGTAGGTGTCTACTTTGTATATTGCTTGGAAGCCTTTTGTTGGCATGTGTTTGAGGTAGTTCCTAGTGGTTGGCATGTGTTTGAGGTAAGACAAGGAAATGGCATGGAAGCCTTTTGTGTGGATCTGGAAAAAAAGACGTGTAGTTGTAGACAATGGCAAATCTCAGGCCTGTCCTCACTCAATATCCGCTATGTATTTTATTAACAGTAATCCGGATGATTACGTTAGTGACTGCTTTAAAGTAGACACCTACAAAGCAATATACAACTTTAATATTGCACCAGTAGTGAAGGTGATAACTTGGCAAAAGAATACGAAGTTAAAACATGGCAAAAGAAAAATGTGATAACTTGGAACCTAAAGTGAAGTTAATTTTTCCCCCAATTTGAATAATACTTAGGGGGCGTTTGGTTGGGGCAATTTGGGGGATATTAGAGGCATTTGCATTTTAATTCCCTTCAAATGTTATGTTTGGTAACTCAAATGGGGGAAATTGAAGCAATTTACAATTCCTCGAATTGCCAAAATGGAGAGAATCAGAATGCCTCCAAAAGTGATTTTAATTTCTTGAAAAAAAATTTATAAACTTTTTTTCTTATTTTTTTTTATAAACTTTTAAATAGAATATTTATAATTTTTTTTTATAAACTTTTTTATAAATTTTTTATAAACTATTTTATAGATTTTTTTTTAAACTTTTATTATAAATTTTTTATAAACTTTTTTTATAAATTTTTTATAAATTTCTTATAGATTTTTAAACTTTTTATAAACTCTTTTATAAACTTTTATAAATTTTTTATAAACTTTTTTTTATAAACTTTTTTTTTTTAATTTTTTATAAATTTCTAAGAAATTTTTTATAAACTTTTTTTATAAACTTTTTAATAAACTTTTATAAATTTTTTATAAACTTATTTTTATAATTTTTTTATAAATTTCTTATAAACTTTTTATAAACTTTTTTAATAAATTTTTTATAAACTTTTTTCATAAATTATTTATAAACTTTTTTTTATAAATTTTTATAAACTTTTTTTTATAAATTTTTTCTAAACTTTTTTTATAATTTTTTTATAAACTTTTAAATAGAATTTTTATGAAATTTATATTAAAAAAAATTATAAATTTCGTGAACCAAACATCTGAAGGTATTTTAAATTCTCAAGAATTTAAATTTTCTAGAATTTAAAATTCCGAAATTTCAAACTACCCCAACCAAACGCCCCCTTATAGTTTAGTACCTTAAATTGTTAAAAATAAAATTGGATACCTCAATTAGATATTGAAAATAACTTGGGTACCTTTTTGTGCATTTTGCCCTATATTATTTGATAATTTGCTATTTAAACACCTTAAGTGTATACGCGAAGTTTAACTAGTCCAACAAATATAGTATTGAGGCTACTTTAAGATATTATCATCACTTGCAATTTTTTTTTAGGAGATTTATCATCACCATCTACACACCATATTTACATATTTCTTCAAATACAAGTTTTTAATGCATGATGTACAAGCCTATTAAAGCAAAGTTTGGGGAAATATGTAAATAGTGTGTATGTGAGATGTATGTAAATATCTCTTTTAAAACACAAACTTTACTAAAAAAAGGTAAACTTGGTTTAGCTAGCATAAAGTGAAAGTGTAAAAATTATATATATAGAAATAGAGTAAACGCAAAATACATCCTGTGGTTTACAACTTTGAGACCTTACATCCTTGCAGTCGAAAATTGACACCTTACATCCTTAGTTTGAAACGTTTCCCATCATACATCCTTGGACCCTAACGAAGTTAGTTTAGCCCGTTATAATGTCCAATTAAAGGATATTCTTGTCTTTTCGTTGGTCCCATCTACCCTCATGCCTCTTTTTTTATTGGGACTCAACCATTACTCTGTCAAAGTTTCCAACACATATCATTCTTCTCTCTCTCTCTCTCCAAAAGTTCTTCAATTCCTAATCCTAAATATCAAACCATCTCAATCACTGAAATAGCCCCATGATCAATCAAAGTCGTTCAAAAAAAGATCACTAAAAGTCAATTGTTGTAAAGAAGGGCGTGTAAAAAGCTTCGGTGTTAATATTCCGGTGAGGTTGCCATGGCTCAAGTCTAGTACTTGGAGGTAAATGGAAAGATTCGCCGGAGACGAGGTTGTTGGCGTAAGGAAGTATATGTTGGTTAACCGAGTCAACTCGGGTAGCGAGTTACTGAGTTGATTGTTTGTAACTCGAGCCTTTTAAGGTTTGTTAGTGTCTAGGTGTAGCTCTTCAAGTGAGTTAGGAAACGAGTTCACTGAGTCAAGGATTGACTCGTTCAACGAGTTGGATGAAAGACTCTGTCGGGTCAACCATGTTAGTTTTGAAAACGAACCGTGGATTGAACCCGTGAATATTTGTTAAGGTCTAGTGTTTGGAGATAAGGTATCCATTGAGAGTGTGTCGCAAGGGTCGAAGGAAGGGTCGGGGATTGAAAACGTGGATTCAAATGTATGAATGTGGATTTTATATATGAGGCATTTGGTTGGGATGTAAAGATTTTAATTCAATTTAAAGTGAATATAATTTGAGTGAATCAGTGGGTGGATGTGTTGTTTTTATGATTGTTGTGACATGGTTGAAAAGGGATTTGGTATGTGTGTCTGCAATTGAAGAGTGTGGTTGTGTGTTTTAGCCTTTTAGGAGAGGGGAGGTAGCTAGGAAAACGAAAAGACAAGAATACCCCTATAGTGGGACGGATAACAAGCCAAACTAACGAAGTTAGGGTCCAAGGATGTATAATGGTAAACGTTTGGCTAACGAAGGATGTAATGTGCCAATAGTTTCTGACAGGGATGTAAGGTCTCAAAAAGTGTAAACCACAGGGATGTATTTTGCAGTTTACTCTAGAAATATGAAGCGAATTCCTATAGTGTCTACATAGATGGTTAATTAAGAAATCTTTTTTTGGTCAATGAAATTTCAATGAGTTAAAAGCTTGTGACAAAATGGATGTACGTTATAGATGGTTCGTTTGGCTAGGTGTTTAGATTTAATATGAAGTAAAGAACTCCGTAGCATATTTTTATATGGTATCATCAATTAAATATAAACTTTTGTAGATCTCTTGCTCTTGAAAATAAGGTAAAAGTGAAGTGATCAATAAACATGTGATAAAGGGTTGCGGATTTAAGGTGATAATCATCTCAGTTGAAATTACTCTTACTCATGTTTTTAACTTTTCATGAACTTCAAATACATTAGTTTCTATGTTTCTTTAGATTAAAATTAATTCATGTTTAAGTTTGATTATTAGTATTTTTACATATGTCATATATCATTTTATCAAATATTTATGAGCTAAAGGTTGTTATTAGAATTGCAATTGACTAATATAATCAACATCAACATAATTTTTTTTTTATTATTATTTTTTTTTTAAATGGTGGCATATAGTTTGAACATAATTGTTTACTAAAGTATAAAAAGAAATATGAAGAGAATAATAAATGTGTTAAATATCACCGATTATAAATATCAATTAACTTGTAAATATGATAATTAAGCTCAATAGAATTTCTATCTATGTACCGCCAATGAATTAAGTTAGAAAATTAAATATCAACATAAATATGTAATACAAGTAAGGGCATTATCAGGTTAAGTAACTTTTATTTTGGATAATAAGATATATATTTTTGACCAATTTTCTTTTGGTAGTGATAAATCTCATTAATTATGGCCGAACACTAATATGTGATAAACTTAGTTCTAATCACACGTGATTTATATAGCGTACAAATTTTCAAAACTGAGGAAAATAAGTTGTAGCCACAAATGAATAGATGTCTTTGGAGATTAATTAAGTTGGATAAAGAAATCAACCTTAATCATATGCAAATTATAAATGTTGCTTACAATAACATATGATTATGAACTTCAAATTATATTTTTTTAAGAAAATGATATTTCTTCATATTACTTGTCGCTATTAATCCTCCTAATTTCATAATTGTGACAAATGGACACATCAATAAACCAAATTAAGAGATCTAACTAGTGTACGACACATGTCGTATTAATTTGTGGCGTATGAGTTAAAAAATTAAGTAGAAGAGTATAGCAATTTCTCAACTATTAAAGATAAAAATAAAAAAATAAAAAAAATAAAAAAAATAAAAAAAAAGTGTGCATTTAACATGTATCAAGTCGTAATCAAAGGCGCAAGTACAATCAAATATGAATTAACATCAATCAATAATAATACGTGAGTTTCCAAGTGCACAGCATCAAGCGCATGTGAATTTTAATAGTAAAATTTTAATTCCTAGCAAAACAATACGCACATGCAAAGTATATAAAAGTCTATGTGTATTAAAAGATGAAAAAACGTTTCCCCTAGTGTTGAAAATTTTCAATTTATATGTTGACCATTTTATAGACAATGATTAACTTCTTTTATATTATTATTTATTAAAATGATTGATTCCTGAATTCTAAAAAAAAATTAATGATTGAATGTTATAATTAAAATTTAAACAAGGATATTACAACACATATAAAAAGTATTACATACTTATGTTATCATTAATGAATATAATGCCTCTTCTTATAAGACATGTTCTATGACTTGTAGTTCTTCTAGTTGAGTAAATTATACGGTTCATCCTTGTTATATCAAAATTACTAGTTTCATTCCTCGACTTTATTTTTTTGCATGAACCGTCATTATCTTGAAAACTATAACACCAGCGGTCCCTCCAATATTGATAAGGGCTAGTTGGCGCTTTTATAACAACCGGCCCTTATCAATATCTCGATAAGGACCGTTGGTGTCTAAGACCCTATGGATAGAACCGTTGGCGTTATCGATAAGGACGTTGGTGTTATAAGTTTCAAGATAGAACTTATTCATGCAAAACAAAGTCGAGGGCAACAATGATTGATATAACCGAGAGCGGTGTAATTTACTCCTAGTTCTTATAATACACAAAATTCATAATTATCTTTCATTCATAAGTTTAACTATCATTTCATTCACATGTATTAAATTTCAATCATTCATAGTTTTATTTCAATTCATCATTCTTATTTTGTTCCTAATTATATTGCAACAAACATCCAAGACATCTTCAATCAAAATTCAGTTAATCGATATGAATTACCAATTTAAGAACGATTACTAATAAAAAAAAATACAATCATTGCATCAATATATGCAAAACACATGATTGTATGCATACATAGAAAGACCCTAAAATACAAAAGTATTTAAAAAAAAATCACAATGGCTACACTTAGAAAACATGAAATACGTTTTTCCACGAGGGCGTACAAACATAACTAAAACTAGTTTTAATTTTTAAGCGATAACTTATCACTTAAAATTTATCATATAGATCTTAAATTGGATCAATAAATTAACGTAAGCATGAAATAAATATGATTACAACCTAAGAAGATAAAGTAATTAAATTCTGACTTAAACTAGAAACTAAAAGTAAATTAAAAATCAGAAAAAACTTACAAATATCGTAAGTTGGTGAATTGGAACAAATTAAGAGCCTTAAGGCTTCAATCAAAAGGTATGATAAGACAATTTCTTGTTGATGCTTTCGATTGACTCCTTTTCAAGTAGATGTGTTTTGGTATCGAGAGGAAAATTAGGTAGGAAAGACAAAACCAACAAATTAATGAAGATATATATATTTAATTCAAGATGATTATAATGGGAGAAATTGTGTTTTTAATTTGGGGAATTTTGATTTCAAATTTTGGTTTGAGCGATTATTGGCGGCTTTCATTTTCTAAAAATTTTGAAGTCTAATTTTTGCCGTGTCATAAATACCGCTAAAATATAATATATCAATATTGACCATTTGTAGCATGTATCATAAATAGTGTGTAGGTACTTTTAAAGTAAATATGTATGTAACTATCTGAATGTATTTAGTTGGTAATTTGATATTTGGAAATAGATGGTATGAGTCTTATTATATTTTTGTTTGTTTATATAACAACCGTAAATTTTCAGTTATTATAATACTATTTATTTTGTTGGAAAATGCAAATTAGTTGTTTTCTAACGATTCTTGACATTTAGAATTCTAAAACGAGAGGTTATCTCGTTTCTTAAGAACACGACACCGCACATCTGATGAATTTACTACTAAGTATTTAATAATAAATGTGAACTTATTTTACCTAGATGATAAATTTAAGCACATGGGAGCTTAAATAACTATTTTGGGAAGTTATCCAGCGCAACACGTGGTAACCCACAAAATCAATAAATGTTATTGATAAAAGTGAAATGATCACTTTTTAACACTCAATGGTGATTAATGAACAAAAACGAGAGGTTATCTCGTAACCGGAAATACATTGCCAGCGTCTGAGCGATTTAGTAATGACACAACTTTTATGGTCTAATTTCAAAGTAATAATGTTACCTTATTATTACACTTTCAAAAACGTTCCGGGGATATAACTTATGTATTCTGGCGTATTCGAGATTACGTTTACGGGAATCTGACGAGAACATGGGAGTCTGTTAATAAATGTTTAACAAAAGAGATAAATAAAATAAAAATAAACCTACCTAACCCTACCACTAACCCACGTCCCATCCTTTTCTTCTTTTTCTTTTTATGTTTCTCCTCTATAGCCTCCTCCCACACAAACACAAGAATAGGTATTTTCTTCTCTCTTTTTTCTAAAGCTCTATTCTCAAGTCTAAAATTTAAAGAATGGAAGGGGATGGGATGGGAAGGGCAAAGTAGGGGATGGGATAGGAAGAAAGTGGTTATTTATTTTTGTGTTCTTGAGTTTTTTTTTTAAAGTAGCAAGGAAATGAAAGAAAGCTACATAAATTACCAATATACCCTCGTTTATATATGAAAGAAGATATTGGCATGAAAACCAATGATATATAGCACAATTAAACTACATGCGACTCAATCGACTTACAAATCACCACAAGATTCAGATGTAACTTTTTCCCCTACTTTAAGTAATCTTATATCTATCTATGTATCTACAATATTGGGTGGAGCAGCTAGTGCTTTCTCTATGCACGATTTTGAACGTGAAGAACCGGACCATGAACCACACTTAATAGGTTAATTAATGAAGTAATGAAGTAGAATACTTCTAATATCTGAATTCAATAGGTTTAATTATTCATGCTCCAAATAATGAAGTAGAATACTTCTAATACAGTCCAGAATAGCAAATTATGTTGACAAGTAGATAAACAATACAAGTTTAATTAAACATGTAGAATTTAACACATGATTCACACATAAACAAGTAGATAAAAAAAAACAAATACACGCAAGGCAGGAGTCCCTTACGTTTGATGCGGATGAATGATGTGATATGGGAGAATTAGGTCAAAAGATATATAGATCGTGCATGAAGATTGAAGATAATATTGTAATTTAACAAGGCTGTAATGTTTTATACTGTTTCCCTTCCCAATCCATACAAAATTGGGTGGGTAAAATAACACTCAAAGCCCATCCCTTCACCTCCTTTCACGAGTCCCCTACCTTTCCATCTTAAAAAACTCAAGAACATTTGTTAGGAATTAGAAAATTCAGTCGTTAAAGAGTAGGTCACCTCAAGTATATGTATTCGATAGAAAGCTCGTAGTCGTAGTCAAGTTATGTTAGTTAGTAATTTGTTTAGTATAAGTGGAGAACGATTGAGGGTCTTTACCAACATGCACGATCCACGGCCCGTAGGTGGTGTTTATTTGTAAGACACTATAAATACCCTCTACCTCCCAAGGTAGAGGGTTGGAGCTCAATACCATTTTCTTTGTTTCACATAGTTCCCAACTCTCTTCCCTTTCTCTCTCTAGAACTTTCTCTTTCTAAACATCTTTATGCGCCCATTGTGATTATGGTTTTGTGTGTTTGTGAAATCCAATATCCTACAATTGGTATCAAGAGCCATGGTTTGATCTCTCATCTTTCATGCTCTTTTTGGTTGGTGGATTTATAAGGTTTTTAGGGTTTTAAGTGTTTAGGAGAGTTTGAATCATTTGGACAAACTTATGTTGTTTGAATTTTGCTTGTACATTTGTGTTTAGGATCATCATATGTGTTTATGTTTTGAATTGGAAGGTGTAAATCATTGTGGTTTGGTTCCTTTTGATTGTTAAAGTGGTTATTTGTGAAAGTGGTACTAAGCGAGTTGAGTCTCGAACTTTTGTTTCTTCAAAGCGAGTTGCTTTGTTATTGGAATCGAGTTGGTATATGCGACTTGGCTATTTAGCGAGTTGACTCTTTATGTGACTTGGGTTCTAAGCAAGTTGTTTCTTTAAGCGACTTGAGTTCTAAAGCGACTTGGGTATTAAGCGAGTTGTAAAGAAGCATGAGTTAGTTTAAGCGACTTGGTGGTTAAGCGAAGGTCTCTGCTTAGCGACTTGGCTATTAAGTGAGTTGTCTCTTTATGCGACTTGGCTATTAAGCGAGTTGGTTCTTTAAGCGACTTGTTTCTTTTGCGAGTTGTCCGTTTTAGCGAGTTGATAACCTGTCGAGTTGATTACTGTTTAGCTACTTTGTCTATTGAGACTTGTCACTTCTTCGTGCTACATATTTACGGTTGTTCTTTTGGTTTAGTAAAATCCCGTGAAAGAATCAATTTCGTGGTTTAATCAAAGAATAGTAAAATCCCGTAGAACTTGTAATCATGGCAAACATCGTTCCTACTATTGTTTCTTCTTTCCGAGGACGTTCAAGCTGTTGGAAAGCACGATACTCGCCCACCTATGCTTGATGCAGAATCGACATTATGACTCATGGGCTCAACGAATCCGATTGTACCGCTTGGAAAAGAAAACGGAGACAACATTCTCAAGTCAATCGATGAAGGACCTTATCAAGTTGAGACTACAAGAGACTTAATTGATACAGCTGCAGATGGAACAATGATCTATGGATTACGCACCAAAGATGTATGATGAACTCAATGATAAGGAGAAAAAGAGATTCGATGCATATCGTGGCTTCTAACATTATACTTCGTGGTCTTCCAAAAGATATCTACAAGCTTATCAATCACAACACCGGCCAAGGCGTTTGGGATAATGTCAAGATGCTTCTCTGTGATCTCAACTAACCAAGGAAGACAGAGAATCACAACTCAGATGATGAGTTTGAGCACTTCAAGATGAAACCTAATGAGAGTGTCTATGAGTACTACGTGAGATTCCATAAGCTTGTGAATGATATGCGAACATCAAAATGAGCATGCCAAACATTCAAATTGAATTCAAAGTTTGTGAACAACATGAATCCCGAGTGGCACAAATTTGTAACCTCTGTGAAGCTAACCAAAGGACTAAAGAATACAAACTATGAGCAATTGTATGCCTTCCTTCTTCTAATGAGAGGTATGCTATGTTTGAAAAGGATTCTGATCAGTTCAAAACCAATCAGGGAGAAACAAGCTCACCAAATGATTCTACAAAATTTTACACCAATGTTGGTATTACCACCAAAGCATCTCAAGTCATACCCATGGGTAATGGTAATTACAAGCTCATCCCTCGATCCGCATATAAGCCTCCCACCAAACACACTCATGGAAAACTTCATCAATCAACTGCCTCTCATGGTGAGTCAAAACATGAACTTCTCCCACACACCAACAATAACCTCGAATCAGCTTCCAATCCACACAATCAAGCTACCGCCGAGATGGGAAGGTTGTGGTGCAACCGGGCCAAGAAAGGCAATATGATCAAGGAAGAGGTGGAGTTGGTAGAGGATATGTAGCAAATCAGAATCGTGGAAGGAATCCAAATACGGACAAGCCAGATCAAATGCCTACAATGTGGTGGTGAGGACACATTTCTAGGAACCGCACATCTCCAAAACGCCCACACGGCGTATACTTCAGACAAGATGTTGCTCGCACGCCGGATAATGGTGCAGCTTTTAGATGAAGAGGAGTTGTTGTTTCTGCTGAGGGCAATGCCAAGACATATGATGCGATGTGGATGAACCATTCAGATAGGTCACAATCATTATAATGCCTTTCAAGTAGTCGATCGTGATGCATACGACTCGACGATGATGAACCCACGACAAACAATTTTCATTGCTAGCATTTCTCCAATGGTCTCTCCTAAGGTCTCATCATCACAGCAAGCTGGTCCATCCAAAGAATCAATCATCTCGGAGGTATTAAAACTATATGATGAAGTTGATGAGCAAAAGATGCATAATAAAGTACAATCTCTTGAAACTTATGAATCGGATATTGATGATGAGGGTAATAGCAATATTGTCCCATATGATCAATATGTGATGCAAAGTGAAAGTGAGGTTATACCAAGCAATGCATCTTCTCTCGATAATGAGTATGTTTTTATGAATACACCTGCATGTGCCCCTCGATGATTCTTATCTTTGAACTCTAATGCCTATAAAGAACAAGTTGCAATTTATGAACAACGTGCTAAGTTTGAGTTAACTACCCATGAACAGGAAATGGATGACCAAATGCATACAATTATTAGAAAAAGTAATTTTAGAGAAGAAGTATTAAAACAAGAGTTAAACTCCTTATAAGAAAAGCTTTCTAAAACTTCTAAGCAAAAACAAGAACTTCAAGAAAATGTGAAAATGCTTAAGCAAGAATTCAATGCTAAGGAATCAAAACTTTTGAATGATTTTTCCAATCTAAAAACTTTGAAAAACAAGCTTGAAAATAAGTTGTACGCATAGGGAATACCATTCGCACACGCTTCACTTGATCACTAAGTATAGAGTCTTAAGCGATAAACATAGCATTCCCCTTGTTGAGGAACCAAATCCAGAGGTCATTAAAAGGCAAGAACTCGCTCATAAGGTATTTATGATGGTAATGAAATCCTTAAGCCTAGGCAGAAACCTAGTTGCTGAAGTGCACCGAGAAAGATAAGAAATCAGATGAAGTCACTAGGGATAAAATGGATAAGAAACTCAACAACCCTACATGTAAAGAGAAAAACATAACTATCAAACCTCATGATTACACTAAGGAAAATTGTATCTCCCTTAACATGTTTAAGCCTCAAACTCAATTAACCCCAATGCATTTTTGGAAGAAAGATATGGATAAGCAAAAGCAGAGAACCTTGTTGTAAACAAACTCCCCTTAGGAAAATGCCTTCAAGCGATCGTGTATCCTCCAAATAAACTAATGCATTTAGTTCCTAGAACTATTGCCACTAAAAGCAAGACCTTAATCACTCAATATGTTATCTTTCAATAATTTGTTGATTTTGAGAAAAGGATCACACCCACTCGATAACCCAGGGGGAAAGGGGTTTTGAGCAAACTAAAGAATGCTATTTAACTGAGGTCATGCCTTCTTTAAACAACTAAAAGATCAATTTGAGAGTCTTAAAAGGATGGATTCGATATTAAAGAAATGGAAAAGGAATTTGATGCAATGATAGTTGAGGTTAGTAACTATGAGCATGAATTAAAATATAATGAGATTGATAGGAAGAACTTCCATACATTAAATGAGAATCTTATTTCTGAATGTATTACTCAAGATGTGTTTTATCATTGTACAAATCACTCCATTATTGCTTCTCGATTTCATGAATTATCTATTGCATTGAAAGTCTCCCATGATCGTGTCATTGAGCTTGAAAACAAAAACTCGTAACTTAGTGAGAAAATTGATCGAGATGATCACGATAATTTGGTAAAACATCTTTCTAAACTAGAAGTTGAACATTCTGATTTGCAACTAAAATATCAACATCTCAAAGAAAATGTTAAAATCTCAAATATCAAGACATCCTCGGATGTTCCTGAGTTTGATGCAGCTTTTTAGATAAATAAACGTGACGAATGTATTCAAGCTCATTGTTGCACGATCATAAAGTTGAAAGCCCAAATCTCTCAATTAAAGGGTGAAAAGAACAATGTGAATGGCTCCCAAATGCCTCCTCCTTTAGATTCTCAGTATTCTCAAACTTTTCATCTTCAAAACTTAGTTAATGTTTTACAAAAAGAAAACGAGAGTTTTCTAGAAGAAAATGAAAAGTTAAACGACACTTTAAAGAGTTATATGATTCAATGAAAGTCACTCGTGACAAAACAACAAAAAATAACTTCTTTACAAAAAGAAATTGAGAATCCGAGGAGTCGTAAAAGGGAAACTGCCACTTGTCTTTAATGAGAATGTTGTATCTAAGTCATCCTCGTGACTGCAAATATATTTGATCAAGTAAATACATTCCTCCTTACCTTAGGAACAATGAACTTGTGTTTCATAACTATTGTGCTCACCTTAAGGATAGTCTAGAATGTCTCTGTGAGATTGTGGAAGAGGACTTCATCAATAAGCCTCTTGATAGAGAAATTAGGTTTGCTTGCATTCGTGCCAAACGATCTCGAGAGCTGCTAGAATGTTTAATTGCAACATGTCCTAAATCCTTAGGTGCGAAAGGTAAAACTGTGATGCCTTGTTCTATGCCTAGTGCCAAGCATACAAATCACTCGCCCAAGTAATATGAAAGTGAATTCTAAGGTGCCTTCTAGTAGTTCGGGATCCTTGCACATCTAGTCCAGGAATGCAAAAAGTAGATCAACCAACTAATGTTCCCATAATTCCCTCTACGGAGTAATCATGACATTAAAGCAAGGGGGTCAAAGCCTCCAGCAATACCAAGAATGATAGGACCTTGCCGCTGAATGTTCATTGGGAAGAAAGTAGAAGATCACCCAAGGAGAATTTGAATAAACGAATCGTGTTGATTCCAGTGTTAGCTCTAAGCCGCATCTTGTAATTAATTCAATTCCTACTTTTGGCAAACATGTAATGATGATTGCTTGTTTCTCTAATACTAATCATGAATGTGGTGTGAATGTTTTGTCTATCACCGCCAAATGCCTTGATAAAAGCTTTAATGTTAAAATTCAAGCTAAGAAGGCTAAAAGGCAAAGACGAAGAAAGTTAGAAAACAAAGTGGAAACCCAGGAAGGAAATTTAGTAAAATAGGTTATCAATGGATACCTATTGGCCGTAAGATTAATGAGCTTTGCCCTAAAGTTGCTAAATCAATGCCCACTAGAAAATGGATGCCTACTGGTAGAACTATTCCCTTAAGAAGTGAACATACTTTGAATAGGGCAAATATGGACACTAGCACTGCATCTACTTCTAATGATTCCGTTGTTTCTTCTTCTGATGTAGGTGTTCCAATCACGGTTACTAACCAAGTGGAACCCATTCTTGCATGGGGATCCCAATTATCCAGTTATCTATTCTTGTGCGTGTTCAACTGCAGATCGTTCAAATCGTTATGTGGTACCGGACTCGTTTTCCAAGCATATGATTGGAGGGTGCCTCATGAACTTTGTGAGCAAATTCATCTGGATGTTAGATTCGGGAACGATCATTTTGGTGCAATTATAGGTTATGGAGATTATGTTGTCGGTGATAGTGTTATCTCTAGGGTATATTACGTAGAAGATCTTGGTCATAACTTATTCTCTGTCGGTCAATTATGTGATTCTGATCTTGAAGTGGCCTTCAGAAAACATACTTGTTTCGTTAGAGAACTTGATGGTAAGGAACTTTTAAGAGGAACACGTGGTTCAAATCTATACACCATCTCTTTCAAAGATATGATGAAGTCTTCTCCAATTTGCTTGTTGTCAAAGGCTTCGAAAACAAAGTCATGGTTATGGCATCGTTGTCTCAATCACTTGAACTTCGGCACCATCAATGATCTCTCCAGAAAGGACTTAGTTGTAGGTCTACCTAGACTTAAGTATGAAAAGGATCATCTTTGTTCAGCATGCCAATTGGGAAAAAGCAAGAAATATGCCCACAAACCCAAGCCTACAAACTCAGTCACAGAAGTTCTTCATACAATTCACATGGATTTATGTGGACCCATGAGAGTGTAGAATATCTTTGGGAAGAAATATGTGTTAGTTGTGGTTGATGATTACTCGATTCACCGGGTTAAGTTCCTAAGGACAAAGGATGAAACTCGGATATCATCATCAAACTTATCAAATTTGCAGGTTCGACTTAACAAAACTGTCGTTTAATCACTCGAACGACAATGGAACTGAGTTTGTTAATGAAAAACTTAGTGAGTTTTATGAAAGTGTTGGAATCAGTCATCAAAGAAGTGTTCCACGAACTCCTCAAAGAACGGTGTAGTTGAAAGACGAAATCGAACTCTTGTGGAAGCCGCAAGAACAATGCTGATTTACTCAAAGGTTCCAATGTTTCTCTGGGCTGAAGCCATTGCCACTGTATGATACACTTGGTATATGTGAAAACATATACCTTTTCTTTATCGAAACCGGACCAAAAAGACAAAAAACTAACCCCTAAAGCCATAAATGTTTGTGTTTTTGTATTTATGTATGTGCAGGTAACGGATATTGCAAAATGGACAAGAAAAGACAAAACAACGCAAAAACGAGCACGAGAATGGAAGGAGCACGAAGTTACGGGTCTAATGATAATTTTATTTGGAGCATCGAGGCAAGAGAAGAAAATTTTAAAGACCAAACAAAGCCCCAACGAAGAATTAATTAATTAAATTAAATGGATCAGCAGAAAAGGAGCATAAAGAGAAATTAAATGCATTACTTAACACAAAAAGGGCTCTTGGTCTAGTGCTTGGATGCATCTTTATCAAGCATGAGGTCTTGGGTTCTAATCCCACTGAAAGCAAATTATTGATATATTTTTTTCACATCAGAAAATAATTATCAATCCCATCTGCTGTCCATACTCACGAGGCCCAAGTCCAAGACGCAAAGTCCATTCCACCAGCGAAGCCCATTCATTCGAAGCCCAAGTATGCAAGACCAAGCCAAGATGAAATCAACAATATGCTACTTAAGCATACGCATGAAATTAACTTGGGGACCAAGTTTTGTAGGTTTTTATTTGTGCCAAGTTCTAATAGTTTAGGGGCCATTATGAAAATTTAGTAGGGACCAAATTGTAACTTGTGGGTGTATAAAAACCCACCTCCTCGTCTCATTTTAAATATCTTTTTATTCGTATTTTGTACCCAAACTCTTGTATTTTATTTTTATGCTCTTTAGTTTTATAAAAGTTTTATTTATTTCTTGCATCTCTATATTCTTCTCATCTCTTAATCATTTTTATTTCATTTTATTTTTATAAAAATATCTCATGAAGAGTTGAGTTATAGTAAGATTGTGTGATTGTATTTTATACGCTCCATGCACACGCTCAACATATCATATTTATATTTTTATAAAAGTTTAGTTTTTTATTGTTTATTTTTATTAAAGTTCACTTTTTTCTTGTTTTATTTAGCTTAAAATAGTAAAAGTCTAAAAAATCTTGTCTTTTTACAAAAATCCAAAAATATATTTTATTTTCGTCATTAAATTTTCAGATTTTTCTGAGTTGTTTTAGTATTTTAAAATCAAAAAGCTTTCGTCCTTTTTCTCTAAAAAAACTGTTCGAAATTTATTTTTAAAAAATAGTAAAAAACGTTAAAAAATATATTTTTAAAATTTCTGGTAGCTTCTTATAGTTTTATTAAGATAGTGTAAATTGTTCATATTTTTTTGAGCTAGTTTACTATTTATTTTGATTTATTGGCTATTTTAAACATTAATCGAAAAAAAAATACTTATTTAATTCCGAAAATTCTAAAAACTTTTCTGTGAGCTTCTATCACTTTTCTGACGTTGCTAAAAAACATTTTGAATTTTCGGAGTTCATTTGATATTTTTCATTGATTTATTTCCTTTCCTTTATTTATTTATTTTTTTTTTAAAAAAAAATCTTATATTTAAATCTTTAACCTTGATACCCAAATTAGTTTTTGTGGAAACATATCTCCTTGAGAGAGTTTGGTGGTGAAGATTTGATTTATTAAGATTAGTTTATCCATTATTTTAGCTTTTTATTATAAAAATCTTATATTTATATATTTGTGCTAACCCTTAAAGTTTTGATTTTGTTTGTGTAATCCGATCCTACCTCATAAGGCGTGGAGCTTACGGGTCTTATAAGCTTAAAAATCATTAAAGTTTACAAATTTAATAACTTTTATTAAGTTATTTAGTTAATAAAGCTCAAAACTTTATTTAACTAATTAGCAAAATTAAAGTTAATAAAGAAATAAACTTTAATAATTTATCTAGTTTATAAGATTGGGTGGTATTTCTCTCGTGAAAATCATCGGGTTCTATTCTCTTACCTTTTTTTTAGCTTAGATTTTTAGTTTACCGTTATGTTTAATTTTTCGTATGATGCTTGTTAAGTTTTTTTAGTATCATTCTCTTAGCTTAATATTCATCGTCACTAGTTGTAGTTTGTCATTTAAATTTTATTTTAAACTTTAATTAGTTAAATTAGTTTTTTTTTTAAATCTCTTAAAAAAAATTAAAAAGTCAAAATAAAATATATTTCGCTATTTTCAAAAAATCAAAAATCAAAAACCAAAAAAAAAAAAGTTTTAAATTTAGATAATTTTTTAAATCACATTTTTAGTTGTAGAAAAATATTAGATCACTTTTAGGGGTTAAAATAGATTAATTTGCATTTTAGAATACGTTTTTTTTTTGGCATAAAGTAATTTGCGTCTTTAGTTGTATTTACATACTTACTTGAGATTACTTGTTTGCACCTTAGGATTAGTAGATTTATATACCTTTTATTATTATTGCTTGCCCCGTAGTTTAGAAATCCTCAAAATCCTTTTTAACGCATTCAAATCCCGATAATCGCTACGTGAGTTGGAAATTCCATTCAACCCTCGTTCGGAACGATCTCGGTGCTCAAACCTAACACGTTTGAGTTACCCCGTAATACTACACATCTCTTATAATTGGTTTCTTTCCTAAATCAACACTCAAAATCGATCCCTAATTCACACTGCTCATGGAAAAACTCCATATGAACTTGTTCACAATAGAAAACCTAATCTCTCATTCCTTCGTGTGTTTGGTGCATTGTGTTATCCAGCTAATGAGGGCCAAGACTTAGGCAAACTTAAAGCTAAAGCAGACATTGGAGTATTTGTAGGATATGCACCAAACAAAAAGGGATACCGAATCTACAACAAAAGAACCCGAAATATCATGGAAACAACTCACGTTACGTTCGATGAGCTGACCGGTCCAATGGCTCCAGGACAAACCAGTTCTGGACCTGCATCTCAACTTTCATCAAGTAGTCCTATCAGTTCTACACTTGTTTCTAATCCCTCTCCAGCAACTCCTTATGTACCTCCTTCAGAAGATGATTTAAAGAAATTGTTTGATTCAATGTTTGATGAACACTATGAACCAAATGCTGATGAAATGTCAACTCCATCAACAGAGGCTGCCCCTATCCCTGTGAATGAAGTCAACCCTTCAGTTTCAATATCATTAAGTCCGAAGCCGCTGATCACTGTCTCATCAACAAATCATCAATCATCGAATGTACATCATGGAATTGTTTCGGGCACCCATGATGAAGTTAATCCCTTTGCTACTCCCGAAGATGCTCCATTCGAAAACATATTTGCTCAATCATCATCGAACCATCTTCATCGGAGATATAGACTCGCTACTTCAGTCCCTCAAAAACAACCACATGAACACCTTAGAAAGTGGACACATGATCATCCATTGGACAACATCATTGGAAACCTCTCTCGTCCAGTATCCACACAGAAACAACTTGCAACCGATGCCTTATGGTCCTTCTTCAACTTCGTACTCTCTAAGGTCGAACCAAAAGATATTAAAACTTCCATGAATGAAGACAGCTGGTTCAATGCCATGCAAGAAGAAATTCATGAGTTTGATCGACTTGATGTATGGGAATTAGTACCTACTCCAGATTGTGCTATGATCATTGCTCTAAAGTGGATCTTCAAAGTGAAACTTGATGAGCATGGTGACGTTCTAAAGAACAAGGCTCGATTGGTTGCAAAAGGATACCGTCAAGAGGAGGGTATTGACTTTGAAGAATCATTTGCTCCAGTTTCTCGTATCGAGGCAATCAAAATCTTCCTGGCTAATGCTGCAAGTAAGAACATGGTAGTCTATCAGATGGATGTAAAGACGGCGTTTCTTAACGGAGATCTTAAAGAAGTCGTATACATCAGCCAACCTGAAGGCTTTGTGAATCCAGAGCATCCTACTCACGTCTATCATTTGAAGAAGGCTCTTTACGGTTTAAAGCAAGCTCCAAGGGCATGGTATGATACGCTATCAAAGTTTCTTCTATCTTCTAGATTCAGCAAAGGAGTAGTTGATCCGACATTGTTCACCAGAAAGTCAGGCAAACATTTAATTCACGTTCAAATATATGTTGATGATATTATCTTTGCCTCGACTGACCCCAATAAGTGTGACCGTTTTTCAAATGAAATGAGTTCTAAATTTCAAATGTCAACGATGGGACAAATGTCATTTTTCTTGGGATTACAAATTTCACAAAGTCCCGGACGCATTTTTATAAATCAATCTAAATATGTAAATGAGATTTTAAACAAATTTGGATTTGATTCTAGTGACCCTGTTGACACTCCCATGATAGAGCGTACTAAACTGGATGAGGACCACTCAGGGATCATGGTAGACCAAACGAAATATCGTAGTTTGATTGGATCCCTGATGTACCTCACAGCTAGTAGACCGACATTTTGTTATTGCATGTGTGCTAGAAATCAGGCTAAGCCTACCAAAAAGCACCTTGAAGCGGTTAAACGGGTCTTTCGGTATGTCCAAGGAGCCATCAATATGGGACTTTGGTACCCGAAGGACACCGGTATGTCACTAACAGCCTATGCAGATGCTGATGATGCAGGATGTCAAGATACTCGTCGAAGTATGTCTGGAGGTGCTCATTTTTTGGGTGATAAGATTATGAGCTGGTCTTCAAAGAAGCAAATGAGTACTTCTATTTCCTCTACAGAGGCTGAATACATAGCCATGTCATCTTGTTGTGCTCAAATCCTATGGATGAGATCCCAATTATCTGACTATGGCTTTGAATTCAACAAAATACCTCTGTACTGTGATAATAAAAGTGTTATTGCTCTCACATGCAACAACGTTCAACACTCAAGAGTGAAACACATCGACATTCGAAATCATTTCATCAGGGAGCAAGTAGAAAACGGTGTGGTGGAACTTTATTTTGTGAGGAATGAATACCAGTTAGCAGACATCTTCACCAAAGTTCTTCCTAGAGAACGTTTTGAGTTTATCCTCCCACGACTTGGTCTAAAGTGTCTTCAACCAGAAACACTTAAACGTCTTCAAGAGGAAAAAGAGGAGTAAAAGGTCTTTCTTCATCCATATCTTTGTATATATTTATTCAAAAACCAAAATACAAAATTATAAAACCAACAAAAAGCAAAGAGAAAAATATAAAACTTTCAAAAATCCATAAAAATTAGAAAATCTTGAAAATTTCCAAAAATATTGTTATTTTGTCATTTTTTTTATTCGATATTATCTACGGATTTTGTGTTGACATTCAAAGAATGTCACGGGTCTTTAGATGTTCTTCGAATGTACATAGTTTTGTTAAAAAAAATGAGGCGGAAAAAAATGGTGGTTTATTGTCATTTCAGGCAGTAACCCGTTTTAAAAGCAAAGAACAGAGCCATGCTTTATCTTATTTTTCAAATCTCATGCTATGATTCTTCAAAATGTTTGTCATCAAAAAGACAAATGTTTCTCTTTCCAAATATTTTTCCGTCCAATGATTCTTCTGAAAATTATTTGCCATCTAATGAAAACTAAATTGCTTTGAAAATACCTTGTACTCTATTATTTGTGTAAATCATTTGTGCTTATCATCTGTCAAAATCTCTATCTCTCAATCAACAACTTGTGTCATGATTGAGGGGGAGAATGATTTTATTCGAATTAAAAAGGTTATTTTGAAAAGTCATTTTTCAAACAATTGGCACGTAAATGAGCAAGGTTTACTGTTGAAAAATCAAAAGACAATCTTGCATGTTTAATCAATGGAGTTTAAAGTCTGAAAATCTGATCCTTTTCAGTTAAAAAGTTTTTAAAAAAAAGCAAGTCACTATTCTCCTCAAAAAGCTTTCAAAATTGAATTTAAATAAATAGAGATCACAACTCTCAAAGGAGTTGAAAAATGTGATCGGGGGAGAATTTGTGATTTAAATTGGATTTAAACTGATAATTTGATACATGGTTTTATAAGGATGTACAAGCTCTCCTTCCCACATGTGCCAAACGATTTCAAGTTTTCCATGCACATGTTGAGGGGGAGCATCTATCTTAAACCACAAAGACTTGAAACGTGATCAATTTATTTCAGTGTGCAGTCTTTTCCTAATATGTGCAAAACATTTTCAAATTTCTATGCACATATGGAGGGGGATCAACTATTTTGAAAACCACAGTCTTTATATAACTACTCTTAGATGCAAGCCAATCCCTCAAAGATGAAAATTATTTCCATTACAAAATGATGATTGATGCACATGTTGAGGGGGAGCTCTTTTTCTAAAAATATGAAAAACAATTCAGGTACAAAATGCTTTGATAATATATCACAAGTATCTGGATTGATTTTAAAATGGTTTTCAATTGGTTCCAATGGCAGATGAACAATACCAAATAGACCGACCAACTTTACTTTATGTATGATGATATAAGGATGATGAGGTTAGGTATTTGTTCCCATGATCCGCCAGAACCGGAGGGATCTACCCAGGGACAATCCACTAAATAGTGTAGAAGTCCTTAGGTATGATGAAAAAAAGGAGAAATGTGAGATATGGGAAGAGTGCGGACTGAGACAGAGCTAGTACTGGAATAAACCCAACAAGGTTCTAGTTATGAAGTCTCGGTAAGCACTAAAGGGGTTGAAGAATGAAAAAGAATTGAATGTGAAAAGGGTGAAAATAAATAGCCCTCCGATAATTCAACCTTAGGGCAGATACCGGGTTCAATTCATATACTACTGGTGGTTACTAAGGTAAAACTGGTATTGAAGACAAGACGTCATGGACCCAGTGGACGACTTATGCACTACAACTTCTCAAGCTACTCAAGTTCCTCTTAAAAGGACTTGTTTCATTCTCACGGGGAACCGACATTATCTATCGACTTTCTCTTAGAGATTGTTGATATTGAAGAAGGAGACCCTCTCCCAAGTCTCCGGATTAGGAACCAAATATGCACAATTGAGTCTAGAGCCACGAGATCATCTATAAATCTCATTAGGGCACTTTCAATGAAGACTCTCTGTTTCACACAATGTGGAAAGCGAGATTATATCTTATGAGTCCTACGCATTATCCTTGTGGTATTGCCAGAACATCTGAGTGATATGCCAACATATTCACAATGAAGATGGAAATCCTTCCGAGCCAACATCAAACAAGTTTCTGGTGGGTGGCATGTGAGATCTATCCAATAGATCAACCATGTGACAACGAAACAATGGGGCGATTCAATCTTTTGAATCAATCTGGTTCAGGTGGTTATGGATTGACGAAAAACGGTTCAAAACTCTTTTCTTGGTTATATCTATTTCAAAATAAAAGGTGTTTATTGACGTTGTATACTTTTGAATGTGTGAATCTCAATTGGTTCTCTCCGCTTTGAGGCGTTAGGTTTGATGCTTTCCAAGGAAATTCTTGCATGTTGGGCGTAAATTCATGTCAAAGACACTTCGTGCACTTTATGCTAAGCTGTTGTATGCGCTACGGTTCCATAGCTTGTGTTTGTTTCATGATCCGATCCAAATGTCACAACATCATAATACCACCACAATTGATAAGTCGAATTTATGTTAGTCGATGATTTCAATGGTCAAAACTTCTCCACAAATTATCCAAACATGAACAGATGAAGAATCAAAGACTACGAGCTACTAAGCAAAGAACTTAATCAAGAATCCTAGAACAAATCTAATGTTAATCCGCTTGTATTCTATCAGTAGAATTCCTTATTGGTTAGTCATGTTATGTTAGTAGTAGTTTGTTAACTAACTGTCGGGTCTATGGACGATCCACGTAGGTAGGTGGTATTATTTGTAAGACATAAATACTACCTCCCAAGGTAGCTTCAATACCATTTTCTTTGTTTCACATAGGAACTTTCTCTCTCTAAACTACTTATGGTTTAGTGTGTTTGTGAAATCAATATCTTACACTGAAGGCTGTTGGAATGATGCTATTTAGGCGTTGAATATGTGAATGGCTAAAAGTCAAGATCAGACACTTGCACGGCAGTCAACATAAAGAGTAATGAGTGAAATCAATCTCTTTGATGGCGGCAAGCTCTAGCGTTCGTCCCAAATTGACTTGGCCAACAGAAACCCTAATGGCGGATAGTCATTTTATAAATCTATATATAGAATTCGCTTTGAGACTTTTGAGGTAGACTTGTGGAGTAAAACCTAAAGCGATTGTAATCAGTCTTAGACAGTATTTTAGGTTCTAATACCCATTTTACATCGAGATAAGTTATTTATTCCATTGATTTCATTATGTCTTCGATTGAATGTGTGTATGCTTGCATGTTTAACATGTCGGGCTAATTTACTTGTGTGTTTGCTTAGTGGTTGTCTCTTATCTTAATTGTAATTAGCTTAGGAGTGCATGAAGCTTCGTTATATTAATTGATCAATCTTTGTTGGACATTAGTTTATAATTACAAGTGGAATTGTAGGCTAAATATCCAAAGATAATCTTAGTGTTAAGTTTATGAATCCTAGAGATTTCGTAGTCATTAACCCTAGGTAGCTTCAAAGAGTTAGGGATAAAAGCACACCCTACGACCTTAGAAAACACAACGCGTTAAGAATAAGGACGTGACAATTCAACCATCAATAAAAGATAACTATGGAGTAATAGTATCTCGGTAGACACATTTTTAATCATCATACGAGTACACTTCAAAAAGACATAGACTACCCTTAGCTTAGATAATTAAAATAGTAGAGTAATCGGTAGAAGTACCACCCCCTCCCCAAATCCAAACCCCGAGATCGTGCCTTTAGTTTCTAAAAAATATAAAAAAGATAAAAAAATAATCTTCCTCAACCCCAACCTCAGCGTAGTAATTTCTCCCTAGCATTCCTATTCACTTAGAGAATGATATCAATCCCCGAGGCATACCCTAATACTACACTACAATGATTAGGTTCACTGCCTAGATGGTTGAAAAACTTGCTCGAAGAAAAGGAAGTTTCCTTTGACCCCAAACGCGCGTTGTACGCGTATCAGTGACAGAAAAAGGATTTTGACGAAAATTTTTTTTTGCGTCTGATAGGTTTATAAAAAGATATATATTTTAGCTAATATTTACTTAGTTAAGTATGCATGGTAGGTTTCTAAGGTATCTCAAAGCCAAAAGTACGAGAGACAAAAAGTATAAGAAATGACAAACACATTATGAAAAATAAACTAGATAAACTAAAACATTCGTAATATTTCATTTCAATACTAAGAACGATACAAAGGATTGGGTATATAACACCAATGTAGATTAACAACACAAAGTACATGTCTCCATAAGAAAACTTGATCATGCGGAACACGAGAGCGATGAGTGTCAAGACGATGATCACGAAGGCGATGTAAACCATGATGATGAAGTTTTTCTTTGGTTTTGATTTGAGATGAGATGAGATGAGAAAGAATGTGAAGTTTGAATGAGAGGTAATTTTTTAAAGTGGAAGATTTGAAAAATGAGGGTTTGGTGGAGTTGATGATCGGAAGAGATATTTATGGGGAATGAGGAATTTTTGAGATTTATGTTTTGTTTTATTATTAGAAAGATTTGATTTTTGGATTAAGTAAAATAAAACACATGTTTATAAACCTAGAATATATACGGAAGAGTAACACGTATGCAAGAAAAGTTTACTAACGAAGCTACGTGTAATATATGAGTATGTGAAAGAAAAAAATAATCATATAAGTTCCTATGTAAGCATACTTATTCTTAAGCTAATGTTATTAAGAGATAAGTAGGAAGTCATAACTCTAATGCAATTATGAGTGTCTTTCTTTTGACAAAAAAAATGTCAATAGACAACTCCGGTTCCTTCGTGATTAAGATACCTTCTTTGGGAGGGTAACCTTGTTACCAAGCAATTCCTATGGCTTGATAAACATGAGCTTTAACTAAGAAAAATGACAAGGAAGGTTAGTGCATGGTGTTGTCATCTAATCAACATCCTACAAAAGTGTTTTTAAAACATGGTGTTTATTTTTGTAAAAGACATTCTTTTTAGTTTTCAATTATACACGGATCGTATCAAGTTTTTAAAGTACAACATACTCTTAGAAACTTGGTAACGAAGCTTTGATACTGATGTGCTATTTCATCCTGCTTTTAATAATTATAAAACTTGAATAACTTAGGATAGACACATACTAACGGGCAGAGTACCCGATCAGCTGTAGTAAAGCCTTAGGTAAATCCGAGTATCGTCCCAAGAGAGCTGTGACCTTGAAAGAACTAAGATGATTAGATAAAACATAGATAATATACGGTAGACAAGGTTGTTATAATACTAACATTCTGCTCGCACAAACACCATAAATTTAGGTAAAAGAGATAGATAAACAAAGCTTAACAAAGAATGCAAATATGAATAGATTCTCGATAAGAATACTCAATATAGTGGTTAATTATCACCAGACTCCTTTGGTCGATTCGTCATGGCCTATGGTTCTTAGATTCCTCACCAAGATAAGTAGGTCACCCGGGATCATTCGGCAACCTAATAGCAGTCATTAAGCACCATATATACTAGATCTAGACGGTGGGAACCCGGCCGTTAGGAACTTAGATTCCCCCTAACCTCTTAAATACCTCCACTTGATAAGAGATCCTTTGGTCAATTCACACACGAAGAGTGGTCGTACTATGGTCAGTTCCTCCCATACTTCGGTATCTATCAGACTGGGGTCAGTTGGTCATATCTCCCAGCCCTTTAGATACTACCAAGCTTATAATACTACCAAGGCTAGAGATCTATGAAAATACTAGCAAATGTCTATAAAGAATTATAGAGAATAATAAGATAAATGCAAACTTTAATTAATAACATGAATTCATAATATAAGATCTAGAAAAATATAAAAAGAATCCAAACTCGAATACAAAGGAAATCGTAGACAACAACTTCGTTATTCATGCTCCTAAACCATGCTTCTTCTTCTGTGTTTTGATCTCCCCAAACCCTAGAAGGTTTGGGAAATGAGAGATATCTAATACTGATGAAATCATCGAGTATTTATAGGCATCAAAATAGTTACGGCGTAACTTTATTAGTTAGTTACGCTGTAACTTCCTTTAATCTTCAGTGCTTATCCATTGGCTACGGCGTAACTTAATTTGGTGTTACGCCGTAGCTGCTATAATCCAGTGTAAATATTTGTTACGGCGTAGCCTAAGCTGATAGTTGCGCCGTAGTATTTGTAATCAGGAGTTACGACGTAACCTAAGCTGAGGGTTACGCCGTAGTCTTCGAAATTTCTAGTTGCGTCGTAACTTCATCATTTAGTTACGCCGTAATTACGAGAAAGTTGAATCAATAGTTCTTGAAAACGTCCAGTTGCAGTTTCCTTACTTCGAATGCGTCCTGAAATGAAATAACAAGGAATAAGGATGTTTTCACTAATATAATAATCAAAATGTGATGATAAAGTGGGAAATTAATGCTTAGAAACTCAGGACTATTTGATGTTATCAAATATCCCCCCACTTAAACTCTACTTGCCCTCGAGTAGACTAATTTAGACTACAAAAGATACATCCATGATGAATGCGCAGTTATGATTTCCATGCTAGAATATTAATAAGAACCGAACACCTCACGAAATGGGAACGAAAACACTCTCACTCATCCTATTCTAAGTGTTAAGTTCAGGGTGATCACATAATTGCACGGACATAGTAAGTATTCTATCATAAGCTTGGCAATTACACACAACTCCACCACTAGAGCTAAGGTTAAGACAAATTTTAGAAAGCAATGTTGGGTTGAGTTTCAAAGGTTTAAGGGGTGGTGTCATTACTAACGTGTCACGGCGAAGTGGACAAAATCAATGATACATGACCAAATCCATGGCCAAGACATCAAGGATTGCTCGCTGCATCACCTAGACACGCTTCACGATAAAAGGGGTAAGGATATGCATGGGATATTTAATGAGTGAAAAGAAAAAGAAAACAAATAGTTTTAGCTTAAAACCGAGTTGCCGTCATCCAACCAATAAATCAAGGTTCGTCTTCATATGGTCAGTACATGCCTCCGGAATCCTCCAAAACTATTCTTCAACTTATTCTTCCAACCTTTGAACGTGATCGAGAAGATTATTCTCAATGCCAATTCATGTAGTGCTTATACTTTTTCGCACTATAAACAATCATGCTTCAATGATATATATATATATATATATATATATATATATATATATATATATATATATATATATATATATATATATATATATATATATATATATATATATATATATATATATATATATATATATATATATATATATAGGGGAAATCTTAGCTACACCAAGGGTGTAGCCAACTTAGCTACACCATTATGCCAATTTGAGGAATAAAACATCAAATTTTATGCCCGATTAACATCATAAATCTATTTCCACTCAATAATATCTTATAACTACTCGTCTATGGTCTCGAAGTGATGTAAAAGCCAAGTTCTAAAGTTTACAATACTATCGGCACACTCAATTTATGGTAGATTTGGGTAAAATAGGGGAAACGGAAAGGCTAAACCTCACCAATAGCAATAAGGGTTAAAGTGTGCTCGGCTTTTATGTGATTCTAGTTTGGTTAAAAACATGACAAAATTTTTTCAAATAACCTTAAAATTTTTAAAACCAACTAGAAAATTAGGGCAAGTAAGCTAAGTAATCATACACTTCATTTCTATTCCTATCCCCCCACTTGCAGTGTACAAAGTCCCATTTGTACGAAGAAAAAGGAAAAATAAGATAGAAATGAAAAATAATCAAGAAAGAAATAAACTTCCCTCTCGAATGGTTGCTCAAGATGTCTCACTAAAGGTTGAAGGTGGGTCATGGGGTGGCTAATGTGTGTTGAATCTGGAATTGGCCTTAACTAATTGTGTTGCTTCCAAAATTGCCTACCGCAGCAGGGGTAATGGCGTAACTAAATAATAAGGTTACGCCGTAACTGTGTCACAGAATCAAAACCTGCACAGCATACCAGGAAAATTCTGTACCCGACGGGTACAATTAACAATAGAACAAGAAAATATCCACATAGTTAAGTTATTACAGACTTATGTTTCAAATAGTTTTAAAATTTTTTCAAATACTTTCATCAAATGGGGAAATCACTCGTCCCCGGGGAGATCATGATCCATGGAGTGAAATTGGGAGGGCTCGTATGGAGTGCTCGTGGTGCTTCTAGGAGTGGCGCCGGGATGCATGTAGGCCACTCCTCCTTGGACTCCGAGATTGGGGATATCGGGTTTGTATACGTACTCTGGACCTTCCCACCTGGGGTGACTCAAGTGCATATGCTGCTGCATCTGGCTCGTCCGATCCGCATTCCAACGGAAGAAATCCTGCTAGGCCTGGTTCACTTGATCCAAAGTACCTGAAAAGCATTCAAACTGGTTACTAAGAGCATAAAGACCCACTTCGAGGGTTTCGATCTCCCCGCTAAAATGGGTCGATATTCCCTCGAGCCTTTCATCAATAATCTGCAACCTCTCCCCAATATTCACATGTACCCTTCTACATCCCCTGGGCACCTACTCCTCGGATTCTCCCTCGGCATCACCACCTGCACCGCTGGCCTCCCGTTCTTCTCTTCTAGGGGCAGTCCCAGCTAGCTGAATCGCACCATAAACATCCTGGGTGCAAATCCCAAACTCCACTAGCTTAGGCAGGCCAATCATATAAGTATCCCTACCAATGGTCAATCGAGACAAAGCAGCATCGGTCGTGAGATCAAAACTCCTAACCAATATCCCGATGAAATGTGCCCCCTGCAAAGGACTCCTACCAGAAAACCCCTTAGCACCCACAACCTTAAACTTAGCCAAATAAAAAGGAACATCAATGTTGTTCCCTCCTTCCATTCCCTGCATCAGATAAAGATCATCCATGGTCATCTTTTCCTTGGCTGAGTGCCTTGCTAGAATTGAGCAAGCAAGAAGGCGGTGCACAAGTCGCCGAATGGGGCTCCTCACCATAACATACCATGGAGGGCTCCTCAGATTATACCCCCCTGAGACAGCGATTTGATCAAAATAAGCAGCAAGGTCCTGATTCTCGTACCTTCTTCGAGCATGTGTTATAGAACCGCTTAAAAGCCTTAGTTTCCATCTCCTCCTCCGTGTACAAACCCATACGCATAGTAAACTCCCTAAGGGTCAATCTCCTCCAAACGCCCCCAAGCTGGAAAAACATAGAATCCACTTCATCATCATCAACCTCAGTCTTAAACTCCACACTAGCAAGGAATTCACGAACGTACTCCGGAATGACCGGTTTCGTGATTCGAAACAACCTCAACCAAGCAGTACATGTGAAATCCCCAACAGTACATGTGAACTTGATTTTGCAAAACTTTCTCAATCTCCTACCAGCTTTACCATTTGCCAAAGTACCAAATGCCTCAAAATCAAGAGCATCGGGTTGACTGATATCCTTTGCCATTAACTTCTCATACGCTTCCACGCATAGTTGCCTAATACCAGCATTAGGGTGTGCCAAAAACCTAGGCCAATTCGCGGGATTGTTTGCACCTGAAAATAAGACAAGAAACAGTAAGTGCAGACCTTACTGATGTCAAGTTACGGCGTAACCAGCATAAGAGTTACGCCGTAATTAGAAAATTTCAATGGCTACGGCGTAGTTATGACAAACAGCTACGCCGTAATTATAGTTATATTGGCGTAACGGAATCCCCAGTTACGCCGTAACTTCCCCAGATAATCAGCACCACAGATGTTTTGATTACGCTATAGATTACGTCGGAGCCAACAATTTTTTATCAAGTGGTAAAAAGTTTCGATATATTTTTAACCTATTAGTGCTGAGGGACCGTGCCTAACCCACTAAGTTTGTGTTTGACCTAAAACCCTATTTTAATAAAGCCAAAACACCCAAATCAACCCGTAGTAATAGGACACGAATCAAAATATCATAGGGAAATTACCAAAACTATCAATTAATCATTCCAACATTAAAAATTAATTCGAATGGGCAAGATCCCTAAAATATTAAAATAAAACCCTAATTGGAATAATCAAAAGAAACAAATCAAAAACAGTAGTGATAGATCTTACCAGCCATGGAGAATGATTAGATGAAGTGATTACGAAGAAAAATTTTAGGAGATAAAATTTTATTGTTTGTGTGGGCGGTGAAAATATGTGTAAAACCTAGTTTTATTCAGAAAGGTTTTAATACCACTACGATAGTTACGGCGTAATTAGATAAATTAGTTATGCCGTAACTAATATTATTAGAGATTCAATAGGTTGTGAAAGGGCTACGTCGTAATCTAATTAAGGGTTACGCCATAATTAATTTTAGTCAAAGGTCAGAGTTTTATATATAAATCTGATTATATAGTTGTTACGTCGTAACTCTTAATAAAGAGGTTACGTCGTAACTAAATAGTCAAAAAGATTTTATTAAGAAATTTAATAAATTGTAATATGGTTACGTCGTAACTAGATGAAATAGTTACGCCGTAACTAATAGCGTCAGAATACTAATTATGTAATATTGTAATAGGAGAGATTAAAAACGTACCTTACGGGAGTGCTCAAATCTCTTAATGAGGTAAACATGAAATACCTTAGATCTTTTCATTAACTGCTCCTCGGCAACGGCGCTAAAAAGTTGATGTGCTATTTCATCCTTCTTAGAATATTTATAAAACTTGAATAACTTAGGATAGACACATACTAACGGGCAGAGTACCCGATCAGATGTAGTAAAGCCTTAGGTAAATCCGAGTATCGTCCCAAGAGAGCTGTGACCTTGAAAGAACTAAGATGATTAGATAAAACATAGATAATATACGGTAGACAAGATTGTTATAATACTAACATTCTGCTCACACAGACACCAGAAATTTAGGTAAAAGAGATAGATACACAAAGCTTAACAAAGAATGCGAATATGAATAGATTCTCGATAAGAATACTAAATACAGTGGTTAATTATCACCAGACTCCTTTGGTCGATTCGTCATGGCCTATGGTTCTTAGATTCCTCACCAAGATGAGCAGGTCACCCGGGATCATTCGGCAACCTAATAGCAGTCATTAAGCACCATATCTACTAGATCTAGATGGCGGGAACCCGGCCGTTAGGAACTTAGATTCCCCCTAACCTCTTAAATACCTCCACTTGATAAGTGATCCTTTGGTCCATTCGCACACGAAGAGTGGTCGTACTATGGCCAATTCCTCCCATACTTCGCTATCTATCAGACTGGGGTCAGTTGATCATATCTCCCAGCCCTTTAGATACTACCAAGCTTATAATACTACCAAGGCTAGCGATCTATGAAAAGACTAGCAAATGTCTATAAAGAATTATAGAGATTAATAACATAAATGCAAACTTTAACTAATAACATGAATTCATAATATAAGATCTAGAAAAATATAAAAAGAATCCAAACTCGAATACAAAGGAAATCGTAGACGAGAACTTCGTTATTCATGCTCCTAAACCATGCTTCTTCTTCTGTGTTTTGATCTCCCCAAACCCTAGAAGGTTTCGAAAAGGAGAGATATCTAATATTGATGAAATCATCAAGTATTTATAGGCATCAAAATAGTTACGGCGTAACCTTATTAGCTATTTATGCCGTAACTTCCTTTAATCTTTAGTGCTTATCTATTGGCTACAGCGTAACTTAATTTGTTGTTACGCCGTAGCTGCTATAATCCAGTGTAAATATTTGTTACGGCGTAGCCTAAGCTGATAGCTACGCCGTAGTCTTTGTAATCAGGAGTTACGACGTAACCTAAGTTGAGGGTTATGCCGTAGTCTTCGAAATCTCTAGTTGCGTCGTAACTTCATCACTTAGTTACGTCGTAATTACGAGAAAGTTGAATCAATAGTTCTTGAAAACGTCCAGTTGCAGTTTCCTTACTTCGAATGCGTCCTGAAATGAAATAACAAGGAATAAGGATGTTTTCACTTATATAATATTCAAAATGTGATGATAAAGGGGGAAATTAATGCTTAGAAACTCAGGAATAGTTGATGTTATCAGATACCAATTCTGGAAAACTAGAAGGGGGGGTTGAATAGTTTTACCGATTAAAACTTGGTTTTAAACTATTTAGATCGACTTATGTCAATCTATTTAAATGTGTGTGTCGGATGTTGATAGACAAGCATATAGATAAATAAAAGCTAAGATAAAGAGTAAGAAGCACAAAACCACAACGTAAGTATTTATAGTGTTTCGGCTACAAGGACACCTTCCTTGCCCTACCTAATCCCCGAGTCACCTACTCGAGAGTTCGTAATCACTACAAAACACAACTCCTTATGGCGGAGAAGCCTTCACAATGTTGCCTACTCTTGACCCTTTAGACATCTTTCACCTATGTCTTCGACACTAAACTTCTAATGAGAGAGAAAATAACTATCAACAAGATACCATTAGTAGTCTTGATGATGAAGAAGCTAGGCAACCCATGGACTTGAGCTTGCTCGACTTCAAGAGGTAGTGATCTCGCCTTTAAGAGGAACCTAGAGAATCACACAAACACAAAACTACATACAAAGATCACTTGGATCTGTGGTTAGAGAGTTTACAACTCAAAGAGAAAATATGTGTGAAAGGGCTGAGTTACAATGAAGAAATGGCTCACTATTTATAGATGAAAATAAGCTACTGTTCCACGGATCCCATGGATCCCTAACTTGAGGGATCCGTCCAGTGTAAACTGGGGAAACCGTGGGACGCTCCTCTTTGCCCATGGGTTTTGGGTCATGGGTCATGGGTTATGGGTCATGGGTCCTAGACTTTGGACCATTGGGTCATGGGTTAAATCCATGGGTCATGGATAATACCCATTTATGACTTATGCATGATGTCATGCAATGGGTTATGGGTTATGCTCCATCGGTATGGGTCATGGACTTTGGGTTAAACCCAACTACATTCAATGTATTTGGTCAATGGGTCAAATACTTAAACTTCTACCTATTATAATACATACTAATTATGTATATATCTACCCAATATGTAAACACTAGTTGTTGTACATATGTATTACTAAATCATGAAAACACTATTACTTGTTTGGTGTTTTATGTGAAAATATAAGTGTGTTAGTAAACTATTGGCTCAAGCCATTTACGTATTTTATTTGTTTTGTTAAAATAATTTTACGTTTGTTATCGACAAAACTTTAGAAGATCGTAAAATATAAATAAACGTTTTTACAGCTTATTTGTATTAACAATCTCCCCCTTTTTGTTGATGACAAAACATAAGATTATTTTAAGGAAAAACTAAAATTCGTAAAAGTTTGAATTGGAGTTTTTATTTTCTTCTCCCCCTTTTTGTCAAAACAAAAAGAGCGTCGAAAAGAAACTAACACCTTGTTTTAAGAAAAATATGTGAAAGAAAAATATGAAAAAATAGAGAGTAAGTGAGGAGAAGAATTCTCGACTTAGCTCCCCCTTGACGAGTCCATCCCTTTGTGAGGGCGTCAAGTAAGAAAAAAAAATACTAAACTAGTGTATTGCAGCTATGTTTGCAAACAATTTCATCTTTGTGACGAATATGCTCCCCCTTGATGATTGCAACTTTGCAAGAGGACGTCATGTAATGTAATCCTAATGTGAATTATATTGCAAATGGTTTTGCAATGTATCACTTTGACACAAAACTCCCCCTAGCTTAGGGTGTCAAAGTCTTCATGTGTGTATTGAAAATCTACAAAACAAAGGTTAGAAAACAAGTATATAATGCATAATTTCCTAAAAATGAGATTCAAGTTAGTAGTAAACAAGTCTTATGTTGCACGGATCCCACGGTTCCCTCTTAGGAGGGATCCATCTAGGAAAAACTGAGGGATCCGTTGATGCACGTATAACGCGTTAGGGGTCAAAGGAAACTTCCTTTTCGTCGAGCAAGTTTTTCAACACCCTAGGTAGTGAACCTAATCATTGTAGTGTAGTATTGGGTAAGCCTCAGGTATTGATATCGTTCTCTAGGGGAATAGGAATGCTAGTGAGAGATGTACTACGCTAAGGTTTGAGGTTGAGGAAGATTATTTTTTATCTTTTTATATTTTTTTATAAAGCTAAGGGTAAAATCTCGAGGTTTGGACTTGGGGGTTTTGGTACTTCTACCGATTACTTCTACTATCTAATTATCTAAACTAATGGGTATTCTATGTCTATTGATGTGTGCTCGTATGATGATTAAAAATGTGTCTACCTAGATACTTTTACTCCCTAGTTATCTTTTATTGGTGGTTGATTTGTCACGTCCTTATTCTTAACGCGTTGTGTTTTCTAAGGTCGTAGGGTATGCTTTTATCCTAACTTTTTGAGACTACCTTAAGGTTATTGCCTATGAAATCTCTAGGATTCATAAACAAACTCTAAGGTTACCTTTGGATGTTTAGTCTACAATTAGGCTAGGTGGTTATAAACTAAGGTTCACAAAGATTACTCAAGCATTAAAAACACAACGATGGCCTATTGCATTCCTAAGCCAATTACAATTAAGATAAGAGACAACCAATCAATAAGCAATAATTAGGTTTCATAGATCTAAGCAAACACACAAGAAATTTAGCCGGACATGTTAAACATGCAAGCATACACACATACAATCGAAGACATAATGAAATCAATGAAGTGAATTACTTATCTTGATGTAAAATAGGGTATGAGAACCCTAAGATATTGTCCAAACCGGACCAAAATCTGTTGGATCATACATATCATGTTGTTTGATGATTCGGGTGGTCTAGGGTGATGATAATACAAGTATGCCATCTTAGAGAGAGAAAGTGTAGAGAGGGTGATCTTTAGAGAGAGAAAGTTAAACAAAAATGAAAGGTTAGATTAGAAGCACCACCCCATCCAAGGATGGAAGGGGTATTTATAGTTACAACCTAAACGTCCTCCTGTCGGACTGTGGATCAGGCATACAGTGGGTAAAGACCCGTCCTTCCTCCACGGTGTTACTCTAAGCTAAACTAAGCTAATAACTATCTAATAAACTAGTAAATAACGATATGTCTATGAGCTAACATATGCTAGACAATAGTTGGGGTGACCGATATCGATCAGTGTGAATGACGATTGTAAATAACGATAAGTGTGAATGCTGTCAGCATGCGGTTGTGAATTGACTTCTCAATATCGATCATCTGCAACCGTCAAAATGTTCCTGCAAACAACAGTTAGAAATAAAACACACGAAAGTGTCTTTGTTCACTTTCGTTGAATATAGTTGCAAGAACCACGGTTCCCTGTTCATCAGTATAAATACTACCTATGATCAGGTAGGATTCCTAAGAATCTCCTTGACTAGGTTTCGCAGCTGTTCTAGCCGTTCTCAAACCGGAGCATCCCAAACTAGACAACACGGAGTGAGTGAACCAGCAAATTGAGATTTACTGATTGATAAAAAATGATTCGAAAACAATCGCGTATTGCTTGAAGAAAGATTTTTGCAATACAAAGAAGGTTTTATAAGAAAAATAAAATTTACATCAAAAATACTTTTTGTGTTTGAAAATGAATACATATTCGATGTGCTATAGAAAAGAAGATTTGGACATCGAATAGTTTTTCCAAAAGTATTCGTCAATGCCATTCCTAGACCAAGGTTGATTCAAGAATGAATCGCCACATCGTTTCTATCCAGTTGTCACAAGCTTGATCTTTTGAAAAGATCTCACATGTCACCCACCAAGAGCTTGTTTGATGTTGGCTCTAGAAGGATTTCCATCTTCATCGTGAATATTTAACATATCACTCGGATGTTCTAGCAAATATCACAAGGATAATGTAACCACCGGTAAATTTCACCTTGTATTAAACTAATATAATATTCCATGAAAGAATACTTATCGATTTTCTACGTCTATTTTTTATTACTGTGTTTAACGTTATCAGTTTACCTGATCACAACAACTAACTAATGTGACGTAACTCACATTGCCAATAAACGTGCTCACCGACACCAACATGCCTTATGTTTATTTCAAATAAACATTCTTATATGTCAAGTATAAAAGTCTTCAACTTTTATTTACCACATTACGTTATTTTGTTAACGTACGATTATTAAACGTTCAAGCTAAACGTTTGCCATTTAATGGAATTACACGGAACTTTAATTTATTTTACTTATGATTTTACGCGAGTGTACATGTAACACCCCAACCCGGCAAGGGTAGAAGTGTCACATTCTGGTGTCATATCAGAACATATAAATAAAATCTTACAAGTGGAAGCCTTATAGAAATAAATTACCAAGTCATATAAATGGATGACTTACAAAGAAAATACAAAATCCAATATGTCCAAATGAAAATGAAATCTAAAAACAATAGCTCTTCAAATTTAATCCAAAACGATAAGATAACTAAGGTCGGTCTACTCGAATATTCCAACTCTCAACCCATTAAGCCCATCTTCAACCTAAAAACCTGCCGCAGGAAAAGAAATGCGGCTGAGCTTAAAAATCCCAGTGAACAGATATAACAAAACGAAAGCTAAACGGAATCAAAGATATAAATGAAATAAGAAAACTGATAACAAGGTTGCAACGAAGAGAACAATGAGTCAATGAGGATCCTGCAGAAACACAATTATACAGATATCCAGAAAGTACAGATAACAAGGAGAACAGAGCAGAGCAACGCATCCAGAACAAACATATAATCACATATAAGCAACAGACATAAAAGCACCGAAACCAAATCAAGCATAACAGACGTCGCATCCACTCAAATCAGGAAATAAGGATATAAATAAGCCTAATGGAAAACTAAAAGCAAGCGGAAGCAATTAATTAAGAAGTGAGCATGGCAGTCAGGCAAGACAAATAACCCACAGCTAACAACATAACAAATATCATAACAGCGGAAGTACTAATAGTAGTCAAAATATTGTAGCCACATGTATCAAGTAGGAATAAAGAACGAACATTATAACTGAAAGAATTATCTAAACAAGGTCCTAGTATAGTAACTAAACAAGTTAATAAGCCATATAACAAACGATGAACCATTACCCAAATCAAACAGAAGTATAAGCAAAAATGTAACATAGCAGGTCAACAATCAGCAGCCAAGAACACTAACAGATAGTCATAGCCCATGAACATAACTGAACGAAGATATGCATGATAAACAGATAACTTAACTGCTTTCACACAAGCATGGTCACAAGACAAATCAAAGAGTCACATAACAGTATGATAAACGGTTGGTCAGTTAGTAGCATGACAATAGGTGAATCAGACAATCACATTTTTAATCGTATAGTAGCAGGGCAAACGATAGTCACGTAAAACATGTAAAAGCATAATCAATTTCAATAATCACATAATAACCCGATACGTGAATGGAACGATAATCTGAAGTAACGGAAAAGAGTATGACAGATCATTGCATTGGAATGTATATCATGGTAGTAGAGTGAGTCACATAAGGGTACTGGGTAAAGGATAATCAATACAGAATATGGTGCAGAAGGTACAATAAAGGTATGTCAATAGTGTAAGGTTTGTCAGAAATCCATCCCGAGCCAACAAAACAACCAATATCAATAGTGGCAATAGCAGCCAAGTAACCAATCGTAATCATTGTACTCGGAGGGGTGACCTCGGAATACCAACCCAATAGGAGGGGAGACCTCAAGTAACCAGTGGAGTAGCTAGCTCCCAAAATGTGAGGGGGTGTATTGCACACACGCACCACATCACCAAACCAATGTAGCAATATCAATACAAAAACAAATCTAGGATGCATCCATACGCCCCCTGCAAAACAATAGTGGCCATACAATATATTTGAAGCGCGCATAATCAATACAAAATGGGGACGATGTGGAACATCACTCATCCACACTGGAGTCATGCCATTGGTGCATCAATGACACGGACATGGAACCCCCATGCCTAGTTAATGGCTCGGTTATCAAACTGACAGGTCAATACAAAAGGTCCAAAGTGTAGCAATATATAAGTCTTCATGTGCAAAGGTGCAATATCAATAGTTCACAATTCAGAGGTTTATAACAATAGTTCAATACCAAGGTCCAATATCAATCTTTCAATATCAAAGATTCAATAGCACAGATTCAATAGCACAGGTCAATAGCAAAAGTTCTATAGCAAGGTTCAATAGCAAGGGTTCAATAACGGAAGTTCAGTAACAGTGGTTCAATAATAGAGGGGGTCAATATCAAAGCAAAGTTTCAATATCAGAGGGTCAATAATAAAGGGATCATAGCAATGAGATATCATAAGCGAACAAATTCAAGAGATCACAAAGTCATGGAAACCCCTACTGAAAAGGGATATATTATATGTACCTCAATCGAAGCAAGCAAAATCGGAATGTAAGGTCACACGATGAATCAATCCCGTCGTCCGGAACCTATGAATTAGATAACTCTTTAATAAGATCAGATTACTTGTTTTAGACGGCTTTCCATTTTTAGCAGGTTTCCATATTTATCAGATTTAGTCATAAATGGTATAATCAAGGTCAAATTAGATTAAAATAGTGAAAACAAGTATTATCGTATTTTAAGGGTCATTTATGCCAAGTTTTATAAGTTTAAGGTCTAAAATGCAAATATAACAAGGTATAGGGTCTTAGATGTAATTATAACAAGTTTATCCATTTCTTGTTTTAGTCTACTTAGTTATTTATATTAACAAGTTAAACACTCAAGCTTCATGATTTACAAAACAACTCTTTAACTTTAGTAATTTAACCCGTATACTATAGTTTTAAATTATGGATATCGTACACGTTTTAGACCATTTTAGTTCGATTATCAAAATATTACACGACTCTTGTGTGACACCCCTTTGTTGGTCGAAACATACCCTTCATTCCAAAACAACCATACGACAACAATAAGAAACAAATTGAAACCCTAGACCAATATTCCTGATCGACAATATTTTAACCCAAGTCATGTATGCTTTATTTCATATACGCTTGATTAGCCCAAGGTTAGAAAAAAAAACTCTTATGTGGACTCCTCTTTAATGTCGAGAGTTCCCTCCCCCATATCAATTTCATACGACAAAATAACCAAACAAACCCATTTGTTTTTTTTATTTGTATTTGACAAATTTAAATCAATGTGCATGTTACTCTTACTTTAACTCGCAATATTAAAAGGGGACCCAAGTATGTCGTGATACATCCCTTCCCAACCAGAATTATGAACGCCCCCATAAAATACTTGTTTCGAACTCTACACCTTGGTTTTATTAAACAACTCTTTACAAATCATATATACAGGTTTTAATCATGATAATAACAAGGAAAAGGCATGACGTGAGGGTGTTTACCAAGCAGAATTATGTACCAGTTTTATGCATTTGATCGACACATAATAAGTGTTTGATTCATATTTTTTTTAACATTTAATACTAGATATTCTATATCTTTGTTTTTAACATTAACCAAGACATGTTTTGAGGTTTCAAAATTATGCGCATGGGGTCCTAGACCCACGACCAGAAATTCAGCAAAAAGGAGAAAACGAGTTGCAACTATACCTGTTGTAGCGTGTAATGGAGAAGAGAAACAAGGACAAAACTAAAACAATGCACCCCTTTTGTGCCTTAAAGCCCACGACCACACAACAGCCAACAATGACCCCAAAGTAACCAAGCAAAACCCCGTACAATCACGTAACGATAGCAGTTTGATAAGCACTCCGAAACCTTCTTTGGACCTGGTTTTATCGACAGAAAAAATGGAGGGATGGAGAAGAATTGTTTTTGCCGTATAACATTTTTGAGGAGGCTTGGTTTGTTTAGGTTTTATTTTTGATGAAGCTAGGAATTAAATAGGATAAAAGTTGTTAGGATTTTCAAGAATCATGGAGCCCTTAGGCGTTTCCTCTTGGCCGAATATTAGGCATTCACAAGACAAAACGAAAGCATTTAGTTCCCTTCCTAAAATACATTTGTACATTTAATTATTTTGGCTATTTAATAGGTGTACTTTTATTTTAAATGTTTTACTTTTGTTTGTAAGTTAAAATGAAAGTTTTATATCTCAAATGCTCCATATAATTTTATTATCATAAGTATTTGACGTGCTCGATTATTTTACAGATTCGTAGATTTAGGGGCATTATGGTCATTTCACAAGTTAACGATTTTAGGGTTTTACAGTACAAGTCTTTAAAGCACAAAAACTTAAACTTTACTTTATTCTATATTTTTACCATACTCGGTTTTAAGTTTCGTGATTTAACGACTTAATGCTAGCAATTACCGAAATCAAACTACTCCCCAAATCACTAATATTATCCTTATAACACGAGATAAGCACCAAATTTACCAACTCTCATCCATGTGACACACTTCAATGTGGTGTTATCTTCTTTGATGTGTTGTCTAATTTTTACACAAGTTATGGCACACCTGTTTCCAATACAGTATTATATATCTATTTCTCTCTTTCGGATTACAACAATAAAAGAAGTAACTTCTAATTTCGTATATCTTCTTTCTCTCTATAACGCCTCACACCACCGCCTCTATCACACCGCCTCTTCTCCATCACCACCTGATAACACCACTACCATCATCATCAAGGAAGACCAAGGGTGTGTTTGTTGCTAGGGTTTAGAGTGAAAGGGTTCTCGTTTGGTTTGAGTTAACCACAACCACCACCATCACAGCCGCTCCTCCATCCCTCCACCTCTTCTTCTCATCGTTCTTTTTGGTATCTTTTGATTTAATACCGATTATAAATGGTGTTAAATAATTTCGTGGAATTAAAACCAGTACAAAAATGTTTTCATTGATTTTGTGTGGTAAATAAGGATTTAAGGGGGTGTTTGTTTCAGTTTGGTCATGGGTCAGGCAGATAAACCCAACTAAGTTACAGGTTAAAACCCACTTTGATCTTGGGTTTAAGATTTAGATTTGTTAATCTTACTTAAGTTGGAACATATTTAGAATTGTATTAAGCCTTTAAGCTTATTCGGGTTTTGTTCAGATTCAGTGTTAAAAGGGTAGCCGAGAGGGTTTGATTTTGTTTTCTCTCAGTCCTAATCACAGCCGAGGGTGTAATGTTTTGTTGATCTTAGTTCAACGCGAGACAGTCACGAGAGTGCTCGCTTGTGTTCTCGGTTCCACGACAGTCTGCTAAGGGTGCGCTTGGTTTGTTTTGTGTCATAATCACCCCTAAGGGTGTGTGTTAGGATTTAGAAAATCCAGTCGTTAAAGTGTCGGTCACCTCAAGTATATGTAATCGTTAGAAAGCTCGTAGTCGTAGTTACTTAATGTTAGTTAGTATTTAGTTAAGTAACACCGTGGAGGACGGACGGGTCTTTACCCACTGTATACCTGATCCACAGCCCGTAGGTGGCATTTTGTGTAAGATACTATAATTACCCTCTACCTCCCAAGGTAGAGGGTTGGAGCTCATAATAAGATTTTTCTTTCTCTCACTAAGTTCCCAAACCTCTAAACTTTCTCTCTCTAAAACCTATAGTGTACACCCATATTAGCTATGGTTTGATGTGTTTATGAAATCCAATATGTTACAAATGGTATCAAGAGCCATGGTTTGATCATCTCTCTTACATGTTCTTGGATTTCTAGTGGTTTTATGTGGTTTTTGGGTTTGAAAAAGTTTAGTGGTATTTGCATCATTTGGACTATCTCTAATGTTAAAGTTTGGATTTTGATTGTACTTTTGTGTTTAGAATCATTATAAGTGCTTAGGTTTTGATTTGGAAGGCTTGAATCAGTGTGGTTGGGTTGTTTTGGATTGAAAAGTGGTGTTTTTGAACATTTCTACCTAGCGACTTGTGTCACGGACTAGATTTCTTCTTAGCAACTTGTCTCTACGATTCTTCAGTGACTTGTCTTTGTTGTGGAAGCGACTTGAGCACTAGCGATTTGTCTTTTGAGACAAAGCGACAAATAGTACAAAGTAGTGGTCGTACTGTTTTGGCAAGCGACTTGTCATCGTAGCGACTTGTCTCTACGTTCTTCAGCGACTTGACTTTGTTGTGGGAAGCTACTTGTGCTCTAGCGATTTGTCTTTTGAGACAAAGCGACAAATAGTACAAAGTAGTGGTCGTACTGTTTTGTCTAGCGATTTGTCCCTAGCGACTTGTCAATCTAGCAACTTGTTATTCTAGCAACTTCTGTGTCTAGCGATTTGTCACTAGTGATTTGTCTTCATAGCGACTTGTGTCACTAGCGACTTGTTCTTCTAGTGAGTTGTCACTCTAGCAACTTGTGTGCCTAGCGACTTGTCCATTGAAGTGACTTGTATACCTAGCGACTTGGGTTAAAGCGACTTGTCTTCAAGGTTTTAAGCGACTTGGTTAATTATTGTTTCTGATACGGTTTTCTATTGATTTAGTAAAATCCCATGAAAGAATCTATTTCCCTGTTTAATCATAGAGTTATAAAATCCCGTGAAATCTATAATCATGTCTACCAACGTGCCTACAATCATCTCTTTTGTAGCTGAGGACGTTCAAGCAGCTGGATCAAATACTCGTCCACCTATGCTTGACAGAACTGATTATGACTCATGGGCTCAAAAAATTAGGTTGTACTGTTTGGGAAAGGAAAATTGGGTTAACATTCTCAAATCAATTGATGAAGGACCTTATCAGATTGAGACTACAAGAGACACACTTGAAACTGTTGCGGATGGTACAGGGATCTTAGGTTTGGACAGACCAAAGACGTATGATGAGCTCAGTGATAAGGAGAAAAAGAGATACGATGCTGATATCAGGGCTTCAAACATTATACTTCAGGGTCTTCCAAAAGACATCTACAAGTTAATCAATCACAACACTAAAGCCAAGGCAGTTTGGGACAATGTTAAGATGCTTCTCTCTGGTTCTGAATTGACCAAAGAAGACACGGAATCTCAATTGTATGATGATTTTGAGAACTTCGAAATGAACCCTGGAGAAAGTATCACTGAATACTAGGTGAGGTTCCACAAACTTGTGAATGATATGAGGATTATTAAAATAACCATGCCAAATATTCGGCTCAATTCAAAGTTTGTGAACAACATGAATCCCGAATGGCACAAATTTGTCACCTCAGTTAGGTTAACCAAAGGATTAAGGAACACCAACTATGAGCAATTGTATGCCTTCCTACTTCAGAATGAGAAGCATGCTATGTTTGAACGAATGATTCTTGAAAAGTTCAAATCTAATCATGGAGATGCAAGCTCTTCAAATGACTCAACTGCATTCTACACCAATGTAGGGATTACTACCAAAGCTTCACAAGTCATACCTACTGGAAATGGTAATCACAAACTCATTCCCGATCCAAGGTTCAAGCAACCTGATGCTGATGCAGTCATGGAACATTTCATCAATCAACTGGCTCTTATGGTTAAGCAAAATCTGAACCTCACTCCACACACTAACAATGAGATCAGAACTGCATCCAATCTACACAATCATGCTATTGTTAGAGTAAGTGGAGGGTATGTGGCTAATCAGAATCGTGGAAGGAATGCAAATAAAGGACAAGGAAAGCCAATCAAGTGCTACAACTGTGGTGGTGAAGGACATATTGCAAGGAACTGCACATCTCCAAAACGCCCTCAAAATGCAGAGTATTTCAGGGACAATATGCTGTTGGTGCAAGCTCAGGACAGTGGAGCGGTTTTGAATGAAGAAGAGTTGCTGTTTCTTGCTGAGGGAAATGCTAAAACATATGATGCTGATTTGGATGAGCAGCCAATTCAAGAAATAGGTCACAATCATCAAAATGCCTTTCAAGTTGCTGATTGTGATGCATTTGACTCTGATGTCGATGATGAACCTACTTCCCAGACAATCTTCATGGCTAGCATTTCACCAATGGTCTCTCCAAAGGTCTCATCCCCACAACAGGCTGGTCCATCCAAAGATTCACTCATTTCAGAGGTATTAAAACTTTACGATGAAGTTGATGAGCAAAAGATACATAACGAAGTACAATCTCATGAAACTAATGAATCAGATATTGATAATGTGGGTAATAGTAATATTGTCCCATATGATCAATATGTGATACAAAGTGAAAGTGAGATCGTACCAAGTGATGCATCTTCTGCAGTCAATGATGACTATGTCTTTGATGAATACACTGCATGTGCCCCTGATGATTCTGTTATCTCTGAACTGAATGCCTATAAAGAACAAGTTGCTATTTATGAACAACGTGCTAAGTTTGAGTTAACTACCCGTGAGCAGGAAATGGATAACCAAATGCGTAAAATTAATAGAAAAAGTAATTTTAGAGAAAAAGTGTTAAAACAAGAGTTAAACTCCTTACAAGAAAATCTTTCTAAAACTGTTAAGCTAAAGCAAGAACTCCAAGATAATGTTAAAGTGCTTAAACAAGAATTTAATGCTAAGGAATCAAAAATTTTGAATGACTTTTCCAATCTAAAAACTTTGAAAAACAAGCTTGAAAATAAGTTGTACGTACAAGGTAATACCATTCAGACTGCTCACATGATCACCAAGCACAGAGTCTTAAGCGATAAGCATAGTATTCCCCTACTAAAGGAGCCAAATCCCGAGTATTGTAAAAAGGCTAAAGCTTTCCATTCGATTGTGTGGAAAACTAGAAGGGGGGGTTGAATAGTTTTACCAATTAAAACTTCCTTTTAAACTATTTAGATCGACTTATGTCAATCTATTTGGTTGTGTGTGTTGGATGTTGATAAACAAGCATATAAAGAGATGTAATGAAAAGATAAGAGTAAGAGGAACAAAACCACAACGCGAGTATTTATAGTGGTTCGGCTACAAGGACACCTTCCTTGCCCTCCTCCACTCCCCGAGTCACCTACTCGAGAGTTCGTAAACACTACACCAATCTCCTTATGGCGGAGAAGCCTTCACAACGTCCCGTACCCTTTTTCGGATGCTAGGATAACCACCGGGTTCTTTCACTCCAAGGTGAACCACACCTACACAACGTCGCCTACCCTTTATAAGGTACTAGGCTAAGTACCTAGTTCTTTCACACCAAGGTGAACTACACCTTCACAACGTCGCCTAACCTTTATTAGGTACTAGGCTAAGCACCTAGTTCCATTGCAATGGAGGAACTACTACCACACTACACCAACAACTAATCCCAAAGGAGATCTACTCCTTTACAACATCATCAAGGATATCAATATTCTTGGAGCTAATACTAGTCTATCTTGTACATCGAAACACACCATATCAAATGTACATCTAAGGCACCTTTCACTAATGCCTTTGACTAGATCTACAAGACACCTTTCACTAATGTCTTGTGTCTTCACTTCTAAGCACCTTTCACTAATGCTTCAAGTCTTGACTTCTAAGCACCTACCACAAGTGCTTATGCTATAGACGATAGATACCCTTCACTAATATCTTCATCTTGACACTTGAGACATCTTTCACTAATGTCTTCAACACTACACTTCTTTGAAGAAAGAAAGGAATCATCAACAAGAGGACTTCAGTAGCCTTGATGATGAGGAAGCATGGCAACTCATGGACTTGAGCTTGCTCGACTTCAAAGGTGGTGATCTTGCCTTTAAGAGGAACCTAAAAGATCACACAAAAACAAAACTACAAACATAGATCTCTTGGATTTGAGGTTAGTGAGTTTTTAACTCAGGGAGAAAGTGTGTTAGAAAGGGGTGAGAAATAATGAAGAAATGGCTCACTATTTATAGAAGAAAAACTCTACTGTTCCCCGGATCCCACGGAATCCTTCCACAAGGGATCCGTCTAGTGTTAAGCTAGGGATCCGTGGGATGCTCCCTTTTACCCATGGGTATTTTGGTTATGGGTCATGGGTCATGGGTTGAACCATGGATCTTTAGCTAGATACAATGTATCTTTTGAGTGCAATGTACCCAACTACATTCAATGTATTTGCCCAATGGGTTGTGATACTTAAGTTTCTACCCATTTATATTACCCAATATACTACATACTAGTTGTTGTACATATGTATTACTAAATCATAAAATCACTTATACTTGTTTTAGTGTTTTATGTGAAAATGTGAATATATTAGAAACTAATAGTTCAAACCATTTACGTATTTTATTTGTTTCGTTAAAATGATTTTACATTTGTTATCGACAAAACATTAGAAGATTATAAAATATAAATAAACGTTTTTACGGCTTATTTGTATTAACAGATTGTATATGATGCTAATGAGATCCTCAAGCCTAGGCAAACACCATCATGTATTGGAAGCACGGAAGAAGATACAAAATTAGAAGATGCCTCTAGGGAGAAAATGGATAAGAAGCTAAAAGATCCTGAGTGTAAAAAGAAAAACATAACGATCAAACCCCATGATTACACTAAAGAAAATTGGATTTCCCTGAACATGTTTAAGCCTCAAACTCAATTAACCCCAGAACAAATTTTTTGGAAGAAAGACATGGATAATGAAAAAAGAAAATGTACTTGTTGAAACAAACACTCCCCTTAGGAAAGTGCCTGCAGCTACTGTGTATCCTCCGAATACACCAATGCATTTAGTTCCTAGAACTATTTCCACTAATAGCAAGACCTTAATCAACATGTATGTTATTTATCAACTATTCGTTGATTTTGAGAAGACATGTAAGAAGAGAATCACACCTACAGGGATAACTAAAGGGGAAAGGGTTTTGAGCAAACTAAAGAATGCTATTTAACTGAGGTCATACCTTTCTTTAAACAATTAAAAGGTCAATTTGAGAGTCTTCAAAAAGGGATAGACTCAGGTATTAAAGAAATGGAAAAGGAATTTGATGCAATGATAGTTAAGGTCAATGATCATGAACGGGAACTCAAATATAATAAAATTGAAAGAAAGAATCTGCATATCTTAAATGACAACTTTGTATTGAGTTGTGTGGCTCAAGATGTGTTTTATACTATTACTAAGCATTCTATTACTGCTTCTCAATTTCATGAACTATCTGTTGCTTTTAAAGTTTCCCATGATCGTGTCATTGAGCTTGAAAACAAAAACTCAAAACTAAATGAGAAAATTGACCAGGATGATCACGATAATTTGGTAAAAGATTTTTCTAAGCTAGAAGTTGAACATTTTGATTTGCAACTAAAATATCAACATCTCAAAGAAAATGTCAAAACCTCAAGCATCAAGACATCCTCAAATGTTCTAGAGTTTGATGCAGTTTTTGAAATAAAAAAACGTGACGAACAGATTCAAGCTCACTGTAACACAATCAGAAAGTTGAAAGCCCAAATTTCACAATTAAAGGGTGAAAAGAACAATGTAACTGGCTCCCAAATGCCTCCTCCTTTAGATTCTCAATTTTCTCAAAACTTTCATCTTCAAAATATCATTAACGTATTACAACAAGAAAATGAGAGTTTTCTTGAAGAAAATGAAAAGGTCAAACGACACTTCAAAGAGTTATACGATTCAATGAAAGTCACTCGTGACAAGAACAATGAAAAAATAACTTCGTTACAAAAGGAAATTGAGAATCTGAAGAGTCAGGTAAAAGGGAAAATGCCACTTGTCTTTAATGAGAATGTTGCATCAAAGTCATCTATAGATTCTAAATATATTGTGACTGTTAAATACATTCCTCCTCATCTTAGAAATAACGAACTTGTGTTTCATAACTATTTCTTTCAACTTAAGGATAGTCTAGAGTGTCTCTGTGAGATTGTAGAAGAGGATCACATAAATAAGCCACTTGATGGTGAAATTAGGTTTGCTTGCATACAGGCCAAACGATCTCGGGAGTTGTTAGAATGTTTAAGAGCAACATGTCCTAAATACTTATGTGAGAAAGATAAAGCTGTGATGCCTTGCTCTATGCCCAGTGTTAAGAAAGTGAACTTTAATGTACCTTCAAGTAGTGCAGATCCCAGCACTTCTGAACCTGAAATGCAAAAAGTAGCAAAACCAACTAATGTTCCCATTCCCTCTACAGGAGTAAAAAGTGACACTAAAGCGAGCAAGTCAAAGCCTCAAGGCAACACAAAGAATGATAGGACCTTGCAAGCTAGGAATGTTCAGTGGAAGAGAGTAGAAGATCACCTTAGGAAGAATGAAACTATATTGAATAAAATGAATCATGTTGATTCTAGTATTAGCTCTAAGCATTCTGTAATTAATGCGAATTCTGCTAATTTTGGCAAAACATGTAATGATGATTGCTTGGTTTCTGTTACTAATCATGTATGTGGTGTGAATGATTTGATTAATTCTATTAAATACCCAGTTAAAATCGTTAATGCCAACAATCATGCTAAGAAGACTTGAAAGCAATGGTGGAAGAAGGTTAGAAAACATTGGAAACCCACAGGAAGAAAATTTAGTAATGTAGGTTATCAGCGGATACCTACTGGCCGCAAATTTAATCTTAGTGAGATGTGCCCTAAATTATCTAAGTCAATGCCCATTAGGAAATGGATGCCTACCGGTAGAAGTATTCCTTTAAGAAGTGAACATACTTTGAATAGGTCTAATGCGCACACTAGTACTGCCTCTATCCCTAATGATTCCATTGATTCTGCTTCTGATTTGGGTGTTCCAATCACTGTTACTAACCAAATGGAACCCATTCTTGCATAGGGATCCCAATTATCCAGTTATCCATTTTTGTCTGTGTTCAATTGCAGTCGTTCAAATCGTTCGTGGTACTTGGACTCGGTCTTCCAAGCATATGACCGGAGATCGCCAGCGCTCATGAACTTCGTTAGTAAATTCATCGGGACTGTTAGATTCGGGAACGACCATTTTGGTGCAATTATGGGTTATGGAGATTATGTTGTTGGTGACAGTGTAATCTCCAGGGTATATTATGTTGAAGGTCTTGGTCATAACCTGTTCTCTGTTGGTCAATTCTGTGATTCCGATCTAGAGGTGGCTTTTAGAAAACATACTTGTTTCCTTAGAGAACTTGATGGTGTGGAACTGTTAAGAGGAACACGTGGTTCAAACCTATACACCATCTCTATCGAAGACATGATGAAGTCTTCTCCAATCTGCTTGTTGTCAAAGGCTTCGAAAACAAAGTCATGGTTATGGCATCGTCGTCTCAATCACTTGAACTTTGGCACCATTAATGATCTTTCCAGAAAGGACCTTGTAAGAGGCTTACCCAGATTAAAGTATGAAAAAGATCATCTTTGTTCAGCATGCCAATTGGGAAAAAGCAGGAAATATGCCCACAATCCCAAACCTACAAACTCAGTTACGGAAGTTCTTCATAATCTTCATATGGATTTATGCGGACCAATGAGAGTGCAAATGATAAATGGGAAGAAATATGTTTTAGTCGTTGTTGATGACTACTCTCGATTTACTTGGGTTAAGTTTTTGAGGACAAAGGATGAAACTCCATATGTCATCATTAAACTTATCAAGCATGAGTTCGACTTAACAAGACTGTTAGAATTATTCGAACAGACAATGGCACTAAGTTTGTTAACAAAGACCTAAGTCAATTTTATGAAAGCATTGAAATCAGTCATCAAAGAAGTGTTCCACGCACGCCTCAACAGAATGGTGTAGTTGAAAGACAAAATCGGACCCTTGTTGAAGCTGCAAGAACTATGCTAATTTATTCATAGGTTCCAATGTTTCTTCGGGCTGAAGCCATTGCCACTGCTTGCTACACCCAAAATCGTTCCCTCATACACATCACGCATGGAAAAACTCTATACGAACTTGTCCATAAACGAAAACCTGATCTCTCCTACCTTCATGTATTTGGTGCTTTGTGTTATCCAACGAATGACGGTCAAGATTTAGCTAAATTAAGAGCTAAGGCAGACATTGGAGTTTTTGTGGGTTATGCACCAAACAAGAAGGGTTACCGAATCTACAACAAAAGAACTCGATATATCATGGAAACTATTCACGCCACGTTCGATGAGCTGTCGGGCAAATGGCTCCAGGACAATCAAGTTCTGAACCCGCATCACAACCTTCATTAAGTAGTCCCATTAGTTATTCTCTTGTACAAAATTCCTCACCAACAACTCCATATGTACCCCCTTCAGAAGATGATTTGAAGAAATTGTTTGATCCAATGTTTGATGAACACTATGAGCCTATTGCTAATAATCAGTCAAATCTATCAACAGAGGCCGCTCCTAACCCAACCAACGTAGATAACCCTTCAGTTTCTATGTCATTAAGTCAAGATATGACAAATCGTAATTTCTGGTCATTTTCCAAACTTTGATAATTTCACTTTTCATATGGGAATTTACTATTCGTCGATTACTATTCATCATTTTTACTATTCATCAATTTTGAAGTCGATATGATATTCTGAGAACGTATTTTAAAATTTTACTATTCACGAAACACTATTCATTCCCGGAGAAAACTCACTATTCATGATTCACTATTCATCGTTTTCTGTAAACTAGGTTTACGAGTATTAAATTCGCGTAACCGTAAGGGTTTAGCTGCGAATTTATGAACAATCATTGAGGACATTTCATATAGACTAGATTTAGTCTACATATCATTAGCAACATCATCATCATATTAGTTCATGCATGGTTTTGCATATTTCATTAAACGTATATTTTCCTATTAAATAAACGCTAGCGTGTAATCATTTAAATTGAATAACTAATCCGACACTTCCAAAAATTATCCTGATATATTTTTATACTCATTTTAAGACCATAAAAATTATAATATTAGTTTACCCGGTATTTTAAATTTATTTTGTATATAAATTGTTATATATATATATATATATATATATATATATATATATATATATATATTTACGATGGTTTTCGTAAATACTACTCGATAATTATTATTTCACTCAATATTGGTAAGAAATGTATTTTTATAATTTTTATGACATCGATATATTTTATTTTGTTCCGTTAAAATTTATTTCTACCTAACGCTACCCTAAATACTATTTTAACCTACAAATTACAAATTATACTTACATATTTAAACATTTGCTCAATCAAAAAACATCACTCTTGCTTTTGTTTTATACTTGTCGACCAAATACATGACTCAACATATTATTGACATAAAAATCTACCTAGACTAACACATATACTATACTAGACTCACACGTGTAGTATATTTTAATTATATACTCAATATTACACATACCTACTCTAAACATAAGGTGTAAAAAAAAATATATAACTCTCCCATTCTCTCTTGTATAACCGTCCAAGGAAGGAAACCAAAGAAGGAAGCAAAATTTTTCAAAGATCAAGCTAAATTATACACACTAGCATACTCTTAATTAAGGTTTTGCAATAAAAACCTAGGGTATTTAGGAAAAACCTTGTTCTATAAACCTCATCACTACACTAGTAAGCATTTCATGATCATTTTTACTCTTTCATAATATTCATGAGTTATTTTTATCATTTTAGTAGAAATCATGCAAGTTTCATGTGTATCTCTATACCACTTTTAATGTTTTTAGTACTTATAATTAGTATATGTCATCCTATAATTAATCCCTTGAAACATATCATTTTTGATGATGTCTAGGAACCCATGACACCTTAATAAGGTGTATGGAAGGTTTAGAATAGCTTTGGTGTTGATTTGAAGTGGTTAGAATAAGTATTACGCGAGAAAAATTAATTTCGACAACTATAAAATAAGGTCTGGTCAGTTTTGCTAAGTCTGGAAATTTCGACAGTTTACAAAATATTTTGGGCTAGATATTTAGAAAATATACTTTAAAACGAAAACGTGGTTGCTTGAACAGGTTAAAACGGAGTTATGACGAAGAAGTTATGATATTTTCAAGTTTAACGACGAAAAGTATATTTTTCCGGAAAAACAGCATGCTGTCCAGATTTTTAAGGGTAAAAAATAAGTCTTAAGCGTTATCTAAATGAGTCGATTTATCAAAAATATATAAGTATACTTTAACACGAAGCTAAGGACATATAAAACGTAGAAAACGGACTTATAACGACTAAGTTATTCACATTTTAAACAAGGTTATCGTAACTTTTTATACAAGTATAAAACACTTATATATTTTCCTATTAGACAAAAATTATTGTCGCGAGTGACCATGTTGAGAGTCATTTTTAACATCGATAGAATACATTTGAGAAAACGATGTCTTCTAGTAAAAGTAAGTTCACCTAGCCTATTTTCCAAAATGTTATTTTTGGTACAAGTACCCTACTTTACCTATGTTTTTCTCCATGATCGAGACCTCTATGATGAAAATTTAAAAGCTAAGACATTGAGATAATGCTACAAGCTTTCCAAAACCGTTGAGTTTGTTTTCTAACACTCGATATTCACTATTTTACGACTATCTTTTCGAGGCCATTTAGTCACTTTCATGAATTGTCAAATAACATTGTTTTACGACGAAGAGCTATAATTTCATAATAAATCATTAAATGATTATCGTAGGATATCATTTCAACGAAAATACTTGTAAAGTAATTTATAAATTGTCATGACGTTATAAGATTATTTTTCGACGATAAACTTTATTTTCAAAAATTCACAAGTGGTATAGATATCATACGAGTTGCATGCATAACATTACACCATAAATTATATTAGAATCATATCATTCATAATAGGTCGCAGTTAGAGATTGCGCCTCATTTCAGTGTACTCACTTTTGCCATCACATCATTGTACCAAGTGAGTTCATAGCCCCACTTTCTATTACTTAATTGTTTTACAAACTCTTAGGGGAGATACATGCTATATTTTTAATCGAACACAAATGATTTGAACCGTATGTTATATCCTAATGCTTTATTGTCACTAAGTATTCTATTGCCATGTTTGAAGTCCCTACATCATGCACCATTAGTCACTTGCGAGTGAGCGCGAATATTGTGAATAGGCCTATTGGAATTAACACTCCCGTTCTTATTGACCCAGTTAGGGGAAATCGAACGCATTATATTTGAATCATTAAGGTAAATTGGCAAGTTTACCTATTTGGGCTGCGATGAAACGATTTTACAAATTTCTATTGGTACGAGGTTTACGCTTTGGTTATCATGAACTTAGTGAAATAAATGCTGTTTTGTTTTCAACGATGAGTGTGGAACAACGTAACTCACACTACGAATATTGTGTTCAAACAAATTAATTAAACCTATGGATTTCACTCAACCTTTGTGTTGACCATTTTAAGCATTTTTTATCTCAGGTATTAGCATATCATCATGGCTTGCATGGAGTCGCTGAGTTGACGCGTCTCACATACATTTTATGTACTTAATTATCGTTTGAATGTAACAAATTCATTTTGGTACTTTGGAAATCTTTTGGGACCTATACTTTGTAAACTCTGATTGTTTTACTCAATCAAACGATGTATTTTTCAAACGACACTTTAGGTCGTTCAATATAACTGTAACTGTGATGCTATGACAGTCATCCCCCAGGTATTCCATTCCGCTGCAAAATAGGTAATTTGGGGGGTGTGACAGATTGGCATCAGAGCTTCGGTTATAGAGAACTAGGTTGCATCATTGACCCTAGACTATAACTACATCATCATAGCATCTCATCATTTCATCATAAGTGCATATTCACTATACATGCGATTTATACGTACATTTTTCGAGTTATTTACTTTCATTTCAAATCGATTGTCACATAGATGCCTTCAAATACCTATTCCATTATTCTTTCTTCATACTCCAATGTGTAGATTGCCTTGTCATTCCCTATCAAAATTTTAACATCAGTTGACTCATTATCGATAGCATCGAATGCCGAGACAAAACCTTCAAGGAGTGTGAAGTCACTCTCACTCCTCTGTTTCACCACCAACATGTCGAGTTACACGTTATTCACACATTAAGTCACTAAATTATCATACATTGAAGCACTTACAATATCTCATAACCCATCTTCTAGGAATCTGTCAATCATTTTGAAAAATAACTTCAAATTTATTATCTCATATCACATCTCTTTAGAGCGCTTATTTTTAACATAGGACTTTGCTACATCTCACCTTTCCTCTTATTTTGAAGAGTTATGGCGCCAAAGAAAGCTCCACAAGCTATGACACAAGCAGGTATGCAAAAGTATGTGAGGGATAGTATAGCCGGAGGTAATAAGTAATGAAAGAGCAACAGTGGCGGCTGCTGCTGAGGCTGCGGCTACTGCTGAAGCTGCTAGACTTGCTAATGCTGCTGAGGCTGCAGCTACTGCCGAAGCCGCTAGACTTGCTACTGCTGCTGAGGCTGCAGCTACTTCCGGAGCTGCTAGACTCGCTACTGCTGCCGAGGCTGCGGCAACTGCTAAAGCTGCCAGACTTGCTGCTGCTGCAGGGATTGCAGGAGGGTCTGGGATTCAGAATTGTTCATACAAGGATTTTAAAAGCGGTGATCTCATAAAATTCAAGGGCACCGAAGGGGCCACTGCTATGGTTCGATGGTTTGAGAAAATGGAGTCTGTGTTTCTTTTATGCAATTGCCCAGATGATTACAAGGTTAAGTTCGCTACAAGTACACTTTTAGATGGGGCAATGTCGTGGTGGAACTCGTATGCACAGCCTATGGGAATGGAGAATGCTTACAAGCTCACCTGGGAGCAATTCAAAGGGTTGTTGACGAAGAAGTATTGTCCGCGTACTGAGGTGAAGAAGTTGGAAACATAATTTTATGAGCTAGTAACTGTTGGGTACGACATCGAGACCTACATTCGAAGGTTTCAAGAATTGGCTGCTTTATGTCCATCTATGGTTTTGGACAACGAGAAACTACTAGAAGCTTTCATTGGAGGACTTCCCCAGATTATTCAAGGTGATGTGATTTCTTTTGATCTGCAAACGATTGAAGAATCTATTCGAGTATCTCAAAAGCTCATGGCATAAGTAGTGAAGAGGGGAAACATTACCAACACCAACCGAAACAAAAACAACGATAACCAAATCAACAACAACAAAAGGAAATGGGAAAATGACCAAGGAGGTTATAATAACAACAACCAAAACCGTAACACTAACCATCATCAACAACAGAATAGAAGGCAAGAAGCTGCAATGGTTTATGTTGCTGCACCAATAGAAGGCAGAGGTTATCTTTGCCGAACACACCCACTATGTAACCGATGTAAGTTTCATCACTCAGGTCCTTGCCCTGCCAAGTGCCACAAGTGCCAAAAATCAGGACACCTAGCCAGGGATTGTAGAGGTAAAGCCATAGTCACATGCTTCAGATGTGAGGAGCAAGGACACTATCGGAATCAATGTCCTCAAAACCAAGGTCAACAAGTTGAAGGTGCTCATGGGAATGCATACATGTTAGAAGGAGGAGAAGCTCGCCGTGGTCTCAACAACGCGGAAGACTGAAGAAGTTTAGAAATTAACAGTCTTATTTCCCTTTACACTATGTCATACTAAGTTTATGTCTTCCATTGTATCCAGATCTTTATAACTTAAGATGTATTAGTGTTTTATCAACCACTCGTTGTAAAATATTCTCATCTATCGTACTTTATTTTCTTTCCGATTTGTTATCACTTACGAGAATTTTACTTCCTTTTACCTTAACTGCTATTTTAACGACATGGTTTAAATCTGTGTAAACATTGAGAGTTATAACAACTAAACCGAACGTCACATTATCGTTCCTTAACTATACATAGCCTAGCTAACTATGTCTAATTCTAGAGGGATCATGTTATGTTGGGAGCAGTTACTTATAAATCTTAGTGCAAACAAAATTTTTACATATTTCTAAAAGTCAAAGTGATACTCACGGGAGATTCTTCCAATATATTTTCTCTATCGCGATGTTTAACACTCTTAATCATAGATAATCGTAACGACACTTCCTCATGTCTTCTCTCCTCGTTATTCATCACAAACCCTACACCGTAGAACCCAACATGGACTGAATTCAGGGACTAAATTCCTTTTTGGGTGGGCGAATGTGACAAATCGTAATTTCAGGTCATTTTACAAATTTTCATAATTTCACTATTCATCTCAGGAATTTACTATTCATCGATTACTATTCATCATTTTACTATTCACCGTTTTTGAAGTCGATATGATATTCTGAGAACGTATTTTAAAATTTTACTATTCACGAAACACTATTCATTCCCGGAGAAAAATCACTATTCATGATTCACTATTTATTGTTTTCCGTAACCTAGGTTTACGAGTATTAAATTCGCGTTACCGTAAGGGTTTAGCTGCGAATTCATGAACAATCATTGAGGACATTTCATATAGACTAGATTTAGTCTACATATCATTAGCAACATCATCATCATATTAGTTCATGCATGGTTTTGCATATTTCATTAAACGTATATTTTCCTATTAAATAAACGCTATCGCGTAATCATTTAAATTGAATAATTAATCCGACACTTCCAAAAATTATCCTGATATATTTTTATACTCATTTTAAGACCATAAAAAATATAATATTATTTTACCCGGTATTTTAAATTTATTTTGTATATATATTGTTATATATATATATATATATATATATATATATATATATATATATATATATATATATATATTTATATATATATATATATATATATATATATATATATATATATATATTTACGACGGTTTTCGTAAATACTACTCGATAATTATTATTTCACTCAATATTTGTAAGAAATGTATTTTTATAATTTTTATGATATCGATATATTTTATTTTGTTCCCTTAAAATTTATTTCTAGATAACGCTACCCTAAATACTATTTTAACCTACAAATTACAAATTATAGTTACATATTTAAACATTTGCTCAATCAAAACACATCACTCTTGCTTTTGTTTTATACTTGTCGACCAAATACATGACTCAACATATTATTGACATAAAAATCTACCTAGACTAACACATATACTATACTAGACTCACACTTGTAGTATATTTTAATTATATACTCAGTATTACACATACATAATCTAAACATAAGGTGTAAAAAAAATATATCACTCTCCCATTCTCTCTTGTATAACCGGCCAAGGAAGGAAACCAAAGAAGGAAGCAAAATTTTTCAAAGATCAAGCTAAATTATACACACTAGCATACTCTTAATTAAGGTTTTGCAATAAAAACCTAGAGTATTTAGGTAAAACCTTGTTCTATAAACCTCATCACTTCACTAGTAAGCATTTCATGATCATTTTTACTCTTTCATAATATTCATGAGTTATTTTTATCATTTTAGTAGAAATCATGCAAGTTTCATGTGTATCTCTATACCACTTTTAATGTTTTTAGTACTTATAATTAGTATATACCATCCTATAATTAATCCCTTGAAACATATCATTTTTGATGATGTCTAGGAACCCATGACACCCTAAGAAGGTGTATGGTAGGTTTAGAATAGCTTTGGTGTTGATTTGAAGTGGTTAGAATAAGTATTACGTGATAAAAATTAATTTCGACAACTATAAAATAAGGTTTGATCATTTTTGCTAAGTCTGGAAATTTCGACAGTTTACAAAATATTTTGGGCTAGATATTCAGAAAATATACTTTAAAAAGAAAACGTGGTCGCTTGAACGGGTTAAAACGGAGTTATAACGAAGAAGTTATGATATTTTCAAGTTTAACGACGAAAAATATATTTTTCCGGAAAAACAGCATGCTGTCCAGATTTTTAAGGGTCAAAAATAAGTCTTAAGCGTTATCTAAATGAGTCGATTTATAAAAAAATATATTAGTATACTTTAACACGAAGCTAAGGACATATAAAACGTAGAAAACGGATTTATAACGACTAAGTTATTCACATTTTAAACAAGGTTATCGTAACTTTTTATACAAGTATAAAACACTTATATATTTTCCTATTAGACAAAAATTATTGTCGCGAGTGACCATGTTGAGAGTCGTTTTTAACATCGATAGAATACTTTTGAGAAAATGATGTCTTCTAGTAAAAGTAAGTTCACCTAGCCTATTTTCCAAAATGTTCAACCGTTCGTCAAATGGAGTTGTAACGAATAAAATACGGTCACTCAAACATTGCCGAAAATTACCCTTTAACAATATTTTTGGTACAAGTACCCTACTTTACCTATGTTTTTCTCCATGATCGAGACCTCTATGATGAAAATTTAAAAGCTAAGACTTTGAGATAATGCTACAAGCTTTCCAAAACAATTGAGTTTGTTTTCTAACACTCGATATTTACTATTTTACGACTAGCTTTTTGAGGCCATTTAGTAACTTTCATGAATTGTCAAATGACATTGTTTTACGATGAAAAGCTATAATTTCATAATAAATCACTAAATGATTATCGTAGGATATCATTTCAACGAAAATACTTGTAAAGTAATTTATAAATTGTCAAGACGTTATAAGATTATTTTTCGACGGTAAACTTTATTTTCAAAAATTCACAAGTGGTATAGATATCATACGAGTTGCATGCATAACATTACACCATAACTTATATTAGAATCATATCATTCATAATAGGTCGCAGTTAGAGATTGTGCCTCATTTCAGTGTACTCACTTTTGCCATCGCATCATTGTACCAAGTGAGTTCATAGCCCCACTTTCTATTACATAATTGTTTTACAAACTCTTGGGGGAGATACATGCTATATTTTTAATCGAACACAAATGCTTTGAACTGTATGTTATATCCAAATGCTTTATTGTCACTAAGTATTCTATTGCCATGTTTGAAGTCCTTACATCATGCACCATTATTCACTTGCGAGTGAGCGCGAATATTGTGAATAGGCCTATTGGAATTAACACTCCCGTTCTTATTGACCCAGTTAGGGGAAATCGAATGCACTATATTTGAATCATTAAGGTAAATTGGCAAGTTTACCTATTAGGGCTGCGATGAAATGATTTTACCAATTTCTATTGGTACGAGGTTTACGCTTTGGTTGTCATGAACTTAGTGAAATAAATGCTATTTTGTTTTCAACGATGAGTGTGGAACAACGTAACTCACACTACGAATATTGTGTTCAAACGAATTAATTAAACCTATGGATTTCACTCAACCTTTGTGTTGACCATTTTAAGCATGTTTTATCTCAGGTATTAGCATATCATCATGGCTTGCATGGAGTCGCTGAGTTGACGTGTCTCACATACATTTTATGCACTTAATTATCGTTTGAATGTAACAAATTCATTTTGGTACTTTGGAAATCTTTTGGGACCTATACTTTGTAAACTCTGACTGTTTTACTCAATCAAACGATGTATTTTTCAAACGACACTTTAGGTCGTTCAATATAACTGTAACTGTGATGCTATGACAGTCATGCCCCAGGTATTCCATTCCACTGCAAAACAGGAAATTTGGGGGTGTGACACAAGATGCGCCTACTGATGATCACTCAGTCTCATCATTAAATCCTCAATCATCGAGTGTACATCATGGAATTGTCTATGGCACCTATGATGGAGATAACCCCTTTGCTACTCTCGAAGATGCTCCCTTTGAGAACATATTTGCTCTTGAACCATCATCAGAACCATCTTCATCAGGGGAAAACGACTCTGCTACTTCAGTTCCTCAACAACAACCACACGAACACGTTAGAAAATGGACACATGACCATCCATTGGACAACATCATTGGAAACCCCTCTCGTCCGGTATCCACTCGTAAACAGCTTGCAACAGATGCCTTATGGTGCTTTTCAACTCAGTACTATCTAAGATCGAACCAAAAAACGTTAAAACTGCCATGAATGAAGACAGCTGGTTCAATTCCATGCAAGAAGAAATTCATGAGTTTGATCGACTAGATGTATGGGAATTAGTACCTGCTCCTGACTGTGCTATGATCATTGCTCTAAAGTGGATCTTCAAAGTGAAACTTGATGAGCATGGTGATGTGTTAAAGAACAAGGCTCGATTAGTTGCAAAACGATACCGTCAAGAGGAGGGTATTGACTTTGAAGAATCATTTGCTCCAGTTGCACGTATTGAGGCAATCAGAATATTCCTGGCTAATGTTGCAAGTAAGAACATAGTAGTCTATCAGATGAATGTAAAGACGGCTTTTCTTAACGGAGATCTTAAGGAAGTTGTATACGTCAGCCAACCTGAAGGTTCTGTGAATCCAGAGCATCCTAATCATGTCTATCGCTTGAAGAAGGCCCTTTACAGTTTGAAGAAAGCTCCAAGGGCATGGTACGATACGCTATCAAGGTTTCTTCTATCTAACGGATTCAGCAAAGGAGCAGTTGATCCAACATTGTTCACCAGAAAGTCAGGCAAACATTTAATTCACTTTCAAATCTATGTTGATGATATTATTTTTTCCTCGACCACCCCATGAATGTGACCATTTTTCTAAGGAGATGGGCTCCAAATTTCAAATGTCAATGATGGGACAAATGTCATTTTTCTTGGGATTACAAATTTCACAAAGTCCCGGAGGCATTTTTATAAATCAATCTAAATATGCTAATGAGATTTTAAAGAAATTTGGATTTGATTCTTGTGACCCTGTTGACACTCCCATGGGTCACTGATGTACCTTACTGCCAGTAGACCAGACATTCTGTTTGCTGTATGCATGTGTGCTAGATACCAGACTAAGCCTACCAAAAAGCACCTTGAAGTGGTTAAACGGTTCTTTCGGTATCTCCAAGGAACCATCAACATGGGTCTTTGGTACCCGAAGGACACCGGTATGTCACTAACAGCCTATGCAGATGCTGACCATGCAGGATGTCAAGATACACATCGAAGGACGTCAGGAGGTGCTCAGTTTCTGGGTGATAAGCTTGTGAGCTGGTCTTCAAAGAAACAAATGAGTACTTCTATATCCTTTACAGAGGCAGAATACATAGCCGTGTCATCTTGTTGTGCTCAAATCCTATGGAGGAGATCCCAATTATCTGACTATGGCTTTGAATTCAACAAAATCCCTTTGTATTCTGATAACAAAAGTGTCATTGCTCTCTCATGCAACAACGTTCAACATTCAAGAGCAAAGCATATCGACATTCGACATCATTTCATCATGGAGCAAGGGGAGAACGGTGTGGTGGAACTTTATTTTGTGAGGACTAAATACCAGTTAGCAGACATCTTCACCAAAGCTCTTCCTAGAGAACGTTTTGAGTTTATCCTTCCACGACTTGGTCTAAAGAGTCTACAACCGGAAACACTCAAACGTCTTCAAGAGGAAGACTAGGAGTAAAAGTCTTTCTTCATCCATCTCTTGTAAATATTTATTCAAAAAGCAAAATACAAACTTATAAAACCCACAAAAGAAAATAGAAAAATATAAAATTTCAAAAAATCCATAAAAATTAGAAAATCTTTGAAAAAACTAAAAATATTTTTCCCATATTTTCTTTTATTCGATTTCATCTATGGTCTTTGTGTTGTCATTCAAAGAGTGACACGGGTCTTTAGATGAAGTTCGAATGTACATAATTTAAAAAAAAATAAAAAAAAAATTTAAAGATTAAAAAAAAATTTGAGAGAAAGATAAACAAAAGGTTTATAGTCATTTCTGACTATACCCTGTTTTTAAAAGAAAGAATAGAGCCATGCTTAATCTTATTTTTCAAAACTCAAGCTCTAATTCTTAAAACAAATATTTGTCACCAAAAATACAAATGTTTCCTTCACAAATATTTTTCCTTCAATAAATTCTTTCGAAAAATATTTGTTAGCTAATAAAAACTGAATAGCTTCGAAAAATAACTCAGACTCAATTTTTGAAAATCATCTGGATTAGACATTTGTCAAAATCTCTATCTCTCAATCAACAACTTATGTCATTGATTGAGGGGGAAAATGATTTCAATTAAATCAAAAGGTTATTTGTCATACAATTGGTTCAGACCAAGGCTTATGTCATATTTTCAAAAGATACTCAAGCATGTTTAATCGTTGGAGTTTAAAGTCTCAGATTTGATCCTTATCGGTTAAATGTTTTCATAAGCAAGTCACAATTCTTCTCAAAAGCTTTCAAAATCAATTTAAATCTATAGAGCTCACAAATCTTAAATGACTTGAAAATTGTGATCGGGGGAGAATTTGTGATTTAAATTGGAGTTAAACTGATAATTCGATAAATGGTTTTATAAGTGATTAGCAAGCTCTCCTCCCTTCATGTGCCAAACGATTTCAAATTTTCCATGCACATGTTAAGGGGGAGCATCTGTATCAAACCAAAAAGGATTGAAACGTGATTGATTCGTCTCTAAGTGCAGGTTTTCCCTAATATGTGCAAAACACTTTCGAATCTCGATGCACATATTGAGGGGGAGCAAAATTTTGAAAATCACATCCTTTCCCAAAAATATCTTTAACTGCATTTGAAACACTAATTTTGATCGAGAAGGTGATGTCGATATTTTTAGAAAATATTGATCAAAGAAGTGAATTCTTCCTCTTGCCTCCATGTGCCAAAATGATTTCAAACATACGATGCACATGTTGAGGGGGAGCCGTTGTCTAAAATATCAAAAACACTTCAGGTACAAAATGCTTTGATAATATATCACAAGTACCTGGATTGATTTTCAAATTGTTTTCAATTGGTTCCAATGGCAGAAGAACAATACCAAAAACACCGACCAAATTTACTTTATGTATGGAGATATAAGGATGGTTAGGTTAGGTATTCGTTCCCACGATCCTGCCAGAGACGGAGGGATCTACCTAGGGACAATCCACTAGATAGTATAGAGTCCTTAGGTATGATGAAAAAAGGAGACAAGTGAGAAATGGGAAGAGTGCGGACTGAGATAGAGCTAGAACTGGAATAAACCCAACAAGGTTCTAGTAATGAAATCTAGGTAAGCACTGAAGGGGTTGAAGAATAAAAAAGAAATGAATGTGAAAAGGGTGAAAAGAAATAGCCCTCCAATTATTCAACCTTAGGGCAGAAACCGGGTTCAATACATATGCTACTGGTTGTTACTAAGGTAACACCGGTATTGAAGACAAGACGTCATGGACCCAGTGACGCACTGCACTACAATTTCCCAAGCTACTCAAGTTCCTCTTAAAAGGACTTGTTTCATTCTCACGGGGAACCTACATTATCTATCGACTTTCTCTTAGAGATGGCTGATATTGAAGAAGGATGTGGAAAACTAGAAGGGGGGGTTGGATAGTTTTGCCAATTAAAACTTTCTTTTAAACTATTTAGATCGACTTATGTCAATCTATTTGGATGTGTGTGTTGGATGTTGATAAACAAGCATATAGAGGTAAGTAATGAAAAGATAAGAGTAAGAAGCACAAAACCACAACACGAGTACTTATAGTGGTTCGGCTACAAGGACACCTTCCTTGCCCTACTCCATTCCCCGAGTCACCTACTCGAGAGTTCTTAATCACTACACCAATCTCCTTATGGTGGAGAAGCCTTCACAACGATGCCTACCCTTTTTCCGGTGCTAGGCTAACCATCGGGTTCTTTCACTTCAAGGTGAACCACACCTACACAACGTCGCCTACCCTTTATAAGGTACTAGGCTAAGTACCTAGTTCTTTCACTCCAAGGTAAACTACACCTTCACAACGTCGCCTACCCTTTATTAGGTACTAGGCTAAGCACCTAGTTCCATCACAATGGAGGAACTACTACCACACTACACAAACGACTAATCCCAAAGGAGATCTACTCCTTTACAACATCATCAAGGATATCAATATCCTTTGATCTAATACTAGTCTATCTTGTACATCGAAACACACCATATCGAATGTACATTTAAGGCACCTTTCACTAATGCCTTTGACTAGATCTACAAGACACCTTTCACTAATGTCTTGTGTCTTCACTTCTAAGCACCTTTCACTAATGCTTCTTTATCTTGACTTCTAAGCACCTGTCACTAATTCTTATTTGTCTTGACTTCTAAGCACCTACCACAAGTGCTTGTCCTATAGACGATAGATACCCTTCACTAATATCTTCGTCTTGACAATTGAGACATCTTTCACTAATGTCTTCAACACTACACTTCTTTGAAGAAAGAAAGGAATCATCAACAAGAAGACTTCAGTAGCCTTGATGATGAAGAAGCATGGCAACTCATGGACTTGAGCTTGCTCGACTTCAAAGTTGGTGATCTTGCCTTTAAGAGGAACCTAAAAGATCACACAAAAACAAAACTACAAACATATATCTCTTGGATCTAAGGTTAGTGAGATTTAACTCAGGGGAGAAATTGTGTTAGAAAGGGATTGAAAATAATGAAGAAATGGCTCACTATTTATAGAGGAAAAATCCTACTGTTCCCCGGATCCCACGGATCCCTTCCACTTGGGATCTGGCTAGCACAAAGCTAGGGATCCGTGGAACGCTCCTCTTTGCTCATGGGTATTTTGGTTATGGGTCATGGGTCATGGGTTGAACCATGGATCTTTGGCTAGATACAATGTATCTTTAAGTGCAATGTACTTAGTCACTTGGGTATGGGTTGATCCATGGGTTATGGGTATTATCCATATGTGATAAAAGCATGATGTCATGCAATGGGTTATGGATCAAGATCCATGGGTTATGGGCTTTGGGTTGTACCCAACTACATTCAATGTATTTGCCCAATGGGTTGTGATACTTCACTTTCTACCCATTTATATTACCCAATATACTACATACTAGTTATGTGTATATATTACCCAAATATGTAAACACTAGTTGTTGTACATATGTATTACTAAATCATAAAATCACTTATACTTGTTTTTGTGTTTTATGTGAAAATGTGAATATGTTAGAAACTATTAGTTCAAACCATTTACGTATTTTATTTGTTTCGTTAATATGATTTTACGTTTGTTATCGACAAAACATTAGAAGATCGTAAAATATAAATAAATGTTTTTACGGCTTATTTGTAATAACAATCTCCCCCTTTTTGTTGATGACAAAACATAAAATTATTTAAAGGAAAAGCTAAAATTCGTGAAGCTTTGAATTTGTAGTTTTTACTTTCTTCTCCGCTTTTTGTCGAAACAAAAAGTGTTTGAAGGAAAGCAACACATTGTTTTTAAGAAAAACCTGTGAAAGAAGTAAAAAAAATAGAGAGCAAGTAACGGGAAAGGATCTCTTCTTTACTCCCCCTTGACGAGTCCATCCCTATGTAAGGGCGTCAAGTAAGTGATACTAATCTAGTTTGCTTGCAAGTAAATTTTCAAAAGATTTCGTCTAAGTGACGAATGTACTCCCCCTTGATGATTGCAATTTTGCAAGGGGATGTCATGAAATGTAAACCTAGTATTGCAAGTAATTTGCAATGTATTGCTTTGACATAAAGCTCCCCCTAGCTTTAGGATGTCAAAGTCTTCATGTGTAAATTGAATAACTACAAAACAAAGGTTAGAAAGCAAGTATAATTCACCATTTCCTGCAAATGTGGTTCAAGTTAGTAAAAAAAAACTTTCTGTCTCACGGATCCTGCGGTTCCCTCCTAGTAGGGATCCGTCTAGGCAATTCTGAGGGATCCGTATTAACTGATTAATTTCAGCAAACGTGATATAACAAGTAATGTTATCACAAAAATGAGATATGAATACAAGGAAATCATATGCTCAGAAAAATAACAAGTACCATGTATTTCCATTTAATAAAACTAGAGTTATGATATACATGACTCTAAAAAACTAAGAAAATAAGAAACTACATGATTAGGAATTTCTAAACCAACTATCGCTTGATGCTAGGACACCACTAAAATCTTCTAGCTCAAGTTTTGTTTAGGTTTAATCTCGTCGAAATGTTCGAGGAGATGATAAAACATGAAACGTTGGTCTTCTCGTACTTCATGTATCAAACATTCAACATGTTAACAATGATAGCAATCTTTGTCATGGGTAGTGGTGGGGGAAGAAATGAAATGGCTTGATGCGAAGGATCAAGTGAAGCGGCTTGTGGAGCTTCAAACGATGGAGGGATTGGTGGAGGTACATTTGAGAATGACTCAACCAAGAATGATGGTGGTGGTAGAGAAGTGTCAACTTCCATATGATCGGGTGGTTGACTTTGATGATTTCTCATAATCCAAATGGGATTATATGATGGAAATGGCGAAAAGGAAGCCAGAGCAAGTGTTGACTCAACACCTTGATTTTGAACCATTATTCCTCCTAATGAGGAGAATGTTGTCGGCGGAAGCAGATGAGACGGCTTAGGAGGCAAGTCCTCTAAATTGTAGAGGTGTGGTGATGATAGTGGCGATGTAAATGAAATAGCTCTAGGAACCAATGGTGATGGTTTAATGGAGATAATATTGTTTGGCCTAGGAGGTATGGTGGTGTTTGGCATTGGTAGTTTTGTGGGTACTATCCTTTTAGGAATTGGTTTGACTAGATGAGGAAGGATCCTATCATTTGTTGGCTTGACCGGAGATGATTCGGTTGAAGAGATTTCGTGTATAACACAAGCCTTTTTCATGGGTGGTTCTTTGGTGGATAAGTTACTACTTGGGGTTTTCCTCATGATGAGATGATTTCAAGAGGTTGCAAAAGCTGAAAGTTAGGATGAGAGTGATGACTATGGAGGTTCAAACAAGGAGGTTTATAAACTAAGAGATTTGGCAAGTGCATTTAAGCCTTAAGCCACTAGGATTCATTGGAATGTGATGATTGACATGCACAAGAGTCAACTTCTGAGGTTGCACTGATCTAGGAACTCATTTAAGATGAGATGGAGTGTTTGAGTTAGGAAGATGAGTTGAAATGATTATTTTAGCAAGATTTGACATAAACTGTCATCCGGATCCCACGGTTCCTTCCTCAGAGGGATCCGTCTAGGCTAATCCTAGGGATCCGGCTTTCAGCAGTTATGAAAGAGTGGAAATGATGTTTCTAAGATCTAAGACCTATATCATCTTAAGTGTTTAAGTCCTCCTAAGTGTTTTAAATGAAGGGGTGCTTGAGTACTTGAAGGTAATGAACGATGTAGCTAATGATTGTTATTTATGGAAGGATTTGGAACTTTCAAGAGTACCAATGGATGAGCAAGGATGACACTAAAGATTTAGAGTGTCAATTGAAGCTAAATGATCCTAGAGATCAGGTTATGTCTTAGGATAGTGTTTTGGAAAATATCCTAGAAGCTTTGAGATGGGAAAACTAGATTTTGATCAACTTTGATCAATTTTGAGGTGAGGATGATTTATGATCAATTTTGTCATAATCGAAAGATTTCTAAGACTCGATGTGAGGGATCAAGTAGAAAATGAAGTGTGAGTTTTAAGAGCGGAAGAGTAATGGATTAAAAATGAAATGGTAGATCTACAAGCGTCTTAGAGTGTGATCTAGGTGAGTTATGTATGAGTAGAAAAGATCAACCTATCTTGATAAGGACTTAATTTGCCTTAAGACCCTATGTTTAGCTTAGTGTGAGATGTTCTAAGGATATGTTTGAAATATAATGCTTGCAATTGCATTTTCTATTTGCCGGATCCTACGGTTCCCTAAGTGTAGGGATCCGTCTAGTACAATCTTTGGGATCCGCCTATCTTCTCAGCAGGACCTTTACTAAAGGTATGCAATGATCTTGACAATGCATTATATCTCAAGGATAGTCTAAAAAGAGTTCTAATACTAAGATATCAAATGTAAGATGTTTTATTTCATGAAAGAAATTGGATTACATTGATAAAGCACGATTACAAGAGATTTGATCCCATTTTGGAATACTACTAGGTTCCTTGAGTGTTTTCGCTAGGAGGATCATTATGTGATTGATGAGTGTTGGTGGAATCAAGAATGAAGAAAGTCTTCATGAGAGTATGTTTAGCGGTTCCATCATCTTGTTCACAAGTACGTACAACGGACTTTGAAATTGAGGATGGAAGTGCATAACATTATGATAGAGGCGTGTCAAGAACATTCCATAAGGGATGAGTTTATTCTTGGAGCCTTGAAGATTTGCAATTCGCCTTGCGAAGAAGTAGGCGAGATTGTATGGTTGTTGTGTTAGCAAACAGTACAACATGTGAGCACAACAAGCGGGAAGAATTTCTCGATTTCCCCTAAGGCTCCAAACATTTTCACGTAGGATGAGTGGAAGAGGCTTGTATACTTCTCGGATATCCCTTGTAAAGATAATGTTTGTGTAACACCCCAACCCGACAAGGGTAAAGATGTCACAAATACAGTTTCATATCAGAACCTTAAGTACTATACAATAGCGGAAGCCTTTACAAAACTTACAAAAGAAAATATAAATAACTTAATAATCAAAATAAATCTAAGATCCCTATTTCAAAACTTGCTCTCGTCTCTACTCTCAACCCAGATCAGCTATCCCATAAACTCATCTTGAATGCTTAATACCTCAGAAAGAAAATGCGGCTGAGCTTACAAAGCCCATGAACAGTATATAAGGAACGGAAACTAAACAAAATAGAATTTACAAAATAAAACAAAGAAACGAATAACGAAGTCACCCCGAAATGAGATCAATGAATCATTGAGGATTCTTCGGAAGCGCAATCATACAGAAATCCGGAAGAACAAATAACGATCAAGAACAAACACATAGCATATTGATGGCACATACTCCAAACACATCAAAATAATCAGACATTCAATACATCCAGATAGTAGAGTTCATATAAGCCAAACGGAATATCTAAAGGCTAACGGAAAACACTTTCTAGAAAATAATCATGGCATTCATAGAAATTAATTAATCCACATTTAACACACTTAATTCAATATTGTAGCAGCGGAAATAGCAGACAGATCATGGCAGTCACACATACAGATAGAACACACAGTAGACAACTATAACTAAATAAACAAAGACATAACATAGCCATTAGCAATTATCAGAACATATATCGTAAGCTAAACCAGTTCTCAGATCGAATCCCAACATCAGCAGAGTTTTAACATGGCAGGTCACATATGCAGACAGATAACTAACCGATAGGCAAGGTTTATAAAATTAACTGAACCATTATACATACTAAACTTCCAAAACACTCAATTGTACACTAGCACATTCATCTCGCAGATCAACGCATTCACGTAATGATAAACTAACATAATGTCAGATATACGAATCATTGTTCAAACATATTAATCCTATCCTAGCATAACATTCGGTAGTCACATAATTATACAAAAGCATAAACACTTGTAATAACATATAATAAGCCTAGCACATAATCATAAACACTTGAACATACCGAACCATACTCAAAATGCTTAACATAGAATTAACAGATAAAGATTTAGTTAACTACCACGAGCCCAGAACATATCATATCAGAAATATCTTCCTTATTCAGAAGATAACCTCATAAACTGATTGGAGTAGCTGGCTCCCAGAATTTTGTGAAGACGCGTATTGCACACGACGTCATTCACCAGAAACATATTAGATAACAGATCAGATCCAGGATGCATCCATACGCCCCAACAGACGGATAGTGGCGATACAATCAATAAACAGATAACGGAAAGGGACGTGGCAGAACATCACTCTACTGCCCTAGAGTCATGTTAGAGGTCCATCACTGACACGGACATGGAACCCCCATGACTAGTGAAATATTGGCTCGGGTATCAAACTAACTTAGGTCAAACAGATTTGTCATAAATGACGCAGATCAAAATCAAACACAAAGTTCAACAGATGACATATCAGATAGCTCATATCATAAGGTTCACATTTAAATATTCAGAGGTCAGAAGTTCATATTACAATCACTAATCATATGTTCATAATTAAACCTAGTAAGGTTCAACAAATGTGCATATCAGAGTCTTCATAACACAAGTTCAAATCAGATATTGCATGGTTCAATAAAACAGAAGTTCAGATAAACAATCAGGAAAGGGTTCATAGCAATGGCATCGGAAACCCTAATAAGTAAAATAGAAAAGCTAACGAAAGAAACGTCATAAGAAACCTTTACTGAAAAGGTCAGAATATCTGTACCTTAAAGCAAATGAGAGGAAAGCAAACGAATGAGTGAATCACGCAGATATAACGTCGCGTCTCCTTCAACGAATCTACACGGATAATGATTTATTTAATACTTATTAGCATCATTACGTTATAACGGATTCATCGCATTAACATTCTTAGAGTTGTAAGCATATTCTTATTCTTAGTGACGGACGGAATTACGACATTTTAGAGTATTAATCATTAACTAGCCAAACTTTTGTGTTACAAATGATAAATGGTAAACTTAAGGGTTTAATATGACAAATATCTTATTTGAGGACTTATACGGTCATCATTCAAAGTATAGGGTTTATAAATGTCTAGAATGGATTTTAGGACTCTCTTCCAAAATAGTTTACACAAGCCTTCATAACCTTACGTGATTGACCACGACTCACATGTAACATTATTCGAATACAAACTTAATGAGACCATGCATACTCTAATTTAATCCATGACACATGACTTCTTGCATAAAATCATAACTCACGCATGTTTACATCACGCTTAGTACTAGCTCATTATACTCTTAATCAATAGTTATTTATGACTCCAAGACTTACCATTCTCACATGAAAATAACGAATTTACACATTTAGCTTTTAACCCTAATCAACCTCCTATTTATGTTCTAGGGTTTTCCCATACTTTTAATATCATTTAATACGCTTTAATTGACAGGTTACGTCTTTTAATAACCTATAACCTTGACCTAGGACTTATGAAAACTCAAACGGAAGTTAACTCAGACTCATGCATGCATTACCGAATTAACTCACACTATATTGATTTACTTAGATCATGTTAACTAGACCAAAACCTTACTCTTTCCTCTTGTTTCAATACGTACGCAACACACATGCAAAAACCCAGGGGTTCCCATATGACACGTTATTAGAGCGTTAACACACAACTAGTTTAACCATTCATGACCAGCAAACCGAACCAAATCAAATTTTTACAAAGCTTTAATCGACATATCCACCTTGTTATTTTAGTGTTTCATTACTGATTTTAAACACATGTCAAGATTACATATTACCAGGTTCATATGCTCATTTGTTGCATGCTTTCTGAATAAAGAAAATGTCGACTAGGGGTTGCTCAAGACCCAAGACAAAGAGGAAAACCGAAACAGTTAGCTAGCATGATCGATCCTTATCAAAACCCTATTTTATTATCCCATGTAATACATATATTAGGTTATCTAAATTTAGTTTAACAAACCATTAAAAGGGTACAAACCATGCGTATGGTCATGAACATACACGACCAGAATTAAGATCTAACATGAAAACGACGAGAGTATAAATGATACCTTGATAGCGTGACACAAAACGAAAGAAACGATGATATAATGGAGCAAGTTAAATCGTCTTCTTGAGCTTGCTGCTGGTTGTAGTCGACAGAAAAGAGGAGCAGGAGATGGAGAGAAGATGCCGTATACTTTTTAGGACTAGGGTTTCATATGGAGACTAAAGAAGGGCTTTTATAGTTGTCGACTCCTATGGATTTGTGTGGTGTTCGGCTTACAAGAACCGACCCATATGGGCTCATGGTGGAAATCGGCTCACAAAGAAAAAGAAAAGTGGGCTTGAACTTGGGCTTGGCCGAATATTTGTGTGGTTTCACTTTGTGTCGTACCAAAAGTCGAATTTTATATTATGCACGTTAAGTCTTGATATCATTTATAAGTTAGATTGAATTTCGTTTAATGAGTGTTGATTTATTTTACGTATTTTAACATTTTGATTTCAAGGGTAAAATAGTCTTATTATGCGTTTATATTTTTAGGGTTTTACAATTCTCCCCTTCTAAAAAGAAAATTTCGTCCTCGAAATTGGACAAGACGGAACGGAACAGCAAACAAATGCGAATTTCAGAGTTTCGAGGAATTAAAACAAACACGGAACTCATCTCAGAACAAACGGATTCTTATCAGAATCTACAAACCCCTACTTTCAGAAATCAAAGCAATAATCAAATACTTATAACAGATAATCATATACTTATCAAAGTAATGGCAGAAAACAGATGAGATGCAGAAAATCAAACGACACGCTCTAACTTATTCTGATATCTACTGATGAGAATAAACATATACATAGACAGAACGAATCTTAACAATCCCACCAGTCGCAGATAATCAAACTAAAAGGATCTAATGTTCCTCAAACACTTCACGAAAATCTTATGACCACAAAAAGGGTACACGGAGACGTACACATTTAGAGCAAACATAGCAATCCATAGTTCACACACATCCTAACAATTTCGTATTTCAAGCGTACAAAACTTATACGTAACAGATATCGACGAAAATCTCACAATTTGGTACAGAATTTTAAACGAACATGGGGAGTGCCAGATAACAGATACAAGTCAAAGTCCATTTACGCATCAACCACAGGCATTTCCCAGACATCATATAATTTCAATAAGTTCAAATTATATGATCTCGGTATTATCACGTTGATCAAGCGTCATAATACTTGCATCACATAACAAGTTCTTATTGTCATCATATTCTGTCCCGGGTCATGGCAAACCACATAACCAGAATCACAACAAAACATATCACATACAGATAACATACAGATAGCAAGTAACATACTATAACAGACCAGATTCACATGAGTATACCATCATGATGGTCATACTTTATTTCAAGCTGTGATTAAGCAACATCATTAAGAAAACACATAGCAGACGAAACTTATGAGGACTAGCGGAAACTTAACGAATCTATCAGAAAGAAACAACAAACAGGAACTATACTTTCAAAATTTTGCTTTATTCTCACTAATCAAACAAAATTGCTGAATTGTCATAAGATGAACTTCCAAAACAAAACTTAATAATCCAAGATTTCAATCATCTAAATGAAAACAAAAGGACCTAAACTCAAAAGCCAATGTCAGAAATTTCTCATAAAGAGGACAACTAATCAGGAGCGCGAATTTCTATTCTTGTATCGGATTAAACCTGCTAGTAGCTGTAGACTCGAAATCCGAGTCCACCTCGTATTCTTCCTCATGTTCTTCTTCTTCCTCTTCTTCCTCACTTATCCATCCGTTCTTATTTCCTTCGCGCTGCGGTAATAAGCGACTAGCAAAGTCACTTCTCCGATTCCTCTCTTCTTCTTCCGGCACACGATCTACAAAAGCATACAAATCGCGACTCCTAGTCCAACCTACTCCTCCATCTTCAAAGAACTCGGGACATCTATTATGATACCTAGTGGTGAAACCTTGGTTGTCAACGACTTTAGTTTCGTACTCCTCTACTACTTTTCGTCTCGTTCTTTAAGGTCAGCTTCTCCTTAATTGTGCATGGCCACATACTAGCCGGAACTCGTATCCTCTTGTTGGTCCGCTTCACTCTACCAATCCTCTTGCAGCCTTTAGCAATAACAACGGTCCACATCATCTTTTCCCTAGGTTGCCTAGCTGGTCCTTGTTTGCTCTATCAGTGAACTAGAACGACTAGGGATAACCATCTAAAAGAATAACCAACTATTAGCAAAATCTAAGTACGATAGTGGACGCCAAAAGAAATCTGAAGGAAAATCCTAAATCTCCCCAATCCTCACAGGTCATAGCCTAAGCTCTAAGGGTCCTAAAACCTGGCTCTGATACCATAAATTATAACACCCTAACCCGACAAGGGTAAAGATGTCACAAATACAGTTTCATATCAGAACCTTAAGTACTATACAATAGCGGAAGCCTTTACAAAAATTACAAAAGAAAATATAAATAACTTAATAATCAAAATAAATCTAAGATCCCTATTTCAAAACTTGCTCTCGTCTCTACTCTCAACCCAGATGAGCTATCCCATAAACTCATCTTGAATGCTTAATACCTGCCGCAGGAAAAGAAAATGCAGCTGAGCTTACAAAGCCCAGTGAACAGATATAACAGGAACGGAAACTAAACAAAATAGAATTTACAAAATAAAACAAAGAAACGAATAACGAAGTCACCCCGGAATGAGATCAATGAATCATTGAGGATTCTGCGGAAGCGTAATCATACCGAAATCCGGAAGAACAAATAACGATCAAGAACAAACACATAGCATATTGATGGCACATACTCCAAACACATCAAAATAATCAGACATTCAATACATCCAGATAGTAGAGTTCATATAAGCCAAACGAAATATCTAAAGGCTAACGGAAAACACTTTCTAGAAAATAATCATGGCATTCATAGAAATTAATTAATCCACATTTAACACACTTAATTCAATATTGTAGCAGCGGAAATAGCAGACAGATCATGGCAGTCACACATACAGATAGAACACACAGTAGACAACTATAACTAAATAAACAAAGACATAACATAGCCATTAGCAATTATCAGAACAGATATCGTAAGCTAAACCAGTTCTCAGATCGAATCCCAACATCAGCAGAGTTTTAACATGGCAGGTCACATATGCAGACATATCACTAACCGATAGGCAAGGTTTATAAAATTAACTGAACCATTATACATACTAAACTTCCAAAACACTCAATTGTACACTAGCACATTCATCTCGCAGATCAACGCATTCACGTAATGATAAACTAACATAATGTCAGATATACGAATCATTGTTCAAACATATTAATCCTATCCTAGCATAACATTCGGTAGTCACATAATTATACAAAAGCATAAACACTTGTAATAACATATAATAAGCCTAGCACATAATCATAAACACTTGAACATACCAAACCATACTCAAAATGCTTAACATAGAATTAACAGATAAAGATTTAGTTAACTACCACGAGCCCAGAACATATCATATCAGAAATATCTTCCTTATTCAGAAGATAACCTCATAAACTGATTGGAGTAGCTGGCTCCCAGAATTTTGTGAAGACGCGTATTGCACACGACATCATTCACCAGAAACATATCAGATAACATATCAGATCCAGGATGCATCCATACGCCCCAACAGACGGATAGTGGCCATACTATCAATAAACAGATAACGGAAAGGGACGTGGCAGAACATCACTCTACTGCCCTAGAGTCATGTCAGAGGTGCATCACTGACACGGTCATGGAACCCCCATGACTAGTGAAATATTGGCTCGGGTATCAAACTAACTTAGGTCAAACAGATTTGTCATAAATGACACAGATCAAAATCAAACACAAAGTTCAACAGATGACATATCAGATAGCTCATATCATAAGGTTCACATTCAAATATTCAGAGGTCAGAAGTTCATATTACAATCACTAATCATAAGTTCATAATTAAACCTAGTAAGGTTCAACAAATGTGCATATCAGAGTCTTCATAACACAAGTTCAAATCAGATATTGCATGGTTCAATAAAATAGAAGTTCAGATAAAGAACAGATCAAACAATCAGGAAAGGGTTCATAGCAATGGCATCGGAAACCCTAATAAGTAAAATAGAAAAGCTAACGAAAGAAATGTCATAAGAAACCTTTACTGAAAAGGTCAGAATATCTGTACCTTAAAGCAAATGAGAGGAAAGCAAACGAATGAGTGAATCACGCAGATATAACGTCGCGTCTCCTTCAACAAATCTACACGGATAATGATTTATTTAATACTTATTAGCATTATTATGTTATAACGGATTCATCGCATTAACATTCTTAGAGTTGTAAGCATATTCTTATTCTTAGTGACGGACGGAATTATGACATTTTAGAGTATTAATCATTAACTAGCCAAACTTTTGTGTTACAAATGATAAATGGTAAACTTAAGGGTTTAATATGACAAATATCTTATTTGAGGACTTATATGGTCATCATTCAAAGTATAGGGTTTATAAATGTCAAGAATGGATTTTAGGACTCTCTTCCAAAATAGTTTACACAAGCCTTCATAACCTTACGTGATTGACCACGACTCACATGTAACATTATTCGAATACAAACTTAATGAGACCATGCATACTCTAATTTAATCCATGACACTTGACTTCTTGCATAAAATCATAACTCACGCATGTTTACATCACGCTTAGTACTAGCTCATTATACTCTTAATCAATAGTTATTTATGACTCCAAGACTTACCATTCTCACATGAAAATAACGAATTTACACATTTAGCTTTTAACTCTAATCAACCTCCTATTTATGTTCTAGGGTTTTCCCATACTTTTAATATCATTTAATACGCTTTAATTGACAGGTTACGTCTTTTAATAACCTATAACCTTGACCTAGGACTTATGAAAACTCAAACGGAAGTTAACTCAGACTCACGCATGCATTACCGAATTAACTCACACTATATTGATTTACTTAGATCATGTTAACTAGACCAAAACCTTACCCTTTCCTCTTGTTTCAATACGTACGCAACACACATGCAAAAACCCAGGGGTTCCCATATGACACGTTATTAGAGCGTTAACACACAACTAGTTTAACCATTCATGACCAGCAAGCCGAACCAAATCAGATTTTTACAAAGCTTTAATCGACATATCCACCTTGTTATTTTAGTGTTTCATTACTGATTTTAAACACATGTCAAGATTACATATTACCAGGTTCATATGCTCATTCGTTGCATGCTTTGTGAATAAAGAAAATGTCGACTAGGGGTTGCTCAAGACCCACGACAAAGAGGAAAACCGAAACAGTTAGCTAGCATGATCGATCCTTATCAAAACCCTATTTCATTATCCCATGTAATACATATATTAGGTTATCTAAATTTAGTTTAACAAACCATTAAAAGGGTACAAACCATGCGTATGGTCATGAACATACACGACCAGAATTAAGATCTAACATGAAGACGACGAGAGTATAAATGATACCTTGATAGCGTGACACAAAACGAAAGAAACGATGATAGAATGGAGCAAGTTAAATCGTCTTCCTGAGCTTGCTGCTGGTTGTAGTCGACAGAAAAGAGGAGCGAGAGATGGAGAGAAGATGCCGTATACTTTTTAGGACTAGGTTTTCATATGGAGACTAAAGAAGGGTTTTTATAGTTGTCGACTCCTATGGATTTGTGTGGTGTTCGGCTTACAAGAACCAACCCATATGGGCTCATGGTGGAAATCGGCTCCCAAAGAAAAAGAAAAGTGGGCTTGAACTTGGGCTTGGCCGAATATTTGTGTGGTTTCACTTTGTGTCGTACCAAAAGTCGAATTTTATATTATGCACGTTAAGTCTTGATACCATTTATAAGTTAGATTGAATTTCGTTTAATGAGTGTTGATTTATTTTACGTATTTTAACATTTTGATTTCAAGGGTAAAATAGTCTTATTATGCGTTTATATTTTTAGGGTTTTACAGTTTGGATCAAAGTAATATGGTCGAGGTTTGCATATTATGCGATTTAAATCTTCCGGAGAGGGTATGTGTGAACAATATGGACTATTTTCTTCACGAAAGTTGAAGAGAGAATCAAGAGACCAATCTTCGGTGAAGGCACATTGTCCATGATTGGGAATCCGGAGGATGTGAGCAAAATTCCCAAGGGTTAGAGTGAACTTTTGGTTTTTGATATAAAACCAAAGAGATAGAGAGCGATCCTCGTTACGAACGAGTTCGACTTGACGGAAGAATTCCATTATGAACCTTGGACATATCTTCTCGTTGATTTCAAGAAGACATTCTAGTCCGATGGCTCGGAAGGAGGTATTGATACCTTCTTCGAATTGTAGAGAGGTGTCAACAATACGTCCTTCGTGGAAGTGACGGTTTTCGAGATTATTGAACCCACGGACATGATTGCCAGGTGTGTTGGGTTCGAGAGAGATGTTAGGGGTGTAGACGCTAGTGAGTGAAAAATCAAACTCATATTCATGCGTCATAGTTGAAACTATAGAGATGATAAGTTAATAAAAAGAGTTGTTTATGGTTAACCTATGATAATCTAATGTTTTTACAAGATTTTTATTAACAATGGTATTTAACACTTTACCTTACTCAAGGTTTTGACTTTCTAGTGGATTATTACATTTAGAAAGATAGTGGTTTTTAATTTGCATGAAAACGGTTTTCCAGTAGGGCGGATCCCACGGTTCTTTTATAAAAGGGATCCGGCTAGTGTATCTTCCGGGATCCGTGGATCTGTAGTAACAGAAACATAGGTTTTCCAGTTTTTATACCACGAAATATGTTTTATCCTACATTTTCTTTTAGCATGCATACATAACTTCTAATGTATCACGAAAGAATATAAAACATATAAATCAAGATAAGTGACACACACATTATGATAATAATAAACTAGTAATATTTCATTTCAATACTAAGGATGATACAAAGGATTGGGTATATAAACCCAATGTAGATTAACAACACAAAGTAAATGTCTCTGTATGTGAACTTCATCATAGGGAATACAAGTGCGATGAGTGTTAGGGCGATGAGCACGAGTGCGATGCAAACCATGTTGATGACGGATCTTCTTGGTTTCGGTTGAGATGGAATGAGGAGGAAGATGAAGTTTTTTGAGTGAGAGGAAATTTTTGAAATTGGAAGATTTGAAAAAGTGAGGGTTTGATAGATTGGTCGACGGTGGGAGGTTTTATAGGGAAGGAGGAATTTTTGAAATTCTTGTTTTGTTTTATTATTGGATTAAAAGAAACAAAACATAAGTTTTATATACCACAACTTTAGACGAGAAATAAAACACGTATGTAAGAAAAAGGCTTCCTAATGAAGCTTCATGTAAAACATGTAATTGCACAAAAGATAATCATATAAATACCTAAATAGGTATACTTAATTATCAAGAAAAGTAAAAAGAAAATCATACCTATAGCGCACTTAGGAATGTCTTTACAAATGACACAAAAAATGTCACTTAGACGATTCCCGCTACTTTGCGTTTAAGATACCTTCTTAAGGAAGGTATTCTTGTTACCAGTTTACTCCTAAAGCTTGGAGGGTATGAGCTTTGACTAATCAACATGACAAAGAAGATTAGTGCAATTAAATGAAAAAAACAAAAAAATGTTGTTATCAAATCAACATCCAAACGTATAGTTTTAAAAGACATGGTGTTTGTTTTTATGAAAAAAAACCTTCTTTGTAGTTTTCAATTAACCATGGATCGTATCAAGTTTTTAAAGTACAATATACTTCAAGAAACTTGGTAACGAAGCTCTGATACCAATTGTGGAAAACTAGAAGGGGGAGTTGAATAGTTTTACCAATTAAAACTTTCTTTTCAACTATTTGGATCGACTTATGTCAATTTATTTGGATGTGTGTGTTGGACGTTGGGATCCCTTCCCACGGATCCCTTCCACTTGAGATCCGGCTAGCACAAAGCTAGGGATCCGTGGAACGCTCCTCTTTGCCCATGGGTATTTTGGTTATGGGTCATGGGTCATGGGTTGAACCATGGATCTTTGGCTAGATACAATGTATCTTTAAGTGCAATGTACTTAGTCACTTGGGTATGGGTTGATCCATGGGTTATGGGTGTTATCCATATGTGATAAAAGCATGATGTCATGCAATGGGTTATATGTCAAGATCCATGGGTTATGGGCTTTGGGTTGTACCTAACTACATTCAATGTATTTGCCCAATGGGTTGTGATACTTAACTTTCTACCCATTTATATTACCCAATATACTACATACTAGTTATGTGTATATTTTACCCAAATATGTAAACACTAGTTGTTGTACATATGTATTACTAAATCATAAAATCACTTATACTTGTTTTAGTGTTTTATGTGAAAATGTGAATATGTTAGAAACTATTAGTTCAAACCATTTACGTATTTTATTTGTTTCGTTAATATGATTTTACGTTTGTTATCGACAAAACATTAGAAGATCGTAAAATATAAATAAACGTTTTTACGGCTTATTTGTATTAACAAATGAGACCCTCTCCCTAGTCTCCGGCATAGGAACCAAATGTGTACTATTGAGTCTAGAGCCACGAGATCATCTAATAAATCTCATTAGGACACAATCAATGAAGACTCACTGTTTCACACAATGTGGAAAGTGAGAATATATCTCATGAGTCCTACGCATTATCCTTGTGGTATTGCCAGAACATCTGAGTGATATGCCAACATACTCACAATGAAGATGGAAAGCCTTCTAGAGCCAACATCAAACAAGCTCTTGGTAGGTGGCATGTGAGATCTATCCAATAGATCAACCATGTGACAACTGAACAGAAACAATGGGGCGATTCAAAATTATGAATCAATCCTGGTTCAGGTAATGGATTGACGGATACCTTTGAAAAACCGGTCGTTGTGCTTAAAATTCTTTTCTCTAGCACATCGACTGTGTATTAATATTTCAAAAATAAAAGGTGTTTATGATTGATAATTGATTTTCCTTAAAACCTTCGTTGTATTGCAAAAACACTTTATATTGAGCAGTACACGATTGTTTTTCAAATCTCTTTTCATCAATCAGTGAATCTCAAATTCGCTGGTTCACTCACTCCATGTTGTCTTCTTTGAGACGTTCCGGTTTGAGAACGGCTAGAGCATCTGCGAAACCCTGTCAAGGAGATTCTTCGAAATTATACATGATCACACGCAAGATACTTGTATCAACGGGGAACCGTGTGTCGTGTTCCTCAATTAAACGAAAGTGATCAAAGACACTTTCGTGCGCTTTATTGCTAACTGTTGTATGCAGGTACACCCGACCTTTGCAGCTGGTCAGAATTGAGAGGTCAATCCATAGCCGCATGCTCACACAACACATTCATTTCTAAAGAAATCTTGATAAGTGCGTCAACGACTCTGGTATTATCACTCCATGCTTCTGCTATGCTGCTGCAAATATCATGAATCAACTAAAGCTTCCGATGCTCTAATAAGAAGAAATTATGATCCTGAATGTGAGCATGTCTATCCAACGTCACAACTTAACATAATTTCAACACTACAAAGGAAAAGTCAGAGATTTATGGTAGCTGATGATCTCAAAGTTGGCTCAAAACTCATTATCACGTGGATCAGTTAAAGACCTCCACTTGGATTAACCAAACATGCAAAACATGAAGAATCAAAGACTACGGGCCTCAGAGCAAAGAACATTAATGAGAATCCAAGAACAATCTTAATGTAATATTTGTTTGTATTCAATGTAATTTGAGGTGACCTCCCTTAGGGGGAGATTGTTAGGATTTAGAAAATCCAGTCGTTAAAGTGTCGGTCACCTCAAGTATATGTAATCGTTAGAAAGCTCGTAGTCGTAGTTATTTAATGTTAGTTAGTATTTAGTTAAGTAACGTCGTGGAGGACGGACGGGTCTTTACCCACTGTATGTCTGATCTACAGCGCGTAGGTGGCGTTTTGTGTAAGATACTATAAATACCCTCTACCTCCCAAGGCAGAGGGTTGGAGCTCATAATAAGATTTTTCTTTCTCTCACTAAGTTCCCAAACCTCTAAACTTTCTCTCTCTAAAACCTATAGTGTACGCCCATATTAGCTATGGTTTGATGTGTTTATGAAATCCAATATGTTACAGTGTGTTTGTTTAGTTCTGGGTCAACAAGAAACCCCAAAGAGGCTGTTGTGTTTGTGTATCGGTTCAGTACAGCCACCCACCCAATGGGGTGGTTTTGTTTACTTCGTTGTTTCCTGGTTCTTGGCTAGAAACCACCCAAAGAGGGTGTTTGCTGTTTGCGGGTCACAACCAAACACAATGGTATCTTTGTTTATTTGTGTTACGATTCAGATGAGTCACCCATAAGGGTGTATTTATTTCCGTCCAGTTCACAACAACAACACCCGAAAGGTGTTGTTTATGTTCGGTTTTCGGTTAGCAGTAACAACCCACGAGCGGTTGTTGTAGCCTTGGCTCATCAAGCAACGACCTACCAAGGGGTGTTGTTTAATCTCAGTTCAACACCAACCCGTAAGGGTGGTAGTTTCTTTTTTAGTTGTGTCATGGACGTGGCTCGAAAAACACCCGAGTGGTGTTTGAATTCTTACTCTCGAGTCAACAAGTGTAAATTAAAGGTTGTTTCAGGTCAGCAGCTAAATCGAGTTGTTGTGCAGTATTTTTGGCTTATGGCCTACTGGAAATCACCTTCTTAGATATATATATTTCTTACCTTCATGTGGCCAATTGGATGGGTTATCAACTCCTCCGGATGAGGGAGTTATGGCCGTTTTATGATTGCTAGTCAAATCTGGAGCATCATTTGGAAAACGAGTTAAACTCCAGGTTAGTACTCTAAAATGAAGGATATGAAAGCTAATCTCAGTAGTGTACATCTAAATCTAACTTCTCCAGGTGGAATCACTTTAATAGCTATCACGGTTTGGGAAATACATTAAAATTAGCATTTCGCAGGAAAATTTGGGACTGCTGCAGACCAGCAGTATAGATGGGTTAATTGCAGAAAACTTTTGGCCTAAGAAGGTCTATATTATTTGATGGGATTATGGAAATAATTTTAAGGTAAATGTGTTGAATTGGATACTCTCCTTCGGACATTGGATGTTGTTGGAAAACATGTCAATTCTGGAGCTGTTGTTGGAAAACATATTTTGCTCTAGATTTTTGTACAGTAGTGTCACACCCCCAAAATATCGCAGCGGAACGACAGTGTCATTGGGGTGTAACGTCATAGCACAAAGTATGGATACAGAAAACGACCTCTATAATGAGACGTTTTGAAAGGTTTACCATTCGATAAATAAGTTAAAGTTTACACCACGAGAATTCACAAAGTTTGATAATACACAAAGAGTTTACAAAACATGTCGAATGGTAATAGTTAAAAGCATAAGACTTCAATGTATGCCATGCGACCCAAAAGCTCCATGAAATGCTATCACCTTAAGACCTGAGATAAACATGCTAAAAAGTGTCAACACAATGGTTGGTGAGTTCATAAGTTTGTAACAAAATGATTTGAAATACTTAGAGAAATGTTCACACAGCAAAGGCATTGTAAATCCACTCAGTTCCAAGTTCCGCCCATACAAAACTTGCAACCTGTGTGTTCACAACCCATTGCCAAAATATAGTATGTATATCATGAATATGCGCAATATGATAGATAAAAGTATAATTGTCACCACGAGGGTCTTCCAACAACTCATGTTGTGATGTTTGTAATTAATAGCCTTCCAACAACTTAATTTGGAGCCATTAATTCTTGCATGTTTGTAAATTAGTAGCCCTCCAACAACTTAATTTGGTGCCACTAATTCTAGTATGTTTGTAAATTAGTAGCCCTCCAACAACTTAATTTGGTGCCACTAATTCTTGTATGTTTGTAAATTAGTAGCCCTCCAACAACTTAATTTGGTGCCACTAATTCTAGTATGTTTGTAAATTAGTAGCCCTCCAACAACTTAATTTGGTGCCACTAATTCTAGTATGTTTTGCAAGTATGCATATGAAATCAAATATAACCCAATCAAGTATAAAACGCAATCAAATCTAAAGTATAAGTAATGTTGTTTGGCAAAAGAGTTTAAATGTTTGATAAATAAGCATGTATCTCGCCCCAAATAGTTTATAGGAATTTAAATGAGTAAAAGCGGGTATGAACTCACCTGATGTGGTTGATATGCTAACAAAATGAAGTGCTCGAAAGTGAGACTCGAAAACTATCCGCGACCTAGAATGAATGTTATGATATGTAATGAGTTGCAATGTAATGTTATGCATGCATTTCGTATGTTATTTATACCATTTGCGGGTTTTGTAAATAATACTTACCGTCGAAAAATACTCTTTTGACGTCTTGACCATTCTTAAATCACTTTATAAGTATTTACGTCAAAATGTCATCCTACAATGGTTTTATAATGATTTTTGGTGAAATTTACACTTTTCGTCCAAAAGGTCTCGATCATAAAGATATTAAGGGTTAAAGTTGGTGATTTTGGCTAATTGTGCGCAGAAAATAAGTTTCGGCCAAGTTTGAACATCCGTAAGTAATTGACTACAACTCCGCTTGACAAACAGCTTTTTGTTTTGAAAAATATGGCCGGTGAACTTGATTTTACTAGAAGACATTTCGTTCCAAAAGTTTCACATCATGGTTAAAAACAAGCCGCAAACATGGTCGTTAACGCTAGTGAAATACTTGTAACGTAAAAATAATATAGATTTTCAGAAAATAATATTTACGGCAACTTTATGAAAATGGCCATATCCTTGTCGTTTTAAATCCGTTTTCTACATAATATATGTCCTTAGCTTCGTATCGAAGTAAACTAATATATTTTTGAGAAGTCGAAATAATTTGTGAAGCTTAAGGCTAGTTTTTGACCCGAACAAGTAAAAACAGCAAAGCTGAATTTTCTGAAAATAATACGTTTCGCCGTCAAACTTTAAAAATCCATAACTTCTTCGTTATAAGTCCGTTTTTATCCGTTCAAGCGGCCACGGATTCGTTTTAAAGTATATTTTCTAAATATCAAGGCCAAAACTTCGTGCCAACAGTAGGTTTTTCCAGAAATTCGAAATAAGGACAGAACCTCAAAATATACATATCGAAAATAGTTTTTCTCGGACAAAACCTATTCTAATCCCTTCAAATCAACTTCAAAGCTAATCTAATCCTACCATACACCTTCTTAGGGTGTCATGGGTTCCTAATCACCATCAAGACCAAAGAATACCATGGGAATAATTATAGGATGACCAATATGTATATATAACTCAAAAATCATGAAATAAATGGTATAAATCACATAACTTGCATATTATCTCCAAAAATGAAAAGAAACATATGAAAATGAAAAAGGAAACATGAAAATGGTAAAAACAAGCTTACAAGTGATATGATGAGGTGATTAGAACCAAGGATTAAACCTAAACACCCTAGGTTTTTATTTCAAAACCTAAACAAGAGTGTTATCTAGATTGCAATAAACTTGAACTTGAAAAATTTTGGATGATCCCTTTGTGAGCTTATGATGGCCGGTTATGGAGTGTAAGAACCAAGAGAGAAAAATTTCTTTGACTTGAATTATTGAAAAAGGATTGAATGAACGATATGAAGTGGAGTGTAAATATATACTTGCAAGAAGAAAATTTCAACTTCAATAAATGCTTACTCCCCCCCCTAGAACCGGTTTTGGGGGGGATGTGTTTCCTCATTATATATTTTTTTTTTTTTTAAATCTATTACTTGCATGTATTTTGCATAATTTGTAAAGAAAGTGTAAGAATTTGTGTAGAAAATGTACAAGTGAATGTAAATAGAAATTTTTGGTGCAAGTAAGTTTTTAATAAGTCAAAATAGAATGTATTGAGATGATAAAAATTTTAAAAATACATTCCTTGTGAAAATTGAGTGATAAAATAATTATCGTATCATTTTTAAGAAAACGACGTAATAATTTAATTTTAACGATTAAAGTACCAAATAAATTTGAAACACTAGGAAAACTAAAATATAGTTTTTATGAACTAGATGTAAGTTTAAAAATACCTCGGGATCATTTTTGAAAATAATGGATTAAATGTTAAAATAATAACTCACGCGATAAAGTTTATTAAATATAAAAATTACGCGTTTAAAATGAAATGAAATGTCGTGAATGAATTAATGAGATGCAAATGATGTCCATGAAATGTAGACTAATCTTAGTCCATATGAAATGTACGTGATGTTATGATCATGAATTCGCCGCTAAACCTTTAAGGTTACGCGAATTTGGAACAAGCAAACCAAGTTTACGATAAATGTTGAAATTGTGAAACGTGAATTGTATTGAGAAAAGGCTGGAATTTGAGAATTGTGACATTCTTCCCCTGATAGAAGAATCGCGTCCTCGCGATTCAATCGATGATACTTAAAGTTCTACCCTTAGGTTTCGTGAAATCAAGTGTATGGTCAAAGTGTTTATGTCAAAACTTACGCGTCTAGGTTTCTTATCTAATGAGACTCACTGAATCTGAATAATACGGTGGATCACTTAATGGTCTAGGAAAAATGTACCAGTTACGCATTGCGGGCTTCCTCGGTCCCTATATAGAATGCTCGACCTCGAGGTGGACTGATATTGAGTACAGGGTTCGGGTTATTTCCTTCAATTGCCATAGCTAGATGAGCTTGTATCGGTGGCTTATTCAACTGGGGACAATTATTCCGGAAGTGATTTGGGCTGTTGCACTCGTAGCAAGTCCTTTGGTTATTCCTCATGTTGCCCGTATTAGTCGTTGTTATTGGTCTTGCACGTTCTTTACACTGGCTTGAAAAATGATTCGACTGATTGCATATTGTACATAAGCGGCGGGCTTGGTCTTCGGTGATGATAAGCACACTTAGCACATTTGGGATGTGTACCGCATACTCTCTTTGTTCAGTACGTTACCACAAAAACTCTTGCCCTTTTGTTGTTCGCTACCACGCCTATCTGCTTATTCGACCCACTTGCTTCCTTCCTCTTATCACTGCTTTTCAACGTACCATTTCTAACCATCTCGTCTGTCAGGGTTCCTGCCCTCAGTCTCGCACTTTGTATTGTAGACGGCTCAGTTGTTTTCACGGTTCCACGGATTTCGGGGACAAGACCATATATGTACCTCGAGATTCTCTTGGACTCGGGGGTAACTAGATGAGGAACTAGTCTGGCTAACTCATGAAATCGGTCAGTGTAGGCTGCGTGACCAGCCCCTATCATAGAGTGGTGATAAAATTCATCTTCCAGTTTCTGCATTTCATTGTCCGGGCAGTATTCCTCTTTCAATAACTCCTTAAATTCGTCCCATGTCATGCCTATAGCTGCCTCTCTGCCCCTAGCCTGTAGCTGTGTATTCCACCATGTCAATGCCTTCCCTGATAGCAAACAAGCTGCATACTTCACCCTCTGATTTGTGGCACAATTGCTGATGTCGATCATGACTCGTCTTCTCTACCCATCGAGTATAAGCCAAAGCACCTCCTATACCATCAAACTCCACAGGTTTGCATGCCGAAAATTCCTTATATGTGCATCCAATTCTGTTGTTGTTGTTGTTGGTGTTGTTGTTGTTGTTACTGCCAGCCACATTGTTGGTGTCGCCAGTACCGTTCCCGTTCCCGTGGTTTCCCGAGTTATTCATATGATTTCCAACTTGTGTGACAATAGTGGGAAGCAAGATTTAAAGTTGTTGAGCGATGATGGCGGCAAAGTCAGGGTTTCCGCCAGTGTTGTTGTCGTTGTTACCCATGTCGCTACCGCCTCCTCTACCTCCACGTCCACCTGTCATTCCACCTCTCGGTGCCGTACCACCTCGACCAGAACTGCGTGTTACCCTCTTTGGTGCCATTATCTCTGCAAGGGAAAGAACCGTTGAATTCCCAATGTCTATACTTAACGTCCTCATATATAATACCACGCCACAAATTGGTTCCTAAGGTGTCCACACCGATCTACGTATGCGTGGTCGCATATGTCCACGTGAGTTGTGACGCATTTATAATTATGTTGGCCACCATAATTATAATTGCTTCATTTCACACGTGTACATACCACCAAGCATACATGTCCCGGCGATTGGTGTTACTTAAATAGGTAGCCAGTCTATCATCCGATTCTAAACAGTGAAGGAGGGAATTAGGGTAGGTATCTAGGAAGAGTCGCACTTAGTGTATAGGAAATTCCGTTAGATGCTAAAGTCACTATGAGGTTTAGTCGCCAGCAGTTCCCAAAGTATCCTCAAGAGAACTCCCATCCTCGGGCAAAGTCATCAAATCTATCCAGCTTTATAGTAACACTTATTTAGCTCGATCTCGCATCTCATCAAACAAGAACTGTCACGAGATCAAGTTAGATAAGTGCTCGTTACTGAGCTCCATATCTTTGATGACCCAACTAGATTTTGGGACTCCCCTATTGGTACAAGGAAACTACGCTATCTAATGAGGTGGTTCTAGAAGGTATACTTAAGAAAACACATGCGCACGAAAAGTGTGTAAGGCAATAGGAAACGAAAGGATCGACGTGAGAGCGGTTATAGTCTAGGAACTAAAATGCAACCTAGTTCTCTATAACCAAGGCTCTGATACCAATCTGTCACACCCCCAAAATATCGCAGCGGAACGACAGTGTCATTGGGGTGTAACGTCATAGCACAAAGTATGGATACAGAAAACGACCTCTATAATGAGACGTTTTGAAAGGTTTACCATTCGATAAATAAGTTAAAGTTTACACCACGAGAATTCACAAAGTTTGATAATACACAAAGAGTTTACAAAACATGTCGAATGGTAATAGTTAAAAGCATAAGACTTCAATGTATGCCATGCGACCCAAAAGCTCCATGAAATGCTATCACCTTAAGCCCTGAGATAAACATGCTAAAAAGTGTCAACACAATGGTTGGTGAGTTCATAAGTTTGTAACAAAATGATTTGAAATACTTAGAGAAATGTTCACACAACAAAGGCATTGTAAATCCACTCAGTTCCAAGTTCCGCCATACAAAACTTGCAACCTGTGTGTTCACAACCCATTGCCAAAATATAGTATGTATATCATGAATATGCGCAATATGATAGATAAAAGTATAATTGTCACCACGAGGGTCTTCCAACAACTCATGTTGTGATGTTTGTAATTAATAGCCTTCCAACAACTTAATTTGGAGCCATTAATTCTTGCATGTTTGTAAATTAGTAGCCCTCCAACAACTTAATTTGGTGCCACTAATTCTAGTATGTTTGTAAATTAGTAGCCCTCCAACAACTTAATTTGGTGCCACTAATTCTAGTATGTTTGTAAATTAGTAGCCCTCCAACAACTTAATTTGGTGCCACTAATTCTAGTATGTTTGTAAATTAGTAGCCCTCCAACAACTTAATTTGGTGCCACTAATTCTAGTATGTTTTGCAAGTATGCATATGAAATCAAATATAACCCAATCAAGTATAAAACGCAATCAAATCTAAAGTATAAGTAATGTTGTTTGGCAAAAGAGTTTAAATGTTTGATAAATAAGCATGTATCTCGCCCCAAATAGTTTATAGGAATTTAAATGAGTAAAAGCGGGGTATGAACTCACCTGATGTGGTTGATATGCTAACAAAATGAAGTGCTCGAAAGTGAGACTCGGAAACTATCCGCGACCTAGAATGAATGTTATGATATGTAATGAGTTGCAATGTAATGTTATGCATGCATTTCGTATGTTATTTATACCATTTGCGGGTTTTGTAAATAATACTTATCGTCGAAAAATACTCTTTTGACGTCTTGACCATTCTTAAATCACTTTATAAGTATTTACGTCAAAATGTCATCCTACAATGGTTTTATAATGATTTTTGGTGAAATTTACACTTTTCGTCCAAAAGGTCTCGATCATAAAGATATTAAGGGTTAAAGTTGGTGATTTTGGCTAATTGTGCGCAGAAAATAAGTTTCGGCCAAGTTTGAACATCCGTAAGTAATTGACTACAACTCCGCTTGACAAACAGCTTTTTGTTTTGAAAAATATGGCCGGTGAACTTGATTTTACTAGAAGACATTTCGTTCCAAAAAGTTTCACATCATGGTTAAAAACAGCCGCAAACATGGTCGTTACAGCTAGTGAAATACTTGTAACGTAAAAATAATATAGATTTTCAGAAAATAATATTTACGGCAACTTTATGAAAATGGCCATATCCTTGTCGTTTTAAATCCGTTTTCTACATAATATATGTCCTTAGCTTCGTATCGAAGTAAACTAATATATTTTTGAGAAGTCGAAATAATTTGTGAAGCTTAAGGCTAGTTTTTGACCCGAACAAGTAAAAACAGCAAAGCTGAATTTTCTGAAAATAATACGTTTCGCCGTCAAACTTTAAAAATCCATAACTTCTTCGTTATAAGTCCGTTTTTATCCGTTCAAGCGGCCACGGATTCGTTTTAAAGTATATTTTCTAAATATCAAGGCCAAAACTTCGTGCCAACAGTAGGTTTTTCCAGAAATTCGAAATAAGGACAGAACCTCAAAATATACATATCGAAAATAGTTTTTCTCGGACAAAACCTATTCTAATCCCTTCAAATCAACTCCAAAGCTAATCTAATCCTACCATACACCTTCTTAGGGTGTCATGGGTTCCTAATCACCATCAAGACCAAAGAATACCATGGGAATAATTATAGGATGACCAATATGTATATATAACTCAAAAATCATGAAATAAATGGTATAAATCACATAACTTGCATATTATCTCCAAAAATGAAAAGAAACATATGAAAATGAAAAAGGAAACATGAAAATGGTAAAAACAAGCTTACAAGTGATATGATGAGGTGATTAGAACCAAGGATTAAACCTAAACACCCTAGGTTTTTATTTCAAAACCTAAACAAGAGTGTTATCTAGATTGCAATAAACTTGAACTTGAAAAATTTTGGATGATCCCTTTGTGAGCTTATGATGGCCGGTTATGGAGTGTAAGAACCAAGAGAGAAAAATTTCTTTGACTTGAATTATTGAAAAAGGATTGAATGAATGATATGAAGTGGAGTGTAAATATATACTTGCAAGAAGAAAATTTCAACTTCAATAAATGCTTACTCCCCCCCTAGAACCGGTTTTGGGGGGGATGTGTTTCCTCATTATATATTTTTTTTTTTTTTAAATCTATTACTTGCATGTATTTTGCATAATTTGTAAAGAAAGTGTAAGAATTTGTGTAGAAAATGTACAAGTGAATGTAAATAGAAATTTTTGGTGCAAGTAAGTTTTTAATAAGTCAAAATAGAATGTATTGAGATGATAAAAATTTTAAAAATACATTCCTTGTGAAAATTGAGTGATAAAATAATTATCGTATCATTTTTAAGAAAACGACGTAATAATTTAATTTTAACGATTAAAGTACCAAATAAATTTGAAACACTAGGAAAACTAAAATATAGTTTTTATGAACTAGATGTAAGTTTAAAAATACCTCGGGATCATTTTTGAAAATAATGGATTAAATGTTAAAATAATAACTCACGCGATAAAGTTTATTAAATATAAAAATTACGCGTTTAAAATGAAATGAAATGTCGTGAATGAATTAATGAGATGCAAATGATGTCCATGAAATGTAGACTAATCTTAGTCCATATGAAATGTACGTGATGTTATGATCATGAATTCGCCGCTAAACCTTTAAGGTTACGCGAATTTGGAACAAGCAAACCAAGTTTACGATAAATGTTGAAATTGTGAAACGTGAATTGTATTGAGAAAAGGCTGGAATTTGAGAATTGTGACAAGTAGGCTTGGGTTTTAAAACATGGTTCAACACTAGACATTATAAGCTTTCACCTCCAATTGGTTTCAAGTTTATAGCTATTATAGAAAAGTATTTATGACCAAAACCGTAAGCGTTAGAATTTCAGCGAACTTTCTGTTTGGAGTTATAGTTGGTAAAAACTCATTTTCCGTTGATTGGTAAATGACTTGATTGAATGGCCTGATGTTTTGGAAACTAGACTTAAGGATATTTCTAGAGGTGAAATCCCCATCCTTGTATCTTTTATAGGTTAAGAGATACGATGGTGTAAAGTATGATAAAGTGTAATAAATTTTCGGATGTAAAACATCAACTAACAAATTTCTTTTACTTGTTTGACTTTATGATAATTGGTATGTTTTGGTTTAATATTTTGGACATTGGATGAAAGCTATATATATTAAACCAACAATTGGATTTACATTTGGACTTATATCGGATTTTATTTTTGGTCAAATTAAAGTTATATTGGACTGACATCGTTTGGATATAATTAGACCCGTGACGGACTTAAGATATCTGACTAAGAAGATTGGACGCATTGAACATGAATTAGATTTAAGTTGGACTATTATCGGGATAGAGCCCAAGTGACTTGCCTTCTTGACATATTTTCTTGTCGTTATCTTCTCGCCTAGAATTCACTCCTCTTTGTGACTTGTTTTCTTGAGACATTTTGTCTATTCTTTTACTTCATAATATATATGAGATATATATATATTATGCTTTGCCATGAGTTGTACTTCGAGTCTATGATTTCCTACCACCACACGAATGATGAAACTAAACATTTTACAAACGTTGATACGAAACTTCCACGAAAACTAAAACATGTTATCTTTTGAAACTCATACGCATCGATTACTATTCGCGTATCATATTATGAGACAAGCTCATATCTATTAGGTTATGCCGATCCCGTATCGTTGTGCTATGCTTCTTTATAGTGTTCTACCATACTTCTTGACACCGTTGCATTACTTATGTCACTACACTCTAAGGTGACTTCATGGCCCCTATTTTCAATTAATTTGTACTACTTTTAGGGGAGATACATGCTTAACTATTTACATATTACCTTAAGTTCATGAATCCACTTTTATACATTTTTCTATATCATGGGGAGATACATGCTACAAATATGAACACAAGTATTTTTCTGTATGATAGCCTGATTGTTATTGCCTAAGTACCTACTTTTGCCACTAAAAGTCCCTCATATCATGCACCATTAATCACCGCGAGTGAACGCGAATATCGTGAATAGATCTATTAGCAGTTGAAGCCCCATTTGTGTTAGCCGGATAGGTAACCAAATGTACTATATTTGAGAACAGACGGGAGAATGGCAAGCTCCTGCTCGAGGGCACTGTTACAGACAGCATCTTTATGATGTCTGTACTAACATCATTTTTATGATGTCCAACTATTAAGGTTTGCGTGTCATGAGCTTAGAGCAATAACACAGTACTGTAATGATGTTGTACTACAACTACTAGACCTATGGGTGCTAACAAAATGGCCCACGGTTTCTGTTATGGGCGTATACCAACGTAGCCGACTGTTTATTAAACTTGAAACTTGTGTTCAATTGTTTTTTCATATAAACCTTATGGAATCACTCAACTTTGACCCGGTTAGGGCAAACAAACGAACTACTTTTGTGTTGACCCGGTTAGGGCAACCAAACAAACTATCTTTTGTGATTGAACTACTTTTGTGTTGACCCGGTTAGGGCAACCAAACAAACTATCTTTTGTGATTGGCCCGGTTAGGGCAAGTAAACGAATTATGGGTGTATAACATAACCCACTACTTATTTTATTAATATTTGTATTTATTACAAATATTCACCCAAACTTGAAACTATTCAAATCAACTGACTTACTCACATTATGTTTTAGCAATGGGTTGTGAACACACGGGTTGCAAGTTTTGTATGGGACGGATTTGAAACTGAGTGGATTTACAATGCCTTTGCTGTGTGAACATTCTTTATAGACTTTTCAACTTATTCGCAATAAACTCTATGAACTCACCAACCTTTGTGTTGACACTTTTAGCATGTTTATCTTAGGTCCATAATGAACGAGGCTGGCACAGAGGAGCACTGATATTCAAGAAGGCTATAAATTTTATTATCATTCGAAACCTTATTTAATAAACTACGAAACTACTGGGACCTCATTTTGTAAACTCTGATATTCGAATGATAAATCTTTCAAAACGATTCAATTAAAGATCGTTTTCTATTTTTATAACTGTTGTGCCATGAAGTAACACCCAGTTTGAATTCCGCTGCGTATCATGAAATTGGGGGTGTTCCAGATTGGTATCAGAGCCACAGTTACATAGAAACGGGTCTAATTGAGACCTAAACTATAACTACTTTTACAAACTAAACATTTTATAGCCTTACACTCTCCGTGCCATCCATCCTCCAGACGATTATGTGACTTCTAGGCATGTTTATGCTACACGAACATATTAGTACATTAATATATACGCATTCGACATAATTTCGATCACTTTATATAAACAATGGACAAAACATATATGTGTATGCCTATTCTAGGGCATTACGGCACAACCACATTTTTCAGATCATGTACCTACTCGTAAATTTTGTGAGATACGAAACATTTCACTCATTCACTAAAGCACTTAAACTAACGAACGTTGTGATATTTTGAACTAATGGTCTCTATTAATTTCCCAGACATTGTAAGTGATACAGTGGTCTCCACTACTTCTCAGACACTGTGAGTGATACAGTGATCTCTAAACTTTTCATGACCTTACGTAATATTATTTTACATGAAAATCATCACAATCTATTGATTTCCTTGTTAGAAATACAAGATATGAGATTGCTAATGAACAAACTGATTCATCATGTACAAAAGCTTCAGTTCAGCAACTTTCTCTATATTCATTAAGTTTCCTTCCGAAACATTCATTATTAAAAGTCTAAGATTCTTTCCTAGTGTGGACTATTATTATTTTCCGCACGTATCTGCTTTATTTGCTCATGCTACACACTCATACTACATACTTAAGATCGATTATTACGTATGTATGAACTTATACTACTAACTATATAAACGTTGTACTATCATAAACACCAAAAATCATACGAGTCGATTAGTCCGAGCATTACATTATTACTCCTAAATTATACATAGCCTGTACACCTATGTCTAATTCAGGAAGAATCATGTGATGATGGGAGTAGTAGTCTCAAATGTGTAAGCAATTCTATGACCGAGCCAAATTTTCAAAAGACCCGTTACTCAAACCGATTTAGCCTAATCCGATGACAGTTCTTGTTTGATGAGTTGTGGGATTAAGGTCTTTTGAGGGTTATGCTCGATAATGGGAAAGTTTTCTTCATCAAACAACGGGCATATCACGAGTATACCTGCTTTAGGTATTTGAAAAGTTTATTGAACCCCGATTAAATATAGCCTAGTCACCTATATTTAATCTAGGGACAGTTGAACATGGCCTGACTACCTATGTTCAACTTAAACTTTTCAAATACTGAGAATAGTTGTACTAGGTTTTTGTCTGGATTGATTCTCTACTTGATTTTTTGAAAATTAAAAAATTTTGTGAATGTAAACAAATTATGTGTATTCATCTAATTAAACACGGTAACAAAATGAACTCTTACCATATCTTTACCACGGAAAGCCAGTCTCATCTATCAACACTCTTTATTATGGGTTTCGATCTACACTATAATTCAAATGCATCCTAAATTTAACGGGTTCCAACCCATGATCAAATTATAACCACACAAGAATATTCAGTAAAACCAGACTCAAACTCACCCACCCGGTTACATGTTAACATAAATCCGAATATCTATACCAAGTAATTTTCTTCTTTCGAAATGTTGACATAGTAAGTAGCCGTTACTATAAAATACACAAGCGCAACAATGGTAATAAAATGTGGCATCTTGAAGTATTAAAAATGGCGCGTTTATAAAAATAAAAGTAGCCATTGGGTTACTATTCTCGACCAATGATGGTTATTGTTCACTGGTAACTATTCACCTCGAATCAGAAGAAACATTTATCAGATAAAACACTCAAAACCCAGGACCATGACAAATTACACCATATTTCAAAAATGACAAGTTGAAATACATCACTAGTTATCTCATAAAACCACATTTAATCGTCAACATCGTTTCAACATCTAACATGGACTGAATCTCGGGACGAGATTCCATTTAAGGGGGTGAGACTATAACCACCGGTAAATTTCACCTAGTATTAAACTAATATAATATTCCATGAAATAATACTTATCCATTTTCTACGTCTATTTTTTATTACTGTGTTTAACGTTATCAGTTTACCTGATCACAACAACTAACTAATGTGACATAACTCACATTGCCAATAAACGTGCTCACCGACACCAACATGCCTTGTGTTTATTTCAAATAAACATTCTTATATGTCGAGTATAAAAGTCTTCAACTTTTATTTACCACATTACGTTATTTTGTTAACGTACAATTATTAAACGTTCAAGCTAAACGTTTGCCATTTAATGGAATTTAACGAAACTCTAATTTATTATACTTATGATTTTACGCGAGTGTACGAGTCTTTAAAGCATAAAAACTTAAACTTTACTTTATTCTATATTTTTACCATACCCGGTTTTAAGTTTCGTGATTTAACGACTTAATGCTAGCAATTACCGAAATCAAACTACTCCCCAAATCACTAATATTTTCCTTATAACACGAGATAAGCACCAAATTTACCAATTCTCATCCATGTGACACACTTCAATGTGGTGTTATCTTCTTTGATGTGTTGTCCAATTTTTACACAAGTTGTAGCACACCTGTTTCCAATAGAGTATTATATATATGTTTCTCTCTTTCGGATTACAACAATAAAAGAAGATAACTTCTTATTTCTTATATCTTCTTTCTCTCTATACCGCCTCACACCACCGCCTCTTCTCCATCACCACCATATAACACCACTACCATCATCATCAAGGAAGACCAAGGGTGTGTTTGTTGCTAGGGTTTAGAGTGAAAGGGATCTCGTTTGGTTTGAGTTAACCACAACCAGCACCATCACAACCGCTCCTCCATCCCTCCACCTCTTCTTCTCTTCGTTCTTTTTGGTATCTTTTGATTTAATACCGATTATAAATGGTGTTAAATAATTTCGTGGAATTAAAACCAGTACAAAAATGTTTTCATTGATTTCGTGTGGTAAATAAGGATTTAAGGGGTGTTTGTTTCAGTTTGGTCACGGGTCAGGTAGATAAATCCAACTAAGTTACAGGTTAAAACCCACTTTGATCTTGGGTTTAAGATTTAGATTTGTTAATCTTACTTAAGTTGGAACATATTTAGAATTGTATTAAGCCTTTAAGCTTATTCGGGTTTTGTTCAGATTCAGTGTTAAAAGGGTAGCCGAGAGGGTTTGATTTTGTTTTCTCTCGGTCCTAATCATAGCCGAGGGTGTAATGTTTTGTTGATCTTTGTTCAACGCGAGACAGTCACGAGAGTGCTCGCTTGTGTTCTCGGTTCCACGACAGTCTGCTAAGGGTGCGCTTGGTTTGTTTTGTGTCATAATCACCCCTAAGGGTGTGTTTGTTTAGTTCTGGATCAACAAGAAACCCCAAAGAGGCTGTTGTGTTTGTGTCTCGGCTCAGTACAGCCACCCACCTAATGGGGTGGTTTTGTTTACTTGGTTGTTTCCTGGTTCTTGGCTAGAAACCACCCAAAGAGGGTGTTTGCTGTTTGCGGGTCACAGCCAAATATAATGGTTGTTGGAATTATATAACATGACATTCAAAAATAAAACACAAAACATCAAAGCAAGTGCGGAAGCGTATAGGAACATATAATGAATAATTAATTAACTAAAGAATAAAGTATGCGTACCTTTCTTGATTCTAGCCGAACAAGAATCAAATCCACAAACTAGCAATTTGATGAACCCTAATTAGGGTTTATAGGATTATGTGAATTACCCCTTACCGTTTTGTAATTCAATCCAAGATACAATCAATAGTGTGATTGTACCACGTTCTTGTACACACGTACTATTAACGAATTAAAGTAATGCTAGTTTTAATTAAACAAAATAATTATGTTTTGGAAAAGATGATGATCGACACCCATAAGGGTTGTACGATCGGTTTCAAGCAAAAAAACACATACAAACACTTTTAGGTTTTTTTTCTAGCTTATGAGTACAAGAGATGCAAAACACAAGACCCCTAGCCTTGTATATATACTTAGCAAAACTTGGAGAACAAGTTGAGTTGAAGATGGGTTGGGTTTCCTTGTGGCCGATCGGATGGAGTATCCCACAAGGTATTCCGAAACCTTCCAAATATTGATTTGCATTCTAGTCCTTTCCAATTAAATTTAACGACCGTTAGTCCATTACAACTAATTACTTAACGTCCGTTATAATTATTTCATTTAATTAATAAATAAATATAACTATTATATTTAATTATTAACTTTAATTCTCATACGTAAAGTGTGCAATCCCGTGGTCTCGAGTTCGATCCTAACACACGTCTATTAATTTATTGTCCACAAAACCAACAGCTCCCACTTGGACATATCTTAATACAATGATCACATCGGTTAGCGTCTAGCAACACTTCGATGCCTCTAGTACAACTCGAGCAAGGCTCCTGGAAAACCTTTTAATGATTTCTCATTATTATTATCCTTTTGTTTCTAATACCATGTTAAATAAAGATATGGAATTAAGTCATTCTTTATCCAACTATTATGTTTCTCGTTATAAGAGATTGAGAAGGATTACCAAATCTTCTGAACATATTCAGGGGAGAACTTTGGGCGTGGCCACGCAAACATCTTGTCAACCCTACGAGGGGCCTAGCAGTATTAAACTCCAAAATAAATTTGAAGGAACAAATTCTATCTTGACTACGAGAATAACTTACAAATTTTGCAACACTTCTGAAAACAACCCTTATGACTACCAGTTACGTATAGCGTTAAGTTGTTCCACAGAAGTGCACTACATTCATGACACTTATCTGGTATCTCAAATCTAAGGATAACTATTCATGATTTACTTAATAACAATATCCATAAAGTAAAATCATGCAGTTGGGATAAGTCCTATATTCAATTCATTGAATATCATCTGAAATTGGTATGCTTTCTCATCAATATACTTTCAAGTATATTCTACCATATCTCTTAGATTTGTCTTAGTTTAATGATACTCCCATATCATTAATTGACAACGGACGATTTAGAATAAATAAATTTATTCACGGATTAAACATGCAAATATAGGATACAATATATTATAAAATCAAACATACCAAGTATTTGATTTTTTTATAACGATTGTTTAACATCCCTTATCCAAATACCAAATAGATCAAAGCATGAAAATTCCAGTTGATGAATTATGCCTCAAGTAATGACAATCATACTTGTTGACAAGGCATAAATCAACCAACTTGATCTATCGTAATTTTGAGAATACTTATCTTAAGAATTCAATTAGTGAAATCCTTGTATGTGTGCATTCACCAATCCACATAATAATTCATAAAGTGTGTGACATCCTCTTTCACCAATTTATGACAATTTAAACTTTCAAACATTTTAACGTTTAAAGTATTCTTATTCTTTTAATGTATAATGCAACTGTGCTCTTAGTCGCACAACTAGTTCACATGGCCATTAACAAGGATGAAATCCTACCATGACTAGTATTGAGTGTCATCTCAATTAAAACAGCATCATTGTATACAAACAACAATGTGCTCATTAAAACTCCGTAAACTTTAATATCTTATTGTGTAATGTTTGATACTTTCCTAACTTTCAAGTTTAAAGCTGATGACAATTTGCACAACATTTGACATATTGTTCATCCATAGAATCTAGGAGCAATTCCAGGCTGAGGATGTAATTCTTTTAGAATATTCATTACACAAGTTATCTAATAACTTTTAGTTAGATATCAATGTTGTCAAATCATCTATCATTCAAGGATGATACAACAATTTGAATATACTACATGATGTACATGATGAATCTACATGTCAAACTTAGATTTCATTTATGTTCTATCTTGTCAAAAGATATGTATCCATTTCTCAAATGATATATCATGTTTAATCAGAATCATTTATTTTACTGCACATATTTATTAACAATAAACATATATTCCAAGGTTGTATGTTTTAATTCTTAAATCTTACAAATGAAGTTTCATTCCAATCTAAGACTTAACATTTAGCTTACAAGGAATGTTACTTCCGATATGTTATACAACATATAACATTTAAAAACCTTAACATAATACTCCCACTAGCTTTCAGGAATACTTAAAATTTATCTTATTTCAATTATAAATCGAAACTAGGATCTAATAATTAAACATAAGAATAATTTCATAGATGCATGCATTTATCCATTCATGAATTATTGCACTTCGTACACTTCCAAAGATTATATGAATTCAAAAAACCTTTCAGTTACTTACCGTCCTCGCTCAAGTAATTTCTCAAGAAAGAGTTTTGATATTCCATTGTCATATTTCATATTAATGAAATCCAGTATGACAATTATCATCTTTATATATTTAATGTGTCTTGAAAAGAATATTCAATCATAATTAATTTCTTAAGTGTGATCAATAATCTTGTCATGCATTAAATATGTGTACAATATTGTCCATATGATTTCTGCATAGAAATCCAAACCACTAGGGTTTTTCATCTCTTTGAAGAAACTCATTTCCATTCTCTAGTCTAACTATTAAGATAAACCAAATTTCCAAAATTGATTATCTTTATGGATAGCATCTTTAACATTCATAGTATGAGTAATTTTCCCAATTCAATATTTGGTAATCCATCATAATGATTATCAGGTTTACTATAATCCTGTAACTCATATTTCTCAGCATATAAGTCAAATATCTGAGATATCCTTGCAGATCTATGAATGAAAATTCCATCATCATGAGGTCTATCATTTACATGTCTAACCTCATCATGATATTTACTAGTGTGTTTTAGAAGATTATGTATCTTGTAATTTTATCTTTCAAAAAACTCCCACTTGCTTTTTGTAATATATAGACTATCTATATATACTTAGCAGTTATAGCAAAACTACATGGTTCTATTTTTGGGACATTACAAATACATATTGATAATTCTTGACTTTAGTTTGTTAATAACCTATTCATAAGTAGTTTAACAAATTCAGAATCTTCAATTTTAAAACTTAATGTGATTCATCACATTCCATAATAAAATGGTGTTTTAACAATCTTCTAGGTTGGAGTCATATTGAGTATATTCAATCCATACTCAATTTCTAACCTTGTTACTTTTTAAAAAAGAAGTTATGGTTATCTTGAATCAAACAAACCAAATAGAGTTTGATTGTCCTAACTGAACATACCATCAACTTGTGGTATTCATTAGAATTAATATTGTAAGACAATCTAACAATATATATTATAAGCATATTCCTTATGACTTACCTATTTACCAACTTAGTCAACTTAATGGTATAATACACTTTCCAAGCCAATTGCATGATTTATAACACAAGTATTCTTTAACCGAGTTACTTCATATCCATGTATCATCAAGAAAACATAAACAGTTGTAATCTCATTATACGTTATAACTCATTGATCAACTCAATGACTTCTTATATATGTCTTAATTAAAAAACATAACAAGTTAACGTCTTACTTTATTATAAGTCTTAAAAGACTTTATGTTTATGTCTTTACAATGAATCATAAACATGTTTAACTAAAGTAATTATGAACACAACTCTTGGTTTCAATAGTAATTTCAAGTTAATTTATTTACTTCACAATAATGTAGGACTACATTATTTTTCATTTATGTCATTCCAGAATACATAAATAAACAAATTGAAGTAGTATTAGATTACTTCATTTATGTCATTCTAATAATACATAAATATCTAATTTGAAGTAGTCTTATATATCATTTTGACACATGTTCTAAATACTTGTCTAATTTAGAAACTGCAAATATGTCCATGCAAGGTCTGACTTCACATAGAGATTTACTTTGTTGTTGCAATCTCACCAAGTTCTCACATGACGTAAATTGCAACACCAAGTGTTTCTTAAATTAGATATGTACAAGTTATATTAGAATGTTAGTCTCTTACCTTACAGTCAAGAGAATCCATTAAATCATATACCTATATGTTGTACCTTGCACACAATATAGATTTCTCCCACTTGTGCATAGAACAACATCATGTAGCAGATAAACAACACGACATATGTTTGTTTATGTGACTAATATGATTGTGTCATTGATATTAGCATAACTAGTAGATGTAGAACCACTTCATTGTCTAATAAGGAAACGTACATGACTATCCTTGAAAACATAAGTGTCTACAAGTGGAAAGTAATTATCTTAAGACATTCTAGAGATAATCTGGGTTACTACCAAGATGACAAAGCTTGTAACTCCCACTGAATAAGAGATCATTACATTAATTCCTTATTCAGTAATAAGAACAAAATATTCCTACTGGATTTGACAACATTGTAAGTGTTGCCTTAACCAGTGAAAGAAAATAATGTTCTATTTACTTCCCTACACCTTTGAGAAAGTCCATACATAACAATTACTTATGTACTAAAAGAGTGTACTCTACTATGTAAATGATGAATTTATCCATCAATGCTATTAACTTGAAAAATTGGGCATGCAATTTCTTTCTTAATAGTTCTACTATTCTAACAATTATAAGTAGTACTTTTAAAATGGTCAAAGCACAACAACTAAATAAAATATGCTAGTTTGTCTTTTACCAATTATACAGTAATTAGTCTAGCTTCTAATTTAATAACTCAGAAAACATGCAATTTTCTTAACTAGTAAAATTTGCTTACGAGTTATGTATTTAGAATTTAGACAATTCTAATTTGTCCTATCATACCTTTCTTCATTCATAAAAAGGAATAGGATTGAATCTCACTCTTTCTTATGAAAAGAGGACTAGGTTCATTCTTTTAGTAAGGTTGATTCTACTAAAAAACCCTTACTGGTGTAGATCAATTTACCAATACACGAATAACCTTTGTTTACGGTTTAATGTTGCATTAATACATTTAAAGAATTAGCAAAATTCAATTTTAGTATTTTCGATAATTAAACTTTTCAAGAAAATAAAATACCCAAGGTAATATTCATATAACCATAGAATTTTCTCGAAAACTAGGATCCAAATTATCGTAGTTCCATTACATCAGTTGATCTGCTAGTAACGAAAGCACATAATAAGGTAATCTGTCGAACAATAATTGGCAAACAATTTCTAATTCCTAGATCATTATGGGATTTATATTTTCCAACGTTATTGCAAATATAAACATGTTTCATCCCATCTTATGCCTTGAGTCCAGGTCTCACTTCCTACTCAACTTAAGTGTCTAACTTAAAGAACTGCAAATATGTCCATGTAAGGCCTGACTTTACATAGAGATTTACCTCTCCATTACAATCTCGCCAAGTACTGTCATGACGTAAATTGCAACTTCAAGTGTTCCTTTTAATTAGATGGCATATAACTTAATTTAAAAGGGTACTAGTTTTGATTTTATGTGGTCAAATCAAATATGTACAAAGATGTCATGCATTCATCTTGTAGCATAAATTTAATAAAAAACTTTTTATTACTAATTCATAAAGATCAAATTATCAAAGTTTTGATTGAGGTATTGGGTTCACCAATCAAGGAATTTAGCGTTAATTATCGCCCATTATACCGTACTTTTGCATAAGTGTAAACACTTAGTGTTTCGGGTAATTACCACCAAAATGGCGCATGGAATTAAAACTAATTCGCCCTTAAGATGAGTTTGCACATTTTATGGCTTACTAAGTAGCTCCATTCGAACTTACAGGGAGCAGAGGACCAGGTAAGCGCAAAGCATAACCTTAGACATCCTTTCAGTGTGACTGTGCGCACTTCTTTATTAACTCCTTTATAGTTCATTCTAGTGGGTGAGCCGTTCAGACCATTTGTACCAAAGTCACCAATCAACTAAACTATTGAAAACTTAACTCTTCCAAAACAAATCAAATTTCGCCATTGTTTAGTCCGTATTATTTTTCTATTCAAAATTACCTTTTGCTTAAAACTGTCTAACATAATAAACAAACAAGTAACAAATAAAAAATAAACTACTAAAAAACAATGCACACATAATAAACAATTTATACGTGTAAACAAGTAGCCACATGTAACTTATTCGATAAAACCCTATTAATAATCAATATCTAGGTTAAATTAATGTATATATTAATTACGGCTTTCACTCTCTCAATTGAGAGTGAGCCACATACATCGACGAATCGATTGCGTAAACCCATAATTAATGATATACCAAATTGCACATAATTGATTCATTAATATACAATTGGAGTCTTCCCCAATTAAAATTTATCGTAAATATACATGTGTATAAAACTTAACAATTAATTTTCGCATAACCAATCTTAACAATTAAATATTCAAGCAACCATCCATGACGAACATGCATGTATCATCATGGATATAACATAACAATTATTCACGTTGTCACAAGATCGCATACAATTCCATGTCACATAACACTTTATTCATGAATTTATCACGTAACAAATATATTAAATTTAGGTTTCGATATAGATAACATAACAATTAATATAAACCCTAAAAAAAATTTAAGGAAATCGATCAAAAAATTTTAGGGTTTCCACCCATAAACAAAATTTTCGATCCATAATAGATTTTTAAAACCAAATTAGGGCAAAAGCCCTAACCCTAAAATTAGGGTTTATATAATCATAACCAAAACCCTAGAATAAATCATATCAAACACAATACAATATCCGTTTTTTACGTGTTTAGTAATTAATTACTCATTAAAACCAATGACTCGTGATGCCACTGTTGGAATTATATAACATGACATTCAAAAATAAAACACAAAACATCAAAGCAAGTGCGGAAGCGTATAGGAACATATAATGAATAATTAATTAACTAAAAAATAAAGTATGCGTACCTTTCTTGATTCTAGCCGAACAAGAATCAAATCCACAAACTAGCAATTTGATGAACCCTAATTAGGGTTTATAGGATTATGTGAATTACCCCTTACCGTTTTGTAATTCAATCCAAGATACAATCAATAGTGTGATTGTACCACGTTCTTGTACACACGTACTATTAACGAATTAAAGTAATGCTAGTTTTAATTAAACAAAATAATTATGTTTTGGAAAAGATGATGATCGACACCCATAAGGGTTGTACGATCGGTTTCAAGCAAAAAAACACATACAAACACTTTTAGGTTTTTTTTCTAGCTTATGAGTACAAGAGATGCAAAACACAAGACCCCTAGCCTTGTATATATACTTAGCAAAATTTGGAGAACAAGTTGAGTTGGAGATGGGTTGGGTTTCCTTGTGGCCGATCGGATGGAGTATCCCACAAGGTATTCCGAAACCTTCCAAATATTGATTTGCATTCTAGTCCTTTCCAATTACATTTAACGACCGTTAGTGCATTACAACTAATTACTTAACGTCCGTTATAATTATTTCATTTAATTAATAAATAAATATAACTATTATATTTAATTATTAACTTTAATTCTCATACGTAAAGTGTGCAATCCCGTGGTCTCGAGTTCGATCCTAACACACGTCTATTAATTTATTGTCCATAAAACCAACAATGGTATGTTGTTTATTTGTGTTACGATTCAGATGAGTCACCCATAAGGGTGTATTTATTTATGTCCAGTTCACAACAACAACACCCGAAAGGTGTTGTTTAAGGGTGGTATTTTGTGTGTTAGTTGTGTCGTGGACGTGGCTCGACAAACACCCGAGTGGTGTTTGCATTCTTACTCTCGAGTCAACAAGAAAACCCGCGAGTAGTGTAAATTAAAGGCTGTTTCAGGTCAGCAGCTAAATCGAGTTGATGTGCAGTATTTTTGGCTTATGGCCTACTGGGAAATCACCTTCTTAGATAGATATATGTCTTAGCTTCATGTGGCGAATTGGATGGGTTATCAACTCCTCCGGATGAGGGAGTTATGGCCGTTTTATGATTGCTAGTCAAATCTGGAGCATCGTTTGGAAAACGAGTTAAACTCCAGGTTAATACTCTAAAATGTAGGATAGTAAAGCTAATATCAGTAGTGTACATCTAAATCTAACTTCTCCAAGTGGAATCACTTTAATAGCTATCACGGTTTGGGAAATACATTAAAATTAGCATTTCGTAGGAAAAGTTGGGACTGCTGCAGACCAGCATTATAGATGGGTTAATTGCAGAAAACTTTTGGCCTAAGAAGGTCTATATTATTTGATATTATTATGGAAATAAGTTTAAGGTAAATGTGTTGAATTGGATATGGTGATATCTCCTTCGGATGAATGAGATATGGCCATTTTATGGAAACATGTCAATTCTGGAGCTGCTGTTGGAAAACATATTTCGCTCCAGATTTTTTTACAGTAGGCTTGGGTTGTAAAACATTGTTCAATACTATACATTATAATCTTTCACCTCCAATTGGTTTCAACTTTATAGCTATCATAGAAAAGTATTTATGACCAAAACAGTAAGCGTTAGAATTTCAGCGAACTTTCTGGTTGGAGTTATAGTTGGTAAAAACTCATTTCCCGTTGATTGGTAAATGATTTGATTGAATGGCCTGACGTTTTGGAAACTAGACTTAAGGATATTTCCAGAGGTGAAAACCCCATCCTTGTATCTTTTATAGATTAAGAGATACGATGGTGTAAAGTATGATAAAGTGTAATAAATTTTCGGATATAAAACATCAACTAACAAATTTCTTTTACTTGTTAGACTTTATGATAATTGGTATGTTTTGGTTTAATATTTTGGACATTGGATGAAAGCTATATATATTAAACCAGCAATTGGATTTACATTTGGACTTATATCGGACTTTAATTTTGGACAAATTAAAGTTATATTGGATTGACATCGTTTGGATATAATTAGACTCGTGACGGACTTAAGATATCTCACTAAGAACATTTGACGCATTGAACTTGAATTAGATTTAAGTTGGACTATTATCGGGATAGATCCCAAGTGACTTGCCTTCTTGACATATTTTCTTGTCGTTATCTTCTCGCCTAGAATTCACTCCTCTTTGTGACTTGTTTTCTTGAGATATTTTGTCTATTCTTTTACTTCATAATATATATGAGATATATATATTATGCTTTGCCATGAGTTGTACTTCGAGTCTATGATTTCCTACCACCACACGAATGATGAAACTAAACATTTTACAAACGTTGATACAAAACTTCCACGAAAACTAAAACACATTATCTTTTGAAACTCATACGCATCGATAACTTTTCGCATATCATATTATGAGACAAGCTCATATCTATTAGTTTATGCCGATCCCCGTATCGTTGTGATATGCTTCTTTATAGTGTTCTACCATACTTCTTGACACCGTTGCATTACTTATGTCACTACACTCTAAGGTGAGTTCATGGCCCCTATTTTCAATTAATTTGTACTACTTTTGGGGGAGATACATGCTTAACTATTTACATATTACCTTTAGTTCATGAATCCACTTTTATACGTTTTTCTATCTCATGGGGAGATACATGCTACATATATGAATACAAGTATTTTTCTGTATGATAGCCTGATTGTTATTTCCTAAGTACCTACTTTTGCCACTAAAATTCCCTCATATCATGCACCATTAATCACTGCGAGTGAACGCGAATATCGTGAATAGATCTATTGGCAGTTGACGCCCCATTTGTGTTAGCCGGATAGATAACCAAATGTACTATATTTGAGAACAAACGGGAGAATGGCAAGCTCCTGCCCGAGGGCACTGTTACAGACAGCATCTTTATGATGTTTGTACTAACATCATTTTTATGATGTCCAACTGTTAAGGTTTGCGTGTCATGAGCTTAGAGCAATAACACAGTACTATAATGATATTGTACTGCAACTACTAGACCTATGGGTGCTAACAACATGGCCCACGGTTTCTGTTATGGGCGTATACCAACGTAGCCCATTGTTTATTAAACTTGAAACTTGCGTTCAATTGATTTTGCATATAAACCTTATGGAATCACTCAACTTTGACCCGGTTAGGGTAAACAAACGAACTACTTTTGTGTTGACCTGGTTAGGGCAACCAAACAAACTATTTTTTGTGATTGACCCGGTTAGGGCAAACAAACAAACTACTTTTGTGTTGACCCGGTTAGGGCAACCAAACAAACTATCTTTTGTGATTGACCCGGTTAGGGCAAGTAAACGAATTATGGGTGTATAACATAACCCACTACTTATTTTATCAATATTTGTATTTATTACAAATATTCACCCGAACTTTAAACTATTGAAATCAACTGACTTACTCGCATTATGTTTTAGCAATAGGTTATGAACACACAGGTTGCAAGTTTTGTATGGGCGGGATTTGCAACTGAGTGGATTTACAATGCCTTTGATGTGTAAACATTCTTTATAGACTTTCCAACTTAGTCGCAACAAACACTATGAACTCACCAACCTTTGTGTTGACACTTTTAGCATGTTTATCTCAGGTCCATAATGAACGAGGCTGGCACGGAGGAGCGCTGTTAATCAAGAAGGCTATAAATTTTATTATCATTCGAAACCTTATTTAATAAACTACGAAACTATTGGGACCTCATTTTGTAAACATTGATATTCGAATGATAAATCTTTTAAAATGATTCAATTAAAGATCATTTTCTATTATTATAACTGTTGTGCCATGAAGTAACACCCAGTTTGAATTTCGCTGCGTATCATGAAATTGAGGGTGTTACAGATAATGCGTAGGACTCTCAATATATACTTACTTTCCACATTGCGTGAAACAACAAGTCTTCATTAATTTTGTGTCCTAATGAGATTTTGTGGATGACCTCTTGGCTCTAGACTCAATAGTGCATTTTTGGTTTCCTATGTCGGAGACTAGGGAGAGGGTCTCCTTTTTCAATATCAACTAGAACCTTGTTGGGTTTATTCCAGTACTAGCTCTGTCTCAGTCCGCACTCTTCCCATATTCTCATTTTTCTCCCTTTTTTCATCATACGTAAGGACTTCTACACTATCTAGTGGATTGTCCCAGGGTAGATCCCTCCGGTTACCTAACCTTACCATCCTTATAACACTATGCATAAAGTAAAATGGTCGGTCTTTTGGTACAGTTCTCTTCCTTTACGAAACCAACTGAAAATCATTTGGAAAAACTGAAAAGGATTTAAAAGGTACACTTTTGAGCGGTCATTTAAGCCCTTAATCGATCACTTTTATATCCGTTACTGCTTAATTTCGTTTCTTTTCACTTTTTAGGTCTCTTGAAGGGAAATTGCTGGAATGACACTTATTCGGATAAAAAGGCGCGAATATATGAAGAAAATGGCCAAAGTCAAGAAACAAGACACTCAAGCTGCTAGAACAGAAGGTGACGGCGTCACAGCCAAATGGCGACGCCGTCGCAAAATGTTTTGAGATGACTCATAAGCCAAATTGCTAGTTTGCACATGACGGCATCAGGTTTTAAAGAGTAGGGCGTCACAACTCAGATGGCCTAGATTTGAATCCCGACGGCGTCAGAAGATGAAGCCGATGGCGTCACAACCATAAGGTGAAGCCGTCACAAAGTTGACGTGGCCAAGACGAAAACCTAATGGCGGCGACCCGACGGTGTCACAAATAAAGAGTGACGCCGTCGCATATTGTAACTCTATATATAGAATTCGAATTTTCAGAATTTTAGAGAGGGAGTTTTGTGGAGTAAAACCTAAATCGAACTTTGGCTGTCTTGGGCAGTATCTTAGGGTTCCATACCCTATTTTACAACAAGATAAGTGATTTACTTCATTAATTGAATTATATCTTCAATTGTTTGTGTGTATGCTTGCATGTTTTCCATGTCCGGCTAATTTACTTGTGTGTTTGCTTAGATCTATGAAACCTAGGTATTGAATATTGATTGGTTGTCTCTTATCTTAATTGTGATTGACCTAGTATTGCGATAGGTCATTCGTTGTGTTTTTAATGCTTGAGTAATCTTTGTAAACATTAGTTTATAAACACCTAGAGTTATTGTAGGCTAAACATCAAAAGGTAACCTTAGAGTTAGTTTATGAATACTAGAGATTTCGTAGGCAATAACCATAAGGTAGTCTCAAAGAGTTAGGGAAAAACGCATACCCTACGACCTTAGAAGGCACAACGCGTAAAGAATAAGGATGTGACAATTCAACCATCAATAGGAGATAACTAGGGAGTAATACCATCTAGGTAAACACATCTTTAAATCATCATAAGAGCACACAACAATAAACATAGACTACCCTCACCTTAGCTTAGATTAGTTATTTAGATAAGTAGAGTAATCGGTAGAAATACCAACCCCCCAAATCCAATACCCCGATATTTGTACCTTTCAATTTTCTAAAAAATATAAAAAAGATAAAAAAAATAATCTTCCTCAACCCCAAACTAGGCGTAGTAATTTCTCACTAGCATTCTTATTCCCCTAGAGAACGATATCAATTCCCGAGGCTTACCCTAATACTACACTACAACAATTAGGTTCACTGCCTAGGGTGTTGAAAAACTTGCTCGACGAAAAGGAAGTTCCTTTGACCCTGAACGAGCGTTGTACGCGTATCAAGTTTTTGGTGCCACTGCCGGGGAATAGAATAGCTAGTTAGAATTCCACCTCATTTAGGTTCCCTTACTTGATTCCTATCAAGTAAGCTTTTTTCCCATTTTTAGCATCCTCGTAGTCTATCCCCCTTCTTTGTGACCTTTGTTCGTAACCCCATAAATTTTCATCATGGAAGGTGATAATCAACCACCACTCATCTACCCACCACCAAATGACCTACCAGGAGGCCGTACTCTTGGTGAATACTCAAGACCAAGCCACCTCGGCTATAGAAATATCATTAGGCTTCCCGACCAAGCCCAACTATGGCCCTTCAATCCGACACCATCCAGTTGGTGCAAAACGGATGTGCATTCCATGGACTTCGTTCCGAAGATCCTAATCAGCATCTTAAGGATTTCCTCAAAATCGTCGATTCCATCGACCTCGATGCTACTACTCGGGAGACCACGTGCTTGCGTCTCTTCCAATTCTCTCTACAGGACCAAGCTAGTAATTGGCTTGAGTGACTTCCCGTCGGCTCCATCTCAAGTTGGGATGATCTCACCACTCATTTCCTTGCCCAATTTTTCCCACCGGGGAGAACTACTAAGCTTAGGAATGAAATCTTGATGTTCCAACAATGTCAAGGTGAATCTCTCTACGAAGCATGGACTCGATTCAAGGACTTACTCCATAGAGTCCCTCATCATGGCATTGATCTTTGGCTTCAAGTCCAACTCTTTTATGATCATGTCAACTTCCCAACTAACCGATCCATTGACCAAGCAGCCGGTGGTAAACTTAGTGATCTCACCGCGGAAGAATCGTGGGGTATAATGTAACACCCTCAGTTCCGAATAGCAGCGGAAGCTAATCGAGGGTATTACTTATTAGCATAAAGTACGCATTACAGAAAACGACTCTACATGAGACGTTTTAAAATACATTATCATTTGAATTTATTCATAATATCAGAGTAGAGGTCCCATAATGTACATAATAAGTTTAAAAGTTTTTCGAATGATAATATGCATAGTCTTCAAAATGCCTATTCCGTGTGCCTTCATTCGCGTGCCAGACATATCTTACGAACCTGAGATAAAACATGCCAAAAAGTCAACACAATGGTTAAGCGAATTCATAGTTTGGAAAACAGTAGTGTACAATATTTTTTAGTATAATTGCAATGTGTACGTTATAGAGATCTATCTCAAGCCTATAACGGTCGGTTTGAGCAATTTATAACTTCGTTTCCGCTGAAGCTACGCGGCGATTCAACTCTTTAATCTGCTCACCGTCTTCATTTTGTGCTTTATCCATAGGGGTGACTTTTTTCTTGAGCACTGGAAAACCGGTTATAGGATCCAAGACAATATCTTCCACACGTGTAAGGCCATCTCGGATATCACTCATATCCAAGATTGTCAGATTAGCTCGTTTTCGAGCATTAACGGTTTCAACTCTTATTGAAGAGATTTACGTTTCAAGACGATGCATTGCCCTTGACAGAAAGTGGACATGATTTTGAAGTGCCGTGACATCTTGTCTCAGGAATCCCATTTCGTATCTTGGGAAGTTTGGAAAAGTATTAGATGGTCCTCCAACTTCGTAGGTAGAGGAAGGGCCCCCAATGATATAAGGCCTTCCCCCTGTAGCGGGAGTAACCGAAACAAGAATTTCAGAGTTTGCTAGAGTAGATGGTGACACTGGTGATGGTGGAGGTGGAGATCCGTTGAGTATGAAATCCGCTTGAAGAGGATCTTCCTCTTCTTCGTCATCATCGGAAATCACTTCCATGTCATCACCATCATCATTTAATATCATATTTTCATCTTCTTCCGGATCTTCGTCCGGGTCATCCTCGAGTTCATTTTCATCAGCTAAATATTCATATGGTTCCTCATCCTCGTCATCCCCATAGTCCACAATATCAAGATAATCATCATCTTGATCCGGTGGATTTTGTACTTTGATAGGAGCCAGAAGTATTTGCTCTTGTTGAGCTGGTATAGCTTGATTTGGAATAATGAGATCATGATTTGGGGATGGTGGTACAGACATAATGTCTGCATAAGAGTATCCATGTTCAGAGTTAGTTAAACGTTCATAGCAATTTAAACAGTGATGTGTCAAATAGTGGGCATGGCACACAGAATATGAAGAATATAATGAGTGTATCGGTAGATAGTAGTTATAGTCTAGGTGTATAATGCACCCTGGTTCTCTATAAATGTAGCTATGGTACCAATCTGTAACACCCTCAGTTCTGAATAGCAGCGGAAGCTAATCGAGGATATTACTTATTAGCACAAAGTACACAATACAGAAAACGACTCTACATGAGACGTCTTAAAATACATTATCATTCGAATTTATTCATAACATCAGAGTAGAGGTCCCATAATGTACATAATAAGTTTAAAAGTTTTTCGAATGATAATATGCATAGTCTTCAAAATGCCTATTCCTTGTGCCTTCATTCGCGTGCCAGACATATCTTACGGACCTGAGATAAAACATGCCGAAAATTCAACACAATGGTTGAGTGAATTCATAGTTTCGAAAACAGTAGTGGACAATAGTTTGTAGTATAATTGCAATGTGTACAATTATCTTCTTGATATATATATATATGTAACTTGCCCCGGGTAAGTATTTTGCCATATACCTAGGTAATTCAAATAAAGTGCGTTTGGTTACCTATCCGGCTAACACAAACGGGATTCGTCAATCCCGATAGGCCTATCCACAATATTTGCGCTCACTCCCAGTGATTAGTGGTCCATGATGTTGGGGACTTTTGGCATAAACAACTTAGGGATGCAATAATACAGTCAAGGCATTCAGTTTGCAAGTAATTGTCCATAATAAAACGTTTTAGCATGTATCTCCCCCAAGTAGTTTATAAAACAGTTAAACAAAAGTTGGGGCTATGAACTCACCGTTGTGATCAGTAGTAGCTTATAGCAATAATAGAGTATTTCGAGACCACGATCTTTAGTAATTACCTACGAAAATATAGTCATTATGTTTTAGTATAGTTTTCAATATAAGTGTACAATTATATGTTAACTTGTTTGCTTATGATGTTGTACATGGATATTAAGTTAAGGTATCCCTTAAGTGTTTGTTTGGCTTATAGCCTTTTTATAAATGACCTCGTACCACCGTTCGGGCTATCAAAATCAAGAGGTCATGTATTAATCGCACGAGGAGCCAGGACACTTTAAATCGTAAATCCACTACTCGTTGATACGATACCCCAAAGAGGCCTCTTTATGATAATGAAATTCCCTACTATTGTAGTACTTATCATTTATAAGTAAGTATTTGACGAGACAAATGTTGTATAAAACATATGTCGTGTTTCGTCAAAGACTATTTGAGTGGTGACGTGATAGTATAAGTTGTGTCGTGAAGCATTTACCATGTGTAAGTGTTGTGATGAAAATAATTTCGGCGTGTCATATTATGATGTTGTGGAATATAATGGTTTAAAAAATAGTTTTTAGATTAATAAATTCATGGTTTTAAATAAGAGTTAAAACTTGTGAAAATGGTATTTCTATAGTTTATATGTCATATAGTCATTTTTTGAAAATCTAGTAAAGTTTCATCTAATGACCAAGTTTTTGAAACAATTTTCTGGTTAACAAACCCAAACTAGCCGTGCAGCTAAGTTACGATTAAATAACTTTGAAACAACAATCATGGTCATATCTAGTGGCTATATTTAAGTTAAAATAGCTTAAGACATCAACCTTGGCTAAACCTTGGCTTGGTTTTGGTCTTAAAGAATCAAAATACAACAAAGTTTCCTTAACCATGGCTGTTTTTTAGTCAACAACAGGTCCGTTTAGTTTTTGCTATCTTTAAGACTTTTAGTTCACTTTCTGCTTATGTGCGCACAATTTTTGTAGAAAATTTCATTCCGAGCAACGTTCGTGTTTTACACTTTTGCTGACTCGGAATAGAAAAGGGTTTAAATTGCGTCTTAAAATCGTTTCAGTAGACTTTTGACTTAATAACCAATTTTCATCTAGTCATCTTCTTTTAACCATAACTTTTTATCTATAAGTCCATTTCAAGAGGTTCAAAAGCTCAAATTCTAGTTTTTACTTCCTCTAACAACTTCTTAAACTTAATCTAGTCAAAAGTTTATGATTTTTATGTTAAAACTCATGATAATTCACTAGTTTCTTACTAGTTATCTTAATGAGTTTCTCCACTAGTTTTTACCCAACAATTTTATGTACAACATCAAGCAAGCCTTATTACATGTACTACTTATATCAAATTACATCAAATAATTATAAATATCATTACAACCATATTGAATGACAAGAAATTTAAACAAACTTCTTACAAGACTTAGGTTGAATGGTCACAAAAACAATCAAGCCTAAACCCCTTTCAATCTTCAACCCTTGTCTTCAACCTCTTAACCCAAGCTGTTGGAATTCTTGATTTGATGAGACAAAGTAAATAAAAGAATGAAACAAAGGGACTTAAAGTGACAAAGATGAAAGCTACAAAAAGATGGAGGGACTTGCTTGCAAAAGAAGATTTATTTATTAGTCCTTCGTAGTATATTGTAAACCCTAATCCTCTAGTATATAAAGAGGACATGGGGTGTAGGTTTTGATCAATTAATTCTTCCATAATGTAGACTTCTAGTAAAGGTGTGTGTGTGTGTGTCTAGGGCGTAGGTCTTGTAAACTCCTAGACCAGGTGATAGTCGACTTGTAGTGTTTAGCCCCAAGGATCGTTGATCCCTGTTGTATAACCGTCTTAGAGTTGATCGTCTAGGATTGGGGCTGTGGATATGTTTTATAGAACACATGATGATGGCGATACCTTGATATAATAACAATGAAAGTTCTTTATTCCGCTGTGCATACATATTATTGTTCATTGTTATTTGTGCTTATTGATAATCCTAGATAAGGTCTAAACAACCTCGAGCATCGATTCTAACATGTGGTATCAGAGCGGGTTGCTCTTGATATCTGGGATTTAGCAAGGTTTCTTGAAGAAGGAGAAAAATTCGCTGTTAGTTAAAAATTCGAATCTGAAAATTTTTCGAAAAGCTTCTACTTGACTGTTTTTTAACGATCATAACTTTTTCGTTAACCGTTGGATCATGACGACATTTTCGGTGGAAGTTCTATATATATCAATCTAACTTTTCACTAGAGGGATCATCAATTGGAGCTTTCAGTAAAAAGTTATTTAATGTCGAAGTTGGCTACAGAGGGAGTTTTTGAAAGACGAATTTTAGGGTTTTTATGATCTCAAATTCTTTGATTTCGTGCATACTTGTTCTAAATTCATAATGGAAGTTGGTTATATTATTTTTGATTCCCTAATCTCGTGTTATTAAGTAAGCAGGTTTGGATATTTATGCGATTTGTTTAACTGTTTGGCAAGATTAAATTGTTAGGGTTTTTGTGATAACCTAACTTAGAATCAGTTGGTGGGCTTCAAGATGTAAGCCAATCTGTGATGGAGGTTATGTGATAATGCATTGCATGGTGGATACAGGCTGGCTAGATGCGCTTAAGCTCACATCTGTTAAAGTGGTTCTGAGTTGCGAATGGAGAAGGTTTAGCTACAATTTGTTTCATCTCTGGAGGAGAGATGTAGTAATTTTGTGGTTAGCAATTAGAAGTGATTAGTAATGTTGGTGAATGTTAGGGTTTGAAACTAAATGGGTTATTACCACTGATAGTTTTTCATGTTTCCACTGCTTGTGTTATAGATTATCAGTTACCACTGCTCCATGATACGGTTTCCACTGATATCATTCACTCGTTACCACTGTTACTATATCCGTTACCACTGCTCCACATTATTACCACTGCTATGCTACGTGGTTACAAACTGAGATCACTCGTGTCACTGCTAGTTATGAGATACTACTGCTAGTTTATCTTCTGCTGGAATAATGGTATGTGCTATACTGCTCGACAATGTTTGATATTGAATGAAGTGAAAATGCTTGCATGGAATTCGTATATCAGTATTGGATTTCATGTTGAGTCATACGGGTATGACATATTTGACCATAGTAAGTGTTCATGATGATTTGATATTAAATACTGTTCGTATACTGGATGGATATACATGCATGATCATACGCATGGGATGATATGTTTATGTATATGATTATTTTTAAAGTTGGTCATGCTCACATGGGTCAGTAGCTATTTCACTTTGGGCAATTCTTTTATATGATTCCATTATATTCAATATTTTAATGATATGTTTGGTGTTAAGGTGAATTCGAGTGTATTGGATTTTTGGCGACACACACAGAAGGTTATTGGTTCACACACACAAGGAGTTTGGATTTTTGTTCTTAAACGTCAAAAGGCTCGTTTTTGGTTTTATTGAAAAAATGATTACGAAGAAGGTTAAATATCATTAATTTGATGTTGTAGTTGAGTTTCACAGGTTCGTGTTCTTATCATATCTCAAAGTGGGTGTTACACTTTGGAGATAACTTGTTCGTGCTTAAAGGATGTTGACGAAGACTTGCAAAATCTAGTTTTCATAGGTCAAGGGGTGGATGGATGAAGACCTAGTTAACTATCACTTAAAGGAGTTACATTGTAGTGCTCAGTGTCTCATTGAAGATGAGGATTTTGTCAAGTGGTTGCGATCTACTTATATTTTTGGTTGTGGTATAAGCTCAACGTCACGTGGATAGTACAGGACATAAGACACAAGTTTGGGTTATTTTACTTCTTCATCAAATTGGTTATATTTGGTTCTCTTCACAAGTGATCATTACAAGGAGCTTACAGATTTATCATTTGATGTTCATGCACCACTCAAGGGGAAGTTTCTACTGCTTACATTCCCTATTTGGATAATAACAAAAAGGGGAAGAGATGTTGGAGTGGCGTGGCATGGATTAAGGGGAAGACAAAGGAAGACAAGATTGGTTTCATTTGTTTATTTTCTCATACACGACTTTGTTTATTTTGTCATCATCAAATAGGGGAAGATTGTTGGGATTCTTGATTTGATGAGACAAAGTAAATAGAAGAATGAAACAAAGGGACTTAAAGTGACAAAGATGAAAGCTACAAAAAGATGGAGGGACTTGCTTGCAAAAGAAGATTTATTTATTAGTCCTTCGTAGTATCTTGTAAACCCTAATCCTCTAGTATATAAAGAGGACATGGGGTGTAGGTTTTGATCAATTAAGTCTTCCATAATGTAGACGTCTAGTAAAGGTGTGTGTGTGTCTAGGGCATAGGTCTTGTAAACGCCTAGACTAGGTGATAGTCGACATGTAATGTTTAGCCCCAAGGATCGTTGATCCCTGTAGTATAACCGTCTTAGAGTTGATCGTCTAGGATTGGGGTTGTGGATGTGTTTTATAGAACACATGATAATGGCGACACCTTGATATAATAACAATGAAAGTTCTTTATTCCGCTGTGCATACATATTATTGTTCATTGTTATTTGTGCTTATTGATAATCCTAGATAAGGTCTAAACAACCTCGAGTATCGATTCTAACACAAGCTTACAAACCCTTTTACCCTTGCAATAACCTTCTTTAATTCAGCCCTAACCTTCTTGTATAGCTCTTATTTCACCCTTGATATCAACAAAATTACCCTAGGATCATGTCGGAACCAACTCTAGCTCCATCTTCTTAGTGATTCTTGAAGTACAAAACAAAGTTAGAATTGGTGTTTTGGTGATTAAAGTGGACGGCAATGGAGAGGAGGGGAGAGGGTTTGTGTGTGATTTTGCATGTAAAATGATAGGATTGATGAGTTAAGTTAAGTGGGGGGACAAAAGGTGGTGTGTAAGAATGCATGTGTGTTGAGAGAAAGCCACATGTCTTGTGATGAGTCATTTGCACGCCACCTCACTCTTGAGGTGGTAGTGCATGTGTTATTTTGCTATCATTTGGTTTATGAGGTGTAGTTTGGTTCCGGTAATTACTAATGTTAAGCCCTTAAGTCACGAAACTTAAAACCGGGTAACGTAAAAATATAATACTTCCAAAAATGTTAAAACTTATCAATATACTCTAACTAGGTCTACTGAAAGTATGATAAGTCTAATATGGTGTTTCGATGTTGTTAAAACCTAATAACGTAGGTTCGGGCACGCGTATTACTTAAAGGTAAAATGTGTACCTAAAATAGGCAAAGTGGCAATAATTCATATGAATTATGACTAGTGGTCAAACTAAAGTATTTTTTAACACATAGACTTTTCCTAGTCTTGTGTTGGTTGTGAGGATAATTTACACTATTTAATTTTTGAGATTACTTATATAAATAATTAAAAGGAATTTATATAACGTAAAAGAGTAAAATATGGACCTGAAATATGCGAGGTGCTACAGCCTTCCCCCGTTACGGAAATCATGTCCTCATGATTTAGTTTGATGTACTCGAGAAGAGATGCGGATATTTCTGTCGCATTTGGTCCTCTCTTTCCCAGGTGTATTCAGGCCCTCGGCGAGAATTCCAACGTACTTTAACAATGCGGATTCGGCTTTGTTTCAACTGTTTGACCTCACGGTCCATTATTTCAATAGGTTTCTCAATAAAATGTAGCTTGTCATCAAGCTTAATTGTGACAACTCGTAATTTCAGGTCACTTTACAAACTTTAAAAATTTACTATTCATCTCGGGAAATCACTATTCATGATTCACTATTCATCACTTTTCGTAAACTAGGTTTACGAGTATCAAATACGCGTAACCGTAATGGTTTAGCTGCGTATTCATGAAAAATCATTGAGGACATTTCATATAGACTAGATTTAGTCTACATATCATTAGTAACATCATCATCATATTAGTTCATGCATGGATTTGCATATTTTATTAAACGTGTATTTTTCTATTAAATAAACGCTATCGCGTAATCATTTATTTTGCTCAATTGATCCGACACTTCCGACAAATTGTTCTAATATATTTTTATACTCATTTTAATGCTATAAAAATTATATTATTAGTTTAACCGATGTTTTGAATTTATTTTGTATATATATTGTTATATATATATATTTACGGCGGTTTACGTAATTTCGATACGATAATTATTTATTCACCCAATACTTGCGAGAAGTGCATTTTTATAAGTATTATATTTTTATGTTACTCGGTTTTAAGTTTCTTGACTTAAAGACTTAACGTTAGTAATTACCAGGATCAAACTATATCCATTGATTACTAAACTATTAACAAAACAATGATAGTCTTACACAATACACCACATGTGCTACGCCTAATATACATGAACACAAGTTTAATATTTTACATTATAACTTAAAATGATAATATTGCATGATAATTAAATGATAATCTTATTTATAATAAAGTATAAACTTGCATACATGATCTATCAAAGTTTATACACGTGCCCTTGTCAAGAAATATTCCAACATGCATTTTATAGACTTCACACACGTATCCTTATATTGCTCTTCAAATAACACGCGTTTCTATCCAATCAAACGCGTCACCCATTCATGCATGTAGAGAAACTAATATATAATGCATAGGATATAAATTTCACCTATTACAAGCTTTGTTTGATATATGTAATACGTACATGCGTTACGTTCTTGTCATCCAACTTGCAAGCCATAACATTGCCCATTCAACTACCTATATGGTCATACGTGATAGACCAATCTTTCTAAATGATGTCAAGTCATACGCTAGTCTTCTTTTAAATTCTCAAGGTCGCGTCTAGGGAGGTCTACGTTCGAGGGTTGCTTTTAAGATATTTCTTGTGCTCGTTCTTGTACTCATGCTTTACTTGTTAAGGTGAGTTTCATAGCCCCTACTTTTAATTGTTTTGAATTACTTTTGGGGGAGATACATGCTCAACTACTATCATGACAATCACGATTATTTGCAAACTATGTGTTTATCTAAACTGAATGTTTAGTCATACGAAGTAACAGTATTGCCATACTTAGATTTTCTATATCATAGACCATTGAGCTAACTGGCTTGGTATGATCACGATCTAACGGACTTGGATGATATTGAACTAACGGACTTGGTATAATGTTAAACTAACGGACTTGGTACAATCATGAACTAACGGACGTGGAACTATGATCATAATTGTTTCAAAACCGAATATTGTACTATATCAATTGTTCTTGTTTGCGTGCTATAGTTCTACGTCGAATAATGTGCTATGTCAGTTGACTACTGATACATTGAGTCATGTACTATTGATTATGTGCTATGGTTCTACGTCGAGTTAGGTACTATTGTGAATTCATTTAACATCATGTGCTTGAACATAAACTATACACTTTTTGGCAGTGGATTGTGAACACACAGGTTGCAAGTTTTGTATGGGCGGAACTTGGAACTGAGTGGATTTACAATGCCTTTGCTGCATAAACGATTTTGAAAGGCTTTACATTTCAACACAAACTCTATGATCTCACTCAACCTTTGTGTTGACACTTTTAGCGTGTTTTATCTCAGGTATCTAAGGCATACACTTCATGGAATGCATGTGGACTTATCATAGAGTCGTGGTGACGACGCGTCTCACATGGGATTTATATACTTTAAAAACATCATTTGGCTTGTAACAAACTTATTTCCTCACAAGTTGATTTTCATTTGGGACCTACACTTTGTAAACTCTGATTATTTTATTAAATCAAATGATGTATTTTCCAAACGACACTTTAGGTCGTTCAATATAACTGAGATTATGATGCTATGACAGTCAACCCCCAGGAATTCCATTCCGCTGCAAAACAGGTAATTTGGGGGTGTGACATTAATCTCATCTAGTGGAATGACAAGGCTTTCATCGGATAGACATTTCTTAAGGTTTGACACATGGAAAGTGTTATGGATTCCACGTAATTCTTGAGGTAGCTCGAGTTTGTACGCTACCGGACCAACTCTTTCTAGGATTCTGAATGGTCCAGTATATCGTGGACTTAGTTTCCCACGTTTTCCAAAACGGGGTTACGCCTTTCCAAGGCGAGACTTTCAGCATAACCCTATCTCCAATTTGAAATTCCAAGGGTTTTTGCCTAGTATCAGCGTAGCTTTTCTGGGGATCTCTAGCAGCTTGTAGTCTGCTTCTGATCTAAATAATCTTTTTAGTTTTGTCCTGTACAATTTCTGGGCCGGTGAGTTGAACATCGCCAACCTCATTCCATCATACGGGTGATCGACACTTTCGACCATACAATGCTTCGTACGGTGATGATTTAAGACTGGAATGATAGCTATTGTTGTAAGAGAATTCGACTAATGGTAAATGATAGCCCCAGCTTTTACCAAAATCGATAATAGAATCTCTTAGCATATCTTCCAAGGTTTGTATGGTTCTTTCGCTTTGACTGTCAATTTGCGGATGATAGGCAGTACTCATGTCTAGTTTAGTTCCAAAAGCTTTCTGAAGTGACTGCCAAAAATTTGAAGTAAATCTGCTATCTCTATCTGAGATAATCGAAATTGGTACACCGTGTCTAGAAACTATTTCCTTGATGTACAGCTTGGTCAGCTGATCCATATCATAAGTTTCTTTGATTGGAATAAAATGAGCAGATTTTGTTAAATGGTCTACAATTACCCAAATGGCGTCAAAACCGCTCAGTGTTCTGGGTAATTTGTACCAAAATCCATCGTGATTCTTTCCTATTTCCACATAGGAATCTCGGGTTGTTGTAGTAATCCGGATGGTTTTTGACACTCGGCCTTGACCTTAGAACATGTCAGGCACTTACCAACATATTTAGCAATATCGGCCTTCATGTTAGGCCACCAATATAGCTTTTTGAGATCATGATACATTTTGTCAGACCCCGGATGAATGGAGTACTTTGACTTATGCGATTCATGCATAATCAAATCTCGTACACCTCCATAGAGTGGTATCCAACTTCTGTATTTGAAGCATAACGTTCCATCAGAATGCTTTACAAAACAGTTTTTGTTCTCAAACATACCATAGAGATTCTTTTTGGGTCGGTTTTCTTCTTTGAGAGCTTCAATTTGTGCAGCAAGGATTTGTGAGGGTAGTGGTGATACGATCATCATTCCCAATGATCTAACCTTTAGAGGTTTGAGTCGTTCTTTTCTACTAAGAGCATCTGCCACGACGTTTGCTTTACTCGGGTGATAATGAATTTCACAGTCGTAATCACTAAATAATTCTAACCAGCGGCGTTGTCTCATGTTTAGATCTTTCTGATCCAGAATGTGTTGCAAGCTTTTGTGATCTGTGTATACTATACACTTTGTGCTGTAGAGATAATGTCTCCAGATTCGAAGAGCAAAAACGACTTACCCTAACTCTAAGTCATGAGTGCTGTAGTTTTTCTCGTGCTTTTTGTTGTCGTGAGGTGTAAGCTATCACCTTCTGTCTTTACGTTAACACTGCTCCCAAACCTTTATACGAAGCATCACAGTACACAACAAAATCTTCGTTGCCCTCAGGTAACGCTAAGATAGGTGCACTGCATAATTTCTCCTTTATAAATTGAAACGCTTCTTCTTCTTTTTCGCCCCAATCGAATTTCACATTCTTTTGAGTCAATTTAGTTAAAGGATTTGCTATCTTGGAAAAACCTTCAATGAATCTACGGTAATATCCAGCAAGTCCTAAAAATTGACGTATTTCCGTTGGATTTGTAGGGGCAGCCCAAGTCTTTATGGAATCTATCTTGGCGGGATCCACATGAATTCCATGACTATTAATTACGTGGCCCAAGAATTGCACACTTGAGATCCAAAATTCACATTTTGAGAATTTAGCGTACAACTTCTCATTCTTGAGTAACTCTAGGATCAGCTTGAGATGTCTTTCATGTTCTTCTTTACTCTTAGAGTAAATTAGAATATCATCTATGAACACAATCACAAACTTATCCAAATATGGTCTACACACTCGATTCATTAGATCCATGAATACTGCTGGAGCATTAGTTAAACCAAATGGCATAACTTGAAACTCATAGTGACCATATCGAGTCCTGAACGCCGTTTTCGGAATATCCTCTTTTCGAACTCTAAGTTGGTGATATCCTGATCGCAAATCGATCTTGGAGTATACGCTTGAACCTTGGAGTTGATCGAAAAGATCATCGATTCTTGGAAGTGGGTATCGGTTCTTTACAGTTAGTTTATTTAACTCCCTGTAATCAATGCACATTCTGAAGGATCCATCCTTCTTTTTAACAAATAGGACTGGAGCTCCCCATGGTGATGAACTTAGTCGAATAAAACCTTTATCCGTAAGTTCTTGCAATTGGTTAGATAACTCTTGCAATTCTGAAGGGGCTAAGCGATAGGGTGCTCGAGCAACTGGTGCGGCACCTGGCACCAATTTGATTTGGAACTCCACTTGTCTAGGTGGTGGAAGTCCGGGTAAGTCTTCAGGAAATACTTCAGGATAATCACATACAATAGGTACATCTTCGAGTCGTTTCTCCTCTAACTTTTTCTCCGTTATATGGGCTAAGAAGACATAACATCCCTACTTGATGTACTTTTGAGTTTTAATGCAAGAAATGATGTTCAGGAAAGTTCCACTTCGATCTCCTCGGATAACCAACGTTTCATTATCGATAGGAATATGTACAACTTTCTCGCCACAGATGATATTTGCATTTTGTTGCGATAACCATTCCATACCAATTATAACGTCGAAACTTCCGAGTTCTATTGGAATGAGGTCTATTTTGAATGGATGACCTACAAGTTTAGTGTACAGTTTTGAAGTACAATGTTGGTGGTTACAAGATTCCCATTTGCTAACTCAATGGTAAAGGCGGTGCCTAACGTAGTGGGTGCAATATCAAGTAAAGATGCAAATGCAGTAGATATAAAACTTTTATCAGCACCCGAATCAAATAAGATTTTAGCATAATGGTTATTGAGTAGAAACGTACCTGTAACCACATTCAGATCCTGTTGTGCATCTTTATCACCCAATACATACGCCTACCACGAGCTACACCTTCTTGTTGACCATTGTTTCGGGGACATTGTCTCTTGATGTGTCCACGTTCTCCACACCCAAAACAAGTCAATACTGGTTGGGTGTTGGCACCAGTAGCAAGCCCCATCCCTCTGCAGTCCTTGGTTTGATGCCCTGTCTTTTGACAATTCTTGCATCTAACGGTGCAAGGGCCTTCATGATGTAACTTGCATCTATAACACAAAGGAGCATTTCCTTGATAACCTCCTCCTTCAGCTGGTACAACAACAGCAGCAACAGTACCTCTGGCATTTTCTTGCCTACGGTTTTGCTGGTTGTGGTGGTTTGTGTTTTGGTTTTGTTGGTTGGGATTATTGTTGTTACCCTTTCGGTTATCATTCCACATTCTCTTGTTGTTGTTGTGGGTATTGTTATTGGGATGGTTGTTGTTGTTATTGTTGCGGTTGAGGTTAATGTCATGAATCAGAATAGTTCCTACTCTAATCACTTGATCCATAAGTCTACGAGCCATTCCCATTGCATCATCTATCGTTTTTGGATCAAATGAGGTCACATTTCCCTGTATAGGTTGTGGAAGTCCCCACATGTACCTCTCCAGCAACTTCTCATTGGTTGGAACCATTTTTGGACATAAGATTGCCAATTCATTGAATTGACGATTGTATGTGGTGATATCTGTGCCCTTAACTATGTGGTTCCAGAATTCAATTTCCAACTTCTGTACCTCGTTACGAGGACAATATTGTTTGATCATCATTGTTTTGAGTTCGACCCCGGAAATTTTGTAGGCATTTGCGATGCCAATTGGTTGAACTACAGAATTCCACCAGGATAATGCTTCATCCATTAGAGTACTAGTGTCGTATTTGACCTTGCAGTCTTCAGTGGTGTTGCTAATCAGGAATACAGATTCAGATCTCTCAAACCATCGGGTTAACCCTACAGCTCCTTCAATGCCTTTAAAATTTGTAGGTTGGCATTTCATGAATTCGCTGTATGAGCAGCCCTTTGGCATTGGTTCGGCATTTTTTCTTTCGGCACCAATAGTTGGTCCCGTAGCATTAGAACCTCCTGCTCCAACATTAGTTGCAGCGGCCCTAGCGGTTGCAAGTGCCTCGGCAACAACGGTAGTTTTTGCGGCTTCAGCAGCCTCAGCGGCTGTGGCAGCATTTGTAGCTGCAGTTGCCCGTTCAGCTCTAAGTGCGTCAGCCACTTTATCAGCAACCATTTTATCAATAGCAGATTTTCTTTTCGTTTTAGGTGGCATGATTCTATCAATTAAACAAGAGATGTTGAATAAGTATGATGTTGGATAATAAGCACGATTAGAAATGATAGAAGAACAACGTTGGAAATTAAATCACAACACAAGACGAGATAGATTTATACAACAAAAGTTACATTCATATATAGTTAATCAGTTAGATCGGAGTTACAAAATCGAAACCCATGACAGGTTTCTTCAAAATTTACTGACGAAACTATCAGTCAGCAATTTCATTGTTTACTAGCTATTACATAATCTACTAACTCTTTTACCTATTATAACAACACTAGTCTTTCAAGAGTCCGGAGATTAATGCGGCTCGGGCTGATTGTTATTCCCGTGAGCAGCAAAACACATCAATGGCGTCATTAGGGCGAAACTCCCTAGAGCCCCTCAGTTCTTGAAACATGAACCGCATTTCTGCCCGTACGTTATAGAGATCGATCTCAAGCCTATAACGGTCGGTTTGAGCAATTTATAACTTCGTTTCCGCTGAAGCTACGCGACGATTCAACTCTTTAATCTGCTCACCGTCTTCATTTTGTGCTTTATCCATACGGGTGACTTTGTTCTTAAGCACTGGAAAACCGGTAATAGGATCCAAGACAATATCTTCCACACGTGTAAGGCCATCTCGGATATCACTCATATCCAAGATTGTTAGATCAGCTCGTTTTCGAGCATTAACGGTTTCAACTCTTATTGAAGAGATTTCCGTTTCACGACAATGCATTGCCCTTGACAGAAAGTGGACATGATTTTGAAGTGCCGTGACATCTTGTCTCAGGAATCCCATTTCGTACCTTGGGAAGTTTGGAAAAGTATTAGATGGTCCTCCAACTTCGTAGGTAGAGGAAGGGCCCCCAATGATATAAGGCCTTCCCCCTGTAGCGGGAGTAACCGAAACAAGAATTTCAGAGTTTGCTGGAGTAGATGGTGACACTGGTGATGGTGGAGGTGGAGATCCGTTGAGTATGACATTCGCTTGAAGAGGATCTTCCTCTTCTTCGTCATCATCGGAAATCACTTCCATGTCGTCATCATCATCATTTAAGATCATATTTTCATCTTCTTCCAGATCTTCGTCCGGGTCATCCTCGGGTTCATTTTGATCACCTAAATATTCATATGGTTCCTCATCCTCGTTATCCCCATAGTCCACAATATCAAGATAATCATCATCTTGATCCGGGGGATTTTGTACTTTGATAGGAGCCAGAAGTATTTGCTCTTGTTGAGCTGGTATAGCTTGATTTAGAATAATGAGATCATGATCTGGGGATGGTGGTGCAGACATAATGTCTGCATAAGAGTATCCATGTTCAGAGTTAGTTAAACGTTCATAGCAATTTAAACAGTGATGTGTCAAATAGTGGGCATGGCACACGGAATATGAAGACTATAATGAGTGTATCGGTAGATAGTAGTTATAGTCTAGGTGTATAATGCACTCTGGTTCTCTATAAATGTAGCTCTGATACCAATCTGTAACACCCTCAGTTCTGAATAGCAGCGGAAGCTAATCGAGGATATTACTTATTAGCACAAAGTACACATTACAGAAAACGACTCTACATGAGACGTCTTAAAATACATTATCATTCGAATTTATTCATGACATCAGAGTAGATGTCCCATAATGTACATAATAAGTTTAAAAGTTTTTCGAATGATAATATGCATAGTCTTCAAAATGCCTATTCCTTGTGCCTTCATTCGCGTGCCAGACATATCTTACGGACCTGAGATAAAACATGCCGAAAATTTAACACAATGGTTGAGTGAATTCATAGTTTTGAAAACAGTAGTGGACAATAGTTTGTAGTATAATTGCAATGTGTACAATTATATTCTTGATATATATATATGTAACTTGCCCCGGGTAGGCATTTTGCCATATACCTAGGTAATTCAAATAAAGTGCGTTTGGTTACCGATCCGGCTAACACAAACGGGATTCGTCAATCCCGATAGGCCTATCCACAATATTTGCGCTCACTCCCAGTGATTAGTGGTCCATGATGTTGGGGACTTTTGGCATAAACAACTTAGGCATGCAATAATACAGTCAAGGCATTCAGTTTGCAAGTAATTGTCCATAATAAAATGTTTTAGCATGTATCTCCCCCAAGTAGTTTATAAAACAGTTAAAGAAAAGTTGGGGCTATAAACTCACCGTTGTGATCAGTAGTAGCTTATAGCAATAACAGAGTATGTCGAGACCACGATCTTTAGTAATTACCTACGAAAATATAGTCATTATGTTTTAGTATAGTTTTCAATATAAGTGTACAATTATATGTAACTTGTTTGCTTATGATGTTGTACATGGATATTAAGTTAAGGTATCCCTTAAGTGTTTGTTTGGCTTATAGCCTTTTTATAAATGACCTCGTACCACCGTTCGGGCTATCAAAATCAAGAGGTCATGTATTAATCGCACGAGGATCCAGGACACTGTAAATCGTAAATCCACAACTCGTCGATACGATACCCCGAAGAGGCCTCTTTATGATAATGAAATTCCCTACTATTGTAGTACTTATCATTTATAAGTAAGTATTTGACGAGACAAATGTTGTATAAAACATATGTCGTGTTTCGTCAAACACTATTTGAGTGGTGACGTAATAGTATAAGTTGTGTCGTGAAGCATTTACTATGTGTAAGTGTTGTGATGAAAATAATTTCAGCGTGTCATATTATGATGTTGTGGAATATAAAGGTTTCAAAAATAGTTTTTAGATTAATAAATTCATGGTTTTAAATAAGAGTTAAAACTTGTGAAAATGGTATGTATATAGTTTATATGTCATATAGTCATTTTGTCAAAATCTAGTAAAGTTTCATCTAATGACCAAGTTTTTGAAACAATTTTCGGGTTAACAAACCCAAACTAGCCGTGCGGCTAAGTTATGATTAAAAAACTTTGAAACAACAATCATGGTCATATCTAGTGGCTATATTTATGTTAAAATAGCTTGAGACATCAGCCTTGGCTTAACCTTGGCTTATTTTTGGTCTTAAAGAATCAAAATACAACCAAGTTTCCTTAACCATGGCTCTTTTTTAGTCAACAACAAGTCCGTTTAGTTTTTGCTGTTTTTAAGACTTTTCGTTCACTTTCTGCTTATCTGCACCTATGTTTTGTAGAAAATTTCTTTCCGAGCAACTTTCGTGTTTTACACTTTTGCTGATTCGGACAAGAAAAGGTTAAATTGCGTTTTAAAATCGTTTCAGAAGACTTTTGACTTAATAACCAATTTTTATCTAGTCATCTTCTTTTAACCATAACTTTTTATCTATAAGTCCATTTCAAGTGATTCAAAAGCTCAAATTCTAGTTCTTACTTCCTCTAACAACTTCTTAAGCTTAATCTAATCCAAAGTTTATGATTTTTATGTTAAAACTCATGATAATTCACTAGTTTCTTACTAATTATCTTAATGAGTTTCTATACTAGTTTTTACCCATCAATTTTATGTACAACATCAAGCAAGCCTTATTACATGTGCTACTTATATCAATTTACATCAAATAATTATAAATTTCATTACAACCAAATTGAATGACAAGAAATTTAAACAAACTTCTTACAAGACTTAGGTTGAATGGTCACAAGAACAATCAAGCCTAAACCCCTTTCAATCTTCAACCCTTGTCTTCAACCTCTTAACCCACGCTTACAAACCCTTTTACCCTTGCAATAACCTTCTTTAATTCAGCCCTAACCTTCTTGTGTAGCTCTTATTTCACCCTTGATATCAACAAAATAACCCTAGGATCATATAGGAACCAACTCTAGCTCCATCTTCTTAGTGATTCTTGAAGTACAAAACAAAGTAAGAATTGGTGTTTTGGTGATTAAAGTGGACGGCAATGGAGAGGAGGGGAGAGGGTTTGTGTGTGATTTTGCATGTAAAATGATAAGATTGATTAGTTAACTTAAGTGGGGGGACAAAAGGTGGTGTGTAAGAATGCATGTGTGTTGAGAGAAAGCCACATGGCTTGTGATGAGTCATTTGCACGCCACCTCACTCTTGAGGTGGTAGTGCATGTGTTATTTTGCTATCATTTGGTTTATGAGGTGTAGTTTGGTCCCGGTAATTACTAATGTTAAGCCCTTAAGTCACGAAACATAAAACCGGGTAACGTAAAAATATAATACTTCCAAAAATGTTAAAACTTATCAATATACTCCAACTAGGTCTACTAAAAGTATGATAAGTCTAATATGGTGTTTCGATGTTGTTAAAACCTAATAACGTAGGTTCGGGCACGCGTATTACTTAAAGGTTAAATGTGTACCTAAAATTGGCAAAGTGGCAATAATTCAAATGAATTATGACTAGTGGTGAAACTAAAGTATTTTTGAACACATAGACTTTTCCTAGTCTTGTGTTGGTTGTGAGGATAATTTACACTATTTAATTTTTGAGATTACTTATATAAATAATTAAAAGGAATTTATATAACGTAAAATAGTAAAATATAGATCTGAAATATGCGAGGTGCTACATATAATAGAGGACCTTGCTCTCTATGACAACGAAAGTTGGAATGACCCCCGTGTGTTGCCCAAAACCGTAAAGGCAATCTCCTTGCCTCCCATTGACTCACAACCTTCTGACCGTAGGATGCTCGAGCTTGAAGATCAAGTCAAATTCTTAATGAGCTCCTACAAAAATCCTAAATCTTCACATCAAGTGAACAAAATCACTCTACCTTGTGAGTTGTGTAGTGGTCCCCATGACACTCGTGATTGCACAAGACTCCCCGAACAAGCTTTTGCGGTCTACGCCTCAACGCGTACCGACAGAGCGGGAGAGAAGTGGTACACTTTCAAGCCCGAACAAAACAACTTAGGAAACTCCTATAACCCCTCATGGAGGAATCACCCTAACCTTAAGTGGAATCAAAATTCAAACCCACCCCAAAGCTCATCTAGTCCACCCAATAGGTTCAACCCTCCAAACACCGGAAACCCCACTAGTCTTGAGGCAATTGCGTCTAGAGTCATGTCATTTCAAGAAAGTCGATTGACTAAGCTTGAAGCCGATTTCAGGAAACGACAAGGCGAGATGACAAACAAGCTTGACGCCCTCTTAAAAGCCTTCAATGACCGGGAAATTGGAGCACTCCCAAGTGATACTATAAATAACCCAAAAGTGAAATCGATTTCATCGACTTCATGTTCTTGTTCACCATGGGAGAGTGCACATCCATGCCCCTCACACCCAAAGGTCCACTCGGTAGATGCTATCAACAAGGGTTCCAAGTGATCCCAAATGAGGTACCAAGGCCCCGCACCATTGTTACAACCCACACTTGAGAAACCCGTCAACCAAGAACCCAAACCTAATCTAGAGGAGGAGTACAAGGAACTCCACCAAGAAAAACCTGTTCTTGAAGTCTTAGCTCATGCACCTTATTACAATGCTTTATAAGAAAAATATGAGCAAGAACTAAAACTAGGAAAACATGGGTCCGCTTTTGTGCAAAATAATTTACCTAAGAAGTTAGATGATCCTGGGCTATTCACTCTTCCGTGTAGGCTCAGAACCTCCAAACCTCTCGATGCTCTAGCCGAATTAGGATCATGCATCAATCTTGTTCCGTTGTCCCTCCATAGAAGCCTTAACTTAGGTAAGATAGAACCAACAGAAACCATCTTAGGTCTTGCGGACGGTAGTATTGCATATCCGGTAGGGATAATAAAAGACATGGTAGTACACGTAGGAGAATTGACTCTTTTGGCGGATTTCCATGTGCTAGACATGAATAAGGACTTGACATGCCCATTTTTAGTAGGAAGGGGATTCTTAGCTACCGCTAGTGCCATCATTGACTGTAAGATGTCTAAAATAGTGGTAGGAAAAGGGAGTGCTAGGTCAATTTACGATGTCAAAAAGCATATTTACTACAAGGAAAAGGAAATCCCCCATGAGATTAGGTTGGATAGAACGCTATCTAGATATGGACCTTGGATTAATAAAGACTTCATAGGTCCCCAACGACCTTTGGTTTTTGCTGGGGAATCGGTGTCGTGGTGGTGCTACGAGATGGCGATTTATTGTATTCTTGATGAAGCCTTTGCTAGTAAAGTAACCTTCCATGAAAAAGAATTGGCTAGGGACATGGAAGTGAACCCATTCGAGGATGCCTTAGTGTTTAGGAAGATGACCGAGTTCCTAGGAAGCTTGCCCGTTACCCTTGTCATGAATAAGTGGAAAGTTGATAGCGATAAGCCTAAGCATAAGTGGAATTGGGATAGACCGCCTAGTGATGGTAATGGAGAGTGGCACATTAGGATAACGATCTATGACCCCGATGGAGAGAAGTTTGAAAAGGCATACCGAACTAAGCGTACCACTAGGAACTTAAATGATAAGTTTGATCCTTATGACATTCTTGAGGATAAGCTTACTTATATAGGTACGTAGGGGCACGACTTCGAGTCTAGCTACAAGACTCATAAATAAAGAAAAGCGCTTCGTGGGAGGAAACCCATGCTTAATTGTTTTCCTATTTGTGTGTCGTATATCTTTTATTGATTGTTTATTCTCATGTTTGAATTTGTAAAAATGCTTTATTTTGTCTTTAAGCTCATCTTAATTACATATAAAGGTATTTTACAAAAGGGATAAGTGTAGGGAGGATTACACATGTTTTCAAAAAGAACGTGAACATGAGAATTACGATTATTGAAAAGATATACATGTGTGTTTGTTTGAGTCAAATGCTTGTATCGAGTCATAATGGATGTTTTGCAGGAAATTTTTCCAGATTCTAAAGATATAAATTTTCCAAAATTTTTCCAGAAAATCGCAGACCAGTTTCTGTCAAGATAACCTGACGGCGTGAGGGTCGCAACCTGAAGGCGTCAGGAGGAGTGGAAAAAGCTTACTACTTTTTCTAGTTTTCTGTGCTACTTATAATTTTTTGGAATATTCCAGGTCTTAATTTTCCAGAAAATCTGTAAACATCCATTCCACAAGCATTATATCCTATTTTAGTAGAGTCATATATATATATATTGTTACCGCCGATTTTACACGAAGGTTTCATTTGTTTTCTTCAAGTGTGCAGTTTTATTTATCAAGAAGAAGATACATAAGATTTGATGGAGCTTTTCATGCATATGTTCTTCTTGAAGAAGGATTTAACCACTACTTCACACGGATCCTACCGAGCTAATTAGTGGAGTATTAGTTTCTTTCATTTTTAATTACCTTCCATTATCATAACTTTGATACTTTCGGAGAACATTGGGGACAATGTTCAGTTTAAGTGTAGGGAGGGAAAATAAAACGGGAACTTTGAAACTATGCTTATCCTTGACTATTTGCCTTGTCCAATTTCAATTGTGTAATAAACCATGAGAAATATCGGTTAGGGTAATTTTGGCACCAAATTTAAAAATTTTCATGACATGTAGGAGTGGGCCATTAGTCTTAATAAAGCGTCTCATGGATAGGAAGTTATATGACTAGCACAAAACCCTTTACCACTTAAATTCCACCCAAAATGTGAGGATTTCCCTTAGATTTGTAGGAATTAAAGAATTCCACTTTAATGCTTCGAGTGTGTACCAGTAGTATAATAGATTCTAGAACTTGTTTTGTGATGCATTTCGAGCTCGCTAGTGAGACTACACTTGTGTAGTTAGGAATAACTAAATGATAAGAGGCATTAGGATAACCCTTGTTTGATCCCGTATTATAATTACTTCTTCCACATTGGTTGACTAATTCCCCCACACCCTTGCGTTGTACTCGTCTTTAGTACACGATACCCTTAGTTAACCCCTCAGAGCCTATCCTTTTCACGGTTCTCGTGATGTTTCGGTTTTCCGAAATATCAATGAAGAGCATTGTTTACAATCCACCCCCATTTGTACACCCAAATCGCCTTAGCCTACCTTGTATGCACTCACTTTTGTGCATTATTGTTATCATACTTAACCTTTAGTTTAATTATCTAGTTACTTGCATAAGTTGCTAAGTCGAGTCATATCCTTTGTACACAGTTTTGGGACGATTGGGACTCATGGGAAAAGTTAAATTTTATGAAGTGACGAGAAGGAACGTTAAATTCAAATTCCCTTTATTTACGTAATAATGTACTCCAAGTGTTTTAATCTTTTCAATTCGGGTCAAATTAGCGTTAGAGTAATAAAAACTCAAGTGTAGGGATGTGCCTATAAATCCCTATTATTTTGATGTTATCGTAGAGGATGGTAGAGTAAAAGTGTATGGAAAAAAAATCGAAAAAATAGAAAAAAGAGTAAAAGAAAAAAAATAGAGAGGGAGTTTTGTGGAGTAAAACCTAAACCGAACTTTGGCAGTCTTGGACAGTATCTTAGGGTTGCATACCCTATTTTACAACAAGATAAGTGATTTACTTCATTAATTCAATTATGTCTTCAATTGTTTGTGTGTATGCTTGCATGTTTTCCATGTTCAGCTAATTTACTTGTGTGTTTGCTTATATCTATGAAACCTAGGTATTGAATATTGATTGGTTGTCTCTTAATTGTTTGTGTGTTGCCTATCCCACCAAACCCTTTGTTTCCCTACCGTAAGCCTAACGTTACAACCCTTTAAAAGACCTCTTGGATAGTTTTTCCTAGGTGCTTACGCCAAAGCGATGGAGGTTTGATCTAGTCTCAAGCCTATGGTAATCTATGTACTATGACCGGTTAATGAGTGTTTATCTTCCATTTTCAACTTGATATATTTCATATACACCCGAGAGATGAGAGTATCCAAATACAACTTGTGAGGTGCTAGTATGTAATTTCCGTGCTTGTTATGACTTTTGCGAGGCTTATACTTGTTGTGAATTGTTCTAAACCAATACTTCATGACCCCTAACTTATAAATTAATTGGCTAAAAGCACATTTGCTTGAGGAAAAGCAAATACCAAGTGTAGGGATATTTGATAAGGATTTAAAAGGTACACTTTTGAGGGGTCATTTAAGCCCTTAATCGATCACTTTTATATCCGTTACTGCTTAATTTCGTTCCTTTTCACTTTTTAGGTCTCTTGAACGCAAATTGCTGGAATGACACTTATTCGGACAAAAAGGCGTGAATATATGAAAAAAATTACCAAAGTCAAGAATCAAGACACTCAAGCTGCTGGAACAAACGGTGATGGCGTTCAGCCAAAAGGCGACGCCGTCGCAACACGTTTTGAGATGACTCATAAGCCAAATTGCTAGTTTGCACTTGACGGCATCAGGTTTTCAAAAGTAGGGCGTCACAACTCAGACGGCCTAGATTTGGATCCCGATGGCGTCAGAAGATGAAGCCGACGGCGTCAAAACCATAAGGTGACGGCGTCACAAAGTTGACGTGGCCAAGACGAAAACCTAATGGCGGCGACCCGACGGCGTCACAAATAAAGAGTGACGCCGTCGCATATTGTAACTCTATATATAGAATTCGAATTTTCAGAATTTTAGAGAGGGAGTTTTGTGGAGTAAAACCTAAACCGAACTTTGGCTGTCTTGGACAGTATCTTAGGGTTCCATACCCTATTTTACAACAAGATAAGTGATTTACTTCATTAATTCAATTATGTCTTCAATTGTTTGTGTGTATGCTTGCATGTTTTCCATGTTCGGCTAATTTACTTGTGTGTTTGCTTAGATCTATGAAACCTAGGTATTGAATATTGATTGGTTGTCTCTTATCTTAATTGTGATTGACCTAGTATTGCGATAGGTCATTCGTTGTGTTTTTAATGCTCTAGTAATCTTTGTGAACATTATTTTATAATCACCTAGAGTTATTGTAGGCTAAACATCCAAAGGTAACCTTAGAGTAAGTTTATGAATCCTAGAGATTTCGTAGGCAATAACCTTAAGGCAGTCTCAAAGAGTTAGGGAAAACGCATACCCTGCGACCTTAGAAGGCACAACGCATTAAGAATAAGGACGTGACAATTCAACCATCAATAGGAGATAACTAGGGAGTAATAGCATCTAGGTAAACACATCTTTAAATCATCATAAGAGCATACAACAATAGACATAGACTATCCTAACCTTAGCTTAGATTAGTTAATTAGATAAGTAGAGTAATCGGTAGAAATACCAACCCCCAAATCTAATACCCCGAGATTCGTACCTTTCAATTTTCTAAAAAATATAAAAAAGATATAAAAAAATAATCATCCTCAACCCCAACCTTAGCGTAGTAATTTCTCACTAGCATTCCTATTCCCCTAGAGAACGATATCAATTCCCGAGGCTTACCCTAATACTACACTACAACGATTAGGTTCACTGCCTAGGGTGTTGAAAAACTTGCTCGAGGAAAAGGAAGTTCCTTTGACCCCGAACGCGCGTTGTACGTGTATCAAAAACCAATCAAGGTACTTGTGATATAATATCAAAGCATTTTGTACCTTAATTGTTTTTGATCATTTAGAAATGCTCCCCCTCAACATGTGCATATGATTTTGAAATTGATTAGCACATGGACGCAAGAGGACTTTGTGTAGGATCTTACATATATTGTGTTATGATGATTCGGGTGGTCTTGGATGGTGATGATACAAGTATGCCATGGTATTAGAGAGATGAAGAGAGGAGAGGGTGTTTCTAGAGAGATAAACAAAAAGATAAGGTTAGATTAAGAATGAAGCACCACCCCTTCCAAGGGTGGAAGGGGTATTTATAGTTACAGCAAATATGTCCTCCTGACGGACTGTGGATTAGGCATACACTGGGTAAAGACCCGTCCTTCCTTCACGGTGTTACTCTAAACTAAACTACACTAATAAACACGTAAATAAAGATATGTCTATGAGCTAACTTATGCTATATAATAGTTGGGGTGACCGACTCTTCACTATGGATTTTCTGAATCCTAACAATCTCCCCCTAAGGGAGGTCACCCCATGAAATACATTTTGCATCCTAGCATTCTTTCTTTGTCTTTAGTTCCAAGCTCGTAGACTTCAATTCTTCACTTCCGTAATCTTTGTGCTTTAGCAGTGACTCTTCATAGTCTGCATAGTTTTGTACTTTCAGTGGAGGTCTTTGAACTGATCCACATCATGATGATCTTCGAGCTTTCATTGAGATCATCAGCCACAGTAAATCTCTGGATCACCCTTTATTGTGTTGCCATCATGTGAAGTTGTGACTTTCGGACCGACATGCTCACACTTTCTGGATCATGACATCTTTTCATCAGAGTAGCGGAAGCTTGACTGGTTCATGATATTTGCATCTATCAGAGCTAGGTTATGTATATTAGCACTTTTCATGATTTCTTTAATTAAGTGTGGATGCTGTGAGCATGCGTCTATGAATTAACTTCTCAATATCGATCAGTTGCAACCGTCCAAATGTACCTGCAAACAACAGTTAGCAATAAAACACACGAAATTGTCTTTGACCACTTTCGTTGAATTGAGGTACACGGCCCACGGTTCCCCGTTGATCAGTACAAGTACTGCCTGTGATCAGGTAGAATTCCAAAGAATTTCCTTGACAGGGTTTCGCAGCTAGATCAAGCCGTTCTCAAACAGGAACGTCTCAAAGAAGACAACACAGAGTGAGTGAACCAGCGAATTAAGATTCACTGATTGATGAAAATGATTTGAAAACAATCGTGTATTGCTTAATAGAAAGTGTTTTGCACTACAACGAAGGTTTTATGGAAAATCAATTATCAATCATAAATACCCTTTAATTTTGAAACATTAATACACAGTCGATGTGCTATGGAAAAGAACTTTTAAGCACAACGACCGGTTTTTCAAAGGTATCCGTCAATTCATTTCCTGGACCAAGGTTGATTCAAGAATGAATCACCCCATCGTTTCTATCCAGTTGTCACAAGCTTGATCTTTTGCAAGATCTCACATGTCACCCACCAAGAGCTTGTTTGATGTTGGCTCTAGAAGGATTTCCATCTTCATCGTGAATATTTAGTATATCACTCGGATGTTCTGGCAATACCACAAGGATAATGCGTAGGACTCTTAATATATTCTCACTTTCCAAAATGTGTGAAACAGCAAGTCTTCATTAATTCAGTGTCCTAATGAGATATTGTGAATGATCTCTTGGCTCTAGACTCAATAGTGCACATTTGGTTTCCTATGTCGGAGACTAGGGAGAGGGTCTCCTTCTTCAATATCAACCATCTCTAAGAGAAAGTCGATAGATAATGTCGGTTCCCCGTGAGAATGAAACAAGCCCTTTTAAGAGGAACTTAAGTAGCTTGGGAAGTTTAGTGCAGTGCATCACTGGGTCCATGATGTCTTGTCTTCAATACTAGTGTTACTTGAGTAACCACCAGTAGCATATGTATTGAACCCGGTTTCTGCCTTAAGGTTGAATTATTGGAGGGCTATTTCTTTTCACCCTTTTCACATTCAATTCTTTTTCATTCTTCAACCCCTTCAGTGCTTACCGAGACTTCATTACTAGAACCTTGTTGGGTTTATTCCAACTAGCTCAATCTCAGTCCGCACTCTTCCCATTTCTCACTTTTCTCCATTTTTCAATATACCTAAGGACTCTACACTATCTAGTGGATTGTCCCTGGGTAGATCCCTCCGGCTCTGGCGGGATCGTGGGAACGAATACCTAACCTAACCATCCTTATAACACCATGCATAAAGTAAATTGGTCGGTCTTTTGGTATTGTTCTTTCCTTCTTGAAACCAATTGAGAAATCATTTGGAAAAACAATCAAGGTACTTGTGATACGAGATCAAAGCATTTTGTACCTTAACTGTTGGGAATTACAAGTTTGAGTTGATAAAGACAAAAAGAATGAAACAAGAGGGACTTAATATGACAAGAAGGAAACCTACTAAAAGATGGAAGGACTTGCTTGCAATGGAAGTTTTATTATTTAGTCCTTATCCTCTAGTATATAAAGAGGACATAGGTGTAGGTTTTTAATTAAGTCTTCCAATAATGTAGTCGACTAAAAGGTGTGTGTTTAGCCTAGACGTTAGGAGAGAACGTCTAGGGTATTAGTTTTAGATTAGTGTGTCCTAGGCGTATGTTCATGTAAACGCCTAGGTTATTAGTTTAGTTAGTAGACGTGTTCCTATAAACGTCTAGTATTAGTTAGAGTTAGTGATTGAAAACCTTGTTCAATAACAAAGTATTGTTTTGATTATTCCGCTGCGTATTTATTATCTTTGTTATTGATCCCTAGCTGAGCTCATAAACGATCTTATCAATTGGTATCAGAGCGGGGAGCTCTTGATATAGGGATTTACAAGGTTTTATGTGTCGAAGAATGATGAAAAAGGAAGAAAAATTCGGAGCTAAAATTTTCGTATTTTTATACAGCACTGTTTTGAAACGGCGATAACTTTTTCGTTAACCGTTGGATCGGGACGAAATTTTAGGTGGATGTTCTTTATATACTAATCTAACTTTCCACCGGAGGGATTTTCGATTTGAGCTTTTATGCAAAAGATATTAACTGTCGAAGTTGGCTGCTGAAGGTGGTTTTCAGATTCGAATTTTCAAGGTTTATTCAAGGTTTTATGTCGTTAAATTGGAGCAGTTAAAATTATCGAAGAATGCATATTCGAAAAAGTCGACAGAAGTAGTTTTTGAAAAATTAATTGTGTTCACATGGAGAACATGCGCATGATATTCTAATTGGTTAATGGTATTGGCTCTTATGAGATCACGTGAAGATTGAAATTTTGTTTTTGTGATTGGTCAAAATATGAGGCGCACATGTGGGTTGATGATCGACTTTTAAAGGGTATTGAGAATTTCGAAAGTACTGCTCGTGAGTTTAAAAGTACTGCTATGGTATTTAGAATAATGTGGGGGCCGACATATTTGATTTTAGTCAATGATAGTAGTACTGGTTTTTGAGGGACAACCTAGAGATTGGTGTACGAAGTTTTTATATTATTGGCTATGGTTGGATGCTATGATCACGTGGGACTTAATACATAGTGGATGAATTTATATTAGTTAGTCATATGATCAGACGAGGGACGAGTTTTTATCCTCTACAACGCATCATATTTATTGGTCAAATTTTGTGATCACGTGGGTTGTCAAACGTGTTTGGGCCAGTTCTTATTTCAAAAGATATTGAAGATGCACGTGAATACTGGTCCCACTTGAATTTGTGAAGTATTGTTGGATGTTTTAAAGTGTTGCTCGAGAATTTTTAAGAAAGTACTGCTGCAATGTTAACGTACTGCTCATGGAATTTTTGATACTGCTGCAAGGTACTGCTTCGACGAAGATGAAAGTACTGGTAATTTGTTAAAGTACTGTTGCTGCTGCATGATTTTTTAAGTACTGCTCATTGATTTTTAAAAGGTACTGGTGATCAGACGAGATGGAATTTTTAAGGTACTGCAGGTTTAAAAGTATTGTTCGCTCATACTTGTTATGAAAGTACTGCAGTTTATACGAAAGTACTGCAGTTTGTTTCAAAGTACTGCAGATTTTGATGAAAGTACTGCTCCTTCCCAACATACTGCTCATGCTTTATTACGAGAAGATTTTTGATTTAAGGGGAAGTAGAGCATGATTTTTGGATGACACACACAGAGGTTATTGTTCACACACACAGGAAAAAGTTTTTATTCTTAAAAGGATTTAAAAAGGCTCGTTATGGAGATTTATTGAAGAATTGATTACGAAGAGGATTATTTATCACTTATTTGAAGGTGAAGTGGAATTACTTGGTTTGTGTTCTTATCATCTAGCTTGATGAATCTAGTTTTCATAGGTCAAGAGGGTGGATGGATGAAGACCTAGTAAGCTATCACTTGAAGGAGTTACATTGTAGTGCTCAGTGTCTCATACTAGTTGAGGATTCTTTTCAAGGGATTGCGGTCTACTTATATTTTGTCCGTATAAGTATGGAGGTCCGTGGATAGTACAGATTTAAGACACAAGTTTGGGAAATTCTACTTCTTCATCAAGTTCGTTATATTTGATTTTCTTTACAAAGTGATCATTACAAGGAGCTTACAGATTTTGAAGAATCAAGAAGATGGTTAACATATGGTTTTTTAGGGGAAGCTTATTGTTAAAAGTTTAACCATCTACATGCATCACTCAAGGGGAAGTGTTTGATTTTTACTATTGTTGATCATTATTACTACTCCTAGTTGAAGTTTTCTACTGTTTTGAATCCATTTTTCTTATGGTGCGTAATGGTGGGTGATTTGAAGCATTGGACGTCTTAGATTGGAAGTATGATATTGGTTCATGGTGGTCAAGATCATTATTTGCATATGTTCCCTATTTGGATAATAACAAAAAGGGGAAGAGATGTTTGAGTGGCGTTGCATGGATTAAGGGGAAGACAAAGGAAGACATACTTGTTACATTCATGGTGAGATCCCTGATCTCAATTTCTCTACTTCGTCTAGGGAAGTTCGTTCAAGGATGGTTTTGTCATTATCAACTAGGGGAAGATTGTTGGGAATTACAAGTTTGAGTTGATAAAGACAAAAAGAATGAAACAAGAGGGACTTAATATGACAAGAAGGAAACCTACTAAAAGATGGAAGGACTTGCTTGCAATGGAAGTTTTATTATTTAGTCCTTATCCTCTAGTATATAAAGAGGACATAGGTGTAGGTTTTTAATTAAGTCTTCCAATAATGTAGTCGACTAAAAGGTGTGTGTTTAGCCTAGACGTTAGGAGAGAACGTCTAGGGTATTAGTTTTAGATTAGTGTGTCCTAGGCGTATGTTCATGTAAACGCCTAGGTTATTAGTTTAGTTAGTAGACGTGTTCCTATAAACGTCTAGTATTAGTTAGAGTTAGTGATTGAAAACCTTGTTCAATAACAAAGTATTGTTTTGATTATTCCGCTGCGTATTTATTATCTTTGTTATTGATCCCTAGCTGAGCTCATAAACGATCTTGTTGGATCGATATACTTTAATCAAACTATCTTAACTAGCTTGTTAAGGTTTAATAACCTCGGATAAATCCTAAGTTATTAACAAAGAAACACTGAGTAATCTTTATTAAGTACGCGGAATTTACTTAACAAAGCTAAGAAGAATAACCTTTTATTATAAACTCTAAATCTGCTTATTATGCAGATACTCTAATACAACTCTAAGATAATCGAACTTTTCTCTAAAACTCTAATTCTAAAATTGTAAGTCGTAAGTCATCTCTCTAATGCCAATCTAGGAGTCCTTTTATAGGCTCAAGGATATCCTAGTCGGTTTACAATTGATAACCTTGTACGACAAGTAATCTAAACATAGAATACAATTCTTTCCATAAACGAATATAACAGTTCTTTTGTTCTTGCAGTACTTTGACTTCATATTGCAGTACTTTGACTTTGTCTTTAACAGTACTTTGAGTCTTTAACTTCTTCCAGTACTTTGCAACTTACAGTACTTTGATATCTTCAAGATACTTTGATATCTTCAACACTTTCATATCCCAACAATCCTCCCCTAACTTGAATTCTACTTGCTTGACTTCAAGTTCCTTTGTGAATATATCTTTAACAGCTTCATCTTTTAAAAACGGATTGTTTCTTAGTCTTTAAGCTTTTATCTCTGTAACATCTGTTCTTGTCAAAGTATCTCTTAGAATTGTTCTCTTTACAGCAAAGATCCAAAGAAGCTCCATCTTTTCATCAACACAGCAACATATGACAATTTGTACATTTAATTCAGTTTAAGTTGCATACTATTCTCATCACTTTCAAGTGAATCATTGAAAAATTAATGGATTTAGAACTCTTTACCAAAGCCATTATCTCTGGAGTAGCCAAATGTTTTGGTGTGTAAGACCATGGTACATTGATAACCATATGATTTTTAGCAAACCACCAGCTATCAACAGATTTGTTTTGTCTTTACCAAAAGTTGTACCCTTCTGGACTAGTTAGTTCTTCTATTTAATGGTGAACTAATTACCAATAATGGTTTTTCCACAGCCTTTACCACAAGCCATTTTCTTGTGGGCTAGCCAACTCTTCACATTACTGATATGGTGAGTTGAATACCATCCAACTTATTAGCAAGTTGTCAACTAAAAACGGATTTGATATATCTTTACCGGAGCCGTTTGCTCATGGATTAGTCAATCCTTTTGTTACCATGGTGGATTGATAACCTATTGATGTTATCATCACAAAACCCATTTATTAAACCTTTATTTCAAAATATTTATTACTTAGCAACAAGGTTTCTTCTAAAATTTATTTAACTGGTTTAGTTCAGAAACAGATACTTTGATGAAAGTACTGTCCGATCAGCAGTACTTTGAATAAAAGTACTGATATATCAAAAAGTATTTATTCAAATAAAATTCATACCAGTTATTGATCATTCTCAGCAATGGTAGTCCAGTTTATAAACAAGTTGATAACCATGCAAGCAGTTTCATTATCCTCTTCCACTTCCAATCCATGCTCTAGCATTCTTCTCATGAGCTCAACTGTGAGAGGATATCTTCTTTCTGCAAACATGTGTATCATTGTTCCATTTTCTAGTTCCAAAACATGAACTCCAGATTCTTCAAAGAATCTCCAGAAACTATTTCCGCTTTCTTGATTCTTCTAGATATCATCAGTGCTCTCTTCTTCAGTTTCCCATAAAGTTATAAGATCACCATGTAAAATCAAACCAATCCCTTCCAATGGATTATTTTCAAAGTAAGCCTTCACAACATGATATAAGCAGAATAGGTCTACTCTATCTATAATATGCAGTAAATCCCATAGCCTTTTGAAAACTTTGAAGCTTTCATCTTCTTTATGAAAAATCATATAATCTCCATTCTTGGATTTCACAACTTTAAAAACACCGATCTTTGATCTGTTCATCTTCATGTTATCATCTTCCTTTGTATAATCAAAATCTACCACTCTGAGATAATTCTTCAATTCATCTCTAGTCTCAGATCTTAATTCAACCTTTTCTTTCTTTGAAAACTGAACATCTGTAACTTCAGTTTTCTTTTTCTCTTTAAGCTCTTCTTCCTTTCAGATTCATTCCAATGAGCTTCTTCTCTAAAGTCTTTAATATCAGCAACACTCTTCTTATAAGCTGCTGTTTCAAAGATCATAAAGTCTTTTTCATATCAACATAGTTTAACTTCTGCAAACCCTTATATCCTCGACCTTTTAAATAAGCCATCATAGCATTCCTGTCCTTAGCTAAATTAGGTCTTCTTGGCATACATCTAACAGGTGTAGGGGACTGTAAAGGTTCAGTAGCTTCAGCATCTAATTTATCTTGCACCTTTTGAGCTGCTTTTCTATTCAGAGCTTCTTGAGCTTCCTGTTCTTTTCTATCTTGAGCATCTAACTCTTCTTGAACTTTTCTAGCTGCAGCTTCATTCCTAGCAACTTCAATTGCTCTAAGTTCTGCCAAAGTGAGTTTCTTTTTCTTTGTTTCAACCAGAATACCTTTCCCTTTATCTTTTGGATCAATTGAAGGTTGAGAAGTTCTTGGTTGTTCTTCTTCTTGTACATCTCTAATAGTAACTCCTCCTCTTGGTTGTGACAAATCTAATATTGTAGCAATTAATTCATCATCACTTGCAGAGTAAATGGGTTTGAATGTAGCTTCCTCCTCTTCTTCTATAACAATTGTAGAAGGACCAGGATCTTCTTCAAAATTCAATATCCTTGGTGTAATTACTTCTTGACTAGATGTATCATGAAAAACATTACTTTGATGTTCAGTACCTTGAACATCAGTACCTTGATGTTCAATACTTTGAATATCAGTACTTTGAACTTGCACTTCCTCAGAATCTGAAATAATCTTTTCTGCAGTACTTAAAGATTCTTTCTTCTTCGCAACATCTTCTTTCAAATTTTCCTTTTCTAAATTCCTCCCCAAGTTGACAGAAGATGATTTAGGAACCTTCTTTCGTTTTAATTCCTTTCGAAGTTGTTTACGACGTTTGTTTTCCTCTTTAACCCATAAGTTGAAACCTTGAATATATGGTTTAATAAAATTCCTCAACCAAACATACCTACGCTTCAATTTCCTAAGTGCTTTAGCTTGAAACTCAACAGTTTTGTTCAATCTAACAAGCTCCCTTGTCAAAGCGTAATTATCCAAAGTCAATCCTTGTGAATGTTCTTCTGAAACAGGAACAGAATGTTGTGGAGATGGAGTAGGTGTTCTTTCAATCTCTGCTTGAACCTCAGGGCTTGGAGAAACAGTACCCTGTAAAGATGCAGTACCTTCAATGGAATCAGTACTTTTAGATGCAGTACCTTGTGAGGCAGACTTTGTGAAGCGATCTTGGAGAAACAGAACTTTGTGAAGCAGAGCATGTACGAATCGAGCTTCACTTTCTTCATCCCCTCCAGCTTCATTACGTACAGCTTGAACAACTTCCATCATTGTAGAAGTTAATGGAATATCTCCACCTCTGAACAAAGCACTTCGCCTAGCCATAAATGTAAAGATTTTGGCTTGTTGCACAATAACAGATAACAAAGCAGCAGGTTTTGGAACATCAGCCAATTGCTTGTTTAAGAAAACCTGTACAAACCTTGGGTACATTAGCCATTTTGACCCAGAGGATATATGTGATAGCATCCCATCCAAAATAAGCTTTGAAAAATTAAACACTCTGTCAGTAGCTAGTCCAACCACTGCAGATGCTATATTAGACCCAAACTGCTCCCAAGAAGTACTTTTAGAACTTATGCAATGAAGCAAGACATGAATCAAGAACATCCATTGAGGACAGAATAATGCTTTCTTGAATGTTTGTTCTGTTAAAGATCCTTCATAACCAAGATTCCTAAAAGTATCCCAAATCAGTTGCTTGTCAAATCGAATAGACCCATCTTCATCTCCAAATAATAAATCTTCTCGAATAGAGGCTTCTGTAATCTTGATAGTCCGTCCAACAACTGTAGATCTAATATAATATTCATCCTCCTCCATGTTATCTCTAGCATTAGCCCAAAATTCTTGAATCCATGGTTCAATAACATCCGGTTCAACCAAAAGAGCATAACTAATAGGCGACCCAGTAAGATAATCAACAATATCATAAAAGGCTATATTCGCCTCAGTCTTGTCCAAATTAGCCACCATATTGTGCTTAGAAACAGTTAAACGATTCGCCATTTTTGAATGAGTGAGCACAATAAAGATTTTATTGAAGAATAAAGAGATGGTGATCGGGAGATAAGTATGGAAAAGATGTAAAGTAATAATATGAGAGGAAAATTCGGAAAGTAGTTATTTATAGGTAGGATTTGAAAAATCACAGCCTATAATAACAAAGTTACCGTTATTATCAATTACCCATCAATATTACCGTTGGAACAGTACTTTAATACGACAAACAATACTTTCCACATAAGCAGTACTTTCCCAAGCAGTACTTTCCAAGCAGTACTTTCAGGAAAAACAGTACTTTGCCAAAATTTCTTCATATAAACTAAGTATCAACAAGCATCCTCCCTCAAGCAATACACAGGACTATACTAACACCTTATAGTCCTTCCTTTAAACGAAGCTTAGTAGTTAATCATTCCAATGCTCACGACCAAGTGATTGAATCGTGACACATCAAAACCTTTTGTAAGTAAATCAGCTACATTGTCATCCGTGTGAACCTTAACTACATTGATGAGCCTATGCTCATAACAATCTCTGATAAAGTGATGCCTAATCAGAATATGCTTTGTCTTGGAATGATACACAGGATTCTTAACAATACAAATTGTACTCTCATTATCAATATTGATAGGAGTATTTTTGAAATTGAACCCATAGTCCAAGAGTTGATTCTCATCCACAAAACTTGTCAACAACAACTTGCAGCAGCTACATATTCAGCTTCAGTAGATGATGTTGCTGCAATTGTCTGCTTTTGCATTGCCAGGAGACTAGCCTTCTTCCAAGATATTGGCATCCACCAGTTGTGGATCTTCTATCATAATTATCACCAGCATAGTCACTATCTGAAAAAGCTTCCAAGTGAAAAGGTGACTCTTTAGGATACCACAACCCCAACTTAGGTTGTTGTTTCAAATAACGGAAAACTCTTTTAACTGCATTCATGTGAGAGATCTTTGGTGAGACTTGATATCTTGCACATAGACAAACTGCAAACATGATATCGGCCCGGATGCGTAAGATACATAAGATAGCCAATCATTGATCTATAAAGCTTGACTTCAACAGGGTGTCCATCTTCATCTTTGCCCAATGAATTGATAGATTTAATAGGTGTAGTAACAGCCTTCATATCATCAAAATTGAATTTCTTAAGTATGTCAATAACATACTTGTCTTGACTGATAAAAATACCTTCCTTTGACTCGCTTAACTGAAGTCCTAAAAAAGAAAGTCAACTCTCCCATTGAACTCATTTGAAATTCTTTCTGCATCACCGCTCAAACTCCTTAACTATGGACTGTTTGGTAGCCCCAAAGATGATATCATCAACATAAACTTGAACTAACATGATATCTTTCTTGTCTCTCTTGATAAACAAAGTCTTGTCAATAGCTCCCTTCTATATCCATGTTGCAATAAGAATGTGGAGAGTCTCTCATACCAAGCTCTAGGTGCCTGATGAAGGCCATAAAGAGCCTTAACAACCTTGTAGACTTTGTTTGGATGTTTAGGATCTTCAAAACCAGGAGGTTGTTTGACATAAACTTCCTCTGTAATCTTGCCATATAAAAAGGCACTTTTAACATCCATCAGGTAAACTTGAAAGCCCATATAAGAAGCAAAGGCAAGAAATATTCTAATAGCTTCTATTCTTGCTACAGAGCAAATACCTCATCATAATCTACCCCTTCCTCCTGTCTATAACCTGAGCAACTAACCTTGCCTTGTTTTTGATAACATTGCCTCTTTCATCTCTTTTAACTCTAAAACCCCACCTGGTTCCAATAACTCTCTTCCCATCCGGAAGATCACATAAAACCCAAACTTCTTGAAGTTTAAATTGAAGAAGTTCTTCCTGCATAGCTTCAACCCAGCTTTCTTTAGTCAAAGCTTGAGCAATATTCTTGGGTTCCTCTTGAGAGATGAAACAAGTAAATAAACAGGTTTGATGGTCCTTATGATTCAACCTGTTTTGTTTATACACAAAGCTAAGTAAAGCATTGTGAGGTTTTGTGAAACCCTTAGCTTTGTGTCTAGTCAAGACTCCGAAGTAGAAGGACCATTGATTTGATCAGAAGGATGATCCTTATGAGTTCTTAAGTTTGGAGACTGTGGAACTTCATAATTATCATCTAAATTAGTAATATCAGCACCTTCATTGGAATTTGGAAAAATACCTTCATCTTCAAATTCATCATCGTATCTTTTAATCCGGCATGGTAGGATCATTCATCGCTAAAGTATCGTCAACTGCAGCAAGATACTTTGTTCAAAAGTACTGTCCCAAAGTACGTGAGAGTACTCTGCAGTCTTGTTCTTCTTCTTTGCCTCTTCATAAGCTCTCCTTTGTTCATCGTGTAAGAATGTGCTAAAACATCTTGAAGAAGCATCTGATTAAGTTCCTCTTGAATAGATTGATCCTCAGCAGATAATGAGGATTGTGGTGCAACAATACTTTGTTTTGAAGAATCAGTACTTTGCTTAGGAACAGCAGTACTTTGGTTTGAACTTACAGGATCTTTATCAGGAACAACATCAGGTCTAATATGAACATCATGAACAACATATTGGATATCTTCTTCATTGTGCATAGGTTGATTTTCTTCTCTCACAGGAACATAATTCATTGAAGGAGATAAAATCTCAAGATCAAACATCCAATCAGGACCTTTACCTTTCTCATTGTCTTGATCTTCTAAAACTCAACATGAAGACAATCTTGAACCTTCTTAGTAACTTTGTTGTATACTCTAAAGCCCTTACTGTTAGTGCAATAACCCAATAAATATCCTTCTTCTGACTTGCCATCAAACTTCCCTAGATTATCAATAGTGTTTAAAATAGTAAGAGGGCATCCAAAAGGTTTCATAAAACGAATGTTGGGTTTAGTGCCCATCAGCAATTCATAGGGTGTCTTCATCGTGGTTTAGTGATGAGACTGTTAAGTACATAACAAGCGTATTACAGCTTTTAACTGAATAGGTAGGTGAGAATCGCTAACATTGTTCTTGCTGCTTCAATCAAAGTCCTATTCTTCCTTTCTGCAACACCATTTTGTTGTGGTGTTCTTGCAATACTAAACTCCTTTTTTATGCCTTTGTTTGCACAAAATTCATCCATAAGTTTGTTCTTGAATTCAGTCCCATTGTCACATCTAATACCTCTAACCTTGAGTCTCAATTGGTTTTCAAGAGCAATAATCATAGCATCAAAAGTATCATCTTTAAAACCCAAAAAGAAAACCCAACTGAATCTACTACAATCATCAAGTAACAACCAAACGGTACTTTTTCTTATTTAAACTTGCCACGAGACAGTCCAAATAAATCCATATGTAATAGCTCCAATGGTTCTCTAATAGTTCTTTCCTCAAGCTTCTTGCAGGAAGCTTTGTGTTGTTTACCCTTCTTGCATGCCAAACATGATTGATCATTCTTGTAAGTCTTTGAAGGTAGACCTCTAACTAAATTGCCTTTGACCAGTTTGTTGATATTCTTGAAATTAACATGACCCAATCTTCTATGCCATTGATGTGCCTCTTCAGATGTTGCTTTAGCCACCAAACATGTGGCTCGCCATATGAATGTAGAATCTTCATGTCTAAACTATACACATCATTTGTCCTTGGTACTCTAAGTACTACCAAGTCATCATCAACAGGTTTAAAGTCGAGGAAAGGATGAGACATTCTGTGTCGATGAATAACACAGGATGCTTTTTATCACAAATTTGAGAGACTGACAACAAGTTGAACTTAAGCTCCTTCACATATCCGACATTCTCAAAATCGATTCTTCCAGCTTTAATTGTTCCTTTCCCAGTAATCCTTCCTCCATTGGGATCATTCCCAAATGCAACTTTTCCTCCACTAATCTTCCTAAAATCGAGAAGGGTCTCTTTGTCTCCTGTCATACTTCCAGAGCAACCACTATCCACAATAAGATGATCTTTAAGCTCCTCTTCCGGGTTGCCCTGCACATAAAGAAAAGAGTTAGAAACTTTTAGGAACCCAAGCCATTACTGACTTGTGTTCCCTTGTGGAGTTACAAACTCAAATTCTTTGAGAATGTAATTCCCACTATCTTTCAAATGATGATCCAAAATTATCTTTTGATTTTTAGCATGTGGATTTTCAAAACTTTCTGGTTTTTCAACATAAATCTCTTTCACCGATTTTTAGCATTTTCTTGGGTCGCACAAACATCTGATTCACTTTTTGTTGAACGTATTGTTTGTCTCTCTGCAGTACTTTCCCTTTTAACCCATTCTGTTTTAACACTTGGTTCCTCTGATCTAAATCTCCTATGTGAATTGGAATACCTTCTAGGTTGATAGTGAGATTGGCTAGAATTTCTATACCAAGTATTGTGATCAGTACCTTGTTTTGTCCGAGCAAGACTTTGTGAAAGTACTAGGGAGAGTTAACAGACTTTGGAAAGTACCGTGAGATACCAAGGTCTTCTCTTGTGGGTATCTATGATCTGATGTGAAGTTTATGTGATTAACCCTATTTGAATTAGTCCAAACTGGTTTGTACTCTCTAGGTTTCTCGGTTGGCATCCCTTCTTTGGAAATTTTTAAGGTATTTTGAGTGATGTTCACAATCCTTAATTAGATGAGTAGGACTGAAACACACAAAACACAGTTCGACCCATACTGTCAAAATGACATTTTCTATGTCTATGCCCAAAATTATTTTGCCTTCTTGGTGAGTGATTAAACTTGTTTTGACCAAAATTATCCCAAAAAGGTTTAGCAGACTGTTTTGAAAAGGTTTTGAAGAAGGTATGCTTGTGGAGCAACTTTGATTTAAAGGTACTGCTTGATTTTGAACACCGTTTTCAACAGTTTCTTTGGGTGTTTCGGACCTAGATTTAGCAACTAGCTTTTTCCTAAACTCTAGACTGTCTATTCCAAAACGAGAAACATCGGGCCTAAGGGGTTGATGAATGCCAGTAGGATGTGGAACAGCATGATAATCATTAGCTTTCTTATATGAGGAGGTGAGTCACTAATTGAACCATCATTACTAGATGTATCTACATAATTAATGAGTTCTTCATCACTAGTGGTTATATCCTCATACTCACCTTCATCCCGATTACTAGATTGGTTTTCTTCTATCTTACTAAAATCCATACCAAAACCTAATCCAGTTTTAAGATAAGCTCTTTTCTGTTTTTGAACATAAGAAACATGTGACAGACCAGCTTCACCCCAAGCAAAGAAACTTAGCTAACAAATCAACTCTTTCCTTAGTTAATTTCTCAATTTCAGCAATTTTACAGTTTAATTTCCATTCACTAAGCTTTAACTGGTAATCCTGTTGTGCATATTTTTCAGCCCAAGCTACTTCATTAGTTTCATGTGCTAAAATTTTGGCTTCCATAGATTCTAAGGTTATTTGATAACCGCTACCTCAGAACCTAGCCTTAACACAGTTATCTCTCTCAATCACATAACTGCTAAGCAATTTATGATAAAAATCATAGCAATTTGAGCATACCTCGGAGATAGGAGATTGATTTGGTGAAGTAGCCACCAATGCGAGTTGAACAGGATCATCTTCACTTTCCTTGCTCCAGTCAAATCCTCCAAAGCCATCATCGATTCCAAAGCAGATGTTCAGATACTTCATCAAAAGCAGTACTCTAGTCCAATGCTTCCACTGTGTCTTCAACTGCATCTTCCACTGCTACCATACAATAAGTCACTGGTTCATCATCAAACTCTTCACTCCCAACTTCGATAACTTCTCTTGAGCAACCAAAGCCTTTGTTTCAAGAATGGGAATTTCCTTAAACTCAAGTTTTGGCTTTTCAGATGTCCTGTTTGCTTGATACTTAGCAAACCCTGCACTCCTTGCAAAGTGACCAGTCTTTTGACAATTGAAGCATTCAATTTTAGATTTGTCAAAAGTTATACCTTGTTTGGGTTTGAAATCAATGCTTTTGCCTGTCTTCTTCATGTACTTTTTGATTCTTGCAGGGATCATAGCAACTTGCCACCTGATATCAATTTCTTCAAGTGCATCTTCTTCAATCTGCGCTAGATCTTCTTCATAAGTGACAGGTAAACTAGCTTGTTGTGCAAAGAAGGAGCACATAACTTCATCTGAGGCCATAGTGGTAGTTTGTGGGGCCTGTTGAACATATGAGGGGGTGTATAGACAGCAGTACTTTGAGAAACAATACTTTGAGGAGAAGCAGTACTTTTGGAAGTACTGGCCTTCTTTTCAGATGATAGAAAAGCAATAATGTGAGACTTAGAACTTGTTTGACCACTCATCTCATGCTCATACACCTTAAGTTGATGATATAGATCATCAAAGTCCATGACATCCAAACCTTGTTGTCCTCTGATCATTGTAGCAATCACATGCCATGAAGATGGCAAACTCCTTAGAAACTTCAAGTTAGCATCTTCAATGATACTTCGCCTTGTATAGCTCCATCATGTTGAGAAGATTCTGAAACCTATCATATGCAGCATCAAGACTCTCTTTCACCAACTGTGAAAGTTTCAAACTGTTGCTTTAGCAAATTTCTGTGCATCTTTTAGAGGCTTCATTCCCTCCAAATCTGGTCTTGAGAGCAGCCCAAAGTTGCTTAGCATCTTTAGCATCATGAAATTTGAGAAGATGACCATCTGGAATGGCGGATAAGAGAATATTGAGTGCCTTCTCTTGATTCCTTAAGGTTGCTGCTGGTAATACTGGTTTAGGTGCTTTTGGTTGTCCAGGAATATCAATGGGGTCTGCTACAACTTCATTCCCATTCACAATAACATTCCAAAGAGCATGGTCTGTGATGGCAATGTACTGCCTCATCTTCATACACCAGAGGTCATATTCTCCCTTCTTGATTATTGGAATTCTGAGTGAGGTGATTGAGGGTGGTGGAACACTTCATCGACATCTTGAATATAATTGAAGTAGGGTTTCTTCCTAGTCAGAGTTTCCACACAAGCTCTGATACCACTTGTTGGATCGATATACTTTAATCAAACTATCTTAACTAGCTTGTTAAGGTTTAATAACCTCGGATAAATCCTAAGTTATTAACAAAGAAACACTGAGTAATCTTTATTAAGTACGCGAATTTACTTAACAAAGCTAAGAAGAATAACCTTTTATTATAAACTCTAAATCTGCTTATTATGCATATACTCTAATACAACTCTAAGATAATCGAACTTTTCTCTAAAACTCTAATTCGAAAATCGTAAGTCATATCTCTAATGCCAATCTAGGAGTCCTTTTATAGGCTCAAGGATATCCTAGTCGGTTTACAATTGATAACCTTGTACGACAAGTAATCTAAACATAGAATACAATTCTTTCCATAAACGAATATAACAGTTCTTTTGTTCTTGCAGTACTTTGACTTCATATTGCAATACTTTGACTTTGTCTTTAACAATACTTTGAGTCTTTAACTTCTTCCAGTACTTTGCAACTTACAGTACTTTGATATCTTCAGTACTTTGATATCTTCAGCACTTTCATATCCCAACATTAACTGTTTTTGATCTTTTAGAAATGCTCCCCCTCAACATATGCATATGATTTTAAAATTGTTTCGCACATGGAGGCAAGAGTTCTTTGAAATATATTCTTGATCATAGTTTTCATAAAAAAAGCCATTTGATTTTCTTGGTAAATTCTCCCCCTCAATATGCGAGTAGGATATTTTAAAACATTTTATCACATAGAGGAAAGAGTTCTTATAAGTACTTTCACGATCACACATGCCATAGAGAAAAACCATTTGCTCCCCCTCAATATGTGCCTCTAGATTTGAAAGAGTTTAGCACATATTAGAGAGAACTTGCAATTTGAATCAAAACGATCACCTTTTATCAAATTCCATTATTAAATCACAAATTCTCCCCCGATCAAAAATATCAAACCCTTTGAGATTTTGGATCCCAAGTGATTTAATAAGGTTTATAAAACATGGGAGAACTTATGGCTTGGTTTAGTTATGAAAAATGACAGATAAGGACCATTTTAAGACATTAAAGATTGTTAGTGTTAGGTATGATTGTTTTAAGAGATCTTTTAGTAAAATAAAACAATTTCACAATTAAACAAGAACAGAAAAAATTTCATTTTGACAGATCTTTGAGTTTTAAAGAAAATCATACCATGACATAACATTAAATCTTTAGATCACCACATTTTAACGTACAAACCGGAACTTTTATGAAGAAATATTGTATGAAAATATTATATTTTAAATCACTTTCCCCCTCAATCGATGACCGAAGTCGATAATTGAGTGACATAGGTTTTGATAAAAGAAGTCCGGTGATTTTCAAAATTTAGTCCAATTTATTTTCAAAACAATATTTTTCCATTTTAAGAACAATTTAATTAAATTAATCAAAATTGTTTAAAAATGGTATCCTGCACAAAGATACGTTAGGTGGTTGAGAAGCTTCGGTTGTTGTTACTGTAGGGTTTGGAAGAAAACCATCTGCAGATGCAGTGAGACTTCTTCTTACGTTGCATTTTGAATGCCAACGGAGGTCAAATTAAGCTCCGTTTCTTCAATCACTTAGAAGAAAACCATCTGCTGATGCAGTGACACCTCTTACATTGCATTTATGCCAACTCTCCATTGAAGTCCAATTAAGCTCCATTTCTTCATTTGTCAACCCAAGAAATAGTTACCCTTTCCTTTCGGCATCCAATCATCTTCATTTGTGGGATCCGAATCAGGAACATTCGTATATCCATGATATCTGCATACGTTAGTGAACATACATACAGATATATGGTGGTCGACATCACCCAACAAAAATTGACTAATAAAAGTCAATCCAACATATCAATCATATCATAAAAGCATGGGAATAATGTGTTTATCAAACTCTAATCATCTAATCCTAACAATCTTATCCTAGGTACCTAGTCCTTCAACATAGGTTAACATCATTTATAATTAAGCATATTAGGATAGTTAGATAAGTCCGATAGATGATATAAATTTGAAAACATTCTCCCCCTCAATCAATGACTTATTTTCTGAAAAATTTAAAAGCGCTGAAGTCATTGATTGAGTTTTCAATTTTAGCGAAAACTCTGAAACTGATTGTATTTCAAGCAACTCGTTTTCCACCATTTTGACAAACAACAAATATTTTTCTGAAGAATTTTTAGAAAGAAAAACATTTGTGTAGGAATAGCAGTCCTTCGACATACTTTCCTCATTTTGATTTTAGGATAAGTGCACGAAATATTTAAAAATTGGTTTAGCGCAACACTTTCCTTTCTTTAAAAAGCGGGTTGCTATCTGAAATAATAGCAAGCCATAGTTTTAAGCACGGGTCACAGTCAGAAGTAACTGCAAGCCATTTTTGAAGCGCGGGTTACAGTCTGAAATAACTGTAAGCCAATTTTTGAGACATAATTTGGAAAATAATATTTACACCTCCTGCTCGAACTTCATCTATGGTCCCGTGCAATTGTTGAATACATTTCTAAGACCATAGATGTTATCGATACCAGAAGACATGTCTTGGAAAAACATATTTTTGGTATTTTTCAAATTTTTTTATTTTTATGGGTTTTTGAAGGTTTTATATGTTTCTATTTTCTTTTTGCTGGTTTTATATTTTTCTATTTTCTTTTTGTTGGTTTTATATTTTTGTATTTTGGTTTTTGAAAAATATTTACAAAGATAGAGTAGATGATATAGTTAAAGAGGATGATGATACGAGTAGCGAGATAATGAAATCGAGCAGCACGTCGTAGAAGATAGAATTCGTCATCTCTTAAACTTCCACCACCAAAGCTTTCGAGGCTCCTGAATGAGAGAAATTGAACCATCTGAAAGTGAGACTTTGGCAGCTTCCCTCCAAACCGAAAATCCTTATGTTGAGCAGATTCGAAGCTCTATTTCAAGCTTGCTTTAGCCAGGTGCACAAAGAAGCACACCATTATCATAAACCCAGCTGCTCCTTTTAAAAATAATCACCGTGATTCTTCGTTCGAGGCTATATCATCCAATAGAAAAACAGCAACGTATCATCCCACATTAAAATAATCTTCTCAAATTTCCTTTTCAACTGACGTCTGAAGCGATCCATTCCAAAATGTGTCAAGAGAACAATTCCTCCAAGTATTTGAATTGATGCAATGAGTCTCTTTGTATAATGCTCAAGAACTTTCCTGAATACACATCATGAGGGTAATGAAGAACACCTCCCCTATGTTCACATCTTTCGTCCCTGATGAATGTGTATGAAGCTCAAGAATCTAAAGTACACCAATATCCAAGAACTCTCCCTAATACACATCATGAGGGTAATGAAGAACACCTCCCCTATGTTCACATCTTTCGTCCCTGATGAATGTGTATGAAGATCAAGAATCCGAAGTACACACATTCCCAACGAGAGAATAACTGATAACACCTCCCTCATGTTACACATTTATCTCCCCTGAATATGTCGTACTTGTGTACCTCTTTTATCTTCAGAAACTTTCTCTAACATCTCTTCCCCCACATAGTTGGAATAAGAACACTAAACGCCATGAGTCAAACCTTGAGTTTCTCTACGGTAATGACATATGTCTTCCCGGGATTTCTTCAATCACTTAGAAGTATTAAGTTCATCAAGTTTACTCGCATTTAGAAGTGTGTCTCCTTCCCCCTTGCTGGTTTTGATACTTCAGAATCAGCAACTCATTGTTAGCCCGTATACTAGAAATTTGTTGTGAAGAACACTTGAACTCTTGTGAGAATCAACTTACTGAAGAATGTGAGCAAGTCTAATTGGGGATTAAATTTGGCTTTACACTTTTCCCCAATTAGTGCTCTCCCCTAAACCGACAATCTTTATGATGAATGCTTGAGTTGAGAAGAAGTCTTTAGATCGTTAAATGCAACTTGTCTTTAGTCTTCTAACATGTAGCAGAAAATGTAGGACAGACTGTAGACTCGACCTTCTTCAAGATTGTCCAATTGGGGATTAGATAGTTAACATCTTCATCTCACCAAATGCGTTCCAATTACCTTGTATGTAGGAAATCTCCATAACTAAAATCCCTCCCAATCAAACAAGAACAGAAAGATGTTCATCAAAGAAATCAGCCCAGCAACTAGAAGCACTTTGTCATTTAATCATATCAGCCCGTGAAGATGTCAACGAACGACTCTTAGAAGAAACTCCATGTAGAAATGACCCAATAAGAAGAAGCTCGGTTCTTACATGAGTTTGGAGCCATATGACCATTAATTCTCAGAAACCATGCAGTAATTTCACACTTCTTCACCCCCTCAAGAGTTGCATACGGAGTTGTCATTCTTGATTAAATAAGTGAAAATCATCCGAATGTTCTATTCACACTTCTCTCCCACAAAATAAGCACATGATGTCGCCATCTTCATTATAATTGAGCAAGTGGAATGAGAAAACAATCAGTGATAGCCCGGTTCACTTGATGACAGAAGCGCATGGAAAAAGTATGAAGCATGTGGATGAGAATGGTCATAATAAGAAGATTTCTCTTCTTCAGAAGATAAAGCTCACTGAAGCGTACACTTTTCTTTTCTTTAGAGTACGAGGCATGAACTGTTGTGTTCATACGTCATTATCTCTCTCTTTCCAATTCTCTTTGGCAAAACTTGTAATCAACCCCATTATCATTCAGTAGGATCTTTGTCGTGACAGCTGATGGAGAGAATCCAATATGATGAATTTGACCCTAAAGTAAACTACCCCGAACTTGTGACTTAAACTTGCACATATGTAACAAAGAGCGGTGCCGATTTCCATTAGCATCTCTAAGTACTCTCTATGTACTCTATACTCTTCAACCAACCAACCATCAAGTATAAAACGTACATTACCTCTTGAAAATCCACAATTGAATGTGACACTGAGCACTACAACGTAACTCCTTAAAGTGATAGTTATTTTGTAGTGGTATGAGCCCAATTCCCCCAAGTGGTAAAAGAAAAGGTAAAAGACACCCAACAATAACTAGATTTCCAAGTCTTCGTTTTTTGAATATAAGCTCGAACAAGGATCTCGAAGAATCTTCATCCAACCATCCCCGATACCTTCATATACTAAGTACACTCGCCCGTGATATTTCACTTCAACCTCAAATAAATAATAGTGAATTAACGCCGTTGTCACATCTTCTAGTTAAAAATTCAAATCTAGCCTCCTTTGACGTTTTAAGTGAACTATGATAATGGTTTCATCCCGACCATGGTAAAGAAGCACATAACCCCGTAAAACCTTGAAGTAACCAAACTGCCATGAATAAAATCCAAGCAATCACCCAATTCATGAAGTACACCCTTTTATCCCTTCTTTGAAGTAGAAACCGTAGTACCAGCATCAGATAGGACCTCGAAATACACTTTCCTTTCTCCAGGATGGTTCCATCATTACGGGATTTTACAATTCTATGGTTTAAACCGAAAAATAGTTTCTTTCACGGGATTTTAGAAAACCAAGAATAAACCGTAAGATAGATCCAGAAATGCACTTTACAAATACCAGGATGTTTCCATTGTCACGGGATTTTACAAGTCTATGATTTAAACCGAGAAATAATTTCTTTCGCGGGATTTTACAAAATCAAGACAAAACCGTAAACAATGTCAGCTTGAATGTGTTAAGACAACTTTGGTTTCGGTGAATATCTGTTTTAGGGGAACATGCATTGGTTCTTCAACAATTCTTCTCCACCATGAACAATTCTATACCCAAATGTAGACGGCTTCACAAACCATACTAAGTCAAGTAGTATATACTACTTCCCCCTGGAGGTTGACCGTAACACATCAAAGTACACGTTTCTCCCCCATGATGGTTTCAAACTCTCGGAAGCATCATAACGTGTATGACTATTTGCACGATAAGTTCTTGTCATAAGCAAACATCTTGAATAAAAATCATGACTGACGCTGACGATTCTTAGAAAGATTTTGCTTAGACTGTGAAGTATCATTGATATTCTGTGGCGTCGAATATCTCATGGGAATTGCAGAAATTGAACCTCCATTGATTCATCGGCTAATAGTAATGACCACATATGAAGATAACGTCACTTCAATAAAACCGTACACAAACCCCGTAGTCATGTTTCACTTTTTCGCTCAAGCCGTGAATATTGTATCCTCCGTGAAAATTTATAATACCAACATATAAATCAATTTACCAATGTGACGAAAAATTTGAGTCCAAAAATTTGTATCAACACAAACTTTTCGGATACCAATTTCTTGTGACTTGTGAACATAGAAAGCGCAATTATGCAGCCCAGTTTACAACCATAACATCAGCCCTATTAATAAACCGGATAATGCACACAAGCCCACGATTAAATCTTAAGACAAAGCCCAAGTCCAATCTAGTAACCCACGATCCAAAGTTAAGTAGTATCCGACAATCCGGCTATATAAAACGTGTGATATCCAAAAGATTAGGTCAACATCATAACCCTAGACGCATTCTCAATACATCCGCCTCCCATACACTAAAATCTCTCTCTCCCAACTTTACTTTCTTCTCAAATCTGCTAATATAAATCTCATATCCATCTCCATCATCACATCAAGTAAATGTCACAAACACAAATCTTTTATAACCACGAATCACTTGAACCAAGAACCTAATCTACGAACTGAATATCTATTAAAATTTATGAGCGCCGGCTTCAAGATAATCGACATCAAGATCTTAGAAAAGGTCTCGGGTAGGTTTGTGTATGATGTTATTTCATTTTTCTTTCAATCGAACCAAAGAGTTGAGTGAAACCTACTGGTTTTGGTCAATCTTTATAATTCGAACATGAATTAAGAAGCAAAGCTTCATAATAGATCTGTGATGATGAGGGTTCAACCAAAAATATATTGAAATATTGATATTGAACCCGTTTCTGAGATCTTGAATGATGTTATATTTTCGTTTTTGAGTCTTGTATGAATGAGAGATGGGGAGTGATGGTGAGGGTTCATTGGTGAGTCTAGATGTAGGAGTTGTTGGTTTTAATTCGGATATGTTTTCCTTTTCATTTCATTGACTGATGATATTCATTGTGAAACTGAGGTCATGAGTATTTATGGTATGTAATGGTCATGGTCATTTATGTTACTAGTTTACGCATAGGCCTTTTTCTCTTCTTACGCGTAACTTCTTTGGCTTATGCGTAAAACTAACTCGCTTATGCGTAAGCATACGCGTAAATAGGTTATGCGTAGATCAGGCTTAAGCGTAAGCTTAGTCTTATGCGTAACCCAGTCTTACGCGTAAGCCTAGGCTTATGCGTAAAACATACGCGTAACAAATCCTTACGCATAACTTCACAGCTATGCGTAAATAACTCTGTAGATGCTCCTTATGCGTAAGAATAGGGTTTTGACCCTTTGACTTTTACGCGTAACCATTCCTTACGCATAACTTCACAGTTATGCGTAAATATCACTGAAGATGCTCCTTATGCGTAGAAAACTAGGGTTTTGACCCTCGTTGACTTTTTCCGATGAGTTTTCCGACAATGTTTTCCGACCATCTTCATAGCAAACCCAGAAAAACTGCATAAAAATGCATCTTTTTACCCATTTTTACCCATAAAACAGCATAAGAAAGACTTTTTGTTTACTCGTTTAGATCATGTTTGACTATAAAAACTGACCAGATTCATTAAACCAAGAAAAAGTGATATGAAGCGTCAGTTTGACCCAGTTTGACCACGAGACTTTCACGAATATTGGTAAACAAAAACTCATATAATGATGTTATAACACTGTTTGGACCAGAAAAGATAACATAAAACAGATCCGAAAAACATTGGACCAAAATAAGGATACAAAAAACATGTTTTTTTAAAAAAAAAAACTGTTATACCACGAATGATAATGAGAAAAATTTCAGATCCGAAAAACATGGGTAAAAACAGCTTCAAAACATGATACGAAAACCACAAAAATCAACACAACACAATAACCTTGGCTCTGGTACCATTTGTAGGATCTTACATATATTGTGTTATGATGATTCGGGTGGTCTTGGATGGTGATGATACAAGTATGCCATGGTATTAGAGAGATGAAGAGAGGAGAGGGTGTTTCTAGAGAGATAAACAAAAAGATACGGTTAGATTAAGAATGAAGCACCACCCCTTCCAAGGATGGAAGGGGTATTTATAGTTACAGCAAATACGTCCTCCTGACGGACTGTGGATCAGGCATACACTGGGTAAAGACCCGTCCTTCCTCCACGGTGTTACTCTAAACTAAACTACACTAATAAACACGTAAATAACGATATGTCTACGAGCTAACTTATGCTAGATAATAGTTGGGGTGACCGACTCTTTACTATGGATTTTCTGAATCCTAACACTTTGAAATGTTTTCTTGATCACAATTTCCTTAGAAAAGCCATTTGATTTTTGGTAAATTCTCCCCCTCAATATGTGCGTTGGTTATTTGAAATCATTTAACACATAGAGGAAAGAGTTCTTTTAAGTGCATCCACGATCACACAACCATAAAGAAAACCATTAGAAAATCAATCGAGGTACTTTATGTTGAAACATAGAAATCTTTGTACCTTGAAAGTTTATTTTCTTTTGAAATGCTCCCCCTCAATATGTGCATCGAGATTTGATAGCGTTTAGCACATATGGGAGCGCAGCATGCACTTTTGAATCAAACGATCACCTTTTATCAGATTTCATAATTAAATCACAAATTCTCCCTCGATCAAAATATCAAACCCGTTGAGATTTTGGATCTGAAGTGATTTAATTAGGTTTAGAAAACATGGGAGAACTTGTGGCTAGGTTTAAACTCTCTTCTAGTTTTTGGATAAATGCTCCTCCTCAATCATGTGCATCATGTATTTGAAATCGTTTGGCACATGAATGAAGGAGTGCTTTTGAAACAATCACCCTTTCAAACTGATTTGAGACGTACTCGGCTTCAGTAGTTGAGATAGCGAGAGCCGTTTGTTTCTTTACGAACCATGAGGTGAGACAATGTCCAACAAAAGTACAAATACCACTTGTAGTCTTTGTTAGCCTTAATAGTTTTTATTAGAAGTGATGGTCATTCACATTTAGGAACTTTATATCGTGTGTTAGATATCGTGATAGAATAGTCAACGGGCTCGTGGATTCGGCTAAGCTAAATGGCTAGGTGTTATGATAAGCTTGCCTTGTATAAGTCCAAGTAACCCAATCCAATCCAACCCATATCCACGGCCCATGCCAAGCCCATTAGGGTAAGTTGTAAGGTAGTATAAATTCACCTCAAATGAGTCATTTGAGGTGTGTGCTTGAGTGTGTGTGTGTGTGTGTTTTATTTATGAATATTGTTTTCATCTTCTTTCCTTTATCTCTCTAAACATACATACGCCTAATACATATTCAAGTCACCAAGTTCTTCATCTTTTCCTTTCTTATTCTCTACGCATATCATCAGTTCGTGTTTCACGTTTTATGCATACGTGTGTTTGTGTCTAACATTGTGATAAGGTATAAGTGATAGAAGGGGTTTTACAATTGGTATCAATCGCCTAACAATGGTTTAGGAGTGTTTTGGTTGAAGTTTTTGTTGTAGTGTTACGCGTAGCTTCGTTATCAAAGTTTTCACGCTTAAAGCTTTAATTTTTGCACTTAAAAATTCAAGATTCTTGTGGTTTAAGGTTTATTTGGTGCTAAAGTTTCAGTTTTTTGCAAAAAGTTCGAAGCTTTACGTGTTTTTCTTCATTTTTGAACTCGTTTTTGGTTCATTGGTCATTTCTACGAGTAAGTTTTCTACACACTTTGGGTGAAAAAGGTCAACATTTTTGTGTTATTCGAGTGTTTTTAAGGCTATCTGTGCATCAGAAATCAGTTGAATCACTGGAAATTTTTTACGCGTAGGTCAAAACCCTAGTTCTACGCGTAAGAAAGTCAACACCCCATTTCTATGCATAAGGTTCTACGCATAACTTTTTGGTGAAGATTCTTCGAACATCAAAGGTTACTCAGTGCTTCCCTCACTTGGATAAGTGTGTGGAACACTTCGACTTGTGGATATGTTTTACGCTGTGACAGTGTAAAGGATTTTTGGTTCTAAACCTACGTTTACGCATAAGCATAAACGCCTACGCATAACAATCTACGCATAAGTTCCACTTACGCATAAGATTTCTACGCCTAAGCATTTATGTTTACGCCTAAGCCTTAAGTTTACGCGTAAGATACTGGTCTACGCATAAGGAATCCTACGCCTAAGGAATCCTACGCCTAAGCCATCCTACTCGTAACCATATCCCACTCGTAACTTCTGTTGTCTACGCCTAAAATCTTTCTGCGCATAAAGGTTTTAAAAAAATAAAAAAATAAAAAATTAAAAAATAATAAAAAAATTCAAATTTTTACGCATAAATTTTTGGCGGGAGACTAAACGTTCAATTTTTACGCGAGATTCAAATTTTGGTTTAACTGTGCAAATTTTGGGCCTAAATTCAAATTTTTCGGGTCAAATTTGGCGTCAAAATTGTCATAACTCAAAATTTTCATACGACCTTAGAATTGATTTTTATAGTGAATTTCAAATTTTGGGAGAAAAGTTTTTACGCCTAAGAACCAAGGTTACGAGTACGACTTTCAGAAAAACCTCAACCGAGCTTAATCTTCATCAACCACAACTCCTTTATCGTTGAATCGATCCTACATCAACTTTATCATACATACCTTCCTCAATGGAAACTCTGGCAGATCGTCTCAAAACTGCTTTCTTTGATTCATTCTTCAATGACCTAAACATTAGTCCAACTACACCAAATTACAACAACCAATGGATTTCATCGTATAATCCGCAGTTTGCTCAACCAAGTATGCATATGGGTCAAGGAGGACAAATGGTTGATGTTATTGGGAATCAGAATGGATTTGCTACGGGTATACAAATGGGGAATCAGATGCAATATGCGGGACAGTTTGATGGACATCAAGGGGGTCAAATTGTGAATCAGAATATGGGATATCAAAATGGGAATAACTGTTTAATGATTTCGGTTAAGCAAGCTACCTCTAACAATCACAACAAAGATTCAGGGTATTTTGATCCAGAATGCAGTGTCAAACGACTGACGAAGCTTGAAAGGATCCAGTACATGTTGATGTTAGCACAGAAAGAAGAATCGGGAATTGAATTGACTGATGCAGAATACGAATTCATGAATCCAAGACGGGCACATAAAGCAATCAATACGCAAACTCCGGTCATACAATCAATCAGCCGGACTCAACATCAAGCGGTACTTTTGATACACCTCCAGTCTATGACATAGATTCACTCAATGAGGTACCAAATTATAGTAATGTTGCTAATCAGTTTACTCATGATGAACAGCATTCGTGACATCGCACCTACTTATGATACATACACGGACAATCCGAAGTTGTAGCAATACGAACTCTGAAACTCTAGATGTGGATCCTAATGGCGGCTGTGTGGCACAAAATACTGAGACTGATGAGGAAACCCGTGCTTATTTTGAATCATTAATCAATAATTGTGGTATTGAGATTGAGAAAGTGAGTAAGGTCAATCGCGAGGTTAAGGCCGCGAATCAGAAATTGACCACTGAGCTTGAGAGTTACAAAGAGAATGCAAGAGCCTATGAATTTCATACAAACAAAATATCAGAATTAGAAATTGGTTACCGAGATTCTATTTTAAGAGAAAAGCAATTGCAAATCAAGTATGATACACTTGATGTGAATCTGAACTTGAAAATAAAATCTTTAAACAAGGAAATTTCTGAACTAAATGATCAACTTTCTAAACAAAAAACACTGTTTTCTGATCTTGAAAAAGAGAAGAAACAGTTGATTGCTGATTTTTCAAAACGAGAAGATTCTCTTCTTGATGAAATTCTGGATAAAAATGAAACTATCAAAAAATTGGATAATTTACTTCTTACAACGAGTCATTCCGCTAAAACAAACAAGATGCTTTCTAATCAAGTAAATCCGATTTTTCATACTTCACATAAAATGGCTCTTGGTAACTCACCTCCTGGTTTCCTCAAGAAAGCTTAGAAATCTCAGAATGTGTTGAACAATGGAAAACCTTTGCATGAACCCATAATTGTGCATGATTCTCTTGAAACGTTGGAACTATCTGAGGAGAGTAGATCAAAAATGAAACAAAAACATCCGGACATTAAACCAATTGATTATAACAAATGGAACAAAATTAATGGTATTTCGTTTGTTTCTCATAAAGAACAGTCAAAGTTTTCCATCACTCCAAGTGTTTCAAACAAAGTGTCAACACCAGTTTCAAAATCAGTTTCAAAACCAGTTGTAGTTTCCAAGTCTCTTTCAAAAATCGAACAAATGTCTTCAAACAATCCTTTTAACACAAGTGATGCCAGAAGCATTTTAGACGATGTTAAAACTAGAATTGGGAGACTTCAAGAGACTGTTAAAACTAAAACTCATATTACAACAAACATTTAGTTCAATAGTTTTGATAATGAACAGAAAAAGTTTTTTGAAACTGAAATTGCCCCTCAGCTGAATAACATCAACTCAAGGGTAATTTATTTTGAACAAGCCTTTTTGAAAGAAACAGTTGACTTTGTCAAGGACCATAAATCCCTGGTAAAGCAAGCTAATGAAAGTGTTGAACACATCAAAGTTTTGGAAAATTTAAATGATTCTCTCTTCGAAGATGTTCTGACTACTGATATTATGTCCATTATTTTGCAAACATATTCTGTTGAAGATCATGAAAGACTCCAGTCTGAGACCTCCGCAATTGTTTCAAAATATGAAAAAGCTCTTGAAAAAGAAAACGTGTCCTATTTTAAAAAGCTTGATCGAAAAACCGAGGAATGCAAGTATGACAAATTGTCGTATGAGCGTGCCTACAAGGACATGAAAGAGCAAAATGATCTTTTGAGAGCTCAGCTGGAAAGTCTAAAAGGAAAGGCTGTGGATACTAAGTTTGCAAAACCATTGACTGAGGAGAAAACAAATGTTCCCAAACCGGTTTCCAAACCAAAAATGCCAATTTCTCAGCCTCCTCCAAAAGTCACTGAGAAAAATGATTTGTCAAAAACAGTCACTCCACAGTCCCTGCCTATTAAAAAGAGAATTATTAAAGGTTTTGAAAAAGAAAAAGCTGTTGCTGAAAAACCAAATGTGATTACACCTGGCATTTCTAAGACTAGTACACGGAATGTGACCAAAAATCCAGTTAAAGAATCTGTCGGTTCTAACAACATGGTCAACAATCACTATCTAGAAGAAGCTAGGAAAAAGGCACAGACTCGAAAAGACGGAATTTTAGGTGCAACATCTAGGGTGATAAATTCTACAAGATTTCAAGGCACTGCTAGTAGTAGTAAACCATTACCTAGGAACACTCTACAAAAGACTAGGGATTGGCTTGCATCTAAGAGTAGTTGCGCAAAAGAAAATGCTATGCCCTTAGAAAACAACACTAGGAATTCTAAGTCTTTTTTGAACAAGAATCAATGTCCAAAAGACTGTAGTGACAAAGTTAAAGCTGCTGTTTTAAACAAGAATATTGAATTTGTCTGTACTACATGTAAAAAATGTGTCTTTTCAGCTAATCATGATGCATGTGTCTCACAATATCTCAAGAAAGATAATTCTCATACCAAGGCACAATCCACTAAGACTCCAAACCGAAACAAGCCCGTTGATAAAAAGACAAACAAAAAGACACCTAATAGGACGATCTCTTCAGGACGTAGTTTCTCTAAAAATGAGTCTTCCGCTGCATCTGATAAGAAAACAACTCCTAGATCTTACCTTAGGTGGATTCCCACGGGTAAAGTTTTCAACAAAATAGGTCTTAGATGGATTCCCACAGGAAAGATTTTTGATACTTGCACCAACACAGATAATAGTGATAATCATTCGGATAAGGAAGTAGAAACCACTACAACCGTTGATAGTGATCACCCTCACCGTGAGGAATCATGTACTTCTAACACTGTTATTTGTGAAAATTCTTCTTCTGTGGATGCAGGTTCTTGTAAAAGTGTTGAAGGTTCATACACCCCATGTGGTAAAGAAGAACTTTATGCAAAATTCGCATGTGAAAATCCTTTTCTAGTTCCACTCTTGTCTCCACTTTTACTTGTCCAAACTTAACTCTTCTTTCTTCAAATCTTCTTTGTAAATATTTTTTCAAAAAAAAAAAAAAACAAATACAAAATTTGAAAAACCAACAAAAGCAAAATACAAAAATAGAAAACTTTCAAAAATACAAAAACAATATAAAATCTAAAATCCAAAAATATTCTTCTCACGACATGTCTCTCGTATAATCGATATTCTGTACATTTCTAGAAATGTTATTCAACAATGATAAGGGTATGTACAGATGCTTGAGCGAGAGTTCTTTAATGTTTTTCAAAACATGTCGTTTCTCAAAATTTCTTCAAAAATGGCTTTCGTATACTTCAGTACGAAACCCGGATTTCAAAATAACGGCTTCTAGACACATCAGTTCAGGACCCGCGCTTCAAAGAAAGGAAAGTGTATAACCAAAACAAAGGTTTTAAATATTTTTCAAGCACTATTCCTAAAATCATAATGGCTTGTAAGTATTTCAGCTTGCAACCCGATCTTTAAAGAAAGGAAAGTGCTACGCAAAATCAATTTTCATATATATCGAGCACTTATCCTAAAACAAATGAAGATATTTTTTCTCTAAATATCTTCAAAAGATTTTCAAAATCTTCATCTTGCGTACCATTGATTCGAAATTTTTCAAAAATATTTTTCAAAATCTCTCACATTTGGTACCAAGATAACTCCCTCTAAACCCTTAATTGATTCTAAATTTTCTATATGAAAAATATGCTTTCGTTAAGGGGGAGTATTAAACCAAAATTGTTCCAAAATTCATGCCAAATCAGTTTCTCTCCAAATGCTTTCGAAAAACATATCTTTTAATCATTTTGTTTCAAAAACATCATGGATATGCTATTTTTGAGGGGGAGAAACGAGATTAAAATGTGATAAAAAAAAGTTTAATGATCGGTGTTTGAATCTCAAATGAGCTCGACTCAGTTGTAACCAATGAATTGACGATAATATAAAGTCAGTATATGTACCATTTCGAGAAACTCGTGATAGACATGAACTTACATGGGTCTAACCTTCTTTTCAAGAAGTGTTTACATCTTCAAGTTAGTTATTAGAGCTAGCTATCACCTAAAAACTGACAATGGAGCTCTTTAACTAAACAACGTAACCGTGTCTCGTGGGGAATTGTCTATCATGAGCCGATCAATTCAAAAAGTGCGAACTCTAACCTCGATGTGCAGATTTTTGTTAAAACTCATAAGAAAATATGAAGGGGGAGTTTTTCTGAAAATATAAAACTCTCGAAGTGTTCCAAACATGTTTTCTATCATAAACATTCTGTGAGATTTTCAAGAAAAATGGTTTTATGGCAACAATAGGACAGTCATTGAGTTATAAAGTGTCTAAGGATAGGAATTTAGTCCTATGATCCGCCAGAGCCGGAGGGATCTACCCAAGGACATCACAAATAGTTAGTATTAGAAGTCCTTAGGAATGATTGAAAAAAGGAGTAATGTGAGAAAGGAGAAAGAAGGGGTTGAAGAATTAAAAAGAAATGTAATGAAAGGGTGAAAAGAAATAGCCCTCCATATTCAACCTTAGGGCAGAAACCGGGTTCAATTCATATGCTACTGGTTGTCACTAAGATGACACCCGTATTGAAGACAAAGACGTCATGGACCCAGTGACGCACTGCACCTAACCTTCTAGCCACTCAATTCCTCTTAAAAGGATTTGTTTCATTCTCACTGGGAACCTTACATAATCTATCGACTTTCTCTTAGAAATTGTTGATATTGAAGAAGGAGACCCTCTCCCTAGTTTCCGCTCAGGAAAAACCAAAATGAACTATTGAGTCTAGAGCCTCGAGATTCATCAAAAGATCTCATAGGAACACTTGACATGACATCGCTTGTTGTTCATCAATAAGGACACAAGTGATATATTCTAGAGTCCTACGCAGGTCGTAGCAATCTGCCAGAACATTTATGAGAAGTTTCACTTCTGTGATCTTCAATGATTGAATGGAAACTCCTGCCAGGGTCAACATCAAGCAGCCCTGACAGCAGGTCACTTCGGTAACTCCCTGTGGATTACGCTTAGTGTGTCTCAAACGGTCTACAGTCGTGGGGTGATGCTTCGTTGTACCTCAGCGACTCATCTGAACTGTAGGTATACTTCGGTATATCGTGTTATCTCACTTGTGGGACTCCAGTTTAGGAACGGCCCTTGTGAGAATTAGAGACGTGTTTTCACACTATGCTGTTAACACCCTCGAAATTCAAACTTATAAATGCCGGAATCCGCTTATTACTAACCTGTTTTTATGTTTTCTTCTTATGGAAGCTCCGGAGCGGATTGATCGTGCAGATTCTCCACATGCTCATGCCAACAACACATGAAAGTTCTCATCAAAATCTAAGGCTACTCAAAGTTAAAGATGATTCTTCGTCAATGTCAAAGAATCTACAAAGTTTAAAGACTCGAGAACTACATCATTGGTAACCAAAAGACAAATAGAAGTGTGAGCATGGTGGAGAAAGACGTGGAGACACCTAACCAATGAAGTTGACAACGGCAGACAACCACATTAACTGATCACAAAGCATGAAGGAACAAAGAATCAAGACTATTCTATATCTATACACAAAGTTCGAGCTCGAGAAAAGTAAAGACCTAATCAAGTGGAGCATCATTTGAATGACCACCCCTTAGGGGAAGATTGTTAGCCTTAATAGTTTTTATTAGAAGTGATGGTCATTCACATTTAGGAACTTTATATCGTGTGTTAGATATCGTGATAGAATAGTCAAAGGGCTCGTGGATTGGGCTAAGCTAAATGGCTAGGCGTTATGATAAGCTTGCCTTGTATAAGTCCAAGTAACCCAATCCAATCCAACCCATATCCACGGCCCATGCCAAGCCCATTAGGGTAAGTTGTAAGGTAGTATAAATACACCTCAAATGAGTCATTTGAGGTGTGTGCTTGAGTGTTTGTGTGTGTGTGTTTTATTTATGAATATTGTTTTCATCTTCTTTCCTTTATCTCTCTAAACATACATACGCCTAATACATATTCAAGTCACCAATTTCTTCATCTTTTCCTTTCTTATTCTCTACGCATATCATCAGTTTGTGTTTCACGTTTTATGCATACGTGTGTTTGTGTCTAACGTTGTGATAAGGTATAAGTGATAGAAGGGGTTTTACAGTCTTTTTATCCACATAGTCACTGGCATGGTCCGAATCAGCAAATACTATGGTTTCTACACCCGTTCCTTTGGGATACCATAATCCTAAACTTGTCGTTCCCTTAATGTATCTAAATATTCGTTTCAAGGCTTCTAAGTGTGATGCTTTGGGATCTTCTTGAAAGCGAGCACATAGACAAACACTAAACATAATGTCGGGTCTACTAGTCATGAGATAAAGTAGGATACCGATCATTCCTCTATATTTAGTGTTATCTACCGATTTACCTTCCTCATCCTTGGTGTGTTTTTGTCCAAGGACATGGGTGTTTTAGTTGGTTTTGAGTCTTCAAGACAAAATTTCTTAAGCATAACTTTTATATATTTAGATTGGTTAAAGAATATGTCATCTTCTAGTTGTTTAATTTGAAGTCCTAGAAAGAAGTTTAACTCACCCATCATACGCATCTCAAACTCGTTGTGCATGATTTTAGAAAAATCATCACATAGCTCTTGACAAGTTGATCCAAATATGATGTCATCAACGTATATTTGAACTATGATAATGTGTGATTCCCTTTTCTTGGTAAAGAGAGTATTATCTACTAATACCATGGTGTATTTGTGTTCAACTAAGAAAGTCTTAAGCCGATCGTACCAAGCTTTTGGTTCTTGCTAAGTCCGTATAGTTCCTTCTTAACTTTGAAGACATGATGTGGTTTTTCAAAGTCGGTAAAACTGGGAGGTTGAGCAACATATACTTCTTCGTTAATGAACCCATATAGGAATGCACTTTTAACATCAATTTGAAATAATTTAAAGTCATGAGCACATGCATATACAAGTAAGATTCTAATAGACTCAAGCCTAGCTACCGGTGCATAAGTTTTGTTGTAATCAATCCCTTCTTTTTGATTATAACCTTGTGTGACAAGCCTAGCTTTTTTTCTAGACACCACACCGTTTTCGTCCATTTTATTTCAAAAAACCCAGTTCCGTCCAATTATAGTTTGATTTTTAGGTTTTGGAACTAATTTCCAAACATCATTTCTAACAAATTGGTTTAGCTCTTCTTGCATAGCAATTACCCAAGATTTATCTTTTGTTGCTTCATTTATGTTTTTCGGTTCAACGGACGATACAAAGCAAAAGTAGTTACTTTGATTTTGGGCGTGTGATCTTAATTTTCTTTGATCTAATTGTCCTATTACTTTTTCTAAAGGATGACTTTTTGACTCTTTGATGTTTATAATTTCTTATTTAATGGTTCATCTTCCTTGTCATTTTCATTTATTTCTTGACTTTCAACTAAGTCATCATCTACCAAAGGTGATGTCTTAGAGGCAGGTGGACTTTCGTCGAATGTTATGTTCAACGATTCCTCGACTCTCATTGTTTCTTTTTTTTAAACTATGTACGTTTTGCTAGTTTGTGAGTAACCAAGAAACACACCTTCATAAAACTTTGGGTCAAATTTGGTGAGATAGTCTTTGGTATTAAGAATGAAACATTTACACCCAAACACTCTAAAATATCCTAAAGTTGGCTTTTTGCTTTTATATAATTCATATTGTGTTTTGTTCAAGAAATGACGTATTAAAACTCTATTTAAAATGTATGTAGAAGTATCGACGGCGTTACACCAAAACTTTTGAGGTATGTTTTGTTCCTTTAGCATTGTTCTACTCATTTCTTGAATAGTTCTATTTTTACGTTCTACAACTCCATTAGATTGGGGTGTTCGAGGAGCCGAGAAGTTATGTGTTATACCATTTGTATCATAATGCAGGTTTTACTGACCAGGTTTTAATATTTATATTGTCTCATTATACCTATGGTCTACCCTAATGCAATAACGGGCAGTGTACCCGGTCATGTGTAGTGTAGTATTCGGTAAAACTGAGGTCGTCCCAAGATCTATGTGTGTGGATTTTAATTAAGTCTAGGTGTCACAGATTTTAATAGGTTTTAAGGTTGAAATGATAAATAAATTATTAAAACAAGAAAATAAGAAAAGCAAGTAAAGATGAGGGTTGTGATCAATAGAGGATAAGTGTGCTAACCTAGTTAGTCATCCTATCATGTTAAGTTCACGTTTAATTACTTCCAATTTTTTCAAGTGGGGGTAATGGTCGCTAGGACAGCATTTGGTCAGTTCATCCTAAACTATCTGTAAAGGTTTCCACCAGAGATCGCAGGTGACCCGTTGAAAGTCCAGTTGTTTTAGTCCCCTAATCCAAGTCATTAAGTACCGCTACATGCAAGATTCATAATAATGAGTTCCCGGGCGCTAGCATCTTAAAAAATTATCCCTAACTTCTTAAGTTCATCCAAACGGTAGGTGATCAGTTGGTCAAATTGCTCAAGCGAAGAAGGGTCGTCAGTTGGTCAATTCTTACCCTTCCCACTCAGTCTAACTATTTAGGGTCAGTTGGTCATATCTCCTAAGTAACTAGCCACTACCGCCATTCAAAACTACCGAAACAAGGGTAGCTACCAACAAACTATGCATGCATACACTAGAAACAATTATACAGAAGCAATGTAAACATAAACAAAACAATTAAGGAATCATAAATAGGCTAGAACCAGAGGTGCCTAGCCGCTCATATTAACTAAAAGAATCGATTCAATGTTTAACATTACAAAATACATGAATTGTAAGTAAATAAAAAATAAAATGCTAATGCTTATCGTAGGGGAGTGATTTCTCCCTTGGAGATGGCTCCGTATGCTCCCTAAGATCTGCCTTCGACCTTCTACTCTCGTTCTCTGAATTAGTGTGTGAAGTGGATGATTAGAAATGATGGAATTTGGGCCGTATTTATAGGCCAGATCTTGTTACTGCGTAACTTAAGTTAAGAGTTACGCCGTAACATCCATTTCTTCGTAATTTGCTCTGGAAAAGCTGGTTACGGCGTAATATCGGGAATGAGTTGCGCCGTATCTTCAACAAATCGTGGTTACGCCGTAATTGTGGAATTAGTTACGTCGTAGCTTGCAGCGGCGCGGAATCTCATTTAACCTAATTTGTTACAGCGTAATCTTGGGATGGAGTTACGCTGTAATCTTCCATTTAGTTGGTTTTCTGGGCCACGCTTCTGTTACGGCGTAATGTGAGAGGGGATTTACGCCGTAACATCTTCAAAATGAGCATACTATCATATATCTTCAATAAACTCTCCAAATCCAAGTCTCTTTAGCTCCAATGCTCGTAATTTACCTGAAATTGAAATATAGAGGAAAACAAGCGTAAATCCATATAAATGATATAAAATATGAGCATTATCGGGGGAAATTGACACTTAATATTCAGGATTATTTGATGTTATCAAATATCCCCCCACTTGAACTCTACTTGCCCTCAAGTAGACCTTATTAAATAGATTCCTAAGAAGATATCTCCCATTACTTAGAAAATATATGTTTACAAATCCCTTATGCTAGAATAAAACAAAGCCGAATACCTCACGAAATGGGAACAAAACACTCAAATCTATCAACTATTCTAAGTGTCAATTTCGGGGTGATCACTCATTGCACAGTCATAGCATGTATTCTATCATAAGCTTAGCGGTTACACGAATCTCCACCACTAGAGTTAAGGACAAAACAATTCTCGAAGGCAATATGGGTAGACACAACAAAGGTTAAGGGTGATTTATCATTACTAACATGTCACGGAAAAGTGGACAAAATCCATGATACATGACCAAGTCCAATGCCAAGACACCAAAGATTGCTCGCTGCATCACCTAGACACGCTTCATGACTAATGGGTAGGATAAGACATGGGATAAAATTGGTGTAAAATAAAATCAAGTAAATAGTCTAAATCTATAACCAAGTCATCACCACTTACCGTTCGTCTAAAGTTCAATAACTATACTCTTTTTCTTCAAATGTGACCGAGGTGGCCTCCTCGATACTAGTCTATAGTAAGCTCATGACAATAGTGCTTGTAACTTCGCACTTTACAATCAAATGAATAACAATAACTATACTCTTTTTCTTTTCTCTCTTTTTTTTCAACAAACATAAAAACTAAACATAACATCCCCCCACTAGAGATGAACAATATGAGAATTTGGGGGGTCTTCAATGATCTTTAAGAATATGTCGTCGACGAAAACATGATTTCCGAACCTTTCCATTTAAACCTAGAACTTGGGCAAACAGTGACTTCCCAATTACAAATAAAGAATACAGGGTAGGCTAAGGTGTAAGGGTGTAAAGAAACAATATGTTGGGTGAACAAAATGAATGGAATGGCTCAGATGGGTATATCTAGGGGTATCTTGCACTAAAGGTGAGTGCAACAAAGGGTTTAACATAGGGGTCGAGAAGTCGAGTTGACTAATCGATAGACACACAATGATAGGCTATTTGGGTGATAATCCTATAATACTATCTTCTTAAACTGAAAAGTCCAAATACATTGAACTAACTCAACATACCTCGTCTATGATCTCGAAATGATGTAAAGGCCAAGTTCTAAAGTTTACAAGCTACCGGCACACTCATAATTTGGTGGATTTGGGGTAAAAATTTGGAAACGGATAAGGCTAATCTCACCATATAATATCAAGGGTTATAATGTGCTTGGCTAAGGTCTAATCTAGTTAGGTTAAGAAAAACATGCCAAAATTTTAAAAATGGCATAATTTTTCAAAATAAACTAGAAAAATGAGGGCAAAATAAAGTTCAAGGGACAATTCTACTCCCGTCCACCCACTTGAAATGTACAAAGTCCCTTTTGTACTAAGCGTTAAATAAATGTGAAGAGAAAAGTAGAATTAGAACGAGAACTTCCCTGAAATTTGCTCCAAAAAGAAAGAAGGCTCACGAAAGGAATCGTGCCTTCGCATAAGCATCCACCAGCAAACTTCAATCCCTGAAATCACACTACCGACAAGCATAATTCTAAAAAAGAAAAAGAAAAATGAAAAAGAAACCTAACTCAGTTTCATAGGAATCACGGTTGCATTTAGCATATGCAACAAGCCATTTAAACCACTTGGTATCCCAAGTGGACGAGTGTAGTCTCGTGAGAGCTTACACGGAACATACCCACAAAGTTCATTTAAAAACTAATACAAGGTTATTGTGTTTAAAAAGAAAGAAGTGTTACAGAGGATAGTTACGTCGTAACTCTTATAAGGAGTTACGCCGTTATTGGTGCAAAACCTGGCAGATGCTATAGGAGTGTAGCTACGGCGTAACCATTGCATGGGATTACGCCATAATTGGTAATGCTCTGAGAAGGACTGTTGTAAAAAGTATGTTACGGCGTAACCATAAGAATGAGTTACGCCGTAACTGTGGACAGATCATGTCCCCGTTCAGCATGCTGCAGCAAATTTTCTCTGAAATCCTGCAAATATGGTTAAAAACACAAAACCCAACAGAAATGGAAATAAAACAAATGAAAGGGATAATTCAGATTGTCTCCCGAAAGAGAAATTTTCTTTATTTACGAGTCTTTAAGTTAGACTCAAAGCCTCGAGGATTTATGGTGGCCTTTGGACTTGGCCAACTTCCCTCGTTACTTGGCGGCAATCATTCATCCATTTGATAAAAACTCTTTTTCTGGTTGTGTTTCCGATGCTACATGTACCAAATTTTTGCGAGAGCCACTCACTGAATGATAAAAACAACTTTCCGTAGTCGTCGTCTTCAATTATAGGATCAATCGTAGCACTTATGTTTGATCTTTCATCATTAGTCATTTTATCAATGAGGTGATATTCATTGTAATCATGTTTTCACTGTTTCATTAATCTCGTATTGATGTTTGAGTCTCCAAATCATACCTTGTACCAATCTTCAAAGGATAAATTTTTGAATTTCATGTCGTGTCTTTCAATCTCGTGAGGGCACGTCCATTCTTCCACATTTATATTTCCATCACAAAATTCACAAAAAGGGTTACACAAGGGCCATGCTTTCATAGATCCGTCATGCTCCGTCATTATAGGGATGCAGTAATGCTTGTTAGGGTCCGCAGTTTCCTTAATGCCCCAAATTGGGATAATTTTTTCCTGTTCCTGTTCACAACTATCAAATTCTTGCCTAAAATTTTTAGCTCTTAAGTTACAACATAAAGGCGGGTCGAGCGACGGAACATTAACAACATCAAATTTATTTGAAATTTCTAATCTAGGATTCAATTGTTCCTTCATGATGAAAGTGATTCGTTCCCCTTCAGTTCCCAAAGAATTTTGTTTTTCAAAGACCTTTATATGTGCTCGACAAGTGGCCAAGAAAGGCCTTCCAACAATTAAGTTGTAAGTCTCCCATTTCCCCATGTCAATAACCACAAAATCAGTAGGAAAAAGGAATTTTCCAATTTTAAGGAGAACATTGTTAATCACTCCCCTAGGTACAGCATTAGAGGAATCAGCCATTTCGATCATCATTGTTGTTTCTTTTAAATTGGTAAGTTTTATTTTATCAAACAATGAGGTAGAAATAAGGTTTACCCGAGCCCTAAATCAGCTAAAGCGGGAATTTTAAGATTATCGATAGTGCATGGTAGAAGAAAACTTTCTTAATAGAGTTCCTTCTCAGGAAGTTGGCTTGGCAGGTCCTCGTCGTCTTCAGATTTGTCATCTTCCTTTAAGTAGTTAATCCCGCAAAGATCATTAGTGACAGAAGAGGTGCACTGTTCTTCCTTTGGTTTATCTTGTGCAAACATGGCTTTGCATGCAATGGCTTTGTTATTACTGGTTTCTAAATTTTTAGCTAATTGCCCAATTTGGGTTTTGAGGTTTTTAATTGCGGCATCTTGGTTCCGCAAGTTCATGTTGGTGTCTTCCTTTACCTTGACCATCTATTCTTTGAGTCTATCACTTTTCTTTGTATATTCTTCGATATGTTTATGCATTATTTCTTCGAGGCTTGGTCTAGGAGGATTATTGTTGATTCTAGTATAGAACTCTGGGGATTTTTCTCGGTACCTGGCCCCGTTACCATTGTATCCGTTGAAGGGACTTCCACTTCCATATTTTACTTCTTCAATCCTTTTAACTTCCTCGTTAGATGAGCACTTCTTGGTAGGGGGAGTGCCATTATGTTCGTTTCGTCCAACTTGTATAGAATGCACATTTTCCTTGAGGTTTTTCATGTCCCTTCGAAGATTCTCTAATTTGTTGTTTATTGTTGCAAGGCCTTCCATATTTCCACTCTTACTTCGATTGCTCCCACCATTGTGCCACTTGTACGTGAGAGTGGTCAGCTATCTTCTGAATAGTTTCAAGAGCCATTGTTGGAGTCATTCCAGGTATTGGTCTTTGAGAATCGATCATTTGCCTCGAGGAGATGTTTAGACCCATTCAAAAGACATTCAGCTTTTGCTGGCTGTTGAGGGCATGAGTGGGGCATTTGTACAATAATTCGTTGTACCTTTCCCATGCTTGATACAGTGTTTCATCACCCTCCTGCTTCAAGTTATGGATTTCTTCTAATTGCTTTGTAGTCCTAGATGAAGGACAGTACCTTTGAATGAAATATTTTTTTAGGAGTGGCCAGGGTGTTAACAGTCCCGGCAGGTAATCGATCATCCCATCTTCTAGCAGCTCCAGTGAGAGAAATAGGGAACACACGTAACATGACATCATCGTTTGAGAGTCTTGGAATTTTGAATAGGCTGACAATGTATTCCACATTGTCCACATGTTCGTGAGCATCATCGGTAACGCTTTCGAAAAAAGGTTTTGCACACAACTCCCTCATAAATTGAGGTTTCATCTCGAATTGAGCATCTTCGGTGATGGCCAGCCTAAAGATCACCGGTCCTTGTTCTTCTCTTGTCAACATCAGATATTCTTCAAGAGTAAGGTCATCAATGTTGACAACTTCCATAGTACCTGAAACTTGAAAAGATATCGTGATAAATTTTGAAAATTTAAAACCAAACACAAAAAAAAGACTTAATGAAAATCCTAATATAGCGCCAAAAACTTGATGCAGGTTTTACTGACCAGGTTTTAATATTTATATTGTCTCGTTATACCTATGGTCTACCCTAATGCACTAACAGGCAGTGTACCCGGTCGTGTGTAGTGTAGTATTCGGTAAAACCGAGGTCGTCCTAAGAGCTATGTGTGTGGATTTAAACTAAGTTTAGGTGTCACAGATTTTAATAGGTTTTAAGGTTGAAATGATTAATTAATTATTAAAATAAGAAAATAAGAAAAGCAAGTAAAGGCGAGGGTTGTGATCAATAGAGGATAAGTGTGCTAACCTAGTTAGTCATCCTATCATGTTAAGTTCACGTTTAATTACTTCCAATTGCTTCAAGTGGGGGTAAAGGTCGCTAGGACAGCATTTGGTCAGTTCGTCCTAACCTATCAGCAAAGGTTTCCACCGGAGATCGCAGGTGACCCGTTGAAAGTCCAGTTGTTTTTAGTCCCCTAAGCCAAGTCATTAAGTACCGCTACATGAAAGATTCATAATAAGGAGTTCCCGGGTGCTAGAATTTTAAATACTTATCCCTAACTTCTTAAGTTCATCCAAACGGTAGGTGATCAGTTGGTCAATTCTTACCCTTCCCACTCAGTCTAACTACTTAGGGTCAGTTGGACATATCTTCTAAGTAACTAGCCACTACCGCCATTTAAAACTACCGAAACAAGGGTAGCTACCAACAAACTATGCATGCATACACAAGAAACAATTATATGGAAGCAATGTAAACATAAACAAAACAATTAAGAAATCATAACTAGGCTAGCACCAGAGGTTCTTAGTGGCTCATATTAACTAAAACAATCGAATCAATATTTAACATTAGGAAATACATGAATTGAAAGTAAAGAAAGATAAAATGCTAATGCTTATCGTAGGGGGCTGATTTATCCCTTGGAGATGGCTCCGTATGCTCCCTAAGATCTGCCTTCGACCTTCTACTCCCATTCTCTGAATTAGTGTGTGAAGTGGATGATTAGAATTTATGGAATTTGGGCGGTATTTACAGGCCAGATCTTGTTACAACGTAACTTAAGTTAAGAGTTACGCCGTAACATCCATTTCTTCGTAATTTGCTATGGAAAAGCTGGTTACGGTGTAACATCAGGAATGAGTTACGCCGTATCTTCAATAATTCGTGGTTACGCCATAATTGTAGGATTAGTTATGTCGTAGCTTGCAGCGGCACGGAACCTCATTTAACCTAATTAGTTACGGCGTAATCTTGGAATAGAGTTACGCCGTAATCTTCCATTTAGTTGGTTTTCTGGGCCACGCTTCTGTTACGGCGTAATGTGAGAGGGGAATTATGATGTAACATCTTCAAAATGAGCATACTGTCATATACCTTCAATAATCTCTCCAAATCCGCGTCTCTTTATCTCCAATGCTTGTAATTTACCTGAAAGTGAAATATAGAGGAAAACAAGCGTAAATCCATATAAATGATATAAAATACGAGCATTATCGGGGGAAACTGACACTTAATATTCAGGATTATTTGATGTTATCATATTACAAAAGTTTCCAAATTGTGTTTTGTAGGACCTTAAATCTATCAACCTTTAAACCTAACACGTTATGCATAGAACAGGAACAACACAAACACAAACATATGCGTAAATAAAGAAGGAAAGATTAAGGTGATGGTGACTTGATGTTATAACCGTGTATGTGTAGAGATAAAGATGAAAACAATAAGATGTTTATGTCAATGGAAAACACACACAAAACACACACTCAAGCACACCCCTCAAATGAGACTTTGAGGGGTTTATATAGTACATTACATAAACGCCCTAATAGGCTTTGGCTTGGGCCTCGTGGACTTGGATTGGATAACACATGAAGAAAGGCTAGCTTAACTTAACTAATAGCCATTTAGCTTAGCCCAATCCACGAGCCCGATGACTATTCTATCACGATATCTAACACACGTTACAAAGTTCCTAAACGTGAATGACCATCACTTTTAATAAAACTATTAAGGCTAACAATCTCCCCCTAAGGGGTGGTCATTCAAATGATGCTCCACTTTATTAGGTCTTTACTTTTCTCGAGCTTGAACTTTGTGTGTAGATATAGAATAGTCTCGAATCTTTGTTCCTTCATGCTTTGTGATCAATTAATGTGGTTGTCTGCCGTTGTCAACTTCGTTGGTTAGGTGTCTCCACGTCTTTCTCCACCATGCTCACACTTCTATTTGACTCTGATGTTTCATTGTTGTGAAGTTCTCTAGTCTGTAAACTTTGTAGATTCTTTGACATTGACGAAGAATCATCTTTAACTTTGTTTATCCTTTGATTTTGATGAGAGCTTTCATTTGATGTTGATATGAGCATGTGGAGAGTCTGTACGATCAATCCGCTCCGGAGCTTCCATAAGAAGAAAACATAAAAACAGGTTAGAAATAAGCGGATTCCGGCATTTACAAGTTTGAATTTCGAGGGTGTTAACAGCATAGTGTGAAAACACGTCTCTAATTCTCACAAGGGCCATTCCTGAACTGGAGTCCCACAAGTGAGATAACGCAATATACCGAAATACATCTACAGTTCAGATGAGTCGCTGAGGTACACCGAAGCATCACCCCACGACTGTAGACCATTTGAGACACACTAAGCGTAATCCACGGGGAGTTACCGAAGTGACCTGCAGTCAGGGCTGCTTGATGTTGACCCTGGCAAGAGTTTCCATTCAATCACTGAGGATCACAATTGTGAAACCTCTCATAAATGTTCTAGCAGATTGCTAAGATCTGCATAAGACTCTAGAATATATCACTTGTGTCCTTATTGATGAACAACAAGCGAAGTCATGTCAAGTTTTCCTATGAGATCTTTTAATGAATCTCGTGGCTCTAGACTCAATAGTGCGTTTTGATTTTCCTTAGCAGAGACTAGGGAGAGGGTCTCCTTCTTCAATACCAACCATCTCTAAGAAAAAGTCGATGGATTATGTAGGGTTCCCAGTGAGAATGAAACAAATCCTTTTAAGAGGAATTGAGTGGCTAGAAGGTTTAGTGCAGTGCGTCACTGGGTCCATGACGTCTTTGTCTTCAATACCGGTGTCATCTAGTGACAACCAGTAGCAAATGAATTGAACCCGGTTTCTGACCTAAGGTTGAATATGGAGGGCTATTTCTTTTCACCCTTTCTTTTACTTTTCTTTTTAATTCTTCAACCCCTTCTTTCTCCTTTCTCACATTACTCCTTTTTTTTCAATCATTCCTAAGGACTTCTAATACTAACTATTTGTGATGTCCTTGGGTAGATCCCTCTGGCTCTGGCGGATCATAGGACGGATTTCCTATACTTAGTCACCTTATAACTCCATGACTGTCCCATGTTGCCATAAAAGTATTTTTCTTGAAAATCTCACAGAGTGTTTATGATAGAAAACATGTTTGAAACACTCCGAGAGTTTTATATTTTCAGAAACACTCCCCCTTCATATGTGCTTATAAGGTTTGACAGAAATCTGCACATATAGGGTAGAGTTTGCAATTTTTGAATTGATCGGCTCATGATAGACAATTACCCACGAGACACGATTACGTTTCCTAGTTAAAGAGTTCCATTGTCAGTTTTTAGGTGACAACTAGCTCTAATAACTAACTTGAAGTTGTAAACAATCCTTGAAAAGGAGGTTAGACCCATGAAAGTGCATATCTATCACAAGTTTCTTGAGATGGTACATTTACTAACATTGATTCCCGTCAATTCATTGGTTCCGTCTGAGTCGAGCTCATTTTGAGATTCAAACAACGATCATTAAACATTTTGATCACTTTTTAATCATGTCTCCTCCCCCTCAAAAATAGCATATTCGTGATATTTTTGATATAAACGGATTAAACAACATTTTAGAATCTTTTGGGGAGACAAACGGATTTGATTTAAGCATGAATTTGGAACATTTTAGTTTTATACTCCCCCTTTAATAAAGCATAATCAATTAAAGGGTTTTAGAGGGAGTTATCTTGAGCACAAAATATTTTGAAAGATTTTGAAAATCTTTTTGCACAGTCTTGAAAAGGGGCTCAAGATGATGATGATTTCTCACCAGTTTAAATGTAGTGCACTGAAGCGTACACTTGATTTTTTCTATAAAAGCACGAGTTTTGATTTGAAAAATAATCAAAAGTCATCATTTTAGTCCGGGTTTCATACTGAAGTATACGAAAGCCATTTTATGAAGAAATTTTGAGAAATGACATGTTTTAGAAAACATATTAAAGAACTCTCGCTCAAGCATCTGTACATACCCGTATCATTGTTGAATGACATTTCTAGAAACGTACAGAATATCGATTATCCGAGAGACATGTCGTGAGAAGAATATTTTTGGATTTTTGATTTTATATTGTTTTTGAATTTTTTGAAAGTTTTATATTTTTATATTTTGCTTTTGTTGGTTTTTAAAATCTTGTATTTTGTTTTTCAAAAATATTTACAGCGAAGCTTGTTGGAAAATCATTTTCAAGAAGATTCGAGAAGACATTCTAACTCCTCAGGGGTTAGGCTTCACATTCCAATTCGTCGAACTAAATAGTCAAACCTTTCTTTTGGAAGGGCTTTAGTTAATAGATCGGCGAGTTGGTAATCTGTCTTCACGAAGAATAATTCGACAGTACCTTCTTCCACATGTTCTTTTATCAAGTGATAGCGGACTCTGATATGCTTTGTCTTTGAGTGATGAACAGGATTGCATGATATGGCTATGGCACTTTTCGAGTCACAATACATAGGTATTTTATCGAAAGTAAAGCCATAATCTGTGAGTTGTGTTCTCATCCATAGAACTTTAGCACAACACGCAGATAGAGACACATACTCAGCTTCAGCGGTTGAAAGTGCAGTGCAATCTTGTTTCTTTGAAGACCAGCTTACTAACTTTTCACCCAAAAATTGTGCTCTTCCGGATGTACTTTTCGCTGTAACTTTATCACCTGCGTGATCCGCATCTAAAAAGGCAATTAGATCAAATCCGGATTCCTTCGGATACCAAAGTCCCATGTGAATGGATGTCTTCAGGTACCGAAAGATCCTTTTAACCTCTTTGAGGTGCAGTTCGGTAGGCTTTGCCTGAAACCGTGCTAATAAGCAAACAGCAAAATGAATATCGGGTCGACTAGCAGTAAGGTACATGAGAGAACCAATCATGCTCCGATATTTCTTCGGATCAATAGGTTTTCCAAACAAATCGGCTCCAATTTTTGGTGAAGTTACCATTGGTGTTCCGACCGAATCACAATTCTCCATACCATGATTTTTCAAAATCTCAGTTGTATATTTAGCTTGATTTATAAAAATTCCACGAGGGGACTGATGTATTTGTAAACCAAGAAAGAATTTAAGTTCCCCCATCATGGACATTTCAAATTTTCTTTTCATGAGATTTTCAAAATGTTTTGAAAGATTCGGATTAGTGGACCCAAAAATGATGTCGTCCACGTAAATCTGAACAATCAAAATGTCGTTTTTGCATTTTTGTGTAAACAAGGTAGGATCAACTGTTCCTTTGGTGAAATTGTTTTGGATAAGGAAAGAGGACAGTTCGTCATACCACGCTCTCGAGCTTGTTTCAATCCATAGATTGCCTTTTTGAGTTTGTAGACGTAGTCCGGATGTTCCAAGTCGATGAAGCCTTCTGGTGACTCACGTACACTTCTTCTTTCAGAGTTCCATTCAAGAACGCGGTCTTAATGTCCATTGATAAACCGTGATGTTTTTGTGAGCTGCATAGGCTAAGAATATCCTGACTGCTTCAAGTCTAGCTACCGGCGCGAATGACTCTTCAAAGTCTATCCATTCCTCTTGTCTGTATCCTTTGGCCACAAGACGAGCTTTGTTGCGAATGACAGTCATTTCTTCATCCCGTTTGTTCTTCCATAACCATTTAAGATCAATGACGCGAACGTCAATGGGTCTTGGAACCATTTCCCAAGATTCATGTAGACGGTATTGGAGAAGTTCCTCTTGCATTGCTTCTATCCATGCGAGATCTGCCATTGCCTCCCGAATGTTTTTCGGTTCAATATTGCTAATTGAGCAAAGGTAAATGCACAAGTCACAATCGGTGGCAAGTTGGCGTCTCGTCTGAATTGGCCTTGAAGGTTCACCAATAACTTGTTCAATTGGGTGGTCTTTTGTCCACTTCAGAGTAGAAGGATACCGTTGGTTAAGCGTATGCGAGTTAGATGGTTCTAGTAAGCTTGAAGAAGATTCAGCTGATTCCGTAGCAAACGGGTTTTCAAATAAGTCTTCATCTAACGTTGCATCGTTCTGGTTTTGGTTTTGCTCATCAACTGCTGGTAGAACGGGTGCAAGAACTGGAGTAGATGTAGATGATGTTGATGGAGTTGGTGCATTGGTTTCGACCGTTGTAGATGCATCTTCTGTTGGTGGTGGAGGATGATTTTGAGCGGGTGCAGCGGAATGATGGTTTGATGCATTTGTCGAAGTTCCACCATAGTATTCATCGAACATTAACTCAAAGAAATTCTCCCATTCTTGTTCTTTAGGATTGTCAATCGAAGTTGATTGAGCTCTTTGAGGTACGAGTCCTGAACTGATGTGTCCAGAAGTCTGCTAGTTTAGTGCGGGTTCTAGAGCCAGTCTCTCAGAAGCCATATGTGAAAGTTCATGAAATTTCACATTCATCGTCTCCATGATCCTCCTAGTTCTTCTGTTATACACCCTGAATGCCCTCGAGTTATCTGAATATCTAATGAAGATTCCAATATCACCGTTTGCTTTTAGTTTTCCAAGATCTTCTCTGTCATTCGTAGGATAGCACAAAGCGCCAAACACGTGAAAGTAAGAGATATCCGGTTTTCTGTTGTTCACAAGCTCATATGGGGTTTTATTGAATCTTGGATGGATAAGGGATCGGTTCTGAGTTAAACAAGCAGTGGATACTGCATTAGCCCATAGAAATAACGGTGCACTAGAATAAATTAGCATTGTGCGAGCAGCTTCCACAAGAGTACGATTTCTTCTTTCAACTACCCCATTTTGCTGTGGAGTTCTAACAACTGATGTCTGATGTGTGATTCCAACATCTTCAAAATAAGTTCTTAACTCCTGATTAGTGAATTCAGTGCCGTTGTATGTTCTTACAACCCTTACTGGAGTTTGAAGAAGTACTTGAATATGTTTTAGAAAGGTGATGATGATGCCTGGTGCTTCGTCTTTTGATCTCAGAAACCTAACCCATGTATATCTCGAATAATCATCGACGATAACAAGAATATACTTTTTCCCATTAATGCTTTCAACTCTCATTGGGCCACATAAATCCATGGGCAACATATGCAACTTTGCTTCCGAACTAGGTACAGTTTTGGGTTTATATGATGCTCTTTTGCTTTTTCCTTGTTCACATGATGGACATAAGTGAGCCTTGGTGTATTTGAACTTTGGAAGTCCGTTGACGATGTTGTCTTTGGCAATTTTGTTGATGGTGTCGAAATTGAGATGGGATAACCGTCTGTGCCACAACCGGACTGTGTTCGGATGCTCGTGTCATAAGAAATATTGGTGATGAAGAGGCCATTTGGTTGATGTCGATAGCATACAAGTTTGTATCACGATTCTCAGTTAAGAGATCAGTGCCATCCAAGTTTCTAACGAAGCAAGCATTTTTCCTAAAAGCAACCTCTAAATGTGCATCACAGAACTGTCCGACTGAAAACAAATTGTGTCCCAACCCTTCGACATAGTAAACCCAAGTGATCAAATAATTTCCAAAAGGTAGATCTCCATAACCCATGATAGCTGCTACATGATCATTACCAAGCGTCACGGTTCCCATGAATTTCCAGACGAAATTGATCAGACTTGATTCCCGGTCATGTGTTTGGAGCAACCCGAGTCGACGATCCAAAGACAAATTTCGATAACCTGCCAAGAATGTAAAAAGAATATTTTGGAAACCGTTGTGATTTTGGTTCCTTTGGGTTAGAGGTAAAATCCGGATCACACTCAAAGAGGTGTGCTACAGGGAGTTCTGGTTTATCACTCATTTTACCATTCTGGAGTGTGAAAGTTCTACATGTTGGTTTCCAAATATCATCCCTAAAGTAAACACTATGGTTCTTGTCAGTAGTGAAAAGCCTAAGTTTTGCAACTAGTCTTCCTACTCGTTTAGCGTAAGATCTTTTTGGAACGTTCTTCTTAACAGGCTTATCATTCACATTCTTAGAAACACAATCATCTTGATCATTAATTAAAGATTTCTTGCAAGTTAAACAAAGAGATTCAACACATGCATTAGACTTCGCAAGTTTCATAGGTTCAGTACATTCAGATGAAATGTCTTTCTTATTCAAAAGCGGTAAATTCCTAGGGTGTTCTTCTACTTTCTTCTCTTTATTCAAGCTACTACTCCTAGAGGCAGTCGAGACTCTATTGTTCCTTGTATTGCTCTTAGGCTTTAGTCTGCTGCTCCTAGAGGTGCTTTCTAGTCCTGTAGAAGGTAAGGCACACGCATTAGGATTCACTTTTTTGAAGGGAGGTGGTTTCAGCTTTCCTAGTCTCTTTAGAGTGCTTTTCTAACCTTATGGCATTTGTTCCATATGTTTTAGATGTGGAGGCAGACACATTAGTGGTACTCATCTTAAAAAGGCCAGGTGCTAAAACTTTTGGTTTCTTGATAACCGCTTTTCCTTTATCAACATTTTGTTTAGGTAGGGCAGGTGGAGTGACTGGTTTTGATGAAACATTTTTCTCATTGACTTTTGGAGGAGGCATAGAAACAGACATTTTTGGTTTGGAAACCGGTTTGGGAACATTTGCTTTCTCCTCGGTCAATGGTTTTGTAATAACAGTTTCCACTACCTTTCCTTTTTGACTTTCCAGCTGAGCCCTCAAAAGATCATTTTTCACTTTCATGTCATTGTAGGCACGCTCATACGACAATTTGTCATATTTGCATTCCTCAGTTTTTCGATCAAGTTGTTTAAAATATGACACATTTTCTTTTTCAAGTTTTTCAAGAGCTTTTTCATATTTTGAAACAATTTCGGAGGTCTCAGACTGGAGTCTTTCATGATCTTCAACAGAATATGTTTGCAAAATGATGGACATAATATCATAGTCGAGAACATCTCGAAGAGAGAATCATCTAAATTTTCCAAAACTTTGATGTGTTCAACACTTTCATTAGCTTGCTTTACCAGGGATTTATGGTCCTTGACAAAGTCAGCTGTTTCTTTCAAAAATGCTTGTTCAAAATGAATTACCCTTGAGTTGATGTTATTCAGCTGAGGGGCAATTTGAGTTTCAAAGAACTTTTTATTTTCATTATCAAAACTATTAAACCAGATATTTGTTGTAATATTGGTTTTAGTTTTAACAGTCTCTTGAAGATCTGCAATTCTAGTTTTCACATTTTCTAAAATACTTCGCGCATCACTTGTGTTAAAAGGATTGTTTGAAGACATTTGTTCAATGTTCGAAAGAGAATTGGAGACAACAACTGGTTTTGAAACTGGTGTTGACACTTTGTTTGAAACACTTTGTGTGGAAAACGTTGATTGTTCTTTATGAGAAACAAACGAAATACCATTAATTTTGTTCCATTTGTTATAATCAATTGGTTTGATTTCCAGATGTTTTTGATTCATTTTTTATCTACTCTCCTCAGATAGTTCCAACGTTTCAAGAGAATCATGTACAATTATGGGTTCATGCAAAGGTGTTCCATTGTTCAACACATTCCATTTTTTTTGAGCTTTCTTGAGGAAACAAGGAGGTGAGTTACCAAGAGCCATTTTATGCACAGTATGAAAAATCGGATTTACTTGATTAGAAAGTATCTTGTTTGTTTTAGCAGAATGACCCGTTGTAAGAAGCAAATTATCCAATTTTTTGATAGTTTCATTTTTATCCAGAATTTCATCAAGAAGAGAATCTTCTCGTTTTGAAAAATTAGCAATCAACTGTTTCTTCTCTTTTCAAGATCAGAGAAACATGTGCTTTTTGTTTAGAAAGTTGGTCATTTAGTTAAGAAATTTCCTTGTTTAAAGATTTTATTTTCAAGTTCAAATTCACATCAAGTGTGTCATACTTGAGTTGCAATTGTTTTCTCTTAAAACAGAATCTCGATAACCAATTTCTAATTCGATACTTTGTTTGTATGAAATTCAAAGGCTTTGGCGTTCTCCTTGTAACTCTCAAGCTCAGCGGTCAATTTAGCATTCGCGGCCTTAACCAGCGATTGACGTTCTAACTTTCTCTATTTCAATGCCACAGTTATTGATTAATGATTCAAAATAAGCACGTGTTTCCTCATCAGTCTCAGTATTTTGTGCCACACAGCCTTCATTAGGATCCACATCGGAGTTTGAGATTGTATTGCTACAACTCGGATTGTCAAGGTATGTATCATAAGTAGGTGCTGGCGTCACAGAATGCTGTTCGTCATGAGTAAACACATCAAATATGACATTTTTATAGCATGGATCAATGATTGGTACCTCAGATACTGCGTTGGCGTCATAGACGGAGGTGCATCGAGTCGTGTCGTACTTACTCTCCTGAAGATTTGCCATGAAGATGCAGTTCGCATTGATTTCCTCGAGGTCTTCCAAATCATCCACAATAGCGAAAAAATCATTTTCCTCAGCACTCAACTTTGCATCCACGCTTCTTGCTTCGTGCTAACAGCATAGCTTTCCAAAGAAACTGAGCATTCTTCTTGTGTGGCTTAGTGGGACAGTTTCGTGCCATGTGACCCACTCCTTGACAGTTATAACACTTAACTGATTACCCGATTCACATTTCCATAATTCCCAACAACTTGGAGTGCAACCTTCCCATTCGATTACCCACTACTCTATTCCCAACATTCACTCCCAATCGATTTCCAACATTCGACCCAACTGATTACCCGATACGGAACCGCTGATTACCCATGCGAAATCCAGTAGCATATATCCCTGCTGATTCCCAATAACTCCAACCATTTGACCTTGATGACCCATATTCACACCCGGCTGTGCAATTTGCTTGTTGCGAGTGTTTGATGAAATCCTTTGGTTGTTGTTAGTTGGTGTGGAATAGCGACTTTTTAATGCTTTTCCCAATAAAGATTATACCTATTGCAAAGCGTCTTCTTGTTCAGGATCAGTGATTCCTTGTTCCTGGTATTGTGGATACTGATGTTGTTGAATGACTTGTTGTTCAGCTTGTGGTTGTGGAATGTATTGCTGCAAGTTGTTGTTGGTAGAAGATGATGAAGCTTGTCGTTGTGTATTCACTAAGGGTTGAGTCCTTTCAATAAGTGCCAAAGGATCATGATTCTTTGCCAATCTTTCTTTCCTGACTTCATTCACTTCATTTTGGTTTTGTTTCAGAAAATCGTTGAGTTGATCAAAGTTCACCTGATGTAAGTCTTTTGTTTGGTTGACAATAGTGACATATCGTCCCCATTCTTCTGGAAGATTGTTCAGGAACTTGATGTTTTGAACGATAGTTCTGGTGCCAGCTTGTTTCTGATTATCTCATTCATCAAAGTACAAAACCTTCCATAGTAGGATTCAATGGATTCTCCTGGTGTTGAAGTGAACTTTTCCCATTCAGTTAGCAGATTGTTCTCCATGTCTTGTTGACCAATTTACGTTCCATGACAAAGCCGTCTAACACGTTCCCACATATCGAAAGCAGTTTCACAACTGTCTACAGCAGCAAAGACGTCTCTTGGTAAACCCAGTTGGACAATATGAATTGCCATGTCATCTGCATCGACTTGTTTCGGATCCTCTTCAGTGTATTCGATTCGTTTTGAACACGAAGATGGTAGGATGGGAAGTGTTGCATCAGGCATTTCGGGATTTGGACTTGTCGAGGCTTGAAGGGTCCATTCTGAATGGATTGAATCATTAGGTTTGGTCTTGATGTAGCGAAGCATACGACTTGTCCATTGAAGATAACCACCTTTTTCCAACATAGGAGGGCGGTTTTCTGCACCGCTGCATGAATATCTTGTTGAGTTGCCATTGATGAAGGTATGATACGATAAAGTTGATGTAGGATCGATTCAACGATAAAGGAGTTGTGTTTAATAAGATATTGCCGTTTGAAGTTTTTCTGAAAGTCGTACTCGTGAAGTTGGTCGAATGAAAATTTTTGCTCCCAAAATTTGAAATTCACTATAAAAATCAATTCTAAGGTCGTATGAAAAATTTGAGTTATGACAATTTTGACGCCAAATTTGACCTAAAAAATTTGAATTTAGGTCCAAAAATTTGAATTTTTGACCAAAATTTTCCAAGTTATACCAAAATTTGAATTTCGCGTAAAAATTGAACGTTTATTCTCCTTAAAAATTTTTTTTTTTTTTTTTTTTTTTTGAAGAGCTTAGGCGTAGATCGAAGAAGTTACGAGTAGGATGCTTAGGCGTAGAGATTGTGCTTAGGCGTAGGAAGAGCTTACGCGTAATACACAACTTGCGCGTAACAATAGAGTTATGCGTAGACTAAAAACTTAAACGTAGAATTCTTATGCGTAGGATTTACTTATGCGTAAGACAAGCTTAGGTAAGAAAATACTTATCGTAAGAAATTATGCGTAAGATTTAGCTTATGCGTAAATCTAGGGTTTTGCCCAAAAATCCTTTACACTATCACTGTGTAAAAGATATCCAAAAGTCAAAGTGTTCCACAAACTTATCCAAGTGAGGGAAGCACTGAGTCACCGTTATAGCTCGAAGAAAATGCACAAAACTCTTATGCGTAGAACCTTATGCGTAGAAAAAGGGTTTTGACTTTCTTATGCGTAAAAATAGGGTTTTGACTTACGCATAAAAAATTTCCAGTGATTCAACCAATTTATGATGCACAAACAGCTTCCAAAACACTCAAATAACACAAAAGTATTGACCTTAATCACCCAAAGTGCCTTTTCTGCTTATGCGTAGAAATGAACAACGAACCAAACACGAGTTTAAAAATGAAGAAAAACACGTAAAGCTTCGAACTTTTTGCAAAAAAATGAAACTTTAGCACCAAATAAACCTTAAACCACAAGAATCTTGAATTTTTAGGTGCAAAAATTAGAGTTTTAAGCGTGTCAAAGATGTATAACGAGAGCTTTATGCGTACAATACCAAACTTCAAAACAAACACAAACACTCCTAAACCATTGTTAGGCGATTGATACCAATTGTAGGACCTTAAATCTATCAACCTTATCACAAACCCAACACGTTATGCGTAGAACACGAACAACACAAACACAAACATATGCGTAAATAAAGAAGGAAAGATTAAGGTGATGGTGACTTGATGTTATAACTGTGTATGTGTAGAGATAAAGATGAAAACAATAAGATGTTTATATCAAAGGAAAACACACACAAAACACACACTCAAGCACACCCCTCAAATGAGACTTTGATGGTTTTATATAGTACATTACATAAACGCCCTAATGGGCTTTGGCTTGGGCCTCGTGGACTTGGATTGGATAACACATGATGAAAGGCTAGCTTAACTTAACTAATAGCCATTTAGCTTAGCCCAATCCACGAGCCTGATGACTATTCTATCACGATATCTAACACACGTTACAAAATTCCTAAACGTGAATGACCATCACTTTTAATAAAACTATTAAGGCTAACATTTTTCATTGTCGAACTCACGACCATGATCCGTTTGGATCGACACAATGTTAGCACCTAGTTGATTTTGAATTTTCTTACTAAGTATTTAAAATTTATCAAAAGCTTCATTTTTATTTTTCAAAAACATTATCCAAGTGAACCTTGAGTAATCATCTACTATAACTAAAGTGTAGAGGTGATAACATCAAATAGTCCTGACTTACTAAGCGTTAATTTCCCCCTTTATCATCACATTTTGAGTAAAATACTCGTGAAAACATCCTTATTCCTTATTATTTCATTTCAGGACCTATTCAATGTAAGGAAGTTGCAATTGGACATTTTCAAAGCCCTTTGGATAAGTTGTCTCTTAACTACGGCGTAACCAAGTGATGAAGTTACGACATAACTAAAGATTTTGAAGGCTACGGCGTAACCCTCAGCTCAGGTTACACCGTAACAACTGATAAACACCTTATTGACAAAGACTACGGCATAACCCTCTACTCAGGTTATGCCGTAATGAAGAAATACACATGATTTACGAAAGCTACGGCGTAACCCCTAATTTGGTTCTGTAGCCGATAATTACAAATGATTGAAGGGTACGACGTAACTATCTAATAAGGTTACGCCGTAAGTAGTTCGAAGCCTATAAATAGTCAAAGGTTTCACCAGTTTTAATCATCTCTCCTTTCCCAAACCTTCTAGGGTTTAGGGAGATCAAAACACAGAAGAAGAAGCATGGGTTAGGAGCGCTGAATATCGAAGTCCTCATCTACGATTTCCATTGTATTCGGGTTTGAATTCCTTCTATATCTTTCTAGGACTTATACTATAAATTCATATTATTAATCGAAGTTTGCATTTATGTTATTGTTATTCTCTTTAATTATTTATAGACATTTGCTAGTCTTTTCATAGATAGCTAGACTTGGTAGTATTATAAGCTTGGTAGTATCTAAAGGGCTGGGAGATATGACCAACTGACCTCAGTCTGATAGATTGCAAAGTATGGGAGGAATTGGCCATAGTACAACCAATCTTCGTGTACGAACTGACCAAATAATCACATATCAAGTGGAGGTATTTAAGAGGTTAGGGGGAATCTTAGTTCCTTACGGTCGGGTTCCCACCGTCAAGATCTAGTAGATTTGGTGCTTAATGACTGTTATTAGGTTGCCGAATGATCACGGGTGACCTGTTCATCTTGGTGAGGAATCTAAGAACCATAGGTCATGATGAATTGACCAAAGGAGTCTGGTGATAATGATACGATCCTACATTCTATTAGTTTGTTAGTCTTGCCTCTTTGTCTCCTTAAAGTATTTTGCCCGAGGAGTAATATTGAGTGTAGGTCTACTATTAAGCGTCAACGCCAAGAAGAGTATATTTCTAATGCCATTCGATCTTAGGGCATGCCTGGTGGTAGTTCGCAGCTTGTTAGAGAGGCTTTAGCTGAACCCTCCCCATCATGGTGTAATATTGATGAGGAAAATTTGGACTTGGGTGTGTAGTGTGTTGTAAGAGGAATATTTGTGATGGACATTATACTGTGGATGTTAGAGTTCTTTCTTCTTAGGTGTTACTCCTTATAATGATGCTACTCTTGAAGACTTAAAGGCTAAGCATCCTTTCAAGTCTACGCTCTTTCTTGCCACATATACCTATTGATCATCATCTCCTCATTACATCTCATGTTGTGATTCTTGATATGATTAAGAGTTTCCCTCGTGATAGTGCGTCTTGTGGTGAGATGGTTTTGGCGTGCCCAACACCTTTTGGATTGTTTTAGTGGTGCTGGCTGTAGCTATTTCGATGAGTTGATCTTCTATCACTCGGTGGTGAATCTTTTTCTTGTTGGTAAATGCCCTAGGGCATTGGGTGAGTATATTGCTAGTGCTCCTCTCACACCATTGGTCAAGCCAGGAGGTGGTATTCGTCCTATTCTTTGTGGGGACGTTTGGAGCATTTAGTCTCCAAGGTTAGTGCTTCTTTGATTGGCCATTCTTTGGATGATTATTTAAATGATCTACAGGGGTTCGGGTGTTGGGGTTTCCGGAGGAGGAGAAGCTATTCTTCATGCGGTGAATTGGTTTATTGAAGACCGTGGTGATGATGTGGGTCTTTCGATGTTGTTGGTGGATTTCAAAAACGCCTTCAATTTGGTGGATCGTGAGGTTATGTTACAGGAGGTTAAGCCTTAGTTGTCTGCTATTTCACATTGGGTGGAATTTTGTTACTCTAGCCCAGCTAGATTATATTATGGGGAACATACTTTATGGTCGCACCAAGGTGTGCAACAAGGTGATCCACTTGGACCTCTTCTTTTTGCTTTAGTGTTACATCCTTTGGTATGTAAGGTTAGAGACTCCTTTAACCTTTCTTTTCAAGCTTGGTATCTGGATGATGGCACTATCATTGGAGATACTTTGGTCGTGGGGAAGGTTTTAGAGCTTATTATGATGTATGGACCTCGTTGCGGTTTACACCTCAATGTTGATAAACTGAGGTTTTGGCCAAAAGAAGACCACCCAGAAGTAGGCTTGTGGGTGTTTTTCCACCTAATATTTCTCGACCTTTGCACGGTGTTAAATTATTGGGTGGGCCTGCTAGTGCGGACTTTGATTTTAGTAGTGAGCTTGTTATGAAAAGGGTTGCTAAAACCATTGAGCTTATGGGTTAAATTGCTACGCTTAATGATCCTCAATGTGAGTTGTTGCTCCTTCGTGCATGTGCTGGTATTTCCAAGTTATATTTTTCTATGCGTACATGTTCTCCTCGGGTCTTTGAGTGTGCTCAGGTTTCTTTTGATGCGACGCCGTTCTTCTTTGGGCGTATTGTCACGCTTTTGGGCCTGGTTTTGGTGATTGGCAGTGGAGGCTTGCCACTTTACCCTTTGCTTTTGGGGGGCTTGGTGTATATTCTATAGGTGATATCTTGAGCTATGCATTCCTCGCTTCTAGACTTCAATCTGCTAGCTTACAGTCTAAGCTCCTCCGACATTCTGGTATTGTGACTTCTAGGCCTTCCTTTAATGATGCCTTATGTACTTTTAATGAGAAAATGGAGATTGACCTTTTGAGTAACCCAAGTGAGATCGTTGCCCCCAAACTCATGAAGAAATTGGCAGATATACATTTCACACGTGTTACCCAAACGGTTGAATCTTCATTTTGCCTATCTACTCGACAGATGGCGCTATGGAGTTCGCAAAAGGAGGACTACACTTCAGATAGGCTTCGGGTGGTCCCGATACCTGGATTGGGGCAGACTATGAACGCTAGGACTTACCGATGTGTGTTATGTTATCGGAAACGGGTGGTTCCTCTATTTTTCGATTCGATGCCGTGCTCGGCTTGTTCCGGGTCTTTCTTGGGGATATTTATGGGGACCATGTTGTTTTGTCGTGGGTATTATGGTATTAAACATCGGCATAACGCTGGTGCGTGATGTTCTTGTTGACATATGTTCTTGATCGGGGTTTCCATTTCGTAGGAGGTTGATATTGGGCTTAGTGGGGAAAGGGACATAGCCTTATGTCCAGCCCGGTGATATTTTGCTACTCGTGGGATGGTGGGCTTGATGTATGTGTTGATCATGAAGGGTCATCGCCCTTGGCAAAGCTGGTATGGTTGATTTTATGCCCGATCGTGCGGTGATTGAAGCTGCTTAAGCGTAAGCTAGCGTCAAGTACGAGGCTAAATGTGCGATATTGGATATGGGTTTCTCCCTTTTCATTTTCCTCTTTGGGAACTTGAGAATATGCGGTTAGCTTAACTGAACGTATCCGAAGATTCTCGATGACTCAAGCACGATGGAGCACGTGTTGCTGCTCATATTTTAGTAGGATTAGCATATAGGCTAAAGGAGTGGGGGCCCAATTAGTATCTCGGCTCCCTACTAATTTCTTGTAAATCCTATGATTTTCTAATAAAGTGATGTAATTATTATTATTATTATTATTATTATTTTTTTTATAACATCACTTTATTAAAAACTCATAGGATTTACAAGAAATTAGTGGGGAGCCGAGAAACCAACTGGGCCTCCACACCTCTAGCTATTATTTTTATTATTATTATTATTATTATTAATTAATTAATTTATTTATTTATTTAGTTTCCTTTATTATATTTTCTTAGTGAACAAGTTAAGTCTAGGGCCTTTTATTATAAATAGGGTATTAGGGTTGTAATGGAGATTATGCAGAAGATTCTTAATGGTTTAGTTATTTGACTTCATTATTGGGAGAGTGATCGGCCTCTCGAAAGTTGATCATCTATCTCTATTGTTCTTTTACCTCATTATCGACTCGGTTAGTATCAGAAAATTAACCTCTATATTGAACCTTCATATCGAGACTCAATTCATATTTGTATTCTTCGTTAAGCTTCGTTTATCTAACTCTTTACCCTAAATTTCTAGTGTCTGTGTGAGTAGAATAATAGCATATCGATGAATTATAACAACTTCGTTATACCAATATATTATCAATATCATTTCTAGTCATCTTAGTTCTTTCAAGGTCCACGACTCTCTTGGGGCGATACCGGTTTACCTAAGGCTTTACTACATCGATCGGGTTCGGCCCGTTAGTATATGTCTATCCTAAGTTATCTAAGTTTTATAAATATTAAAAGAAGGATGAAATAGCACATCATCTTTTTGGCGCCGCTGTCGGGGAGCAGTTAATGGAAGATCTAAGGTATATCATATTTACCTCATTAAGAGATTTGAGCACTTCCATAAGGTACGTTTCTCAATCTCTCATATTGCAATATTTCAAATTTATCCTTCGATGCTATTAGTTACGGCGTAACTTTTTTTAAGAGTTACGACGTAACCACTATACAATCAGATTTCTAAAAATTAAATCTTTAATTAAAATTTAAATCTTTAATTAAATAAATTATTAAATATTTAGTTACGGCGTAATTTATGCTAGGATTACGACATAACCCTTTCGCAACATTTAATATTCTTAAAATATTAGTTGCGGCGTAACTATTAATTCAATTACGTCGTAACCTCCTGGCGGTATAAAACCTTATACGGATTAAAAATTAAGTTTTACACAAAATATTTTCACCGCCTACCAAAACAGTAATTTTTTCTCTTAAAAATTTTTCCATCAAGATTTCTTCATCTCGTCATTCACCATGGCTGGTAAGATCTATCACTACTCTTTTTGATTCGTTTATTTCGATTATTCAACTAGGGTTTATATTTTAATATTTTAGGGATCTTGCTTATTTACGTATATTATTGTTATTGGTTTGATTAATTGATGATTATGATGATTTCCCCATGTTATTTTAATTTGTGTCCTATCACTATGGGTCATTTAGGATTTTTTGACTTGATTTAAAATGGGTTTTGGGTCAAACACAAACCCAGTGGGTTAGGCGCGGTCCCTCAGAACTAATAGGTTAAAAATCTATAAAAATTTTTACCACTTGAAAAAAAATGATGGTTCCGGCGTAATCTATTGCTTAATTTGACCATTTGAGGTGCTGAGTTTCGGGGGAAAGTTACGGCGTAACAGGAGGTCAGTTACGATGTAACTGCTGAATTCTACTTGCTTGACTTCAAGTTCCTTTGTGAATTTATCTTTAACAACTACATCTTAAAGGACATATTGTTTCTTAGTCTTTGGATTGTATCTCTGTAGTGTTTGTGCTTGTAGGATCGTTATATTTATTGTGTTTGATGATTCGGGTGGTCTTGGATGATCAAAATACATGTTAGCCATTAGAGAGAGAAGTAGAGAGTTGGGTGTTTTCTTGCTAGAGACTTGGTATTCAAAAGTATGGAATGTTAGATTGAAAAGCACCACCCCTTCCATGGATGGAAGGGGTATTTATAGTTACAAAATACACGACCTCCTATCGGCCTGTGGATCGGGTATACAGTGGGTAAAGACCCGTCCTTCCTCCACGGTGTTACACTATACTATTCTACGCTACAAACTAACTAATAAACTACTAAATAACGTAAATAACGACAAGTCTACGAGCTAACTTATGCTAGATAATATTTGGGGTGACCGACTCTTCACTATGGAATTTTCTAATTCCTAACAATCTCCCCCTAAGGGAGGTCACCCCATGTTTTACATTTGAATCCTAGCATTCTATTATTGACTTTTTTCTTGAGCTCGTAGACTTCAATTCTTCAATTCCAAATTTTGTGCTTAGTAGTTGACACTTCATAGTCCGCATATTTTGTACTTTTAGTGGAGGTCTTTAAGTGCGATCCACATCTTTGATTATCTTCGAGCTTTCATTGAGATCATCAGCCACAGTAAATCTCTGGATCACCCTTTATTGTGTTGCCATCATGTGAAGTTGTGACTTTTGAACCGACATGCTCACACTTTTGAATCATGACATCTTTCCATCGAGTAGCGAAGCCTTCTGGTTCATGATATTTGCGGCGTGAAGCGAAGCATAGTATGAAATATCGAGCAGGTTATGTAGATATGCATTAGTCATGATTTCTTCAATTAAGTGTGGATGTTGTGAGCATGCGGCTTTGGATTGACTCCTCAATTCGATCAGTACCAACCGTCCAAATGTACCTACAAACAACAGTTTGCAATAAAACACACGAAAGTGTCTTTGATCACTTTCGTTGAATTGAGGTACACGGCCCACGGTTCCCGTTGATCAGTATAATCTACTTGCTGTGATCAGGTAGGATTCCTAAGAATCTCCTTGACGGGGTTTCGCAGTTGTTCTAGCCGTTCTCAAACCGGAACGTCTCAAAGACAACGGAGTGAGTGAACCAAAGAATTGAGATTCACTGATTGATGAAAAATGATTTGAAAAACAATCGCGTATTGCTTGAAGAAAGAGTTTTGCAATACGACGAAGGTTTTATGAGAAAGATCAATTTTCAATCAAAATACTTTTGTATTAGAGAATGAGTACACATTCGACGTGCTAGCGAAAAGAAGAGATTCGCACATCGAGCGGTTTTTCTAAAAGTATTTTTCAATCAGAGATACTTTTTGAATTTGAAATGAATACACATTCGACGTGCTAGAGAAAAGAAGGTTTGCACATCGAACGGTTTTTCCAAAAGTATTCGTCAATTCCATTCCGGACCAAGGTTGATTCAAGATTGAATCGCCCCATTGTTTCTATCCAGTTGTCACAAGTTTGATCTTACGAGAAGATCTCACATGTCACCCACCAAGAGCTTGTTTGATGTTGGCTCTAGAAGGATTTCCATCTTCATTGTGAATACTTTTACATATCACTCGGATGTTCCGCATACCACAAGGATAATGCACAGGACTCTTAATATATTCTTACTTTCCACATTGTGTGAAACAGCAAGTCTTCATTAATTTAGTGTCCTAATGAGATATTGTGGATGATCTCTTGGCTCTAGACTCAATCGTGCACATTTGGTTCCTATGCCGGAGACTAGGGAGAGGGTCTCCTTCTTCAATATCAACAATCTCTAAGAAAGAGTCGATAGATAATGTCGGTTCCCGTGAGAATGAAACAAGCCCTTTTAAGAGGAACTTGAGTAGCTTGGGAAGTTTAGTGCGGTCGTCTTTGGGTCCATGACGTCTTGTCTTCAATACCGGTGTTACCTTAGTAACCACCAGAGCATATGTATTGAACCCGTTCTCCGCCCTAAGGTTGAATTAATGGAGGGCTATTTCTTTTCACCCTTTTCACATTCAATTCTTTTCATTCTTCAACCCCTTGATTGCTTACGAGACTTCATAACTAGAAACTTGTTGGGTTTATTCCATTACTAGCTCTGTCTCAGTCCGCACTCTTCCCATATCTCACTTTTCTCCTTTTTTCAATATACCTAAGGACTCTACACTATCTAGTGGATTGTCCTGGTAGATCCCTCGACTCTCGGCGGATCGTGGGAACAACTACCTAACCTAACCATCCTTATAACTCCATGCATAAAGTAAAATGGTCGGTCTTTTGGTACAGTTCATTCTTCCTTGAAACCAATTGAAAAATCATTTGGAAAAACAATCAAGGTACTTGTGATACGAGATCAAAGCATTTTGTACCTTAATAGTTTTGATCATTTAGAAAACTCCCCCTCAACATGTGCATATGATTTTGAAATTGTTTAGCACATGGAGGCAAGAGTTCTTTGAAATAATTTCTTGATCACAATTTCCATAGAAAAAGCCATTTGATTTTCTTGGTAAAATTCTCCCCCTCAATATGTGCATAGGATATTTGAAATCATTTTATCACATAGAGGCAAGAGTTCTTTTGAAGCACATCCACGAATCACAAAAGCCATTAAGAAAACCATTTGAAAACTCAATCAAGGTACTTTATGTTAAAACATAAAAGCTTTTGTACCTCGATAGTTTATTTTCTTTAAAATGCTCCCCCTCAATATGTGCTTCGAGATTGGAAAGCGTTTAGCACATAGAGAGCAGCACATGCACAATTAAATAAAAAACGATCACCTTTTATCAAATTTCATTATTAAATCACAAATTCTCCCCGATCAAAAATATCAAACCCTTTGAGATTTTGGATCCCAAGTGATTTAATATGGTTTAGAAAACATGGGAGAATATGTGGCCTGGTTTAAATACTCATCATGTTTTGGATAAATCCTCCTCCTCAACATGTGCATTGTGTATGAAATCGTTTGGCACATGGAGGCAGGAGTGCCTTTAAAGGACTAAAACCAATTCCATTTAAGCAGATAAGAGATTTAACTCACGATCTCTAACCCGATCAAAATTTCAAACCTTTTGAGATTTGTGATCCCAATTGATTTAAATCATTTAAAGATTTTGGGGAAAGACGTGGCTTGATTTAACTTTGAAAAATGACAGATAAGGACCATTTTAAGACATTAAAGATTGTTAGTGTCGGGTATGATTGTTTTAAGAGATCTTTTAGGTAAAATAAAACAATTTCACAATCAAACAAGAACAGAAAAATTTCATTTTGAAAGATCTTGATTCTAAAGAAAAATCATACCATGACATAACATTAAATCTTTAGATCACCACTTAATTATTGTACAAACGGACTCTTTTGAAGATATATTGTTTGAAAATATTTTAAATTAAATCACTCTCCCCTCAATCGATGACCGAAGTCGATAATTGAGTGACTTAAATTTTGATAAAATGAAGTCCGGTGATTTTCAAAATTTAGTTCAATTTATTTTCAAAACAATATTTTCCATTTTCAAAACAATATTTTCAAAATTGTTTAAAAATGGTATCCTGCACAGAGATACGTTAGGTGGTTGAGAAGCTTCATTTGTTGTTGTAGGGTTTGGAAGAAAACCGTCTGCGATGCGGTGAGACTTCTTCTTTCGTTGCATTTTGAATGCCAACCGAGGTCAAATTAAGCTCCGTTTCTTCAATCACTTAGAAAACCATCTGTGATGCGATGAGACCTCTTACGTTACATTTATGCCAACTCTCCATAGAAGTCCAATTAAGCTCCGTTTCTTCATTTGTCAACCCAAAATATAGTTACCCTTTCCTTTCGGCATCCAATCATCATATTATGTGGGATCCGGATCGGGAACATTCTTATACCAATATACCGCATCGTTAGTGAACACACATATAGATATATGGTGGTCGACATCACCCAAACAGCAATCGACTAATAAAAGTCAATTCAACATATCAATCAGTTCATATAAGGTATGGGATTAATGTGTTCATCAAACTCTAATCATCTAAACCTAACAATCATATCCTAGAAACCTAGTCCTTCAACATAGGCAATTATCATTTTTAATTAAGCACGTAGGATAATTAAGAAAGCCCGTTAGAAGATATAGATTTGAAAGCATTATCCCCCTCAATCAATGACTCAATTTCTGAAAAGTTTATAAGCGCTGAAGTCATTGATTGAGTTTGCAAATTTCATAAAAACTCTGAATCTGATTGTTTTGAAAGCAACTCATTTACCACCATTTTTGAAAACAACAAATATTTTTCAGAAGAATTTTAGACGGAAAAACATTTGTGTAGGAACAAGATCCTTCGACATACTTTCCTTATTTTGTTTTAGGATAAGTGCACGAAATATTTGAAAATTGGTTTAGCGCAGAACTTTCCTTTCTTGAAGAACGGGTTGCTATCAGAAATAATAGCAAGCCATAGTTTAAGCACGGTTACACGAAATAGCGCAAGCCATGGTTAAAGCATCTGACAGAAGCGCAAGACATCATTTGAAGCCATTTGATCTGAAATAGCCACTGTAAACCATATTTTGAGACATGTTTAGAAAGGAATATTTACACCTCCTGCTCGAACTTCATCTAAGGTCCCGTGCCATTATTGAATGACATTTCTAAGACCGTAGATGTTATCGATACCGAAGACATGTCTTGAAAACAATATTTTTGGTATTTTTCAATTTTCTGATTTTTATGGGTTTTTGAGGGTTTTATATTTTTCTATTTTCTTTTTGTTGGTTTTATATTTTTGTATTTTGTTTTAGATAAATATATACAAGATAGAGTAGATGATATAGTTAAAGAAGATGATGATACAGTCGAGATAAGGATATCAAGTAGCACGTCGTAGAAGATAGAAGTCATCAACTCTTAAACATTCACCACCAAAGCTTCCAGGGCTCTTGAATCGAAGAAAGAAATTGAACCATCGGAAAGTGAGACTTTGGCAGCTTCCCCCCAAACCGAAAATCCTTTAGTTGAGCAGATTCGAAGCTCTATTTCAAGCTTGCCTTAGCCAAGTGCACAGAGAAGCACACCATTATCATAAATCCATTGCTCCTTTCAAGAATAATCACCGTGATTCTTAGTTCGAGGTTATATCATCAACAAGAAGACAACCACCGTATCATCCCACACATAAAATCTTCTCAAATTTCCATACCCACTCTTGAAGTCAGGCAATCCATTCCAAAAGGTGTCAAGAGAACAATTCCCCAAGTAGTTGAATTGATGCAGTCAGTCTCTTTGTATAATGCTCAAGAACTCTCCCAATTACACATCATGAGGGGAATGAAAACACCTTCCCATGTTCACATTTTCTTCCCGGATGATCGTGTATGAAGCTCAAGAACCCGAAGTACACCAATACAGAGCTCTCCTAATACACATCATGAGAGGATTGAAAACACCTCCCCATGTTCACATTTTTCTTCCCTGATGATCGTGTATGAAGCTCAAGTATCCAGTATACCAATACACAAGGAAGGAATAACCGATAACATTGAAGAAGCAGGCCAAGTCAGATTATCTCTGGGATGACAATCTCTGCGGATGTCAACTCCGGAATAAGTGATTATATCTCTGAATCAGTGATTAAGCCCTCAAGTGAAACAAGCTGAGCATCCCCAATGTACACAATTCTCTCTCCTCGATGATTGTGAAAACATCGAGATCATCACGCACTTGTGTACCTCTTTTATCTTCAGAAACTAACTCTTCCATCGCTTCCCCACATAGTTGGAATAAGAATACTAAACGCCTTGATGAGTAAAACCTTGAGTTTCTCTTAGGTCATGACATTTGTTTTCCCGGGATATCTTCAATCACTTAGAAGAATTAAGTTCATCAAGTTTACTCGCCATGAGTCAAACCTTGAGTTTCTCTGCGGTAATAACATTTTTCTTCCCGGGATATCTTCAATTACTTAGAAGTATTAAGTACATCAAGTTTACTCGCGTTTAGATGCTTGTCTCCTTCCCCTTCTCTAGTTTTGATACTTCAAAATCAGCAACTCTTTGAATGCCCAAATACTTGAAATTTGTTGAGAAGATTGCTTGAAGTCTTTGTGAGAATCAACATCTTTGAATAATGTGAGCAAATCTAATTGGGGATTAAATTCGACATATCACATTCCCCCAATTAGTGCTCTCCCCTAAACCGACAATCTTTATGATGAATGCTTGAATTGAGAAGAAGTCTTTAAATAATCAAATGCAACTCGTCTTTAGTCTTCTAACATGTAGCGAGAAAATGTAGAACCGAGTGTAGACTCGACCTTCTTCAAGATTGTCCAGTTGGGGAATAGATAGTTAACATCTTCAACTCACCAAAACACAAAGAACATCACCAAAAGCATCCCAATTAATTTACATCTTGCAAATCCCTTAACTAAGATCCCTCCCAATCAAACAAAACAGAAAGATGTTCATCAAGGAAATCAGCAATCAGCCTGCAGCGAACACACGAAATGGTAACACCAAGCAAACAATCACATCAGAATCATCATGTTGATGTGCACGTGAAGCATTAACCGGAAGCACTTTGTCAATAAACTCATATCAGCTTGTGAAGATGTCAACCAACGGCTCTTAGAAGAGAAAAACTCCATGTGAAGATGACCCGATAAGAAGAAGCTCGGTTCTTACATGAGTTTAGAGCCGTATGACCATATATATTCTCAAGTATCAATCAACAATGCAAAAAATTCACACTTCTTCTCCCCCTCAAGAATTGCATACGGAGATGCCATTCTTGACTAAATAAGTGAAATCATCCAAAAGTATTCTATTCACACTTCTCCCCCGCAAAATTAGCACATGATGTCGCCATCGTCATTATAGTTGAGCAAGTGGAATAGAAAACAATCAACAGTAGCCCGGTTCACTTGATGGCTGAAGCGCATGGAAAAAGTATGAAGCATGTTGATGAGAATGGTCATTAAAAAGAAGATTTCTCTTCTTTAGAAGATAAAGCGCACTGAAGCGTACACTTTTCTTTTCTTTAGAGAACGAGGCATGAATTGTTGTGTTCATACGTCATAAGAAGATTTCTCTTCTTGAAGATAAAGCGACTGAACCGTACACTTTCTTTTTTTTCTTTAGAGAACAAGGCATGAACTGTTGTGTTCATACGTCATAATCTCTCTCTTTTCAACTCTCTAAGCAAAGCATGTAATCATCCCCATTATCATTCTGTAGGCTCTTTGTCGTGACAACTGATGGAGAAAACCCAATATGATGAATTTGACCTGAAGTAAACTAACCCGAACTCGTGACTTAAACTTGCACATATGTAACAAAAGAGCGGTGCCGATTTCCATTAGCATCTCTAAGTACTCTCTATGTACTCTATACTCTTCAACCAACCAACCATCAAGTATAAGACGTACATTACCTCTTGAAAATCCACAATTGAATGTGACAGAGCACTACAACGTAACTCCTTAAAGTGATAGTTATTTTGTGGTGGTATGAGCCCAATTCCCCAAGTGGTAAAAGAAAAGGTAAAAGACACCCAACAATAACTAGATTTCCAAGTCTTCGTTTTTATAATAAGCTCGAACAAGGATCATGAAGAATCTTCATCCATCCATCCCCGATACCTTCAGATACTAAGTACACTCGGTGATAATTCACTTCAATCTCAAATAAATAATAGTGAATTAACTCCGTTGTCACATCTTCTGGTTAAAAGCTCAAATCTAGCCTCCTTTGACCTTAAGTGAACTATGATAATGGTTTTTCATCCCGACCATGGTTGAAAGCACATAACCCCGTAAAACCTTGCAATAACCAAACTGCCATGAGGACAACCCAAACACACACCCAATCCATGAAGTACACCCTTTTATCCCTTCTTTGAAACATAAACTGTAGCACCAGCATCAGAAAAGATCCCGAAATACACTTTCCTTTTCTCCAGGATGGTTCCATCAATACGGGATTTTACAATTCTATGGTTTAAACCGAAAAATAGTTTCTTTCGCGGGATTTTACAAAACCAAGAATAAACCGTAAGATAGATCGGAAATGCACTTTGTTATTACCCGGATGTTTCCATTGTCACGGGATTTTACAAGTCTATGATTTAAACCGAGAAATAGGTTCTTTCGCGGGATTTTACAAAATCAAGACAAAACCGTAAACAATGTCAGCTTGAATGTGTTATGACCACTTTGGTTTTAGTGAACATATGTTTTAGGGGAAGATGCAGAGGTTCATCAATGGATCATTATCCAATATCAACAACATCATCAACCATCCAATCAACACTTTGGTAAACACATCATTCATGCATTCTGTCGGCTTTTGCAGTGACAACATGGAGAAGTAAACCCGATATGCCATACTTGAACATGAAGTAGAATTCCCCAGATTTGTTACTCAAACTTGTACTAATCCTTGTGAAGAAGAAACGGTGTACCCAATGTACAAAACCTCTTGACATTCTCAACTGAGTGAGACACCGAAGTGATAGTTACTTTGTGGGTTAATCGAGAAAGAATCACAAACGTAACTAAATAGCCAAGTCTTTATCACACTTTATAAATGCCCAAACAAGTCATCTTCGCGGAAGGGTAGAAAGAAAGAAGACGAATTAAGTAAACGCCCCCGGAAAACCTCACTTCATATCCAAATACGAAATACCGTCCAAACAACCCCGCAGTCAACTTTGTACAAACTTCAATTCAAGCCATGACATACTATCCTTTGTGAACATGTATATATCAAAGTACCAAACCTCATAACCCATTGAAACTCATCATCAAACTCAAATTCAAGTCTCATAATCAAATGTGCACATTTATCTTGATCCGGTTCAAATGACATATATCCAATTCAATCGACATATTACACGGTTCAAAACTCACATTGCACATTGGATATTAATACAAGCCTTTGTCCTAGTCCATACCAATCCAAAGCCCAAATACATCTATGGCCCAAAATCAATCTAACATAGAAGATCTTGACCAAGAATTATGCACTCATGTTCAACATAGCATATGAATAATCTTTAAAGGCTCACGTTCAATATCTATCATTCATGTGCAATTCCGGTCCAAAAAAAACATCTCATATCTCCAAAATCCCATGACATATACCCAATTTGTTCCACGACATAAGCTCATGATTACCCCAAGTAACTTCCTTCGGCCCATCCTTATACGGCACAAATTTGGCCCATAAAATCCATATGCACGCCCAAAGGAAATACCTAATACTTAGGGTATATAACAGTTACACTTTCTCACACTAACCCTAATATTATTCCTTAAACATGTCGCCTCTCTCCTTTCTCAGACTAAAATGCAAACAGCACACCCTAATTACAATATGTGCGCCTCCCATCAAAATCTTTGCTCCAGACAACTACCTTACTTCATCAAATCATTACATTACAACCTCAATAGATTCGTATATCAAAACCCAGTCACGCTGTCACACCCCCAAATTACGTGTTTTGAATGGGGTAATACAGGGAGAGATTTGTCATAGCATCAAAGTTACAGTTATATGAGAGCGACCTAAAAAGTGTCGTTTGAAAAATACATCGTTTGATTAATTAAGAATAATCGAGTTTACAAAATGTTGGTCCCAAATGAAAATCAATGTATGCGGAAATAGGTTTGATACAAGCCAAGCGATGTTTTTAAAGTGTAAAAATCCCATGTGAGGCAATGCGTCCTGCGACTCTATGATGTGTCCATATGCATGCCATGAAGTGAATGCCTTAGATACACGAGATAAAACATGCTAAAAAGTGTCAACACAAAGGTTGAGTGAGTTCATAGAGTTTGGTTAACAAGTAGCTTTTAAGCTAATGCAACAAAGGCAAAGTTTTTGGTTATATAGAATAGTTAAGCAAAGCAAAGGCATAAGTAAATCACTTTCGGTTCCAAGTCCCGCCATACAAAACTTGCAACTGTGTGTTTACAACCCAACGCTAAAAATAGTATGTCAATCATGTATGTATATATCATATATTAAGTATATGTGTCTACACAAAGGGTCTTCCAACACTTCGTGTTGGGATGTTTTAAATTAATAGCCTTCCAACTTAATTTGGAGCCACTAATTCTTGTATGTTGTAAATGTACAGACCTCTTGACCAAGTCTAACTTGTTTGTTGTGTTGCATTGAATACTTGATTATATTCACCAGTCGTCATCAAGGACACAAAGGGTGGGGCGTCGACCGATAGTACTATCAATACCTCTCTGCCCGGCTCAGTTAACCGATTGCTAAAGTTTGTATGTTGATGCATAATTGAAAACTAGTTTAGCACATTAAGGCACATATAAATAACCACATAATGTCCAAAGTGTATAAGAAGTATATTGTAACACAATTGTATAAATGGTGAGTATTATGAGAGTGAAACAAGTATTTAAGCATGTATCTTCCCCAAATAGTTTGTAAGAATTTAAACGAGTAAAAGTGGGGCATGAACTCACAGTAGTATGTAAAAGTTTAGAGTACTTGTGAAAGTAATGAAATTAGTTTGAGCATGTATCTCCCCCAAAAGTAGTATAAAAACAATTGAAAATGGGGTTATGAAACTCACAGTAATATGTCAAAGTTTAGAATATTTGTGATAGTGAAAGTAAGTAGTTGAGCATGTATCTCCCCCAAAGAGTTTGTAAGACAAATAAGTAATAGAAAGTGGGGCTACGAACTCACCAATGTGATTGATATGCTAACAAAATGAAGTGCACTAAAATGAGGCTCGGAGACTATCCGCGACCTAAATGAATGTCATGAATTGAGTTATGATATAATGTTATGCATGCATTTCGTATGTTATTTATACCACTTGTGAATTTTGAAAAATAATACTCTTCGTCGAAAAATACTCCTTTTGACGTCTTGACCGTTCTTAAATTACCTTACAAGTATTTACGTCAAAATGTCATCCTACAATAGTTTATAAATGATTTATAATTGAATACATCATGTGCATTAAAAAAGTAAATTGAGAATTTCATGAAATTGACAAAAATGGCTTGAAAAACTAGCGTGTAAAATGGTGTCGTCGTAGTTAGGGAAACGAGCTCGACGGTTTTGGAAAGTTTGTATCAAAATCTAGAAGTTTTAGTACAGGAGTTTTCGTCATAAAGGTCTCGAACATAAAGATAATAAAGGTTAAAGATGGTGATTTTTGTCCAATGTTGTTAAAATGAGTTTTAAATAAAGTTTAAGCAATCGTAATAATTTATTACAACTCCGCTATACAAACGGTTGGTGGTTTTGAAAAATATGCTTGGTGATCTGATTTTATTAGAAGACATTTCGTTCCAAAAAGTTCCACATCATAGTTAAAAACAGCCTCCAACATGGTCGTTTTAGTTACCGTAATACTTGTCTCGTAAAAATAATATAGTTTTGAAAATATAGTTCACGGCAATTTTATGGCGTGCATATCTTAGTCGTTTCAAATCCGTTTTCTACGTATTATCGTCATTAGCCATTATCAAAGTATACTAATATATTTTTGATAAGTCGAAATAATTTGTAAAGCTTAGGACTCGTTTTGACTGCATACCAAATAAAAATATTATGCTGAAATTTCAGAAAAATATATATATCGTCGTCAAACTTGGAAAATTCATAACTTCTTCGTTATAACTCCGTTTTAATCCGTTCAAGCGGCCACGGATTCGTTTTAAAAGTATATTTTCTAAATATCAAGGCCAAAAATTCGTGCCTACTGTCGGATTTTCAGAAAAACAAAATAAGGACAGAACACTTTATAACTTGTAGAAAATAGTTTTTTTTTCTCGTACTAAACCTATTCCAATCCCTTCAAATCAACTCCAAAGCTATTCTAATCCTACCATACACATTCTTAGGGTGTCATGGGTTCCTAGACATCATCAAGACCAATATATAACAAGGGGATAATTATAGGATGACTATATATATTAAACTCTAAAAATCAATGGTAAAAATGGTATAAACAACACAAGTCTTGCATGTTTTTGCTCAAAAATGATGAGATGAGTATGAAATGAATATGTAAGATGAAAATAGATATGAGATGCTTACAAGTGATATGATGAGGTGATTAGAACCAAGGTTAGCCTAAACACTCTAGGTTTCAAAACCTTAATAAGAGTGTGTTCTAGATTTGTATACTTGATTTGAAAATTTTTGATGAACTCTCCTTGATCCATATGAATAGCCGGTTGTAGGGATAAGAGAGGAAGAAGAAAGAGTGTTGACTTTTACCTTTGAAATTATTGTAGTGTGTGTAGGTTGAATTGTGTAAAATGTATAAGTAAAGATCTTGAAATCTTGCATATCTAGATGAGTCACTATGTATTTAATAATACATATATAAGTTTTCTTTTATTTTGTTATCATGTATAAATGTGTAAGTAGATGTAAGTTATATAAATATAGTTGTAACTTGTATACATTTGAACATTTAGAATTAGCGTTAGCTAGAAATAAATTTTAACGGATCATAGTAAAATATATTGAGGTCATAAAAATTATAAAAACACATTTCTTGAAAAATTTGAGTGATATAATAATTATGGTGTAGTTTTAAGAAAACCGTCGTAATAATATAAATTTAACAATTATATACGAAAATAATTTAAAACACTGGGTAAACTCAAAATATTACTTTTGTAAACTAAATGTAAGTATAAAAATATGTCGGGATAATTTTTGGAAGTATGGTTAAATGATCAAAATAATAACTTACGCGATAGCGTTTATTTAATATGAAATTTACGCGTTTAATGTGAAATGCAAAATCATGAATGATTAATATGATGCAAATGGCGTTAATGAAATGTAGGCTAAACTTAGTCCATATGAAATGTTAAATTGATATGATCATGAATTAGCGCTAAACCATAAAGGTTCTGCGAATTTGGAACACGCAAAACTAGTTCACGATAAATGATGAAATTGTGAAACGTGAATTGTTTTGAGGAATGACCAAAAATTGAGAATTGTGACATTCTTCCCATGTCAGAGGAATCACGTCTTCGTGATTCAATCGATGATACTATGGTTCGAACCTCGACAAGGGTTCTAAAAGTTTATGCTAGTGTATGGTCTAAATGATTATGTCAATGCTCATGCATATGAGTTACTCATCCCACAAGATACGTTCCTGTGCTATAGTGAGCAATTCCCATCCTAAATACATGCTTTCTTATGATTAGGCTCGATGAGACAAGCTTTCCCCTTCTCAAGCAAAATTTTTAAAAGACTTTTTGGTAACCGATTTTTGCTTAATCCCACAACTCAACAAACAAGAACTGTCATACGATTAGGCTAAATCGGTTTAGGTTTTAGACTTGTTTCTTTCGATCTTTGCAACTCATCAAACAAGAGCGTCACTTTCGGATCAAAGCTGGAAACAAGTGGTTTGAAGAAATCTTTTGAAAATTTGGCTTGATTGGAATTGCTTACACATGTAAGACTACTACTCCTTCATTGCATGATTCTTCCAGAATTAGACATAGGTGATCAGGCTATGTATAATTTAGGAGTAACTATGCAATGCTTGAACTAATCGACTCATATGATGTTTGGTGTTGAGTCATAAGTCCACATGTATAAAGAATGTGCACTTATAATGATATGATGAGATGCTATGATGATGTGGTTATAGTCTAGGGTCAATGATGCAACCTAGTTCTCTATAACCGGCGCTCGATACCAATGTTGTCACACCCCAAATTACGTGTTTTCTTGTGAGGAATGGAATACCTTGGAGGCTGTCATAGCATCAAAGTTCTGATTATATCGAGCGACCTAAAGTGTCGTTTGAAAATACATCGTTTGATTAATTAGAATAATCGAGTTTACAAAATGTTAGGTCCCAAATGAAAATGTATGCGGAAATAGGTTTGATACAAGCCAAGCGATGTTTTAAAGTGTAAAAATCCCATGTGAGGCCAGCGTCGTCACTGCAACTCTATGATGTGTCCATATGCATGCCATGAAATTGAATACCTTGATACACGAGATAAAACATGCTATAAAGTGTCAACACAAAGGTTGGTGAGTTCATAGAGTTTGGTTAACAAGTAAAGCTTTTAAAGAACGCTAATGCAACAAAGGCAAAGTTTTTGGTTATATAGAATAGTTAAGCAAAGCAAAGGCATAAAATAAATCCTCGGTTCAAGTCCGCCCATACAAAACTTGCAACTTTGATGTTTACAACCCTTGCTAAAATAGTATGTCAATCATAACATGCTATATATCATAGTAGAAAAAGTATATGTGTCACCACAAGGGTCTTCCAACACTCGTGTTGGGATGTTTGTAAATTAATAGCCTTCAACCACAATTTGGAGCCACTAATTCTTGTATGTAGCCAGAACCTCTTGGCGAGTCTAACTTGTTTGTTGTGTTGCATTGAATAGCGATTATATTCCCCGAATTGGCGTCATCAAGGACACAAGGGTGGGGCGTCCCGACCCGATAGTACTATCAATACCTCTGCCGGCTCCAGCAGTTAACCCGATTGCTAAAGTTTGTATGTTGATGCATAATTGAAAACTAGTTTTGCACATTAAGTACATATCGCAATAAACCACACAATGTCCAGTGTATTAGAAGTATATTGTAACACAATTGTATAAATGGTTTGAGTATTATAGAGTGAAACAAGTATTTAGCATGTATCTCCCCAAATAGTTTGTAAATTTAGCGAGTAAAAGTGGGGCATGAACTCCGATGAGTATGTAAAAGTTTAGAGTACTTGTGAAAGTAATGAAATTAGTTTGAGCATGTATCTCCCCCAAAAGTAGTATAAAAACAATTGAAAATGGGGTTATGAAAATACGTAATATTATGTCAAAGTTTAGAATATTTGTGATAGTGAGAAAGTAAGTAGTTGAGCATGTATCTCCCCAAAGGTTTGTAAGACAAATAAGTAATAGAAATTGGGCTCACGAACTCACCGGTGTGATTGATATGCTAACAAAATGAAGTGCACTAAAATGAGGCTTCGGAGACTATCCAGCGACCTAAATGAATGTCATGAATTGAGTTATGATATAATGTTATGCATGCATTTTAGGTATGTTATTTATACCACTTGGCCAATTTTGAAAATAATACTCTTAGATGAAAAATACTCCTTTTGACGTCTTGACCGTTCTTAAATTACCTTACAAGTATTTACGTCAAAATGTCATCCTACAATAGTTTATAAATGATTTATAGTGAAATTATCACTTTTTAGTACGTAAAATAAAGTCGTCGGAAATTTCATGAAATTGACAAAAATGGCTTGAAAAACTAATTAGAGTAAAATGGTGCCGTCGACCGTTAGGAAAGCAGCTCGACGGTTTTGGAAAGTTGTATCAAAATCTAGAAGTTTTAGTACAGGAGTTTTCGTCATAAAGGTCTCGAACATAAAGATAATAAAGGTTAAAGATGGTGATTTTGTCCAATGTTGTAAAAAATGAGTTCGGCAAAGTTTAAGCAATCGTAATTAATTTATTACAACTCCATTATACAAGCGGTTGTCGTTTTGAAAAATATGTTTGGTGATCTCGATTTTATTAGAAGACATTTCGTTCCAAAAAGTTCCACATCATAGTTAAAAACAGCCCTCAACATGGTCGTTTTAGTTACGTAATACTTGTACCATTAAAAATAATATAGTTTTCAGAAATAATAGTTCACGGCAATTTTATGGCGATGCATATCTTGGTCGTTTCAAATCCGTTTTCTACATTATTATAAATCATTAGCTTCGTATCAAAGTATACTAATATATTTTGATGAAGTCAGAAATAATTTTGTAAAGCTTAGGACTCGTTTTGACTCGTACCAAATAAAAATAGTATGCTGAAATTTCAAGAAAAATATATATATAAATTAAATTGACTTGGAAAATTCATAACTTCTTAGTTATAACTCCGTTTTAATCCGTTCAATGACCACAGTTAGTTTTAAAGTATATTTTCTAAATATCTAGGCCAAAATTCGTGCCTACTGTCGGATTTTCCAGAAAAACAAAATAAGGACAGAACACTTTTATAACTTGTCGAAAATAGTTTTTCTCGTACTAAACCTATTCTAATCCCTTCAAATCAACTCCAAAGCTATTCTAATCCTACCATACACCTTCTTAGGGTGTCATGGTTCAGACATCATCAAGACCAATATAACAAGGGGGATAAATTATAGGATGACTATATATATTAAACTCTAAAATCAATGGTAAAAATGGTATAAACAACACAAGTCTTGCATGTTTTGCTCAAAAATGATGAGATGAGTATGAAATGAATATGTAAGATGAAAATAGATATGAGATGCTTACAAGTGATATGATGAGGTGATTAGAACCAAGGTTAGCCTAAACACTCTAGGTTTTTATTTCAAAACCTTAATAAGAGTGTGTTCTAGATTGTAAATACTTGATTTGAAATTTTTTGATGAACTCTCCTTGATCCATATGAATAGCCGGTTGTAGGGATAAGAGGAAAGACTTTGTTTGGTGGATGACATGGTGTGTGTAAGAGTTGGTGTGTAAATATGTATAAGTAAAGATCTTGAAATCTTGCATATCTAGATGAGTCTCTATGTATTTAATAATACATATATAAAGTTTTTCTTTTATTTTGTTATCATGTATAAAAATGTGTAAGTAAATTAGATGTAAAGTTATATAAAATATAAGTTGTAACTTGTATACACATTTGAACATTTAGATAGCGTTAAGCTAGAAATAAGGCCACTAGCGGATCATAGTAAAAATATATTGAGGTCATAAAAATTATAAAACACATTTCTTGAAAAATTTGAGGTGATATAATAATTATAGTGTAGTTTTAAGAAGAGCATTAAGTAATAATATAAATTTAACAATTTATATACGAAATAATTTAAAACCTTGGGTAAACTCAAAATATTATTTTTATAAACTAAATGTAAGTATAAAAATATGTCGGGATAATTTTTGGAAGTATCGGATTAAATGATCAAAAAATAATAACTACAGCGATAGCGTTTATTTAATATAAAATTCTGGCGTTTAATGTGAAATGCAAAGTCATGAATGAATTAATATGATGCAAATGACGTTAATGAAATGTAGACTAAACTTAGTCCATATGAAATGTTTAGGTGATGATATGATCATGAATTAAGCAGCTAAAACATAAAGGATTACGTAATTTGGAACCATAAAAGCTAGTTTCACGATAAATGATGAAATTGTGAGGCATGAATTGTTTTTGAGAAATGACCAAAAATTGAGAATTGTGACACACGCAGTCACCATACATATTCCACGAACAGATCCGAAATGATATAGTCATCCCTCCTAACCATCGTTAACACTGAGCACTATCATTATTGTGTTTGCCACAGGGTTGGCTCCAAGATAGTGACTCGTTTGACCTCGCCACAGGGTTGGCAACGAGATGATGAAATAGGTTTCAAGGTCTAATTGGGTCTCAGGTAAGATTGTAATAATTTGTTGTTGTAATTAGTGTCATACCAAAAAAAAGAATAGGATGAAACCTTAAGGTTTTGTTCATTCTTTAGTTTCGAATAGTTGAAGACAAGATTCACTTGTTACAGATCAATGATGAACACGTGTTGGTCATAGAATAAGTTGGTTTCCAACCTCTAACACAAATCAGAGATCTATTTTCTTTGTTTTGATTTTGTATAAGTTCAAACCGAATGGACGTTGAGATGATAACTGATTGGTTTTAGTTCAATTGATTTTGGAACGAGGATGGTATATCCAGAGTTTGAGTCATATGAGTCTTGGTAGTTGGTTTTGATATGGTCGATGTGGTCGAGGTCATGTAAAATTTTCATCATCTTCCAATCTGTCTCAAGTCGCTAGGTCAAAATAAGTTGCTACAATACATACAACTCGCTAAGCCATTAAAACTTATAAGTCGCTAACTTATCAATATAAGTCGCTAGGTCCGGTCACTTAAATCGCTAACCCTTTCTTCTCAAAGTAAGTCGCTACCTGTTTTTCACAAAGCAAGTTGCTAGCCAAATTTTCCAAACCAAGTCGCTACGACCTTTTTCAAACCAAGTAGCTATGACTTGTTAAATAACAAGTCGCTAGGTCTTTTTCAGTATCAAGTCGCTACTTAGCTGTATGCATAACTCGCTATTGACTTTCAAGAAAGTCAACAAATAACCAAGTTGCTACATTTAGCACAAGTCGCTACCAAGAATGCCAAAGGTACGAACCCAGAAATACTTGCATAAAAACTGCTTCATATATCCAGTTTGACCTATTTTTTTTTATCATATTTGACCTCATGAACCTGACCAGAAAAAGAAACCCAGAAAGAAACAGCAAAGTGACATCTTTTAGACCCGTTTTGACCACAAATTTGACCACAATAAAAGACACTGATTGGTTAAGAAAAATCATGTAGAGTGATAATATGATGACATGAAGTTGTTTGGACACATGATACAAACAGAGATATCAAACTTTGACCACCTGACAATTTAAAAACAGATATTACCAAACATTGATACACAAAACTAGTTCAAAAACTGATATCACAAAGAAGTGGGAAACAAATATTTTTCCGACACAAAAAAATGCAACAAAATCAGTTAAGAACAAGTAATCGAGCCATAAAAAATCATCAAAACACAATAACCTGGCTCTGGTACCAATTGTAGGATCGTTATATTTATTGTGTTTGATGATTCGGGTGGTCTTGGATGATCAAAATACATGTTAGCCATTAGAGAGAGAAGTAGAGAGTTGGGTGTTTTCTTGCTAGAGACTTGGTATTCAAAAGTATGGAATGTTAGATTGAAAAGCACCACCCCTTCCATGGATGGAAGGGGTATTTATAGTTACAAAAAATACCCACTCTATCGGCACGGTCAGGATCTCATACAAAGGGTAAAGACCCGTCCTTCCTCCACGATTGTTGCACTACACTATTCTACGCTACAAACTAACTAATAAACTATTAAATAACGTAAATAACGACAAGTCTACGAGCTAACTTATGCTAGATAATATTTGGGGTGACCGACTCTTCACTATGGAATTTTCTAATTCCTAACAGTGCTTGTCAAAGTATCTCTAGAATTATTCTTTCACAGCAGCATCCAGCAGGCTCCATTTTTTCAGCAACACAGCAACATATGACAATTTGTACATTAATTCAGTTTAAGTTGCATACTATTCTCATCACTTCCAGGTGTGTTAACTCCTGTGAGAGGTGAATCATTGAAAATTTAATGGATTTAGATCTCTTTACCAAAGCCATTAACTCAGGAGTAGCCAAATGTTTTGGTGTGTAAGACCATGGTACATTGATAACCATATGATTTTTAGCAAATCATCACTATCAACATATTTGAGTTGTCTTTACCAAAAGCCGTACCCTTCTGGACTAGTTAGTTCTTCTATCTAATGGTGAACTAATTACCAATAATGGTTTTTCCACACCCTTTACCACAAGCCATTTTCTTGTGGGCTAGCCAACTCTTCACATTACTGATATGGTGAGTTGATTACCATACAACTTATTAGCAAGTTGTCAACTAAAAACGGATTTGAAATATCTTTACCAGAGCCGTTTGCTCATGGATTAGCCAATCCTTTTGTAACCATGGTGGATTGATGACCTATTGATGCTTCCATCTTAAAATCCATTTATTTCATTTAACCTTTGTTTCAAAATATTTGTTACTTAACAAAAGGTTTCTTTCAAAAATCACTTAACTGGTTTAAAAGATGCAAGCAAAGATTTGATGAAAGTCTTGTTGATCGCATACTTTGAATAAAAATCTGATTTATCAAAAATAATTTATTCAATGAAATTCATACCGCATTACTCATCTTCTTCAAATGGTAGTCCAGCTTGATAAACAAGTTGATAATCATGCAAGCAGTTTCATTATCCTCTTCTACTTCCAATCCATGCTCTAGCATTCTTCTCATAAGTTCAACATGAAGATATCTTCTATTTAAAAACATGTGTATCATTGTACCATTTTCCAGCTCTAAAACATGAACACCACACTCTTCAAAGAATCTCCAGCAGACAATTTCCCAATTTTCTTGATTCTTCCAAATATCATCAGTGCTCTCTTCTTCGGTTTCCCATGCAGTTGTGAGATCTCCAAGTAAAACTAAACCAATCCCTTCTAATGGGTTATGTTCAAAGTAAGCTTTCACCACATGATATAGATATAATAGATCCACTCTGTCTATAATGTGCAATAAATCCCATAGCCTATTGAATACTCTGAAACTTTCATCTTCTTTATGAAACATCATATAACTTCCTTCTTTGGATTTCACAACTTCAAAAGCACTAATCTGAGATCTGTTCATCTTCATGTCAACATCTTCTTTTGAATAATCAAAATCTACTACTCTGAGATAATTCCTTAGTTCATCCTTAGTCTCAGATCTTAATTCAACTTTTTCTTTCTTTGAAAACTGAACATCTGTAACTTCAGTTTTCCTTTTTCTTTTTAAACTCTTCTTCCTTTCTTCTTTAGTCCAATTAGCTTCTTCTCTAAAATCTTTGATGCCTGCAACATCCTTCTTATAAGCCTCTGTTTCAAATCATATAGTCTTTTCATATCAACATAATTCAAACTTCTACAATCCTTTATACCCTCGACCTTTCAAATAAGCCATCATAGCATTCATGTCTTTAGCTAAATTAGGTCTTCTTGGCATATATCTAACCGGAGTAGGTGATAATGGTTCAGACTTCAAAGATCTAATTCATCTTGTAACTTCTTAGTCGCTTCTCTACTCGAGCTTCTTCAGCTTCCTGAGCTTCTCTATCTTTAGCATTTAACTCCTCTTGAAACTTTCTAGCTGCAGCTTCATTCCTAGCAACTTCAATTGCTCTAAGTTCTACCAAAGTTAGCTTTTTCTTCTTAGTTTCAACCAGAACACCCTTTCCTTTATCTTTAGGATCAATTGTAGGTTGAGAAGCTCTTGGTTGTTCTTCTTGAACTTCAGAAATAGTAACACCACCCCTTGGTTGTGATAAATCTTGCAAAATTACAGCAATGAACTCATCATCACTTGCAGAATGGATGAGTTTGAGTGTAGCTTCCTCCTCTTGTAAAACAGTTGAGGGACCAACAACTGATTCATGTACAGTTGTTGAAGGAACAACTTCCTCTTCAAAGTCTAATACTCTTGGAGTTATTAACTCTTGTCTAAAGGATCTTTGTTGTTGAAGAGCAGTACTTTGTTGTTCAAGACCTTGATCTTCAAGTACTTTGAACTTGAACTTGAACTTGCTCTTCATTATCTTGAATGTTCGTTCTTTCATTTTTCATGTTCTTCAACATTCTCGGTTCTTTCTCCTTCTCAACATCTTCTTTCAAATTTTCTTCTTCTAAATTCCTCCCCAAGTTGTGAAGATGGTTTATGAACTTTTGCCTTTTGTTGTCTTCTTAAAGTTCCTTCGACGCTTTTGGTTTCTTCCTTAACCCATAAGCGTTTATATCGTTTAATAAAGGTGCAACATAAATTCTTTAACCTTCTATACTTGACCTTTAACCTCTTAATCTCTCAGTAGCTTGATCTTCAAACGATTTCTTCAACCTTGTCAATTCCCTTGTTAAAGCATAGTTGTTGAGAACTTGACCCTCGGGCTCTATAGTTGGTTCATCTCCTCCGATGACAAAGGTTCTCGTAGGTGGAGATAGGTGGAGATGGTTGTGGAGATGGAGATGGTGGAACTTCAATATCTTCTTGATCGTTTATTGTAGAAGCAAAGATCGTGAGAAGCAGACCTTTGGGATGCGTATGTTGTGGGAGAAGCAAGATTTACTGCGCGGTACGTGCAGATGCAGGTACTAGATTTTTGCGTGATGCAAGACCTTCATAGCTTCATCATCTTCATCAACGGCCTGAACAACTTCCATCATAGAAGTAGTTAAGGGAGTATCTTGACCCCTGAATAAAGCACTCTTTTTTGCCATAAAGGTAAAAATCTTTGATTGTTGAACAATAACAAAGAAGTATAGGTTTTGGTACATCGCAAGTTGCTTGTTCAAGAAAACCTGTATAAACCTTGGGTACATTAGCCAAGTAGATCCATGTGAGATATGTGAGAGCATTTCATCCAGATAGCCTTGAGAAGTTAAAAAACCGATTTGTAGCTAACCCAACTATAGCAGATGCTATATTTGACCCAAACCGCTCCCAAGAGGTACTCTTAGCACTTATGCAATGGAGCAACACATGAACCAAAATTTTCCAATGAGGACAAAATAAGGGTTTCTGAATGTTTGTTCTTGTGACCCTTCATAACCAAGATCCCTAAAAGTATCCCAAATCAGTTGCTTGTCAAAACGAATAGCCCCTTCTTCATCACCAAATAATAAATCATCTCGAATAGAAAGGCTTCATGAATCGTCACAGCTTCTACCACCGATGATCGAACATAATATGCATCATTCTCTATGTTATCCCTAGCATTAGCCCAAAATTCTTGAATCCAGGAGCAATGATATCCGGCTCCACTAAAAGAGCATAACCGATTGGCGATACCCAATAAGATAATCAATCATATCATGAAAAACCACATTAGCCTCTTTCAAATTAGCTACCATATTATGCTTGGAAACAGTAGGATGATTTGCCATTGTTGATTATGTAAGCACAAGAAGAGTTATGTCGAATAATATAGAGGTGATGAGAGAAATATGGAAAAGATTCTAAAGTATCAATATAAGAGGGAAAATCGGAGAATAGTTATTTATAGGTGAGATTTGAAAAATCACAGCCCATAATAACAAAGTTACCGTTAGCATTAATTACCCCTCAATATAACCGTTGGAAAGCATCTTTAATAAGACAAACGCATTACTTTCCGCATTGCTTCCCAAGCAAGATTCTTTCCAAGCAAGACTTTCATGAAAAACAGTACTTTTCCAAATTCTTCTGTACACACTAAGTATACATAAATATCCTCCCCTCAAGCAATGCACAGGACTATACTAATATTAAATAGTCCTCCCCTTAAATGTAGCTCAGTAGTTAATCATGCCAATGCTCACCACCAAGTGATTGAATCTTGAAACATCAAAGCCTTTGGTGAGTAAGTCAGCTACATTATCATCTGTGTGAACCTTAACCACATTAATGAGCATGTGCTCATAGCAATCTCTGATAAAGTGACACCTAATCTGTATGTGCTTGGTTTTGGAATGATAAACTAGATTCTTCACAATACAAATGGTACTCTCATTATCAATGTTGATAGGAGTATTCTTGAAATTGAATCCATAGTCCAAGAGTTGATTCTGCATCCACAAAACTTGTCCACAACAATTGCACAGCCTACATATTCATTCGGAGAGGATGTTGCTGCAATTGTTTGTTTCTTACATTGCCAGAACACTAAGCTTCTTCCAAGATATTGGCATCCTAAAGTGGTTGATCTTCTATCATAGTTATCACCTGCATAATCACTATCCGAAAAAGCTTCTAAGTGAAAAGGTGACTCTTTTGGATACCACAACCCCAATTTAGGTTGTTGCTTCAAATAACAGAAGATTCTCTTCACTGCATTCATGTGAGAGATCTTTGGTGAGACTTGATATCTTGCACATAGACAAGCTGCAAACATGATATCGGCCTTGATGCAAAGATACATAAGAGAGCCAATCATTGATCTGTATAACTTGACTTCAACAGGTTGTCCATCTTCATCTTTTCCCAATGAATTGATAGATTTAATAGGTGTAGTAACAATCTTCATATCATCAAAATTGAACTTCTTAAGTATGTCGTAATATACTTGTCTTGATTGATAAAAATACCTTCCTTTGACTGCTTAACTTGAAGTCCCAAAAAGAAAGTCAACTCTCCCATTGAACTCATTTGAAATTCCTTCGCATCACCGCTCAAACTCTTTAAACATGGACTGTTTGGTAGCCCCAAAGATGATATCATCAACATAGACTTGAACTAACATGATATCTTTCTTGTCTCTTTTGATAAACAAAGTCTTGTCAATAGCTCCCCTTCTGTATCCATGTTGCAATAAGAATGTAGAGAGTCTCTCATACCAAGCTCTAGGTTCCTGATGAAGGCCATAAAGGGCCTTAACCACCTTGTAGACTTTGTTTGGGTGTTTAGGATCTTCAAAACCGGGAGGTTGTTTGACATAAACTTCCTCTGTAATCTTGCCATATAAAAGGCACTCTTGACATCCATCTGGTAAACTTGAAATCCCATATAAGAAGCAAAAGCAAGAAATATTCTAATAGCTTCTATTCTTGCTACAGGAGCAAACACTTCATCATAATCTACTCCTTCTTCTTGCATGTAGCCTTGTGCAACCAACCTTGCCTTATTCTTGATAACATTACCTCTTTCATCTCTTTTGACTCAAAACCCATCGGTTCCAATAACTCTCTTCCCATCCGAAGATCACATAAACCCAAACTTCTTGAAGTTTAAATTGAAGAAGTTCTTCTGCTCGATAGCTTCAACCCAGATTTCTTTAGTCAAAGCTTGAGCAATATTCTTGGGTTCCTCTTGAGAGATAAAACAAGTAAATAGACAGGTTTGATGGTCCTTATGATTTAGCTTGTTTTGTTTATACACAAAGCTAAGTAAAGCATTGTGAGGTGTCAAAAAGTCTTAGCTCTGTCTAGTCATTACTCCGTAAGTAGAAGGACCAATGATTTGATCAGAAGGATGATTCTTATGAATTCTTAAGCTTGGAGACTGTGGAACTCCATAAGTATCCTCCAAATTAGTAACATCAACACCTTCATTGGAATTTGAGAAAATACCTTCATCTTCAAACTCATCATCAGTTCTTCTAATCCAGGCATGGTAGGATCATCCAAATCATCTAAAATCAATAGGTGCGTAGTACTTTGGTCGAAAGTCTTGTCCAAAGTACCGTGAGTACTCTCAGATCTTGTTCTTCTTCTTTGCCTCTTCATAAGCTCTCCTTTTTTCATCAGTGTAAGAATGTGCTAAAACATCTTGAAGAAGCATCTGATTAAGTTCCTCTTGAATAGATTGATCCTTAGCAGATAATGAGGATGTTGTGCAACAAGATTCTTTGTTGTGGAGCATCAGACTTTGTTTTGGAACATCAGTACTTTGTTTTGGACTAACAGGATCTTCATCAGGGACAACATCAGGTCTAATATGAACTCCATGAACAACATATTGTAAATCTTCTCCATTGTGCACAAGTTGATTTTCTTCTCTAACAGGTACATAGTTCATGGAAGGAGTTAAAACCTCAAGATCAAACATCCAATCAGGTCCTTTACCTTTCTCATTGTCTTGATCTTCTAAAAACTCAACATGAAGACAATCTTGAACCTTCTTAGTGACTCTGTTGTATACTCTAAAGCCCTTACTGTTAGTGCAATAACCCAATAAGTATCCTTCTTCTGACTTGCCATCAAACTTCCCCAGATTATCAAGTGTATTTAAAATAGTGAGAGGGCATCCAAAAGGCTTCATAAAACGAATGTTGGGTTTATTGCCCATCAGCAACTCATAAGGTGTCTTCATCTGTGGTTTGTTGACTTAGACTCTGTTAAGTACATAACAAGCATTCTACAGCTTCCGCATCGAATTGAATAGGTAGTTGGGAATCAGCTAGCATTGTTCTTGCTGCTTCAATCAAAGTCCTATTCTTCCTCTCTCTCGCAACACCATTCTTGTGGTGTTCTTGCAATACTAAACTTCCTCTTTATGCCTTTGTTTGCACAAAATTCATCCATAAGCTTGTTCTTGAATTCAGTCCCATTATCACATCTAATACCTCTAACCTTGAGTCTCAATTGGTTTTCAAGGGCTATTATGAGAGTCTAAATAGCATCAAAAGTATCATCTTTAAAACCCAGGAAAAATACCCAACTGAATCTACTGCAATCATCTGTTACAACTAAGCAGTACTTTTTCTTGTTTAAACTTGCCACGAGACGGTCCAAACAAATCCAAATGTAATAGCTCCAAAGGTTCTCTAATAGTTCTCTCCTCAAGCTTCTTGCAGGAAGCTTTGTGTTGTTTACCCTTCTTGCATGCCAAGCATGATTGATCATTCTTGTAAGTCTTTGAAGGTAAACCTCTAACTAGATTCCCTTTGACCAATTTGTTGATATTCTTGAAATTAACATGGCCCAATCTTCTATGCCATTGGTGTGCCTCTTCAGTTGTTGCTTTAGCCACCAAACATGTGGCTCTTCCATAAGAATGTAGACTCTTCATGTCTAAACTATACACATCATTTGTCCTTGGTACTCTAAGTACTACCAAGTTATCATCAACAAAGGCTTAAAAGTCGAGGAAAGGATGAGACATTCTGTGTCGGTGAATAACACATGATGCTTTTTATCACAGATTTGTGATACTGACAATAAGTTGAACTTAAGCTCCTTCACATATCTAACATTCTCAAAATCTATAAGCCTCCGCTTGATAGTTCCTTTTTCCAGTAATCTTTCCTCCATTGGGATCATTCCCAAATGCAACTCTTCCTCCACTAATATTTCTAAAATCGACAGATCTCTTTGTCTCATGCCATACTTCCAGAGCAACCACTATCCACAATAAGATGATCTTTAAGCTCCTCTTCCTCGGGTTGCCCTGCACACAAAGAAAGAGTTAGTGATTTTTAGGAACCCAAGCCATTACTGACTTGTGTTCCCTTGTGGAGTTACAAACTCAAATTCTTTGAGTATGTAATTTCCACTATCTTTCAAAACATGATCCAGAATTATCTTTTGATTTTTAGCATGTGGATTTTCAAAACTTTCTCGGTTTTTCAACACAACTTTCTTTTACAAGATCATTTGCTTTTTCTTGTATCACAAAACATCGATTCACTTTTGGTTGAAAGTAATCGTTGTTGTCCCTCGCAGATTTCCCTCTTAACCCATTCTGGTTTAACACGTGGTTCCTGTGATCTAGATCCCCTATGTGAATTGTAATACCTTCTAGGTTGATAGTGAGATCTCCTAGGACTCCTATTCCAAATAGTGTGATCAAGACTTGTTTTATGAGCAAGACTTTGAGAAAGTATCGTCGAATTAAATACTTTGGAAAGTACGTGAGATAAGGTTTTGAAAAAGATCTTCTTTGGTGTGGGTATCTATGATCCGATGAGAAATTTCTGTGATTGACCCTATTTGAATTATTCCAAACTGGTTTGTGCTCTCTAGGTTTCGGACAGAGACTGTTCTTTGGAAATTTTATAAGGTATTCTGAGTGATGTTCACAATCCTTGATTAAATGAGTAGGACTAAAACACACAAAACACGGTTTTTGACCCATACTTCCAAAGTGACATTTTCTATGTCTATGCCCAAAATTATTTTGCCTTCTTGGTGAATGATGAAACCTGTTTGACCAAAGTTATCCAAAAAGGTTTAGCAAGATCGCTTTTGAAAAGGTTTTTCTCAAGGTACTCGCTGTGGAGCGCGACTTTGATTTGAAGGTACTGCTTGATTTTGAACAATATTTTCAACAGCCTCCTTGGGTTTTTCAGACCTAGATTGAGCTATAAGCTTTTTCCTAAACTCTAGACTGTCTACTCCAAAATGAGAAACATCAGGCCTAGGGGGTTGATGAATGCCAGTGGGATGAGGAACTGCATGATAACCATTGTCTTTCTTATATTCAGGAGGTGAGTCACTTATTGAACCCTCATTACTAGATGTATCTACATAATTAATGAGTTCATCATCACTAGTGGTTATATCCTCAAAATCACCTTCATCCTGATCACTAGGTTGGTTTTCATCTATGTTACTAAAATCCATTCCAAAACCTAATCTAGTTTTAAGGTAGGCTCTTTTCTGTTTTTGAACATAAGTAACATGTGACAGAACAGCTTCACCCCAAGTAGCAAACTTAGCTAACAAATCATCTCTTTCCTTAGTCAATTTCTCAATTTCAGAATTTTATAGTTTAATTTCCATTCACTTAGTTTTAACCGGTAATCTGTTGTTCATATTTTTCATCCCAAGCTACTTCATTAGTTTCATGTGCTAAGATTTTGGCTTCCATAGATTCTAAGGTTATTTGATAACCAGCTACCTCGGACCTAGCCCTAACACAATTATCTCTTTCAATCACATAACTGTTAAGTAATTTTTGATAAAAATCATAACAGTTTGAGCATACCTCGAGATAGGAGACTGACTTGGTGAAGTAGCCACCATTGCAAGAAGAACAAGATCATCTTCACTTTCCTTGCTCCAATCAAATCCTCCAAAGCCATCATCGATTCCAAAGCAAAGATGTTCAGGGTTCCTCATCAAAAGCAAAGGTTCCGTTCAATGCTTCCACTGATTCTTCAACTACTTCTTCCATTGCTACCATACAGTAAGTCACTGGTTCATCATCAAACTCTTCACTCCAGTTAACTTCTGATAACTTCTCTTGAGCAACCAAAGCCTTTGTTTCAATAATTGGAATTTCTTTGTTTGCTTGATACTTAGCAAACCTGCACTCCCTTGCAAAGTGACCAGTCTTTTGACAACTGAAGCATTCAATTTTAGATTTGTCAAAAGTTATTCCTAGTTTTGGTTTAAAATCAATGCTTTTGCTTGTCTTCTTCATATACTTTTTGATCCTTGCAGTGATCATAGCAACTTGCCACCTGATATCAATTTCTTCAAGTGCATCTTCTTCAATCTGTGCTAGATCTTCTTCATAAGTGACGGTAAACTAGCTTGTCTATGCAAAGAATGAGCACACAACTTCATCCTGAGTGCATAGTGGTAGTTGGTGGGGCCTCACTGAGCATATGAGGGGGTGTAAAACAGCAGTACTTTGAGAAACAAGATTTTGAGGAGAAGCAGTATTTTGATGGAAGTATCGCCTTCTTTTCGTGATGATAGAAAAGCAATATTGTGAGACTTGGAATTTGTTTGACCACTCATCTCATGCTCATACACCTTCAATTGATGATAGAGATCATCAAAGTCCATGACATCCAAACCTTGTTGTCCTCATCATCAGTAGCAATCACATGCCATGTAGATGGCAACTCTTAGAAACTTCAAATTAGCATCCTCAACCGATACTTCTCGCTTTGTATAACTCCAACATGTTGAGGAGATTTTGAAACCTATCATATGCAGCATCAAGACTCTCTTTCACCAACTAGAAAGTTTCAAACTGTTGCTTCAACAAATTTCATGCATCTTCTAGAAGCTTCATTCCCTCCAAATCGGTTGAGAGCAGCCCAGAGCAGCTTAGCATCTTTAGCATCATGAAATTTGAGAAGATGACCATCTGGATGGGCGCGATAATAGAATTTTAGTGCCTTCTCTTGATTCCTTAAGGTTCTTCTGGTAAGACCGGTTTAGGTGCTTTGGGTTGTCCAGGAACATCAATGGGTTCTGGAACTACTTCATTTCCATTAACAATTACATTCCATAGAGCATGGTCGTAATGGCAATATATCCTCATCTTCATGCACCGTAGATCATATTCTCCTTCTTGATAATTGGAATTCCGAAAGGAGGTGATTGAGGGTGGTGGAACAAACTCGACATCTTGAATATTGTTGTAGTAGGGTTTCTTCCTAGTTTCCACACAAGCTCTGATACCACTTGTTGGATCGATATACTTTAATCAAACTAACTTAACTAGCTTGTTAAGGTTTAACAACCTCGGATAAATCCTAAGTTATTAACAAAGAAACACCGAGCAATCTTTATCAAGTACGCTGAATTTACTTAACAAAGCTAAGAAGAATAACTTTTATTATTAACTCTAAATCGCTTATTATGCAGATACTCTAAACAACTCTAAGATTATCGAACTTCTCTCTAAAACTCTAAATAACTTGTGAATTCGTAAACTCTAAAACTCATAAACTCGTACGTCTAATGCCAATCTAGGAGTCCTTTTATAGGCTCAAGGATATCCTAGTCGGTTTACAAATTGTATCCTTATACGACAAGTAATCTAATACATAACATTCTAGAGTTACAATACTTTCCATAAACGAATATAACAGCTTCTTGTTCTTGCAGTACTTTGACTTCATTGTGCAGACTTTGACTTTATCTTTAGCAGATTCTTTGACTCTTTGACTTCTTTCAGTACTTTGCAGCTTACAGTACTTTCATATCTTCAGTACTTTCATATCTTCAGCACTTTCATATCCCAACACCAACTTTATGAGATTCATTGATGTGGCCAAAGACAAAATCTGAGAATGATTCAAACTTTAATCCCTTTGCATTTTGGTCAAAAGGTGTTACGCGCGTCAAAGCAGTGTTTTTGAAAAACACGATCTTGTACTTATGCCTCAGCAAAGGGTATTTACCACCATTGTCACCGACTCCAAAATTGCTAATCCTATAGCACACACCCTCTTGAAGAAGCCCCTCGTACTTGAGCATATCCCCTTCCTAATAGTACACTGGATGCGATTTCCCTGATACATAATGTTTACAGATTAGTTAAGCCAATAAGATTATAACAATAATCTACAAAACAGTCAAATAAAAGGTATTATAACCTGCTCATCTTGAATCACACAGTCAAAACTCCAAACAGTCATAGGTTTGCTGGGAGCATGAGAACGCCAAATGCTTATACATCTTGCTTGAACTTTGATGTTGTCAGTCCTAGGATCATCATCGCACAAAGGGGTGAAATTTTCAGACATAATGACTGCAAAACATAAGCGAGAATACATCATTTCATTGTCAACATCAACTATATAATGCAAATTATGAGTTCATTATCAGGATCAACTACCTAATTGTAAATCATAGTCTATAATGCAAAACAAATATGAATAATTTAATTTCATTAGCATAATGAATAACAACAATAACAATAACTAAATAAAATATATGTTTTCATTATCAGGAATCTGGTTTCATTTTAAGATCAATAAAATATATGTTTTCATTATCATGATCAACAATAGTAACAATAACTAAACAAAACTTATTGTTAGGAATTAGAAATTCCATTGTGAAGTGTCGGTCACCCCAACTATTATCTAGCATAAGTTAGCTCGTAGACATATCGTTATTTACATGTTTGTCAGTTAATCATTAGCCTAGTTTAGCGCAGTGTAACACCGTGGAGGAAGGACGGGTCTTTACCCATTGTATGCCTGATCCACAGCCCGACAGGAGGGCGTTTAGTTTATAACTATAAATACCCTTCCCACTAAGGGAAGGGTGGTGCTTTTCATTAATCTAACCTTACACTTGTTTGTTTATCTCTCTAGAAAACACCCTCTCCTCTCTTCATCTCTCTAAAATGGCTTTCTTCCATAATCACAATCCTAGACCACCCGAATCATCTAAACAACATAAATATACGATCCTAACAATTGGCATCAGAGCCCAGGTTGTGTTGTTCTTGATGATTGTATGGTTTTTCGCACTTGTTTTTTATGCGGTTTGTTCGACCTTTGTTGTATGCGGTTTGATACGTATGGTGTTTGGAAACATGTTTTGAAGTTGGTTATGCATCTTTGTTATTTGATATGGCCCTTTGAACTGAGTTTTGGAGTCATTTGAATCCGATTGATTGAGTGGTGTTAAAACGCAATTTTAGGATGAATACTCTTGTTTTGAGCCTTCTGTTTAGAGGTGTGTTAAATAACTATTGGGTTTTGGTTTTTAACAAGTTTTTATGCTAGTTTAGATCTGATTATTTCAGGTTTAATATGTTACTTTTCCTTGTTTTGAACGTGTCTCTAAACAGTATTGGGGTTTCAAATACTCATAACAGTTTTGGTCAGATAAGTTGATAGTTCTTTACTGCAGTTCTGGTCACAAAAATTGGTGTTCATCTAACCGGTTTGAGGTCGCATTCTTGGAAGCGAGTTGTGTTGCATTTTTTAATGCAACATGACATGTTGTCCAGATTCATTTTATTCAAAGCGAGTTGACTATTGAGTCAACTGCAGTAGCGACTTGTCATAAGGCTGATAAAGCGATTTGTCATACTGGTCAAAAGCGATTCATCAAAATTGAAGGGCAAGCGAGTTGTGATAAAAAGATGCATTTTGATGCGTTTTGATTAATGGGATTCGAACAGTTTCATGTTAAATCCTTGGTGCGATTTGAAAGGTCATACAGATGAGAAGTTATCACAATAATTATAAAAAAATTACAATTACCTCAAATCAAAATCATCAAGACTCATCAAGACATATCAAGATTCATACATATTCACCAAGAATCATTAGACTTCAGTTTCTAATAACCATCATGAGCCGCATTCACATCTTGTATAGCTAACTTACAAAATCAAATTCGAATCAAACATCATATACTCAACTTCCTATCTTTGAACCAATACGACATTACAATAGCATAACAAGATCTTAGCCAATGGTTTCGTGGTTAACAAAGTTATGACAAGACCTTTTTAGGCTAACCTTACAAAACTATTTTGCATCATTGATCCATGTTTGATGCTCGGCATCATGTCTCTTTGTTCGAACAGCTGAAGATTAAACAAAACCCATTTGGTGTTTCACTTGAATCTCATGTTCGATTAATTAAATCAATACTGATAACACAATATCAAAAGGAATCATCAAGCTTAAATTGTCTGATAATATACGAACCTTAAAAAGAATGACTATAACAAGAGTGTTATGTCATCTTTTTAATTCGTTTTTAAGGAAATAAAAAAGGTCGCATGCTACATCTGAGAAAACCTACCTGTGTTCATGTTCTTGAAACCGAATCCAAGCCTCTAGCCATCCCTATGGCCAGGTAATCATTGAAAGTAAGGCATTTGATCTTGCTTATTAGTAACCTCGTTATGCGTTTTGTTAAAGAGTTTATAAGGAGGCGGTGATTTTTTTGGGATTGACTGCGTTTTTGTGTTGAGAGTTTTTAGGGTTTGTGAACTTAAGTGTGTATGATAAGTGTTAAATACCCACGATTTTAGGGCAACACTTTGGACGGGTATAATGAGTCTTCATGGGCCCAGCATGTACCTTATGTGGGTGGACCGAATTAATCATGGGCTTCAGTGAGTGTTAGTAGATCATGGGCCTATGTTATTTTAAATCAGAATGAATGTTGAGATGGGATTAATGGAACGAGTTCTATATCTTTTACATGAGCAGCATATTGGATTGTGAAATCGAGAATATTCGATTTGCGTGATGTCTTGTGCTGCACTTCGATGATATTGGATGAAAGTGGTCCAAGTGTTGTTGATATTAGTCGTGGTGTGATTTGTATGGATCATTATATGGACTACGGTTAGATGCGTTTTGATGATATTTATATAAAATAAGTGGGATGAATATATGAACCAAGCATGGGCTAAAAAGATAAATTGCGAATGCGGGCTTGAGTTACTGGTTCCGAATGATTATGCTTTAAAATATAAACTGGGTCTTTGATTAATTTGTGATAAAGTGAATTTGGATCAAGTGGTATTTTAATTTGGACCAATTACATTTATTATGAGATTTTGTCTATGACTTGGGATAAGATTCGTTGTGGTATAAGGTTTGATACTTTGGTGTATACATTTTCACGAAAGATATTATGTCACGTTTTGAAGAGTTTATTGGTAAATATTGACTACGGGGTTGTTAACACGGTATTTCTTATTTGGATTTGAAGTGAGGTTTTCCGGGCGCATTTACTTATTTCGTCTTCTTTCTTTCTACCCTTCCGCGAAGATGAGTTGTTTGAGCAGTTATAGAGGGTGATGAAGACTTGGCTATTTAGTTACGTTTGTGATTCTTTCTCGCTTAACCCACAACGTAGCTATCACTTCGGTGTCTCACTTTGAGAATGTCAAGAGGTTTTGTACATTGGGTACACTGTTTCTTTTTCACGAGGATTAGTACAAGTTTAAGTAACTAATCTGGGGAATTTTACTTCATGATCAAGTTTGGCATATCGGGTTTACTTCACCATGTTTTTACTGCAATGGCTGACAGAATGCGTGAATGATGTGTTTACCAAAGTGTTTATTAGATGGTTGATGATATTGTTGATGTTGGAGTAAGAATCGTTGATGAACCGCTGCATATTCCCCTAAAACAGATATTCACCGAAACCAAAGTTGTCTGAACACATTCAAACTGACATTGTTTACGGTTTTGTCTTGATTTTGTAAAATCCCGCGAAAGAATCTATTTCTCGGTTTAAATCATAGACTTGTAAAATCCCGTGATAATGAAAATATCCTGGTAATTGTAAAGTGCATTTCCGGATCTATCTTACGGTTTATTCTTGGATTTGTAAAATCTCGCGAAAGAAACTATTTCTCGGTTTAATCCATAGAATTGTAAAATCCCGTGATCATAGAACCATCCTGGAGAAAGGAAAGTGTATTTCGGAATCTTATTTGATGTTGGTGATACTGGCCGCTTCAAAGAAGGGATAAAAGGGTGTACTTCATGAATTGGGTGATTGTTTGGATATTCTTCATGGCTGTTTGGTTATTTCAAAGTTTTATAGGGTTATGTGCTTTTAACCATGGTCGGGATGAAAACCATTATCATAGTTCACTTAAAACGTCAAAGGAGGCTAGATTTGAGCTTTTAACCAGAAGATGTGACAACGGCGTTAATTAAGTATTATTTATTTGAGGTTGAAGTGAAATATCACGGGCGAGTGCACTTAGTATCTGAAGGTATCGGGGACGGTTGGATGATGATTCTTCAAGATCCTTGTTCGAGCTTATTATCAAAAATGAAGACTTAGAAATCTAGTTATTGTTGGGTGACTTTTTCCTTTTCTTTTACCACTTGGGGGAATTGGGCTCTTACCACCACAAAATAACTATCACTTTAAGGAGTTACGTTGTAGTGCTCAGTGTCACATTTAATTATGGATTTTCAAGAGGAAATGTACGTCTTATGCTTGATGGTTGGTTGGATGAAGAGTATAGAGTACTTAGAGATTCAATGGAGGATGAATTCTCGGCACCGCTCTTTGTTACATATGTGCAAGTTTAAGTCATGAGTTCGGTTTAGTTTACTTCAAGGTCAAATACATCATATTGGGTTTTCTCCATCATCTGTCACGACAAAAAGCCTATTGAATGATAATGGGATTGATAACAAGTTTGCCAAGAGAGATTGAAAAGAGAGAGATTATGACGTTTGAACACAACAGTTTAAGCCTCGTTCTCTAAAGAAAAGAAAAGTGTACGTTTCAGTGCGCTTTATCTTCTGAAGAAGAGAAATCTTCTCAATAATGACCATTCTCATCAACATGCTTCATGCTTTTTCCATGCGCTTTCAATCATCAAGTGAACCGGGCTACCGTTGATTGTTTTCTTATTCCACTTGCTCAATTATAATGGCGATGGCAACATCATATGCAAATTTTACGGGGGAGAAGTGTGAATAGACTACATTTGTTGAAGATATTCACTTATTTAATCAAGAATGGCAACTCCGTATGCCATTCTTGAGGGGGAGAAGAAGTGTGAATTTACAGCATGTTGATTAACGTCGGAGTATAAATGGTCATACGGCTCCTAACTCATGTAAAAACCGAGCTTCTTCTTATCGGGTCATCTTTACATGGTGTTTCTTCTAAGAGCCGTTGGTTGACATCTTCTAACGGACTGATGAGTTTAACGACAACGTGCTTCCAGTTGCGAGGCGGATTTCCTTGATGAACATCTTTCTGTTCTTGTTTGATTGGGAGGGATTTGAGTTAAGGGGATTTGCTACTTGTAAGTTATCGGGAATGCATTTGGTGAGTTGAAGATGTTAACTTTCTAATCCTCAAACGGACAATCTTGAAGAAGGTCGAGTCTACAGTTTGTTCTACATTTTCTGCTGCATGTTAGAAGACTAAAAGACGAATTGCATTTAACGATCTAAAGACCTCTTCTTATTTCGAGCATTTATTTGAAAGATTGTCAGTTTAGGGGAGAGCACTAATTGGGGGAGAGTGATAAGTCAGATTTAATCCCTAATTAGATTTGCTCACGTTATTCTTCAGCAATTTTATTCTCACAGATACATCTGAGCTAATAATGTTCTTCTCAAAAGATTTCTTGTATACGGGCTTACAATGTGTTGCTGATTCTGAAGTATCAAAACCAGCAAGGGGGAAGGAGACACATATCTAAACGCGAGTAAACTTGATGAGCTTAATACTTCTAAGTGATTGAAGATATCCCAGGAAGACTAATGTCATTACCGCAGAGAAACTCAATGTTTGACTCATGGCGTCTAGTGTTCTTATTCCAACGATGTGGGGGAAGAGATGGAAGACTTGGTTTCTGAAGATAAAAGAGGACAACAAGTGTGTGATGATTTCGAGGTTATCACAATCATCAGGGGAGAGATATTGTATACATTGGGGACGTTCAGCTGTTTCACTTGAGTGCTTAATCAGTGATTCAGAGATATAATCACTTATTCTGGAGTTGTCATCCGCAGAGATAATCAGTGATTCGGCCTGCTTCTTCAATGTTATCGGTTATTCTCTCTTTAGGCATTCGGGTACTTCGGGTTCTTGAGCTTCATACACTTTCTTCAGGGGAGAGAAAAGTATACATCGGGGTTATTCTTTGGCTAGCAGACTTATCTGCTACTTCGATAGTATAAGTTTCTATGTTTTCAGGTATATGTGTATTCGGGTTCGTGAGCTCTAGTCTAAGAGACTGACTGCATCAATTCATCTACTTGGGGAAGTGGTCTCTTGACAACTTTTTGGTATGGATCGCTTCAGACTTCAGTGGAATGAAATTTGAGAAGAGTTATTTATGTGTGGGATGATACGTTGCTGTTTTTTGGATGATATAACCTCAAACGAAGAATCACAAAGATTATTATTAAAAAGAGCAACAAGATCGATGATAATGGTATGCTTCTTTGTACACCTGGCTAAGGCAAGCTTGAAATAGAGCTTCGAATCTGCTCAACAAAAGGATTTACGGTTTGAGGGGAAGCTACCAAAGTCTCACTTTCAGAAGGCTCGATTTCTCTCTTCAATTCAAGAGCCCTTGGAAGCTTTGGTGGTGAAAGTTTAAGAGATGACGATTTCTATCTTCTACAACGGGGTTGTTCGATATCCTTATCTCGGTACTCATATCATCATCTTTCTTAAACTAAATCATCTACTCTTTCTGTGTATATATTTATCAAAAAGCAAAATACAAAAATATAAAACCAACAAAAACCCATAAAAATCAGAAAATTTAAAAATACCAAAAATATTGTTTTTCTAAGACATGTCTTCCGGTATCGATAACATCTACGGTCTTAGAAATGTCATTCAATAATGGCACGTGACCATAGATGAAGTTCGACCAGAAGGTGTAAATACTCTTTTCAAAACATGTCTAAAACTATGGCTTGCGCTACTTCCTGATGTAACCGTGCTTAAACCCCGGTTTGCTATTATTTCAGATAGCAACCCGTTCTTCATGAAAGGAAAGTGTTGTGCTAAACCAATTTTCAAAAATTTCGTGCACTTATCCTAAAACAAAATGAGGAAAGTATGTCAAAGGACTGCTGTTCCTACACAAATGTTTTTCCTTCTATAAATTCTTCAGAAAAATATTCGTTGTTTTAACAAAATGGTGGTAAATGAGTTGCTTCAAAATCAATCAGAATCAAGTTTTCATAAAATTGCAAAAAAACTCAATCAATGACTTCAGCGCTTTTAAAACTTTTTAAGAGAAAGAGTCATTGATTGAGGGGGAGAATGTTTTCAAATTTATATCATCTAATGGGCTTATCTAATTATCCTATATACTTAAATGTAAAACATGTTAACCTATGTTGAAGGACTAGGTGCCTAGGATATGATTGTTAGGATTAGATTATTTGAGTTTGATAAACACATAAATCCCATGCCTTATATGAACTGATTGATATGTTGAATTGACTTTTACTAGTCGATTGTTGTTTGGGTGTTGTCGACCACCATATATCTGTTTGTGTTGACTAACATATGCAGATAAGATGGTTATAAGAATGTTCCCGATCCGGATCCCACAATTGAAGATGATTGGATGCCGTAAGGAAAGGGTAACTATATCTTGGGTTGACAAACGAAGAAACGGAGCTTAATTTGACCTCTATGGAGAGTTGGCATGAAAAAAAATGCAACGTAAGAGGTCTCATCGCATCGCAGATGGTTTTCTTCAAACATGAAATGAAGAACGAGCTTAATTTGACCTCTATGAGAGTTAGCATAAAAACATGCAATGTAAGAGGCTGTCTAACCGCAGATGGTTTCTTCCTACAACAAATGTAAAACAAAACTTCTACACCACCTAACGTGATCTTGTATTGGAAAGTAGTGAATGATACCATTTTTAAACAATTTTTTAATAATATTGTTTTGAAAAATGGAAAAATATTGGGTTTGAAAATAAATTGGAATTAATTTTAAAAATCACCGGACTTCATTTTATCAAAACTTAAGTCACTCAATCAATGACTACGGCCATTGATTGATGGGGAGAGTGATTTAAAATAAAATATTTTCAAACGATATTTCTTCATAAAAGTTCCGGTTTGTACATAATAAAGTCGTGATCTAAAGATTTAATGTTATGTCATGGTGTGATTTTCTTTAAAACCCAAAGATCTTTCAAAATGAAATTTTTTCTGTTCTTGTTTGATTGTGAAAATGTTTTATTTTACTAAAAGATCTCTTAAAACTATCATATCTGACACTAACAATCTTTAATGTCTAAAATTGGTCCATTTTAATCATTTTTCAATATTAAATCAAGCCACTTCTTTCCCCAAATTTTTCTAAATGATTTAAATCAATCGGGATCCAAAATCTCAATTGGTTTGAAATTTTTGATCGGGGGAGAGATCGTGATTTAAATCTAAAATCGTTTTTGAAAGGGTGATTGTTTCTAAAGCACTTCTTCCTTCATGTGCCAAACGATTTTGAAATACATAATGCACATGATTGTGGAGGAGCATTTAACCATAAACCAGAAGAGATTTTAAATCAGGCACATTTTCTCCCATATTTTCTAAACCTTATTAAATCACTTGGGATCCAAAATCTCAAAGGGTTTGATATTTTTGATCGGGGGAGAATTTGTGATTTAATAATGAAATTTGATAAAAGGTGATCATTTTGATTCAAATGTGCATATTGCTCTCCCATATGTGCTAAACGCTTTCGAATCTCGAAGCACATATTGAGTGGGAGCATTTCAAAAATAAAATAAACTTTCAAGGTACAAAGATTTCTATGTTTCAACATAAAGTACCTTGATTGATTTTCTAATGGTTTCTTAATGGTTTTTGTGATCGTGGATGTACTTCAAAGGAACTCTTTCCTCTATGTGATAAAATGATTTCAAATATCCTACGCACATATTGAGGGGGAGAATTTACCAAAGAAATTCAAATGGCTTTTTCTACGGAAATTGTGATCATTAATACATTTCAAAGAACTCTTGCCTCCATGTGTTAAACAATTTTAAGATAATATACACATGTTGAGGGGGAGCATTTCTAAATGATCAAAACAATTAAGGTACAAAATGCTTTGATATTATATCACAAGTACCTTGATTGTTTTTCCAAATGATTTTTCAATTGGTTTCATGGAAGAATGAACAATACCAAAAGACCGACCAATTTACTTTATGCATGGTATTATAAGGATGGTTAGGTTAGGTATTCGTTCCTACGATCCCGCCAGATCCGGAGGGATCTACCCAGGGACAATCCACTAGATAGTGTAGAAGTCCTTAGGTATGATGAAAAAAGGAGAAAAGTGAGAAATGGGAAGAGTGCGGACTGAGATAGAGCTAGAACTAGAATAAACCCAACAAGGTTCTAGTAATGAAGTCTCGTTAAGCACTGAAGGGGTTGAAGAATGAAAAAGAAATGAAATGAGAAAAGGGTGAAAAGAAATAGCCCTCTAATAATTCAACCTTAGGGCAGAAACCGGGTTCAATACATATGCTACTGGTGGTTACTAAGGTAACACCGGTATTGAAGAAAAGACGTCATGGACCCAGTGACGCACTGCACTAAATTTCCCAAGCTACTCAAGTTCCTCTTAAAAGGGCTTGTTTCATTCTCACGGGGAACCTACATTATCTATCGACTTTCTCTTAGAGATTGTTGATATTTAAGAAGGAGACCCTCTCCCTAGTCTCTGGCATAGGAACCAAATGTGCACAATTGAGTCTAGAGCCAAGAGATCGTCCATAGTATCTCATTAGGACACAAAATTAATAAATACTTGTTGTTTCACACAATGTGGAAAGTAAGAATATTTTAAGAGTCCTACGCATTATCCTTTTGGTATTGCCAGAACATCCGAGTGATATGTAAAGTATTCATGATGAAGATGGAAATCCTTCTAGAGCAAACATCAAACAAGCTCTTGGTGGGTGACATGTGAGATCTTGCTAAAGATCAAGCTTGTGACAACTGGATAGAAACAATGGGGCGATTCATTCTTGAATCAACCTTCGTCCAGGAAATGAATTGACGAATACTTTTGGAAAAACCCTTCGATGTGCAAATCTTATTTTCTCTAGCACGTCGAATGTGTATTCATATTTCAAACTCAAAAAGTATCTCTGATTGAAAAAATACTTTCAGAAAAACCGTTCGATGTGCGAATCTCTTCTTTTCTCTAGCACATCGAATGTGTATTCTCTTTCAAATACAAAAGGTATTTTTGATTGAAAATTGATCTTTCTCACAAAACCTTCGTCGTATTGCAAAAACTCTTTCTTCTAAGCAATACGCGATTGTTTTTCAAATCAATTTTTCATCAATCAATGAATCTCAATTCGCTGGTTAACTCACTCCGTGTTGTCTTCTTTGAGACGTTCCGGTTTGAGAACGGCTGCGAAACCCTATCAAGGAGATTCTTCGGAATCATACCTAATCACAAGCAGTACTTGTACTGATCAACGGGGAACCGTGGGCCGTGTACCTCAATTCAACGAAAGTGATCAAAGACACTTTCGTGTTTTATTGCTAATCGTTGTTTGTAGGTACATTTGAACGGTTGCGATCGTAATTGAGAGTCAATCCAAAGCCGCATGCTCAAAGCATCCACACTTAATTAAAGAAATCATGACAAGTGCTTATCTACATATCCCGACTCGATATTTTATACTATGCTTATACTACGCCTGCAAATATCATGAACCAAGAAAGCTTCCGCTACTCGATGAAAAGATGTCATGATCCAAAAGTGTGAAGCACGCCGGTCCAAAAGTCACAACATCACATGGTGGCAACACAACAAAGGGTGATCCAGAGATTATCGGGTCGATGATCTCAAAGAAAGCTCGAAGATCATCAAATATATGGATCAGTTAAAGACCTCCACTGAAAGTCCAAAATAATCGGACTATGAAGAGTCACTACAAAAGCACAAAAAATGCGGACATTGAAGAATTGAAGTCTACGATCTCAGAACAAAAGACAAAATAGAATGCTAGGATTCGAAATGTAAAACATGGGGTGACCTCCCTTAGGGGGAGATTGTTAGGAATTAGAAATACCATTTTGAAGTGTCAGTCACCCCAACTATTATCTAGCATAAGTTAGCTCGTAGACATATCGTTATTTACATGTTTGTTAGTTATTCATTAGCCTAGTTTAGCGTAGTGTAACACCGTGGAGGAAGGACGGGTCTTTACCCACTGTATGCCTGATCCACAGCCCGACGGGAGGGCGTTTAGTTTGTAACTATAAATACCCTTCCCACTAAGGGAAGGGTGGTGCTTTTCATTAATCTAACCTTACACTTGTTTGTTTATCTCTCTAGAAAACACCCTCGCCTCTCTTCATCTCTCTAAAATAGCTTTATTCCATAATCACAATCCTAGACCACCCGAATCATCTAAACAACATAAATATACGATCCTAACACTTACAATATCTGATTTCATTATAAGGATCAACAACACATACAATAACCACACAAACAATGTTTGATGATGGTAATCATCATCAATAACAATAACTAATCAAACTTTAAAGAATTAATTTCATTATCAGCATCAATAACAATGCAAAACACAATGCAAACTAAACTTTAAACAATTAATTTCATTATCATAATCAATAACAACAACTAAGAATAATTAATATTTAGTTAAAAAAACATATTGAATGTACTAACCTTTGGTGGTGTATAGAGAAGCTGATGATGTGAATTGCAATGCAAAGACTGCTACATTTTATAGGATGGAATTAGGGCTAAAAGTGCTATAAGTAAGGAAATGATGTATCAAATTTCAATTTTTTTTTAAAAAAAATCTATGATCTCAGCAATTTAACTCAATTCCGTGTTTTTTTTGTTACACAAATAAAAAAATCAAATAACCGATTACAAAAAAAATCAAATTTGGTTGTTAAATAAAATCCTTTCCTTTTGAAACTTGCTAATAAGAGATTAAACACAAATTCAAATTTTTTTGTTACACAAAATCATCTCCTGGTGTAACATCAAATCGACATATTAAAGAATTCTTCAAAACACAAAATTCAACACAAACTAACTAATAACAGATAAAATAATTATTAACCACAGAAATATCACTAATATAATGAAAACTGACTAATTGATTGTACTTCATACCCTTTTGAATGACATAAAGTTATCACCACAAACGTAGTCGGCCAATTGATGTCGTGAATTGATAAAGAATTAATCTGCCAAATAATAACAAAACATAAATATCAAATCAGGAACTATTAATCAAATAACAAAATTATCGAAACCCTAAATTAGTATTCAAGAAAAAATTAAGGTTATTACCTGCTGTAGGCATAATTTCTGTTTTGATTTGGCGTAATTTTATGAATCTGAGACCTAATTTCTGAATTAATTTGGCGTAAATTCCTCCCAAATCTGCATCAAGAAGATTATTTTCAGAATAATGAGGAAAGGAAATGAACTCAGGGTAGTATTTCTCTCTCTCGCCTAGGTGGACTTTCCAGCGTGGCATTTAACATGTACAGGTGGCATTAAATCTTGCCATGTCATCAATTGGAAACACTCAATTATATAGGTTGGGATATATACATATATATATATATATATATATATATATATATATATATATATATATATATATATATATATATATATATACATGCTTTTCAAAACACATTATTAACCCAATATATATTTTTTTTTGAAACTCACATGGTATTTTACAAGTTAAGCTTATAATGCATCTAAGATTATAGGGATGCATCTAATTTATAACCGGATTTATTATAGTTCTTCTTAAAACTTCTTATTTGATCCCTACTATATATATATATATATATATATACAAAAACACATTGAAATCACATGGTATATATACATATTATATATATACATATATAAAACAAATATATATATATATATATATATATATATATATATATATATATATATATATATAACTTTTCCCACCGACAATGTCTTCTTTTACGAGCTATTTTCCGTAAACTACTGTGTTCATCCTTTTAGCCGAGTTACGTTCATTTTCGATATTGATTTCAAAACATGTTTTTATCAGCCGAAGTATACACAAATATTTTGAAAAGGGTATTTTCAACTAAAATGACGTCACACAAACAACAACAACACAACCAAGTAAAAGTAAATAAAGTTGGATAAACTTTATTAAATATGGGATTGAATCTGAAATTTGTCGTACTAATTTAGGTTGCGTGTTGGAGCCACTCATTATTTGATTTGTTCACTTCAGACTGCTTATTACTGAGGTGAGTTTATAGCCCCACTTTTATCTGATCAACTGTTTTATAAATTTTGGGGTGAGAAACATGCAAAACACTTTTATAGACCTACTGAAAACTTATGTTCATTTAAACTGTTATGTAGAGTAGCTTAAGCACTTAAATCCCTTCTTTGGCCGAACTCATGAACCGTTAATCCCTGCTAGGAAGCGCGAATGCTATAAATAGATCTATTGGGGGTGACTCCCTCGTTCGGGTTGATCGGATAGGAAACCGGACGTATACCATGTCGAGATTCAAATGTTTTGGGATTTCAACACTTGCAAGGCCTTTATTTAACATGCTTCTAGAGCATGGACACTATGGTTAAGCTTCGGTTGCATGAACTTAGTGCTAGCGTAACATGTTTCACAACTATTTTGAAATGATTATGATATTGGTCCATCTCTGTTTGAACACTTAAACCTATGAACTCACCATCTTTTTGCTGACTTTTAGCATTTTTTTTCTCAGGTATAAAATTTGCAGGAAAGGAATGGCAAGGCAAGGGTCATAGACTATAGGTTGAAATATTTTTACATAAACTACAATTTTATTTCATGAAGTAACCTAAACACATGGGCCACTTTTCTACACTTGAAATTTTTGTAAAACTCATTTACTTTTTAAATAAAAATTTAACGAAGTATGTATTCCGTTCTTTATCATTTTGTGTTGTGTAATCCCATTAAGTAGCACCCCATGTTGCTTCCGCTGTACCAGTTTTTGGGGTGTTACACAGTGCGGAGATAATCACTTCGGTATGAGTGATCATTCCTAGGAGGCACATAGGGGGAGTATTGGCTGCGAGGTCTGTGATCATGCCGACGATCATTACCATGACGGTGTTTGGAGTATGGTATCAGAGGGGGCTTTTCGTTGTATAAATCGGATTGATACCCTCTTCGCAAGTTCTCTAACTTTTCTCCTCGTGGAAGCTCAGTGGAGTTGTACCCTTCTTCTGAACCAATAAAGTCATCGATCCTTATCATCATTTCTGTAACTGTTTGAGGCACGCGATCGCAGAATCATTAGCTAACTCTGGGTATTTACTACCGTTTATGAAAGATGATATTTTCATGACCTCCTAAACACACGTGATATAACTTGCCTCATATGTCCATCATTCTTTGAAATCTGCTAATGTTTCATTCGCTTGCCGAACGATCTTAGTAATTTCCATTGGATCCTTTAGACACTTTCTTCGGAAGGTGAACCTGGTTAGGAATTTTTCCCGGGGGGTCTCCCAATTATCAATGCTACCGTTTGGCAACCGGTCGAACCATCTGTGACAATTGGCAATTAGGGGGCTCCTTTAGGTAACCGCATTACGCTAGTTAGACCGAGTAGTTTGCCTTTAGGAGCTATTCCGGTTAGTCATGACTTATTTTGGTATCGTTTATTGGTTTTTATGATTTATTTTATTATCGTATGAGTTATGGTTTGAGTTATATACCCCATTATGTTAGGCACTACTTGAGTCGGCACAATAAAATCCTATAACGAGAGAAAACGTAACTTTTAACCCGTAACACGAAATACGACGTATTGATAATCAAAATTTGTGGAAAAACACAAATAAAAACAATAGAGATATAAATAAAAGTCATTGGACACTAATAGGAAAATGTAGGAGCTCGGGAGAGGTAAAAAGAGAAAGTTTACGAAAAATATGGGTTTGTCCCCCCTCTTTCCCCATGGCCGACAACCCCCCTCCCCCCTCATCCAAAATAATTATTTTTTTGGTCCTTGGTTTCCCATATATATACCCCCTCCCTACACACACACACACACCTTTGTTTCTCTCTCTACAAAACCCTAATATACTCTCTCTTACTACCTTTCTCTCCCTAACCCTAACCCTAGCCGCCCTATCTCTGGCCATTTTCCGACCACACGCCATCATCACTTTGTAGATCTTCTTCTCCTCTTTCTATTGACATATGGTACGCGCCCCAACCCCTCTGTTTGGTCCCTCAAATCGCGTAATAACGCCGCGTGTATTCGAGTGTTACATTTGTAGATCAGGAAAGATAAAGGTAAAAGGAACAAGTTGTGAGCTCGTTTGAGCCTTTTGTGACCTCGTACGAACCACATGGGGTTCGACCCATGTGTTTCTTGGTTGGGTTTTGATGAACACGGACATAAAACAATGTTTAAAACAGATAAAACATAAAAACAAGTGTGTTGATATCATGTGTTGTGTCGCGTCATGTGTTATTGCATTTTTATCATTTTTATGAGGTTCTGATTGTAGTTAGATGATGGGTTTTGATGTTTGATAGTGTTTGGATGTTTTTTGGTTGTGTTTGGGAAAAGAAAGAACCATTAGGGTTCGTTTGGTTGGAGTTGTGAGCATGGAACGAGCCACAAGGACCACTAGGGTCAATATGGGTGGCGTTTGGTTTGGAGCCAAGACCCTCAAGGACCCATAGGTCCGGGTCGAGTCGTTGTGGTAGCATATTGGGTGTTGATTTTGGAGTTTGGATGAGACGCGGGGAGCCAAAGAGCTAGAAAATATAGATAATAAAAGGTTTTTATATTAAATATTTGATAACAAGACTCGCCTTGTTATTCGATATTTAATAGGGAACTAACTTCTTAAAATGGAAATGTTTTGTATAAACGAGTTATTAAATGTTAAGAGGGCACGTTTATCGAAATGTGTCATTTATGAGTATTTAGTACCCATTATGTATTATGCATGGGTTAAGGATGACTTGACATTAATAGCATTAATCCATATGGATAGCGGACTTCTTAGGTTGATGAATCTAATCAGAGTCTGTTATGTGCGTAGGATAGCGTTATTAATGGGTGAATTATCCTTATAACTCGCTAGGATGTGACTGGTTTTTGGGATGATAAGTGACATAAATAAATGGTTGAGTTTATCGAGTTGACAAATTCGATAAGATCTAATAATTTATTTCAAAACTTATTAAACTATAAAGCTTATGCTAGTGATTGTTTGTACTTTCCTGGTTTGAGGTGAGTTTCATAGCCGCACGTTTATCTTTTTTTTTATAACTAAATTGGGGTGAGAAATCATGCTACTCTTTTTGGACCTACTTAAACTCTTTTTTATTTGCTCATGTGCTGACTAGAATAGATAGATATGTGGTAGATATTGCCTTAGTCTATGGTAGCATTCATTTGCTATAACTACGTTGCGTAGCTAAGAATAGGTATCTACTCTGACCTAGTCTAGGGTAGCATGTTTTCTGGTCCTTGCTACGACTGTGCTGGCTAGAGTCGCCTGAGGCTTTGCTGAGATCTCGATTATGTTGTTGGATTGTTGATGGAATGTGATTAGAATGTTTATTGTGTATTTATCTTAGTCTCACATAGCAAATAAAACTCTTTTAGGTCCAATATTGACTTTATATTTAAACCTATGAACTCACCAGCATTAGCTAACCTTTTAGCATGTTTTCTCAGGTATTTGAATTGATGTTTGGAATGCTTGTTCTATGGAGGCTTGGCAGAGAGGCATGGTTGAAGGATCATAATTAAACTCTGATAATATTATGTGGACCTATTTTATAATCTCCTTTAGGCCTTATACTTGACTATTTTGGGATATTTGTAATCAGATAATTAATTATGGGATTGGTTGAGAACTATTTATGATTATCTTGTTTTCCAATACTTGTGTGATGTACCAATCCAGTAACGCCCCAAAAGATTATTTAAGTCTTCCGCTGAACTGAAATTTGGGGGTGTTACAGATAGGTATCAGAGCCAAGGTTATAGAGAACTAGGTACTTACTAAAACCTAAACTATAACCACTTTTTAGAAAATTTGATCCTCGACCGACGCATGCCAGCCTGCCAAGCCGAAGCCTCTTGATTTGAATATGGAATGAACTACGATTTAATGGTTGAGATGTTATGTATTACGATATGTTTATTGATTTTGGTATTTTATGAGCTTGATATATAATTGGTATAACTTGGAAATATATGATGCATAGATGATGTGATAGAATAGAACTTATGCAGTTTTGTTTAAATGCATGTTTTGTGTAATGTGGTACCTTTATTTTAAAAGTTTTCTATGTGATATATGTTTTGATATGATGATGCACTATTAGAATTAGTCATTTTCATACACTTATACCTAACCTATGTCATTGTCACAGACCATGCCTTCACTAGCTTATGATGTGTCAGAGGAGATCCTTGCTGTTGCTTCTTCCCCAGCACGGACTCTGATGACTCCTGCGCATGATGATCCTTATGTGATTACCCGATATCCTACTTCTACTTCATCATCATCTGTCATTCCAGAGCCACAGACTTCACTTAGTTCCCAGTTGCCATCATCATCTGATCGCCCTAATTCTTCTAGGCAGCTTACATTACATCAGGTCTTAGCACGAGCCTAGACTCCTAGGCTTACTCATTTTACTACTGCTCGTATGTCTATACGACCCCCATCATCACCTATGCACCTATCAGCTCACTCTCTCCTGTCATCACCACCTTCATCACCATCTCATAGAACACCTAGATCCCCTACTTTGCCACCACAGGACTCACCTTCCTAGAGACGCTGACTCATGGACTCCCCCTCTGTTGATGAGGATAAGGAGGATTATGAAGACGAGGAGGAGTATGTAGATGAGGATGTGGACCCTCCGAAGGAGGAGGAGGAGGACATCCCAAATGAGGGTACTCCATCGCTTCAGAGTCCCACGCATTCAACGCATTCTCTAGGACCAGGCTCTCCTTTACCCTTGCCTGAGCCTGATTCTCTTGAGCAGCCATTTGACTTTGACTCACCTCCTTACTCACCTAAGATAGGCAACCCACTAGGTTCGGATATACTATCAGAGATAGATTCAGAGCCCATAGATTATGGAGAGACGGGTCTGATTTGGGAGCGAATTATATCCCAGGGTGTTAGGCTTAGTCAGTTGTCAAACTGGCTAGTTGGAGTGTCGAGGGCTAGTGTAGAGGAGTTGAGAGGAGATATGGGGTCAGTCGTTAGGAGGACTATGGCCTTAAGAGAATGTATTTTAGAGCTCTTTGAGCAGGTAGGAGACCTGCAGAGAGGGTTCGCGACAGCCCGAGAGGCAGACCGAGCGCTATGGCACAAGGTCGGCGAGCTGGAGAGAGAGGTCGCAGATCTGAGGAGAGATCGCGATGCCCAGCGTATTGAGATCTCATCTCTATGGAGGGAGATTGAGGATGTTAGGAGATCATCTAGAGTTGCCCGTGATCGTGGTTAGATTGTCTTAGGTTCATAGTATTGTACCATCTTGAAACTGAGGAGTCCCAAGTTCGAGATGTAGACTTATCTTAGTTATCTTGTTAGTTACACTAGTAGGATCGTTTTCGACTACTCTTTATCCTTTCATGTATTGTACTTCGAAAACTATGTGTTATGGCTATTAGAAGTGCATCCTTTGATTTCTCGTTTTGATCTTTCATTATTTCGTCATGATATGGCATTATCCTTGTTATCTTGATTTTATATTCGTGTGGTATTCGGTATCGTTGAGATCAAACCCCGTATTATGAAACATGAGTTGTGAACTTATGAACCTCTTGTGTTAACCTTAAGATCAATGGCACCAAGACAAAACCCGCCTAGGATCACTCGAGCAGCGCCTGCTGCTGTGGTTACTCTACCTGTTGAAAATCAGAATACCAAAAACCCCACCGTTGAGAAGCCGGACATCAATGGCCAAGATGAGAATGGTCATGTCCCACCGATCCCTCTGCCTATGAATCAAGCCCACATCGACCAGCTCGTGACACAGCGCATAGCCGAGCTGCTAGCTGAGTCAAATCACTCAAACACCTCTGCTGGAACCCCACCGCTTAATCGAGCTTGAGGTTGTACCTACAAGGATTTCCGATTATGTGGTCCCATCGAGTTCGGAAGAACCGAGGGAGTGGTTTACCTAACGAGGTGGATAGAGAAAACTGAATCCGTGTTCACCATTGGTAACTGTGATGAGGACGCCAAGGTCAAGTACGCGACGTTCACTCTGGCGACGAAGCATTGACTTGGTGGAACAACTATCACAGAACGGTGGGAAGTGAGGTAGCCTATGGCATGGCTTGGAACCAGTTTAAGGCCCTACTGATCAAGACTTACAGTCCTAGGAATGAGATTAAGAAGTTAGAAGTTGAGTTCTAGAACCATAAGGTAAAGGGTAGTGACATGACGGCTTACAACCATCGCTTCCAAGAGTTGTCGTTGTTTTTCCCAAAGATGGTTCGTACCGAGGCTTTTAAGATTGAAAGGTACACTGATGGATTGCCTCTAGCTAATAGGAATGATGTCATCGCTGCGAATCCGGCTAACTTGCATGAGGCAGTTACCATAGCCCAGCGTTTGATGGATTCTCTTGTGTTGAAAGGAGTAGACAAGAGTGAGAGTGATAAGAGAAAGAGGAATGAGAATGTTAAGGGAGATAGCAACAAACGGCGAGAGACTGCCAGGATGTATGCTATAGGTAATGGAGAGAAAAAGGGTTATGAAGGTAGCAAACCCTTGTGTAATCGTTGTAATCAAAACCATCATGGGCAGTGCCCAGTGGTGTGTAGGAATTGCTCTAAGGTAGGACACATGGCCAGAGACTGTAGGTCGCGTCCCTTTGTTGTGGCGCAAACCGCACAAGGAGTGGACTAGAAGGCCATTGTCACCTGTTTTGGATGTGTAAAGAAAGGCATTTCAAGAATGAATTCCGAGAGCCTTAGGAAAGAGGAAATCCCAGGAATGGAGGAGGTCTGGTGAACCAAGGTGTGGGAAGTAATGGGCATAACCCTGTGAATCGAGGGACTGAAGGGAACCAGGAAAACCAGGGTGTTGGAAATTAACAGAGAGACATGGGAGCAGTGCGAGTGTACGTCATTGGGAAGGAAGTCAAGGAGGACCCGAACGCCGCGGGTACGCTCTTCAATAACCGCTATGCTTCCATACTGTTTGATACCGGTTCCGATATGAGTTTTGTATCCACCGCCTTTATGACATTACTAGGAATTGCCCCGACACCTTTTGGGATTAAGTTATGATGTGGAGTTAGCTAATAGGAATAGGGAAAGGATAGACATTGTAGTCCGAAGTTGCACACTAAGTTTCCAAGACCACCCGTTTAGCATAGACCTTTTGCCAGTCACCTTAGGAAGTTTCGACGTCATCATTAGAATGGATTGGCTATCGACGAGCGGTGTACACATCATCTGCTATGAGAAGATCGTGTGTGTGCCGTATGGCGGAAAAGTCCTGAGCATACAACGAGATCGGAACGACTGTGGAGGTCCCTCCCGGTTGAGCATCATCTCTTGTATTAAGGCACAAAAGTACATCGACAGAGGAGGTTGTTTTTCTTGGCTCGGTTTCTCGAAAAAGAAAAGCGAAAAGAAGAGTGAAAGACACCTTAAGGATGTACCCATCATTCGAGATTTTTCGGATGTGTTTCCTGACGATCTGCCAGGGATTCTGCCTATCCGACGAGTAGAATTCCAAATCGAGTTGATACATGGTGCTGCACCTGTAGCCCGGGCACCCTATTGACTTGCTCCAAGAGAGTTGGAGGAACTGTCTAGGCAATTGGCAGAGTTTTCAAATAAGGGATTCATTCGACCAAGTTCGTCACCATGGGGAGCCCCTGTACTGTTCGTGAAGAAGAAGGATGGACCGTTCTATATGTGCATCGACTATAGGGATTTGAATAAGTTGACGGTGAAGAACCAATACCCACTACCTAGGATAGATGACCTATTCGACCAACTCCAAGGATCTAGTATCTTTTCTAAGATCGACTTGCGATTCGGGTATCACCAGCTTAGAGTCCGAGAGGAAGATATCCCAAAGACAACTTTTAGAACTTGTTATGGGCGCTATGAATTCCATGTCATGTCGTTTGGTTTGACCAACGGGCCCGCGGTATTCATGGACCTCATGAACCAAGTATGTAAGCCTTATCTGGATAAGTTGACATCTAGATATATTCCAAGAGTAGGGAGGAGCATGAAGAGCATTTGAGGCTCATCTTGGAGTTGTTAAGGCAAGAACAGTTGTACGCCAAATTCTCTAAGTGTGAATTTTAGATTCCGACCGCACAATTCTTAGGCCACGTGATAGATAGTCGAGGAGATCACGTTGACCAAGCTAATATTGAGGCCATTAAGGAATGGGCCGCCCTAAAACCCCATGGAAGTTCGCCAGTTTCTGTTTTAGCGCTATTACAGAGGTTCATTGAGGTATTCTCCAAAATAGCTAAGTCATGACCAAACTAACGCAGAAGGACGCGGCACGAATGGGGAGAAGGAAGAAGAGGCGTTCCAACTACTGAAGGAGAAGTTGTGTGGCGCCCATCCTAGCCCTACCTGAGGCGCGAAGATTTTGTCGTGATAATCGCGACGCCGCATAAAGGCTTAGGATGTTCCGATGCGACGGAGAAGGTGATAGCATATGCCTCCCACGCTTAAGAAGCATGAGAAGAACTACACCACCCATGATTTGGAGTTAGGTGTTGTAGTTTTGCCTTGGATTTGGAAACACACCACATCGATACTAAGTGTATAGTGTATACCGACCATAAGAGTCTGCAACACGTCTTAGACCAGAAGGAGTTGAACATGAGGCAGCGCCACTGGTTGGAATTATTCATTGATTACGATTGTGAGATTCGTTATCATCCGGTAAGTCCAATGTCGCTGTGCAGATGCCCTCACCGAAAGGAGAACATTCCTCGTTACTCGCTCTCATCCTTAGAATGACAATTAGTTCACCTCATCGCCTCAAATCATAGTCGCCGCCGGCGTTGACGAAATAGAATCGTCTATCTGAGAACCTTCATGGAATGGTAGAAAATGAAAACGGCTTCTTGAAGCGTTCCGACGGAACCCTATGATTTGGAGACAGAAGCTGGATACCATTTCATGGAGGAATCCGTGAATTGATTATGCACGAGTCGCATAAATCAAAATACTCTATTCATCCCGGAGCCGATAAAATGTATCATGACCTAAAGAAACTCTACGTAGCCCCAACAAAGCCTACGCCTTTATGTCGTAAGTGCTTGACATGTTCCAAGGTAAAGGCCGAACACCAGAAACCCTCAGGATTACTAGTTCAACCCGAACTCCCTGTCTGGAAATGGGAGTGAATCACCATGGACTTCATCGCCAAATTACCAAGATCAGTTAGCGGCTGTGACGCTATCTGGGTAATTGTGGATCGCTTAACCAAATCTGCTCACTTCTTGGCCATTTGCGAAGTCGATAGTATCGACAAGCTCGCTCGGATGTATGTCAAAGAGATAGTATCTCGTCATGGCGTGCCTATATCTATCATTTCCTACCGAGATAGCCGTTTCACGTCAAACTTGTGGCAATCCCTACAAATGGCTTTAGGAACGAAACTTGAAATGAGCACTGATTATCATCTTCAAACTGACGGTCAGAGTGAAATGACCAATCAAACCTTAGAAGACATGCTTCGTGCTTTTGTCATCGATTTCGACAAAGGCTGGGAGAAATACCTACCTTTGGCCGAATTCTCCAACAACAATAGTTATCATACCAACATTAAGGCCGTACCATTTGAGGCATTGTATGGCCGAAAATGCCATTCTCCGATCTATTGGGCGGTTGGCGACAGCAAATTTACCTCGAACCTAACTCGTAGAAACCACTGAGAAAATAGTTTAAATCCGTAATAGTTTTCAAGCTTCACGTGATAGACAAAAGAGCTACGTCGATAGGAGACGTAAGCCCTTAGAGTTTCAAATGGGAGACCGAGTCATGTTGAAGGTTTCCCCTTTGAAAGGGGTGATACGCTTCGGTAAATGTGGAAAACTCAACCCCAATACACGCGCCGGTCCTTTCAACTCCGAAAGAATCGGACCAGAGCTTACAGACTTGAGCTACCTCGTGAGTTAAGCGTGTACCGATGTCTTTCATGTGCAGTAATCTTAAGAAATGTCATTTAGAGGACATTTCGCGCCATGAGAGATATCCACCTATGAGCCGTCTGAATTGAGGAGATTGAGATCATGGATCATGAGGTGAAGCTGCTGAAGCGTAGCCGTATCCCGATCATCAAAGTTCGTTGGAATTCCCATCATGGACCAGAGTTCACTTGGGAACGTGAGGACGTGTTCCGAAAGAAGTATCCGAAACTCTTTTTGTCATCGAGCAACTCGGATTGAAACCCGGATGTTTTTTCCGAGGTCAGGCTGTGACAACTGGAAATTAGGGAGCCCTTTTAGGTAACCGCATTACGCTAGTTAGACCGAGTAGTTTGCCTTTAGGAGCTATTCCGGTTAGTCATGACTTATTTTGGTATCGTTTATTGGTTTTTATGATTTATTTTACTATCGTATGAGTTATGGTTTGAGTTATAGCCTGTTATGTTAGGCACTACTTGAGTCGGCACAATAAAATCCTATAACAAGAGAAAACGTAACTTTTAACCCGTAACACGAAATACGATGTATTGATAATCAAAATTCATGGAAAAAAGCAAATAAAAACAATAGAGATATAAATAAAAGTCGTTGGACACTAATAGGAAAATGTAGGAGCTCGGGAGAGGTAAAACTGGAATGTTTACGAAAAATACGGGTTTGGCTCCCCTCTTTCACCTTGGCCGGTCACCCCCCCCCCAATCCCAATTAATTATTTTTTTTTGGTCCTTGGCTTACCATATATATACCCCCTCCCCTACACACACACACACACCTTTGTTTCTCTTTCTACAAAACCCTAATACACTCTCTCTCACTACATTTCTCTCTCTAACCCTAACCCTAGCCGCCGCCCTATCTCCGGCCATTTTTCAGCCACATGCCGGCGCGTGCGGCTACACCACCACCACCACTTTGTAGATCTTCTTCTCCTCTTTCTATTGACATAGAGCACGCGCCCCAACCTCTCCGTTTGGTCCTTCAAATCGTGTAATAACACCACATATGTTCGTGTTTTCTTGTTACATTTGTAGATCAGGAAAGATAAAGGTAGAAGGAACAAGTGGTGAGCTCGTTTGAGCCTTTTGTGACCTCATACGAACCACATGAGATTCGACCCATGTATTTCTTGGTTGCGTTTTGATGAACACGGACATAAAACAATGTTTAAAACTAATAAAACATAAAAACAAGTGTGTTGGTATCGTGTGTTGTGTCGGGTCGTGTGTTATTGCATTTTTATCATTTTTATGAGGTTTTGATTGTAGTTAAATGATGGGTTTTGATGTTTGATGGTGTTTGGATGTTGTTTGGTTGTTGGAGTTGTGAGCATGGAACGAGCCACAAGGACCACTAGGGTCCATATGGGTGGTGTTGGCTTTGGAGCCGAGACCCTCAAGGACCCATGGGTCCGGGTTGAGTCGTTGTGGTAGCTTATTGGGTGTTGATTTTGGAGTTTAGATGAGACGCGGGGAGCCAAAGAGCTTCTAGGGCTCGTTTGGTTCGCGTGGTCTTAACCGGGACCGTGTCAAGACCATTAGGGTCGCGACATTGGTTACAGGTATGTTTGGTACTTAACTTGGATGTCGGGATTGATATGAGATTGTTTGGAAGTTGATTGGAGATTGTGGAATTGTTTATTTTGGACTTAATATTATATATGTCAACTTTGCGCAACGCCGATGTTACCGTGACTTTTTAGTCTCGTTGAATTCAACGCCGTAACATCGATTTTAGTATTTATTGGACAATATGACGCGGTAAAGTTTTGTGAACTCGACTAATAACTCAAACTTATATTGAAACCGTATATATATATATATTTATATATATATATATATATATATATATATATATATATATATATATATAAATAGCTATCGCAGTTTTCACAAATCCCATCCTGTATAAATGTGTGGTAGCTTCACTAAAAGTTCAACGTAAACCAAGTGAATCAATTACAATCTCATTCCTTTTATTTTATTTGAATGTGCAATTTCGTAAGGCCCTAGCTTAATTTGTGCAACGCAGACCACCTACACTACCAAAACCACTAAAGATTGGGTTCAGATCTCACTTTTTGAATCAAATATATTTTAGTGATTACTCTATGTTTGATCTCATATAAAACCAGTTTTAATTTTTATGCAAATCCTAAACTTTAAACAAAAAACTATTAGCCACTTGTGTAACTTTTTTAAAGTGATTTGCACACTTCATAAAATGATTGGAACACTTTAATTTATTGTGTGTGGACATTGTTACCCTGACAATTATTCTTACATTTTCACTCACGTAAAAGTATAAATGTCCAAAAACAATAATTTAAAATGTGTCAATTATTTTGTGAAATATCAAATCATCTCTCATAATTTTTACCATAAACTTTAATTATATTTCGTATATTTTTGAATTACCATCAACTTTAATTATACTCCGTATAATTTTTGCTTTTCAAAGTATGAACTATATACTTGTATTTTATTAGTTGATAGTTATATTTTGTTTGTTGAAAAACGAATTCTTAAATCAAAAGGGATGTGATTTGCACACTCTTAAAAATGATTGAGACACTCAAATTTTGAGTATTTGGACATTTATAACCTTACAGGATATACATAACTAAAAATAATGTAAGGGTATAAATGTCCTAACACTCAAAATTTAATTGTCTCAATTATTTATGAGAATATGCAAATCACTCTCCAAACTAAAAAGCAGATTTTTATTTTTCAAAGGTCAATACCTTATCTCAAGCTACATTTACTTGTCAATAATAGGTCACTGTGAATCTGACACAAAATGAACAAAGTCCCGTGGAACATGATACTTTTGGAAATATAGTTAGCTTTTTGATGACCATCTCTTGAGAAATAAATTGTAAATTTGATACAGTTGTATATTTAAAAGTAAAAATTGTAAGTTGATGTAATCCACATGACATGCCTTGTTTTCTTGCTAGACAAAATTGCTTTGTTCACATATACCGGTGAATGATGCACGGGAGTACAGGACCTGATGCTTTTACCCAACCTCACATTTAGCTTTGACCTACTCAAGGAATTTCAAATTGAGAATTCACAGCATTATCAATTCAAAGTTTAACACAAAAATGGTTTGAGAGCTATTCTTATCGCTAAACATAAATATATTCATTATATATAATCTTTTAAACAAAACAATAACAAATACAAAAGATCCTCATAGCCAAGCGACACACAACCGGCGAACAGATTATGACCAAAAGATTAAAGTTAAGGCAACTAAATTTTTTTTCTGGAATAAATAATAAATCGAAACACAATTTTTTTTTTACCATATCTCACTTCATAACTCCTTGCAGCAACATACAAGGATTCGTAATTTTTTGGGTCCTAAAAATTTGAACCTGCATTACTGCATAGGTTATAAAGTTACTTTATGTATCTCATTGTTGGTTCTGTGGTGTGTTTTTGGTACTTTATACATCCAAAAGTCTGCATTAAGACTTGGTAGTTGCTGTAAATAACTGATGACAGACACGTTTCCTCACGGAAAATATGACTTTAACACTGCACGTTATTTGACCTCAACTTTTGTTGGCAATCTTACAGTAAGTTTTGCTGAGATCTCGCTGTAGCGCGTGTGGCTAACATCCTCGTTAGATCTCATCAAAATAATTGTGAGATCTCGTCAAACACCACACAAGACATACTCAAAACATATCTCAACCATCTAACTCCTTAAAATAATTTTTGTTACCATATCTCAACCATCAAAAATTATTTTTTTTACCATATCTCAACCATCTAACTCCTTTGCACCAAAACCACCAAAGCACACCAAACCTCAAAACTACACATTAAAAAACTGTTAGATCTGTCAAACACCACACAAGACATACTCCAAACATCACCTAAACCAAAAAACACCACAAATGGCCAAGAAACTAATACACAAGATCTGGTTTTAGCAAAATGCAGCTCTAGCACAGTTTTGAAACCACTAAAACCCATATTTTATCAAACCCATTAGCAAACAACTGAAAAAAATTGAGATTCATAAATACGCTCATAACAAACAACACAAACATGATTGTACGCGAGATAGGCTCAGACTATTTTGTATTCATGAAAGCAAGATAAAATCGATATGTCTCGGCTGCAAAAAGAAAGTTGCTTTGTGGAAAATTTAATCTCGACACAATACCTTCATTCAACTTTTGCCACGCTGAAATAAGAATGTTCACTGTAACTTCAAGTAAAAGTTTTGTCATCATCGCCTAGTAAGATATAACATAACACAATAACTACAGATTTTGCCACATATTTGAAAGATCTTGGCATATCAAAACCATCCGAACACACTAAAACCACTAAAACCGAGCCAAAAGGTGTTCTATCGAACCACCATATTTTACATTTGAATTCAACCCAAAATACAAACACAAATCTGCAAATATAAAAGTAGATCATAGATCTATAACACATCTCGATTCATAGCAGAATCTAGGCACATCTCTTTAACCCATAAATAAAACTCATATCCACGGATCCAACCCAATACGACCAGTAATGTTTAACCAATGAAAAAAGGTTGGTTACGCATAGTTTTCATCACCACAACGTTAACCATCACAAACTCCAAACCAGATCTGGCCATGTTTGGTTGAAACCATGAATAAAAAAGAAAAACTTTAGATCTAACAAAACAAAAGCAAAAACTTTTTTTAGATCTAACCATACACCTCAAGCCAACATGATTCGATTCAACATCACCAGTTGTTTAAATAGATCTAAACAAAATCGATTGCTTAAAAATTATAAACCTGTATTTTAACAAAAATGAAATCAAGGTTAAAAGAACCTACTAATCACACCTGAAACCTCCTTAGTTCCTAAACCAAAACAGCCACACACACCAAAGCCTCCAAGTAGCTCAAACCATCAACCTGAAACATCATTCAATTCATCGATGATGGAGAAGATGGTGGCAATGCGCACCGTGGCTGTGGTGGCAACAACAATTTTCTGCTTAGAGAGAGTGAGGTCATGATTTTTAGTAGAGAGAAAATAGGGCCTAATATGTGTAAAATGTTTTTGGTTTTTTATATGGTAGTTTTGAGTAATAGGGTTTTAGTTTGTTGGGTAAATCTTAGCCATTAATTTCAATGAAGGTAAGGATGTGGTATTGATTTGTTTGGGAACTTTTGGTTTGGATGTTGGTTCTGTATGTAAATTTAGGCTTGTAAACTGTATGATGGTCAATCTTAATTTGTTGGTTGGGTATTAGGCTAGGGATATGCATGCTTTATAAAGGGTTATTGTATATATATATATATATATATATATATCTATACTATATAAAATGGAAAAATGGTCAAAGTGAAAAAGTGAAAAATGTTGAAAGTTGAATGTTGAAAACATGATCAATGGAGAGAGAAATAAATAATATAATTAATACTCTTATTAAAACACCCCATTATTTAAAAGTACAATAATTTATTCACATTGTACACCCAATTAAAAGCACATCTACCAAATTAAAACAACCAATTGAAACCGACACGGTTGACCCGTTGAACCGACACCGGGTTGACCTGTTGAAACCGATACGGTTGACCGGACGCTTCAAACCCCGGGTCAATCCGGTTTAATTGGATTTTTTCGACCTAACCTATCGGTTTGACTCGGTTTAAATCGACTGCTTTTTATCGAAACGTTCAACCGTTGAACCAATGAAATCGTTTCAAATTTGACAAAATTATATGAGAAATGATGAAGTAGTTGTGGAACCCGTGGACAATTTTTGAAAGGAGAGACCAAGTAATTGTAGTTTTGGTTTATTTTGCTTTGACACATGTAATTTGTCATTTGTATAATGTTATTTTAAAAATGTTGCTCTTGCACCATTTAAGGGACTAGCATATATGAATGCCGTTAAAAGTTAATATATATTGTATAGCCCTTTGTCCAGGGTATCAATAATGTTATGTAAGTTTATTAAAATCACAAAAATAAATAGTATTGTTATCTTTAGCGATAATTATTTGTACCTCAAACAAATAGCTTTGAACAATGCATAAATATCTATACAAATTGATAGTACAAAATAATCTTTATATGGTGATATCCAATTTGTAAAGTTACAATTTTAAAAGCCACACACCAAATGATAAACGTTACACATGTAAAAAAATAGTTACCAGCCTAAATTCTGACAAAACAAGAAAAACCGGTCACACATGTTGGCTATACCTCTAAACTACAATATAATATTGCCAACTACATAATACCGTTGTTTTTTGTAATGCTTGAATCTATTATTACTAAAAATCTTAATAACTTAAAACAATCCTATTAGAAAATATACTCACACACTTAGATCGACTCCACATAATTTTTAAAAAACTATATATTTTGTGTGTGCAACCACGATCGAATTGTAGTTATTCGAAACGATTCTCTAATGCCACAAATATTCTTGAAAGAAACTTATGGGTCATCTAACTTTAGAAACTAGATTATCAGTAGGCTGGTACTGCCTAGTATATATATATATATATAAATATATATATATATATATATATATATATATATATATATATATATACTTGTAAATAATACTAGAAAATATAGATAATAAAAGGTTTTTATATTAAATATTTGATAACAAGACTCGTATTGTTATTCGATATTTAATAGGGAACTAACTTCTTAAAATGGAAATGTTTTGTATAAACAAGTTATTAAATGTTAAGAGGGCACGTTTATCGAAATGTGTCATTTATGAGTATTTAGTACCCATTATGTGTTATGCATGGGTTAAGGATGACTTGACATTAATAGCATTAATCAATATAGATAGCGGACTTCTTAGGTTGACGAATCTAATCAGAGTCTGTTATGTGCGTAGGATAGCGTTATTAATATGTGAATTATCCTTATAACTTGCTAGGATGTGACTGGTTTTTGGGATGATAAGTGACATAAACAAATGGCTGTGTTTATCGAGTTGACGAATTCGATAAGATCTAACGATTTATTTCGAAACATAATAAACTATAAAGCTTATTGCTTAGAAGTCTCATTGTGTCGTTATGAGTCGCATTGTTAGAAATATAGTGCATTCATGGAGTCTTGTCGGGTCGATACCACACACATGATGATACCAAACGCTTGTAACTAAATAGTGAAACAAGACATTTTTGGAGATAAGAACTGGAATATATTCGGGGTAGATAATATTGAAATTGGAAAACATATTAAGAATTGGTTTATATTAATAGGTTGTGCCGAGTCAGTAGTTGCTGAAATGAGTTAATGTTATTCCTGATTGCTAGTGATTGTTTGTGCTTTGCTTGTTTGAGATGAGTTTCATAGCCCCACTTTTATCTTTTATTTTAACTAAACTGTGTGAGAAATCATGCTACTCTTTTTGGACCTACTTAAACTCTTTTTTATTTGCTCATGTGCTGACTAGAATCGATAGATATGTGGTATATTAGTCTAGGGTGGCATTCATTTGCTATAACTACGTTGCCTAGCTAAAAATAGGTATCTACTCCGACCTAGTCCAGGATAGCATTTGTTCTATGCCTTGCTGCGACTATGCTGGCTAGAGTCGCATGGGGCCTTGCTGAGATCTCGATTATGTTGTTGGATTGTTGATGGAATGTGATTGGAATGTTTATTGTGTATCTATCTTAGTCTAACATAGCAAATAAACTCTTTTAGGTCCACTATTGAATTTATATTTAAACCTATGAACTCACCAGTATTAGCTGACCTTTTAGCATGTTTTCTCAGGTATTTGAATTGATGTTTGGAATGCTTGTTTTATGGAGGCTTGGCAGAGAGGCATGGTTGAACGATCATAATTAAACTCCGATAATATTATGTGGACCTATTTTATAATCTCTTTTGGGCCTTATACTTGACTATTTTGGGATAATTGTAATCAGACAATTAATTATGAGACTGGTTGAGAACTATTTATGATTATCTTGTTTTCCTATACTTGTGTGATGTACCAATCCACTAATGCCCCGAAAGCTTGTTTAAGTCTTCCGCTGTACCGAGATTTGGGGGGTGTTACACCATCCAATGTCCGAACCATCCGATGTTTGATGGAACATTTGGGACCATACCGACATTTGCCATTCTCCCTGATTCGTCGCTCCGGAGAATCTGGTTATGTGGTCATCCGGATCGATGGAGCCATCATTAAGTTTTACACTCGTTGGAAGGGTGTGCTTTGGTCTTCAAAATTCTATGATTCTTCTGCTGAATGGGCATCTCAGTGCTTCTTTGTAAGGTTTTTGTAGAACGTCTTCAAGTTTCTTTTCGGCATCGCAATTTTTGGGTTCTTTGTCGTCTTCTTCTCCGAAGTCGATTCGTATTGGCTTAAGAGGGCTTCCACCTTTTTGTTGTGTTCTTTTATAAGGGCCTTCAAGGAGGTTACTTGGCTTAAAATTTGCTATTCTATATTGGGGGAGTTGTTATTGTTATCAACGCCTTTTCTACTCCTTCTACATGATCTTGTGGAGTTTCAAAAGTAGGACCCGTCATTCTTTTTTCCTGGTAGATTGAATAATGGATCCCATAGATGGAGCCAATTGTTGAAGTAAAAATCCGTATCTTTCTTTAAACAAACGAGAGGTTCCTTCGAATGGTCTATGGACTGGTCCTTCTACACCTCAGCACAAAGTAACACGCATTAGCTTCGCTCTGGTTTTAACCCCTGCACCAAGCTCGGCGTAGAGTAGAAGTTTTGTATGTGAAAATATATGAGAGTAAAGGTGAATGAGAATTCATACCCTAAAGTGAGAGATCTGGTCCTTTATATACGCGAATTCTTTTTGTTCACATATGTTGGTCACATGTGGGACTGCGACATTTTTGAGCCGCAACTGCAATGTTTCCCTTTTGGGGACCTGCCTGAATCAGTCTCTTCGTTCCAAGTAATATTACTTACTCTTTTTGTCCTGGAGCCGTTGTGCTTGATATTACCGTTGGGCCAAAGTGACCGACCGGGGTCATTCGGTAAATGGGTTATTCGTCTGGCTTGGGCTATGCGGCCACATACGCCAACATATACAAAGCGAATCAAGTCAAACTTGTTTTAATGATTTAGTAACCTCGATCAAGCTTGAGTCGAGTGTGAATTTTAATGTACAAACTTGAGTCGAGTTTGAATTTTAATATGAGAGTTGAGCTCGAGTTTAAATTTAGAATTTGATGAAGCTAAAATTTTACTAATCAAGTCTAGCTCGCTCAAGTTTAACAACAATACTCGATCACAGACATGAGATTAACCTAAATTTCATTTAAATGTATCGTTTTGACAGTCACAAAAAATAGAAAAAAAATATATATAATGCAATTTAAATTTTCTGTTAGCTACATGTATCTCCCCCTCTCTTTCTCCTTAACAATTTCCACAAAAGAAACTGAAAAAGCCAGATGCTTTCTATTTCTGGATCCATCACATTCCGGATCTCTTATTCCTTCAATTTAATCACCAAGGTAACAAAAAATTTCGTTTTTTCATATTTAATTAATCTTACTATATATTATACTCATTTCCCCAATTATGTCGTATTAGGGTTTCAATTGGTTGATCATTTATCCGTAAACCGTTACGTTAGACGAATAATATATCTATACATAGAAAGAAAAGCAATGTTGAAGATTATTAAAGGAATGAAAAAAGGTTCCAAACCAGAAGTTATCGAACCGCCACCTGGACCTAACGGTCCGTCTGACGTAACTGTTAACCACGCCTCTCGTTCGGCTATACCGCCTGCCACAGCTCAACTAACTAAGGCGATAAGCCGAACAATGCCTCACACTAGTGTCATTGAGGTTACACCTATGTTGAAAGACGTACCTATATCCGAACGCCACGTTTTGTTTATCAAGAAAGTTAATATGTGTTCCGTTTCTTTTGACTTCTCTGACGCGTTGAAGAAAGTTGGTGAGAAGGAGATTAAGCGCCAGAATTTGCAGGAGCTTGTGGAGCTCGTTCAGTCAGGGTCGAGTAAAATGAACGAGATTATGCAGGAAGAGATGGTGGGGATGATCTCAGTTAATATATTTAGGTCTTTGCCTCCGGCTGCTTTTGAGAATACTGGTGCGATTGATGGTGATCCCGAAGAAGATGATATGTATTTGGAACCGTCGTGGCCGCATTTGCAGTTAGTGTATGAGTTGCTTTTGAGATACGTGGTTTCACCTGATACTGATACGAAAGTTGCTAAAAGGTTTATTGATCATTCGTTTGTGTTGAGTTTGCTTGACATGTTTGATTCGGAAGATCCACGTGAACGAGAGTATTTGAAGACTATACTTCATCGTGTGTATGGGAAGTTTATGGTTCATCGTCCTTTTATAAGGAAGGCGATAACGAATGTTTTTTATAGGTTTATATTTGAAACCGAGAGGCATCCTGGGCTTGGTGAATTGTTGGAGATACTTGGGAGTATAATAAACGGGTTTGCGGTACCAATAAAAGAAGAGCATAAACTGTTTCTTGTGCGGGTTCTTATACCACTTCATAAGGCTAAGTTTATTAATTATTATCATCAGCAGTTGTCGTACTGTGTGACTCAGTTTGTCGAAAAGGATTATAAAATGGCTGATTCGGTTATTCGAGGGTTATTGAAATATTGGCCCGTTACTAATTGTTCGAAGGAGATTCTCTTTCTCGGAGAGTTGGAAGAAATTTTGGATGCAACGCAACCTGAAGAATTTCGACGTTGCATGGTTCCTCTTTTTCAACGGGTTGGACGGTGCATTAATAGCCCCAATTTCCAGGTCCGTTATTACTGAAACCTAATTAGTTAATGGTATTTGGCTTTGTTACAATTGCATGTTTAATGGCTTTGATTTGTCGTTACTCGTTACTAGCTGTTAGTGGGTTTTTTTCTTGATATACACTTTGCTTTTGCTGATCCAAATTGTTTCTATAAAAAGTGTTAACTAAATTGAAATGCAAATAGTAAGCAGTAGATGATACCTGATGCTATAAGTTGATCTCTCTTCCTTGCAGCAGCATAACCCAATCCAATAGCATATGTTTATACTGCTCTAGATTTATAAAAATTTGGGAATTACTTATTGGGACAACAGGTTACCTTAATCACTGCTCTATGGTTCCAGTAAACACATCTATGAATTAGTACTCGTTTAAAGCAGACACACATATGCAAAGCGTTTTGCATTTGTAATATTACAAGGGGCACCTTTTTCTATATTACAAGTATACAACCATAGATGTCCATATGATGATCCTTTGGCACAACAACCCATAATGCACGCATAAGCTTAGCTGATGCTTGTATGATTTTGCCTAATTTGTTCAGAAAATATTTTTATCATTTGCTCTTTTTGTTGAGGTTTAAACTAATATAAACATTCTTTGAAAAAACGAGGTTCTGTAAAAGCTATGAAATACTAAACCACAATTGCAAATGTGATTTGAATAGCAAGTTTGCTCCATTGATTTAACATAACATTTACATAAAATAAGAAAAGGTAAATAGAGGTGGGAAGTGAAACGATTGTTAGAAGTATGGAATTAAGTAATTGGCGCAAATAAACCAAAATCTACTCAGTGGAGCTGTGGGAAATAAGATTGTTGAGGATATGTTGTGGGCTTTTTGTAGGGTATAAACCGCAATAACGAACACCAACGGATATGCTTAATCTCTGAAAGGCGTGTAATCACTTTCAGATCAAATCAATTTGCGGCTCTACCAAATTATTCAATCGGATACAATTCAGAATGAGAATTTTCGTATGTGTTTATCTGATATAATGAACCAGAGAAAATATATGACCAAATAAACCGTATATAACAATGATACGGATAACCGCCAAAGTGGTTTCCGTTGTCAAGTTTTGTCCCTCAATTTCCGAAACTTAATTCTCGAGAACAACACTTCAGCAAAATCAATGACTTCAGCAGAATCCATTGTATTTCAGCAGAAACACAACTTCAAAGAATCCATCAGTATTTCATAAAACACAACTTAGAATCCATTGTATTTCAGCAGAAACACAACTTCAAAGAATTTTACAAAGCAACACAGTGGAAATAAAAATTTTCGACCCCAGCCAGGGGCTCTGCCCCTCGGATTAGCAGACGTACGCCTCGACCCCGTCCTTAGGGGCTTCGCTCCTAAGATCATAATAAACTCAAGTAGATGTGCACTCCGCACCTCCAAACCTAAATGATGTATTATCATGATAAAATTGGTCAAACAAGTTAATCCAATTACACTAAAATATCCAACATTCCTCCCCTATTTTAGTGCAATCCTTGATTAACTAAAACAAGTAATCTCAAACAATCAAACTCTTGCATAAATGAAATGTCGTGACGATTGAATTTCACATTAGTACATTACACATTCCAAATATTCAATTTCGGGTGTCTTAGGATTGAACCCTAGGAATTCAATATGAATACACGAAGATAATGTACACAAAAGTTTACATACATAGTAGTTCTATCTTGACACAACTAGCCTATGTCCTTATCCTTCATAAGCATGTCAAAGCCAAGTCCCAGCTTTTGCGGCAAACTTCATGCTCATATAGGTAACTCTTTTAGTCTTGCACCTACAATGCAATTTGTCAAAAGAGCTATTAAGAATATATACATTCAACCTCCCTAACTTGTAGGTCCGAACACATACCTTGGGATGATTCTTCTAATGTGTTCCTCTCTAGATTAAGCCTTCCACATTGAACAAAGACCTAGCCATACTAGATGGAATTGGGTATCTTGATATCGAGATTTCATGGACTTTAATCCCATCCAAATAGCCGAATTTTTCACGAGATCTCTATTCAACCCTTTGGTTAAATGATCAGCTAAATTGTGTTGTGTTTTCACAAACACCACAGATATCACACCATTCGTGATAAGATCACGTATCATGCTATGTCTAACACCCAGTGTCTAGACTTCCCATTATATACTGACCGTATGCCCCAACCAAAGTAGCTTGACTATCATATCTGATAGAAATGGATGATATCGGTTTAGGCCACAATGGAATTTCATAAATTAAGTTCCTTAGCCATTCGCTTCTTACCACTGCTGCTAATGCCACAGACTCAGATTCCATTGTTGAATCAGTTATGCAAGTTTGCTTCTTAGATGCCCAAAAAATGGCACCACCTCCAAGTAGGTATACCCAACCGTGTGGAAGAATGATCTTCCTGATTGGAAATCCACTTGCATCTAATAACCTTCAAGAACGTAAGGAAATCCAGATAAGTCAAACCATAATCCATTGTACCTTTCAAGTACTGAAATACTCTATTAATTGCTCGCCAATGGATTAAACCTGGATTGTGAGTATATCTACTCAACTTTCCAACAACAAAGGCTATATCCGGTCTAGTACTAATCATGGCATACATGAGATCCAATAGCCTTGAATATTCAAGTTGATTCACAGTAACACCTTTATTAGGCACAAGTTTTGTTGTGGGATCCATAGGAGTACCTATAGGAGAACAATCTTTCAGATTAAATTTATCCAACATCTTCTCAATATAATGTGATTGAGAGATAGTAATGCCATGTTCTCCACGTATGATCTTAATGAAATCACATCACCCCCATGTCCTTCATCTCAAACTTAGATGACAAAAACTCCTTAGTTGATCACTTGATCTTGGTCAGTACCAAAGATCAACATGTCATCAACATACAAGCAAATGATTACCTTTACCGAAGCATCAAACTTGTCTGGATACACACTCTTGTCTCGCTTGGTTTAATGCAAAACCATTTAGACAAATATCATCAAATTTCTGATGCCACTGCTTGGGAGCTTGTTTCAAACCATAAAGAGACTTAACCAATTTACAAACCTTGTTTTCGTTACTGCATGACAACAAAACCTTCAGGTTGTCTTATGTAAATCTCTTCATCCAATTCACCATTCAGAAAGGCTATTTTAACATCCATTTGGTGAATTACAAGATTATGTATAGCCGCAAGAGCTAACAATAATCTAATGGTGGTAATCCTAGCAATAGGAGCATAAGTATCAAAGAAATCAATACCTTCCTTTTTTCTAAAGCCTTGGATAACCAACTGCTTTATACTTGTCTATGCTTCCATACACCTTCATCTTCCTTTTGAAGATCCATTTACTATTCAATGGTTTTAAACCGTGGTAAATCGACGGTTTCCAAGTATTATTGTGCATAATAGAGTCAATCTCATCTTGGATTGCCTCTTTCCAAAATGCAGCATCCCTTGAAGCCATAGCTTCACTGTAGGTCCTAGGATCTTCATCAACATTGAAACAATATTGATATTGAAATTGAATTTCATTCCTTGATCCTTCAACCAGATATAGTTGGAAATCGCCACCAAAAGATTTGGTTTTCCTCTGCTCTACACTCCTCCTAGGCTCAAGGCTCAGAGGAGAAGCAGCCACTTGGTCGATACCAAAGTTACTAGAACTTACAATCATGTCTGCAGGTTTAGGTAAAGATGTAAACCTATCCTCATTGCCAAAATCAGTATCTCGTGACTCAATAACAGAGTGCACGGATACATAATCATTGGGTTCTATGACATAGAATCTATAGCACTTAGAATTCTCGTGATAGCTGAAAAAACACAATCTATACCTCTTTGACCTATATTATTTATTTTAGGATCAGTAATCTTACCAAGTCTACAGCCCCAAACTCTCGAGATAACTCATGGTGCCTTTTATACCAAAGTTCATAAGGGTTATCTTGTTCCTTTTATTGGAACTCTATTTAATAAATAACGTGTCGTCAACATAGCCTCACCCCAAAATCCATCACTTAGGCCGCAATAGCATAACATGGAATTAACCATTTCTTTTAATGTCCTATTCTTTCTTTCAGATATACCATTTTGTTGAGGTGTATATGGAGTAAAGGGTTTGATGTATTATACGTAGATTGAAAATATAATGGATCATAATACTCACCTCCCCTATCGTGCAAGTGTTTTAATCTTCACACCATGATAAAGCTCTACTTCCTCTTTATAAATTTTAAATTTATCAAGAGCTTCATCTTTTGTATGACATAAGTAAACATAGCAGTATCTAGTAGCATCATCAATAAAAGTAACTACATACTTTTTATTACCAAGTGATGGAGTTTAAATGAAAATCACACAAGTCATCGCAAGTTCTAATACCTTAGTATCTCTAATGACATTCTTGGCGAAAGGTTGTCTAGTTATCTTAGTCAACAAACAAGTTTTACACTTTTCACCATTCAATTCAAAAGCATGTATTAGACTCATTTTTGACATGTCTATCATTCTCTTGTAATGTACGTGTCCTAGTCTAGCATGCCATAATTCAGATTTATCACAATTATTGCTAGAACTAGTAGAAGCCATGCAAATAGAATTATTAATAAACGAAACATCCAAATTTAATTTAAACATGCCATTCAAATATCCAAAGCCAATAAAGTTTCCATGTCTTGACAAGATATACTTGTCACTTTCCAAGACTTGCTTGTAGCCACAATTATTTAATACAATACCAGATACTAAATTCTTAATTCCGTACATACACACAACATTGTTTAAAAGTAAAGAGTTTCCGTAAGTAAAGACTAGATTAACAGATCCTAGTCCTTAATTGGTTCTTGCAACATTGCCCATCTTTAACATAGATCCATCTTCAATTGGCTTAAAGTCCTTGAACCATTGAAGATTTTTGCATACATGACATGTTGCTCCTGAATCCACCCACCATGATAAATCATCATCCTAATAGAATGTTTCGAGATTATTGATACATAATAATTCTCAATGAATGATCAGTAGGTACTAAAACAAACCTGATTGCTTTCCAGATCCTTGGATCCACTAGCACCCTCGTTTTTACCTTTACCTCCACCTTAGACCTGCAATCTTTCTTAAAGTGTCCTTTTCCCACACTTCCAACAGTCACTTTTGGTTTCTTATCAGAACCTTTGTTGTATTCTTGCCATTTTCGTTCCCTTTACCAGCCTTAGAGGATTCACCTCCTCCACCATGTTCACGAAGAACACCATGGTTTTAGTACCACCAACAGAACCTTTCTCCATATCACGTATGGATTGTTCAATTTGGAAATGACTTCCAAGTTCAACTAGATTCAATTCCTCTTTCTTATGTTTCAGATTGTTTTTAAAATCTTTCCAAGAGGGGGGCTTTTATCTATGATACTAGAGACGAAATTGATTCATCCATTTTCATATCATATTGTGCAACCGTCCTAATATCCTTTTTGCAATTCGGGTACTGTTCCATGACAGGCCTAGTGTCTACCATTTTATAGTTATTAAAATTACCAACCAGAAATTCTTACTAGCATCATCTTCTGCCATATATTTGGCTTCTGGGTATCCCATAATTTTTTGACTCTACGCTTTGATAAATATCAAACAAGGAATCACATACCGTTAAGAATATGACCACGACATATGTAGTCAAGGTTTCCCACTTTGAACGATTACGAGTCTGTTCCAGCGCATTCTCAACAGCCTCAGGCATGGGGTACCGAACATACACCACTTTCAAATTCTGAGATAAAAATGCATCTTTTTCTGCCATCTAAAAATCCCGCCCAGAAAACTTCTCCAACTTTGCAAACGCCTTATTCATTCTTTCACATCAGTTTCGTCATCACAAATTGATTTGATCTTTTATATAAACCGCAATAACGCACTAACGGATATGCTTAATCTCTGAAAGGCGGTAATCACTTTCAGATCAAATCAATTTGCGGTCTACCAAATTATTCAATCGGATACAATTCAGTGAATGAGAATTTTCTCGTATGTGTTTATCTGAGATATAATGAACCAAGAGAAAATATATGACCAAATAAACCGTATATAACAATGATACGGGATAACTCCAAAGCAGCTTTTAGGGTTTCCAGTTGTCAAGTTTTGTCCCTCAATTTCCAAACTTAATTTCAGGAACAACACTTCACAGAATCAATGACTTCAAGAATCCATTGTATTTCAAATAAAACACAACTTCAGCAGAATCCATTGTATTTCGCCAGAAACACAACTTCAGAAGAATTTTACAAAGCAACACAGGGAAATAAAATTTTTCGATCCCTGCCGTGGCCTGCCTCGACTGCCGCCTTGAATTGCTACAGGGGCGCCGCCCCGACTCCCAGTCCCTTAGGCTTCACCCTAAGATCATAATAAAATCAAGTAGATGTGCACTCCGCACCTCCAAACCTAAATGATGTATTATCATGATAAAATTGGTCAAACAAGTTAATCCAATTACACTAAAATATCCAACACTTTTCTATCCCTCGAAACAATATTGAAATGAATTTTAAGCATTACTACATGATTGATAACCTCTTAAGGGCTAGAAACTATGGTGTATGAAGATATGAACCCCAAGTGTGTCACCAAAACTAAAGTTTACTTGGATATATGTGGAGTATGGAAATCTTTCAGATGGAAAACTTGTTATCGTTTTTAAATAACCATCCAACAAATCAGGGCCTTTACACAACTTGTGATATATGCGTGCTTCTATTTTCATGATAGCAAATTGCATGGAATCATGTCATGAAAGATGGATGGTATGTATTGGTTGGAGGAACAGAAAGCATCATTTATCTTGATTGAAATAAGAGATCACTCTAGTGCAGCCGTGGACTATGTCGATCACACGCTGGCATTGGCTGAATTACCTAACCTCATGTGTGTTCTTTGTTTTTTCACAATTTTCTTTTGCGTTGCTATTGTTCGTGTGCGTTTGTGTGATCACATACCCATGTGCAAATCTGTTCTGAGTGCCATTTTCTAACAAGGAAAGGCAACATATGAGTTTAGACAGCACATGAAATTAGTTTTCACTTTTCTAGGTTAAGACTGCTATGGTCAGACTACATAAAAGTTAAAAGCATAACATATTCTAAGTATAAGTTTGTGCTTATCTTACTTTAATGCAATAACTGTCTGTGATCTCTCTTCTATTTGTTACTCAGCATTGCAACGAAAAGAGTATTAGTTTAAAGTTTATCTTGTAGGTTGCGGAACGCGCACTCTTCTATTGGAACAATGAACACATAGTGGACTTGATTGCACATAATCGAGACATCATTTTACCCATCATCTTTGAACCTTTAGAGAAGAACATCCAGGGTCACTGGAACCAAGCTATCAATGGCTTGACTGGCAATGTGAGAAAAATGTTCATCGAGATGGATGCTGAGCTCTTTGAGGAATGCAGTAATAAGTTTTTGGAAAAACAAGCCATGGTCAACGAAATGCTTGAGCAACGTGAGTTGAATTGGCAAAAACTTGAGTCAGTTGCATCAGAAGCAGGAGATGATATGGTTATCGTCAATTAATAAGACACTGAAGAAAACTAAAAAACACTCATATTTAAGTTTTACCCATTCTCCCATCATTTATTATTTATTTTCACTTGCATTGTCGAAGTTTTTAGGCCATCGACTTGTCAGAGGCTGTATCGTAACACTCTGGATTGCTTTCTACAGGATCTGCCCGCCCTGATTCTTGTTACTTCCCAACATTTAAAAGGGCAGAGGTACGGTATCTTCTTCAGTCATTCTCCTACAGTCTGAACAGAGCACAACAGTTTGCTCTTGTTTTCCATTTTTTCACCATAGAGTAATTATTATATGTTGTTATGATTGTTGATATTATTTATTATTGGGTTAATAATACGTAAAAGTCATCATGAAATCATGATGTTACCATCATAGTGATGTATTCTGCAGACAAAAATTGTTTAACTCCTTATTGTAGTCAAATAAACCATATGTCGTTTTCCTGTGAATACAAATTATTATCGGCAGATGTAGGCAAGTTATCAAATCATGAAATTTCTTTTCTTTTTCATTTAATATCCTTCATATTTACATAGAATCTGTCAATTCCTTTCTATATAGTAACTCTAATGAAACTAGTACATTGGAGTCAGGGACTCAGGGTCATGTGCAGTGATAATACTAGTAGTGAAGAAAGAATGATGGTAGTTGGTATTGATGAGCGTGCGATTGTATGAATACTGCCAGATCCACCTGAAATTCTTCTGCTGCCAGGACCACCACAGTAAGGTATTATCCCGGGCCCACAACCTTGTAGCACCGCTGGTGGTGGTGATCCTGACCCAAACCCACCTCTCGGGACCATCCCCGGATCACCACCATCTTGTGTGATTCCAGGAATACAGCCACTTT
>OU343224.1:287578916-287667026 GCA_910596185.1 Chrysanthemum makinoi | reverse complement strand
TATCGAACATCTTGCTTTGGAATCGATGATGGCTTTGGAGATTGATGGAGCAAGGAAAGTGAAGATGATCTGTTACTTCGCGTTGGTGGCTACTTCACCAAATCAATCTATCTCGAGGTATGCTCAAATTGCTATGATTTTTATCATAAATGCTTAGCGTTATGTGATTGAGATAGATGGTAGTGTTAAGGCTAGAGTTTTGAGGTTATGTTTATCAATATAACCTTAGAATCTGGAAGCCAAAATTTTAGCACATGAAACTATTGAAGTAGCTTGGGCTGAAAAATATGCACAACAGGATTACCAGTTAAAGCTTAGTGAATGGAAATTAAATCAAAATTGTTTGAAATTGATACTAAAGAAAGAGATGATTTGTTAGCTAAGTTTCTTGGGGTGAAGCGATCATTACATGTTCTTTATGTTCAAAAGACAAAGAGCTTATCTTAAAACTGGATTAGGTTTTGGTATGGATTTTAGTAAGATAGAAGAGAACCAATCTAGTAATCAGGATGAAGGTGAGTATGAGGATATAACCACTACTGATGAAGAACTCATTAATTATGTAGATACATCTAGTAATGATGGTTCATTAAGTGAACTCTCCGCATATAGAAAGCTAATGATTATCATCTTTGTTCCACATCCCTCGGCATTCATCAACCCCTTAGGCTGATGTTTCTCTGGTTTTGGAATAGACAGGTCTAGAGTTTAGGAAAAGCTAGTTGCTAAATCTAGTGCAAAACACCCAGCTGTTGAAAGCGGTGTTCAAAACCAAGCGTACCTTTAACTCAAAGTATCAGCTTCTGTAGTACCTTCTTCAAAATCTTTTCAAAACAGATCGCTAAACCTTTTTGGGATAATTTTGGTCAAAACAAGTTTAATCACTCACCAAGAAGGCAAAATAATTTTGGGCATAGACATAGAAGAGATCACTTTGGTCATATGGGTCAGCGTGTTTTGTGTTATAGTCCTACTCACTTAATCAAGTGACAAAACACTCTAATATCTAAGCAAGTTTCCAAGGAATAAGTCTACAAATGTAGAAACCTAGAGAGCACAAACCGGTGTGGACTAATTCAAATAGGGGTTAATCACGAAACTTCACACGATCATAGCTACCGCATCGAGAGAAGATCTTGATTCTCACAAGACTTTCAAAGTACCGCTTTCGAGACAAGGTACCGATAAAGCTGCTTGGAATAGGTATTCTAGGAGATCTCACTCAACCTAGAATGTATCACAATTCATATGGGATCTAGATCACAGAAGACCACCGTTCCTTAAGACCGGTAAAAGAGGAATCTGGTTAGGGACACCGTACGTTCAATAAAAAGTGAATCAGATGTTTGTGACACAAGAAATGCTAATCAACGGTGAAAGAGATTTATGTTGAAAAACCAGAAAGTTTTGAAAATCCACATGCTATAACTCAAAAGATAATTTTGGATCATCACTTGAAAGATAGTGGGAGGCCATACTCAAGAATTTGAGTTTGTAACTCCACAGGGAAACACAAGTCAAGAATGGTTGGGTTCCTAAGTTTCTAACTCTTTTCTTTGTGTCTTGGGCAACCCGAGAGAAGCTTAAAGATCATCTTATTGTGGATAGTGGTTGCTCACGGAAGTATGACAAGACAAAAGATCCTTGTCGATTTTAGGAAGATTAGTGGAGGAAAAGTTGCATTTGGGAATGATCCCAATGGAGGAAGGATTACTGAGAAAGGAACAATTAAGCCGGAAGAATCATTTTGAAAATGTCGATATGTGAAGGAGCTTAGTTCAACTTGTTGTCGGTCTCAAATTTGTGATAAAAGCATCTTGTGTTATTCAGCGCAGAATGTCTCATTCTTTCCTCGACTTTAAACTTGTTGATGATGACTTGGTAGTACTTAGAATACCAAGGACAAATGATGTGTATAGTTTAGACATGAAGAGTCTACATTCATATGGTAAAACTACATGTTTGGTGTAAAAGCAACATCTAAAGAAGCACATCAGTGGCATAGAAGATTGGGCCATGTTAATTTCAAGAATATTAACAAGGCGTCAAAGGCAATTTAGTTAGAGGTCTAACTTCAACTTACAAGAATGATCAATCTGTTTGGCATGCAAGAAGGGTAAACAACACAAAGCTTCCGCAAGCTTGAGAAAGAACTATTAAGAACCATTGGAGACATTTACATATGGATTTATTTGGACCGTCTCGTGCAAGTTTAAATAAGAAAAAGTATCTTGTTTGGTTGTTCTTGATGATTGTATTAGATTCAGTTAGGTTTTCTTTTGGGGTTTTAAAGATGATACTTTTGATGTTATCAGTTGATTATTATACTGAAAATCAATTGAGACTCAAGGTTTAGGTTATTAGATGTGACAATGGTGAATTCAGAGAACAAACTTATGGATGAATTGTGCAAAAAGGCATAAAGGGAGTTTAGTATTAAGAACACCACAACAGAATGGTGTTGCGAGAAAGGAAGAATAGGACTTTGATTGAAGGCAAGAACAATGTTAGCGATTCTACCTATTCAGTTTTGGCTTTGCGTAATCTTGCTTGTTATGTAACTTCAGAGTCTCAGTCGCTAAACCATGATAGACACCCTATGAATTACGTGGGCACTAAACCCAACATTCGTTTATTGAAACCTTTGGTTGCCCTCTTACTATTTTAAACACCATTGATAATCTGGGGAAGTTTGATGGCAAGTCAGAAGAAGGATATTTATTGGGTTATTGCGCCGCGATAAAGGAGCTTTAGAGTACAACAAAGTTTTAAGAAGGTTCAAGATTGTCTTCATGTTGAGTTTTTAGAAGATCAAGACAATGAAAAGGAAAAGTCCTGATTGGATGTTTGATCTTGAGATTTTATCTCCTTCAATGAATTATGTTCCCGTGAGAGAAGAAAATCAACCTGCATTGTGAAGAGATATCAAATATGTTGTTCATGATGTTCATATAGACCCGATGCGTTCTGCTAGATTACGTAAATTCAAACCAAAATGTCTTCTTGTTCCTAAAGCAAATCTTGTTCTTCAAAAAAGAAATCTGTTGCACCACAATCCTCATTATCTTTGAGGATCAATCTATTCAAGAGGAACTTAATCGACGCTTCTTCAAGATGTTTAGACATTCTTACGATGAACAAGAGCTTATGAAGAAGCAAAGAAGAAGACCAAGTGAAGAGTTCTCTTGTGATACTTTGGATGATGCTTTTGAACAAACTACTACCAGTTAATGATACTTTAGATGATCTAGATGTCATACCATGCACTGGAATTAAGCGATGATGAATTTGAAGATGAAGGTATTTTCCCAAATTCAATGAAGGTGTTGATGTTACTAATTGAATGATAATTATGAAGTTCCACGTCTCCAAACTTAAGAACTCATAAGGATCATCCAATCAAATCCTTACCCTACGGAGTCTTGACTAGACACAAAGCTAAGGGGTTCACAAAACCTCACAATGCTTTACTTAGCTTTGTGTATAAACAAAACAGACTGAATCATAAGGACCATCAAACCTATTTATTTACTTGTTTCATCTCTCAAGAGGAACCCAAGAATATTGCTCAAGCTTTGACTAATTTGGGTTGAAGCTATCGAGGAAGAACTTCTTCAATTTAAACTTCAAGAGTTTGGGTTTTATGTGATCTTTGTGATGGGAAGAGAGTTATTGAACCGGTGGGTTTTTAGAGTTAAAAGAGATGAAAGAGGCAATGTTATCAAAAACAAGGCAAGTTAGTTGCCTGAGGGTTATAGACAGGAGGAAGGGTAGATTATGATGAGGTATTTGCTCTGTAGCAAGAATAGAAGCTATTAGAATATTTCTTGCCTTTGCTTCTTATATGGGCTTTCAAGTTTACCAGATGGATGTTAAAAGTGCCTTTTATATGGCAAGATTCAGAGGAAGTTTATGTGAAACAACCTCTGGTTTTGAAGATCCTAAACATCAAACAAGTCTACAAGGTTGTTAAAGCTCTTTTATGGCCTTCATCAACCTTAGAGCTTGGTATGAGAGACTCTCCACATTCTTATTGCAACATGGATATAGAAGGGAGCTATTGACAAGACTTTGTTTATCAAGAGAGACAAGAAAGATATCATGTTAGTTCAAGTTTATGTTGATGATATCAATTTTGGGGCTACCAAACGTCCATGGTTAGGAGTTTGACGGTGATCAGAAAAGAATTTCAAATGAGTTCAATGGGAGAGTTGACTTTCTTTTAGGACTTGAGTTAGCAGTCAAAGGTATTTTTATCAGTCAAGACAAGTATGTTCGACATACTAAGAAATTCAATTTTGATGATATGAAGTCTGTTACTACACCTATTAAATCTATCAATTCATTGGTAAATGAAGATGGGCCTTTGTTGAAGTCAAGCTTTATAGGATCAATGATGGCTCTCTTATGTATCTTCTTGCATCTAGGCGATATCATGTTTGCAGGTTTGTCTATGTGCAAGATATCAAGTCTCGAAAGATCTCTCACATGAATCAAAAGAGTTTCGTTATTTGAAACAACAACCTAAGTTGGGGTTGTAGTATCTAAAGAGCACCTTTTCACTTAAGCTTTTCGGATAGTGACTATCGGTGTAATTATGATAGAAGATCCACAACGGTGGATGTCAATATCTTGGAAGAAGGCTAGTCACGGCAATGCAAAAGCGGAACAATTGCGCGACATCATCTGGTGAATATGTAGCAATTCAAGTTGTGGTCAAGTTTTGTGGATGCAGAATCAACTCTTGGCCTATGGGTTCAATTTCAAAAATACTCCTATCAATATTGATAATGAGAGTACCATTTGTATTGTTAAGAATCCTGTGTATCATTCCAAGACAAAGCATATTCATATTAGGCATCACTTTATCGAGATTGTTATGAGCCCATAGGCTCTCAATGTAGTTAAGGTTCACACCTGATGACAATGTAGGTGATTTACTCAATAAAGGTTTTGATGTCTGATTCAATCACTTGGTCGTGAGCATTGGAATGATTAACTACTAAGCTTCGTTTAAGGGAGGACTATAGGGTGTTAGTATAGTCACGTGTATTGCAGGGGAGGATGTTTGTTGATACTTAGTTTATATGAAGAAATTTTGGCAAAATCTTGCTTTTCACGAGAAATCTTGAAGAGAATCTTGCTTGGAGAAATCTCTGTATGTGGAAAGTATCGTTCATGGTAATATTGATGGGTAATTGATAATAACGGTAACTTTGTTATTATGGGCTGTGATTTTTCAAATCCTACCTATAAATAACTTTCCAATTTTCCCTCTCATATTATTACTTACATCTTTTCCATACTTATCTTAGATCACTATCTCTCCTTTATTCGATAAATTCATTCTTGTACTCACTCTCATTCCACAATGAATCGTTTAGCTGCCCTTTTCAGCAATATGGTGGCTAATTTTGACAAGACTGAGAGCGAATATAGCTTTTATGATGTTGTTATCTTCTTGGTGCCTATTAGTTATGCTCTTTAGTTGAACCAGTGTTATTGAAACATGGATTCAAGAATTTTGGTCTAATGCTAGAGCTAACATGGAGGAGGATGAATATTATATTAGATCTCTGAGTTCTTGGGGCGGACTATCAAGATTACAGAAAGCCTCATTCGAGAAGATTTATTGTTGGAGATGAAGATGGGGCTATTCGATTTGTGGCAAGCTGATTTGGGATACTTTTAGGAATCTTGGTTATGAAGGGTCTTTTGAAACAAACATTCAGAAAAGCATTATCGTCTCAATGGAAGTTTTTGATTCATGTACCGCTTCATTGCATTAGTTCTAAAATTTCTTGGGAGCAAGCAGTTTGGGTCTAATATGCATCTGCGTGGGTTGACTACTCTTGTGAGTGTTTAATTTTTCAAACCTTATTTTGGATGGAATGCTATCACATATATCCTCTGGGTCAAAATGGTGATGTACCCCAAGGTTTGTCTGAGTTTTCTTAAACAAGCAATTGGTGATGTTCCAAAACACGCTACTTTGTTACCTATTATTGTGCAACAAGCCAAAATCTTTACATTTATGGCTAGGAGAAGTGCTGTTGTTGGTGGAGATATTCCATTAACTTCTACAATGATGGAAGTTGTTCAAGTACATCGTAATGGCGGAGAGGATGAAGAAAGTAAGGTCTGGTCTATTTCTCAAGATCTTGCTTACAAATGTGCCTCACAAGATGCATCTTTACTTCTATTGAGGTACTTCGCATCTTCTGAATGCTTTCTCCAAGCCACGGGTTCAAGGATTGAAAAGAACACCTACTCCATCTCCACAACATGTTCTGTTTAGAAGAACATTCCCCATCTTCAAGGTGATGATCATATTTCTAGAAAGGTTTGACTTTAGATACTTATGCTTTGACAAGGGAGCTAGTTAGGTTGAATAAGACTGTTGAGTCTCAGCTAAAAAAGCAGCTTAGGAGTGAGACGTGGTATATCTGGTTTAGGGAATTTTATTAAACCTATATTCAAGGTTTCAATTTATGGGTTAAAGAGGAAAAAACGTTATTAACAACTTGAAAGAATTCAAACGAAAGGTTCCCTAAATCATCTTCGTCAACAGGGGAGGAATTTAGAAAAGGAGAATTTGAAAGAAGATGTTACAAAGAAGAGAGAATCGTAAGTCTTTGAAAAGATTATTGATTCGAGGAAGTGCAAGTTCAAATCGCGATATTCAAAGTACTAAACATCAAAGTACGATGTTCAGGTCTCGATGTTCAAAATCTTGATGTTCAAGTCTTGAACATCAAAGTCTTATTTTCATGAAACATCTAGGCAAGAATGTATATCAAGGGTATTGAATTTTGAAGAAGAAGCCGTCCTTCTACATTTGTTATAGAAGAAGAGGAGGAATCCAATTACATACCTATTCATGCTTTGTAGTGATGAAATAATTGCTACAATATTAGATTTATCACAACCAAGAGGAGGGTTACTATTAGAGATGTACAAGAAGAAGAACAACCAAGAGCTTCTCAACGATAATTGATCCTAAAGACAAAGGGGAAAGGTGGTTGAAACAAAGAAAAGAATTCAATTTGGAGAACTTAGAGCATTGAAGTTGCTAGGATGAAGTCAGCGCTAGAAAAGTTCAAGAAGAGTTAGATGCTCAAGATAGAAAAGAACAAAAGAAGATGAAGCTCACGAATAAAGCGACTCAAGAGGTGCAAGATGAATTAGAATCTTTAAACTCTTGAACACTACAGTCCTACACGATTAGTTACCGAAGACCTAATTGCTAGGGCGAGGTGCTATGATGGCTTATCACGAAAGTCAAGGTATAAAGGATTCGAAAAGTTTAATTATCTTGGGATGAAAAAGATTATATGATCACTAGGGAGGATTATAAGAAGATGTTGCGCAGCATCAAAGATTTTAGAAAGAAGCTACACAATTTTGGCAGAAAGAAAAGTTTAAAGAAAAAAATTCTGAATGTTCGGACAAGAAAAAAGGTAGAATTAAGATCTGAGACTAGTGATGAATTGAAGAATTATCTCAGAATGGTAGATTTTGATTATACAAAGGAAGATGATAATTGAAGATGAAGATCAAAGATCGGTGTTTTAAAGTTGTGAAATCCAAGAATGAAGAATACGGATTTTTCATAAAGATGAAAGCTTCAAAAGTTTTCAAAAGGCTATGTTCTATGATTATAAATGAAGTAGACCTATTCTACTTATATAAGGCTTACTTTGAAAATAATCCATTGGAAGGATTGGTTTGGTTTACATGGTGATCTCATAACTATATGGGAAGCTGATGAAGAAAGCACGATGATATCTGGAAGAATCAAGAAAGCTGGAAATAGTTTGGCTTTGAGATTCTTTGAAGAATCTGGAGTTCATGTTTTGGAGCTAGAAAATGGAACAATGATACACATGTTTGTAGAAAGAAGATATCCTCTCACAGTTGAGCTCATGAAAAGAATGCTAGGCATGGATTGGAAGTAAAGAGGATAATGAAGCTGCTTGCATGGTTATCAACTTGTTTATAAAGCGGACTACCATTGCTAAAGATGATCAATAGCTGGTATGAATTTTATTTGAATAAATACTTTTGATATATCGGTACTTTTATTCAAATGCGGTGTGGGCAGTACTTTCATCAAAATCTTGTTTGTGAACTAAACCGAGTTAAATAAATTTTAGAAGAAACCTTTTTTTGCTAAGTAATAAATATTTTGAACTAAAGGTTGAATAAATGGGTTTTGTGATGATAACATCAATAGGTTATCAATCCACCATGGTTACAAAAGGATTGACTAATCCATGAGCAAACGGCTCTGGGAAAGATATATCAAATCCGTTTTTAGTTGACAACTTGCTAATAAGTTGGATGGTATTCAACTCACCATATCGGTAATGTGAAGAGTTGGCTAGCCACAAGAAAATGGCTTGTGGTAAAGGCATGGAAAAATTTCTTGGTAATTAGTTCACCATTAGATAGAAGAACTAACTAGTCGAGAAGGGTACAGCTTTTGGTAAAGACAAAACAAATCTGTTGATAGGCTGGTGGTTTGCTAAAATCATATGGTTATCATGTACCATGGTCTTACACCAAACATTTGCTACTCAGAGATAATGGCTTTGGTAAAGAGTTCTAAATCCATTATTTTTCAATGATTCACTTGAAAGTGATGAGAATAGTATGCAACTTAAACTGAATTAAATGTATAAATTGTCATATGTTGTCTTTGTGTTCTTTGAAAAGATGGAGCTTGTTTGAATCTTTGTAAAGAGAACAATTCTAAGAGATACTTTACAAGAACAGATATTCTGAGAGATAAAAGCTTAAAGACTAAGAAACAATCCATCTTTAAAAGATGAAGCTGTTAAAGATGTATTCTTAAAGGAACTTGAAGTCAAGCAAGTAGAATTCAAGTTAAGGGAGGATTGTTAGGATATGAATGTTGAAGATATCAAAGTACTGAAGATATCAAAGTCTTGTAAGTTACAAAGTCTTGGAAGAAGTTAAAGACTCAAAGTGGTGAAATCAAATCTTGCAATATGAAGTCAAAGTAATCGCAAGAACAAAAGAAGCTCATTATATTAGTTTATGGAAAGAATTGTATTCTATGTTTAGATTACTTGTCATACAAGGTTATCAATTGTAAACCGACTAGGATATCCTTGAGCCTATAAAAGGACTCCTAGATTGGCATTAGAGATATGACTTACGATTTTAGAATTAGATTTTCAGAGAAAAGTTCGTTTATCTTAGAGTTGTATTAGAGTATATGCATAATAAGCAGATTTAGAGTTTATAATAAAAGGTTATTCTTCTTAGCTTTGTTAAGTAAATTCCGCGTACTTAATAAATATTACCTCAGTGTTTCTTTGTTAATAATTTAGATTGATCGAGGTTATTAAACCTTAACAAGCTAGTTAAGTTAGTTTGATTAAAGTATATCGATCCAACAGTGACCTGCTTATCATTAAGAGTAACCGTGACAGTATCTTGACCATCCACCTTTTTCATTGTATGCCAAAATTGGTGAATGTAGATCTCCGACCTGATTCGCGAGTTTGTGAGCATGTTGTTGTGAGGGATGAGGCTTAAGAATATCCACAAATCGGCAAGAAGACTTAGAGCAGTGAAATTCTCAAATCAACTATGAGGTTGTTCTTTCCAAGCTTCATACTATAACCGTTAAATATGTCTTCCATTGTGAGCTCATTTGAGGTCGTTAACATTCTCCATGTTGATATCCATATCATTGATCTGAAAGGTATTTAGCCAAAAGAACCAACATATCGAAATACATCATGTTAGTCAAAATTTGATTTTATTGTCCAATTATTGAATTTGTTATGTTAATGAATGTTATGAGTCCAAAGTCACTTGTTTGTCCAATAGTCCAAAATTGATGTGATAAGTTACGTGAGTATTAATTTTGAATTTTAAAGTCCAAATTTCACTCATTCACACAACATATTAACAATTATAGCTTATTAGTGACATTTTGGTCTTGTAACGTTATGAGTAACTTATTTACAAGTTTGTACGCGTAACATTTCATAAGTAAAGTTATAATTATATTGGCTGCGTAGGATTGTAAGCTTATGCGTAAACATTTAGACCATATCGTAGAACAAAGCTTATGTATGCGAAGAGTCCATCTTACGTAAAGTAAAACTTGCAGCGTGGAATGAACTCTTGGCATAAAACTTACGGCGTGGCGTGGGTTGGGCTTATCGTGGTTTTGCTCGTAGAGTAAGCCTTATCGCGTAGAATCCATACGCATATCCTTCACAGGATACGGCGTAGTCCCTTTATACCCTTACGGCGTAGAAGTGGCGTGTAAGATTTCTCTTACGTGTAACATCTACGCGTAAGGTATTCCTTAAGCGCAAGATCCAATTTTAACCTTAATTCTGAACTTGTACGTGTAGAAGCCTGAAATAATTCAAAACATTCAAATTAACACCTCATTCAAACCCTTTCATCCTCACTAGGTATCACAATTATTGTCATTTACGCGTAAGAATCAAGTTATGCGTAACATAAAACCCTAGAGTCAAATCTTATGAATAAGAAATCTAGCCATGCAAAATGTACCAAATGATTTCTGGTAAGTCTTAGAGGCCTTATGAGTTGCTTTCAACAAGTTTTAACATATAACTCCTCATGAATCAAAAGTACCCAAAAGTACGAATACTTAAGCCCTAAATTTAATTTTCACCAAATTGTTGTTTCTGGGTAAGATTCAGAGATGTTGTTGGTTAATTAAACACATATTAAGCATGTAATAAGCCTCTAATTGTTTTTGAACACTCACAATTGAAAACCCCCAATTTCATGCATAAACCCTAAATCAATAAAGTGCTTAAATATAGTTTTTGGGTTGATTTTATTATTGGAAATAGTTTTAGAATCAATATTAGAACCCTTTTAACACAATTATTTCACAACAAACACCCAAACGTGATCACTTGTTCATACGCTTACGCGTAAAACAATGAATCACGCCTAGAGCAAAATCAAGCCGTTGGTTTTGCATATAATTAAAAACCTATGTTTGGAAAGAAAGTTGACGACACTCCCCCTCGACTTTAAAAATATTGAAATTATACAAATTTGAGTCCGAGGAGTGTTAAGAAACAAGAAACATATCCACCATTATCAAAGATACAACCAAAATTGGGAAACATGCAAGTACAAGATTTTATGAAACATAATATATTTACTTTCTCCCCCTCAACACTTGACCATGAAAATATTGAATTGTTTGAAAGAGTAAAGTGTTCACGGTAGATTTGTACTTGCAATGTTGATATAATTTTAGATAGAAGAGTATTTTTGTATTTTATGAAATTTTATATTTTTCTTTTTACAAAAGAGATTTTGGTGTTTGACTGGTTTTAAGAATGTGTCAAAAGTTCGTCCAGTTCCTAGCACGAGCTAAGGCTTTGGTGAGAAGCTCTGCCAGTTGGTGTTCAGTACCCACAAAATATAATTCAACGGTGCCCTTTTCCACATGCTCCTTTATGAAATGATATCGAAGATTGATGTGCTTGGACTTGAATGTTGGAATGAGTTACCAGATTGCAATAGCACTTCGATTTTCGATACGTCAGTTCGTGAAATCGTAACCATAGTGTTTGAGTTATGTTCTCATCCAAATGACTTGAGCACAAACAGACATGGCTACATATTACGCCGGTTGAGAACAACAATGTACAATCACGCTTCTGATTGCCATGACACGGTTTATCACCAAGAAATTGTAGAGCACCGGAAGTACTTTTCGAGAATCTAAGCGTGCGTGATCATCATGCCGAGGGCTTGTTTGAGACCGATAGAGTGCCTTTTGGTTTGTAGACGTGATTCGAACTCGGATCAACAAATCCTTAGGTGACTAGCCACCATTTCCTTTAGTTGACCATTGGAAAATCGACTTTGACATCCATTTGATAGACCGTGATGTGCATGTGAGCCCGAAATCCGAAATATCACGACCTCAAGTCTAGCAACGGTGAATGGTTCCTCGAAGTCAATCCCTCTTTACTATAACCCTTAGCCACAACGTGACTTATTTACGATAACCGTACCTTCAGCATCCAACTTGTTTTTCCAAATCCATTTAAGACCAATAACATAGACCCATGTTGGTCTTTCAACCAATTCCCATACCTCAAGACGTTTAAACTGATTAAGTTCTTCTTTTTGGGTTCAGATTTGCAAACGGTAAGTGCATAAATGCAATGTTCACCGTCAGTCTGACGGCATTGTCTAGTTACAACTGGTTGATTCGGGTTTCCAATAATGTTCATGTTGAAAACTAGTAGACCTTGATAGATCTTGAGCTTACAGATCGTTAGTATTGCTTATGTAATCACAAACAAACTAAAAGAAAATCTCTACAACTTGTATTCTTTAGCGGAATATAAACACAAGTATAAACACAGATAACTAAGAACTCTTTAATCCTCTATGGATCGTTATATTAATAACTTGTAAAACGTCTAGTACATAATTCATTCTATTGTGTTCCTTTTATAGACAAGGAACCCTAACTTCTCTAAGAAACGTAAAACTCAATAAGATATACACAATCACTTCCTAATAAAGCTCATGCATATCCTAACTAACTATAGAAAATACGGAATAACTATATTCGCAGAAACAAACTAATAACTATATAACTTCAGTAGAACTATTTCTTGAAGAATCCATACACTTCAGGTAGAATCCATTCAGCATAATCTTGGCATAATTGCGTACTTCACATAATTCCCAACAATCCTCCCTAAACTGGAATTTGACTTGGTTAAGTTCCAGTTTCTTGATAGATCTTTAACATTAGCAGCATTAGAGGATTGTAGTCAAACATTATCGACAAAGAATCAAATCAAAACATCTCTTTGATGAAGAAACGAAACTCAGATCTTTGTAGCAACAAATGACAACATGTACATCAAAACTTATTAGTTTCAAACTATTCTCATCACATCCTAGTGTGTTAACTCCTGTGAGAGGTGAATCATTGAAAATAATGGATTTGATGTCTCTTTAACAACCATAGCCATCACTGGAGTAGCCAAATGTTTAAGTTCGAAAACCATGGTACGATAACTGTAACCATCTGATTTATTAGCAAATCAGCAACCATGAACGGATTTGAAATGTCTTTACCTGTAGCCGTTTGCTCAGGACTAGTCAATTCTTAAAATTGGTGAATTGATTACCAAATATGGTATTCCACTGCCTTTACCACAAGCCATATACATGTGGGCTAGTCAATTCTTGGATTCCAAAAAGGAATAAACCATGGTGAATTGATGACCATACAACACTCAACAATTAAGCATGGGTAGTTGCAAACCCTATGATTTTGAGCAAACCATTACAGCTATCAACAGATTAGATGTGTCTTTACTAAAGTTGTACCCTTTGGACTAACCAACTCTTTGATATACACAAGGTATATCTGGTGAGTTAATAACCAGCAATAATATACAACAAACCTGGAATAAAAGTTAGTTAAACAAAGAATATACATAATTTTTTTTTTTTTTTTTTTATTTATTTATTTTTTTTAACTAAATAAACAAATAAACAAAAATTACAAACCATACAAAGTACCATAATCATGATGAACTTCAACTTTATAAGGCAAACTGCAGAACAAAACAAACAGAGCAACACACAAACCAAACAAACACAAACAAACTATCATTACATTAGCTGGTTAGTGTTAGAAAACAGAATCAAAAAGTATACACAAAAATCAAACAAATTTACATAAAAGTATGCAAACTTACACAAACCCTCCCCTGAGGCCTATGCCTCCCCTTAAACTTTGCAGTTAAGGGTTAAGCATACCAATATGGACCACAAGGTGTTGAAACCTTGGTCCATCAAAAGCCTTAGTTAACAAATGTGCCACATTATTATCAGTGTGAATTTTAACCACTTTTATCAAATGTTTGTCATATGCATCTCTTATAAAGTGGTGCCAAATTTCAATATGTTTTGTTCGACTATGAAAAACTGGATTTTTGACAATGCATATGGTACTTTGATTATCAATAAAAATTGTTGTGTTCATGAAGTTATACCCATAATCCAACAATTGATTTTGTATCCAAAGAACCTGTCTATAGCAATTTGCAGCAGACAGCGTACTCTGCTTCATGAGACGAGGTAGCACAATAGTCGTTTCTTGCATTGCCAAGAAATCAATCGCTTCCCAAGGAATTGGAACCTCCAATGGTGGACCTCCTATCCAGATTTGCACCAGCATAGTCACTATCACTATAGGCTTCCAGCTTAAATGGAGATTCTTTTGGGTACCAAAGGCCTAAATGAGGTTGGCCTTTAAGGTACTTAAAGATCTTCTTAACAGCATTGAGATGGGAAGTTAGTGGAGTAACTTGATGTCGAGAACAAACACTCACAACAAAAGTAATATCAGGCCTTGAAGCTGTTAAATACATCAAAGAACCAATCATAGATCTGTATAGATGTACATTCACTGGTGGATCTACTTCCGTGTTGGTCTTTGTCTTTGGAGCTTCATAAGGTGTAGTGGCAGTCCTTACACTCTCCATTCCAAACTTCTTCAAGATGTCCCTCATATATTTTTCCTGACTGATAAAGATACCATCAGGTTTCTGCTGAACTTGGAGACCCAAAAAGAAAGTCATTTCTCCCATGGCACTCATCTTAAACTCTCCCTTCATAAGGTCATCAAACTCCCTGCACCAAGCTTCCTTTGTGGATCCAAAAATAATGTCATCCACATACACTTGCACAAGAATAATGTCTGTGGAATTCTTCTTAAGGAAAAGAGTCTTATCAATTTCACCTCTTCTATAACCATGCTTCAGCAGAAATGTTGAAAGCCTAGCATACCAAGCTCTGGGTGCCTGATGTAGTCCATAGAGAGCTTTGACTACCTTGTAAACATGATTAGGATGATCTGGGTCTTCAAATCCTTTAGGTTGAGTGACATAAACCTCCTCTTCTATTTCACCATACAGGAAGGCTCCTTTAACATCCATCTGATAGACCATAAAACCCATATAGGATGCATAAGCCAAGAAAATCCATATAGCCTCAACTCTTGCCCACGAGGTGCAAACACTTCATCATAATCAATCACCTCCTCTTGTCGATAACCACGAGAGCAACCAATCTTTCTTTGTTTTTAATGACAACACCTCTTGCATCTCTTATTCTTCAGAATCCATTTAGTCCCAATTGCATACTTGCCATCAGGTAGTGGTACCAATATCCAAACTTGCTGATTTTGAAATTGTTGCATCTCTTCCTGCATTGCCTCAAGCCAAATTGAGTCTTCAAGAGCCTGAGTAACACTGGTTGGTTCCACTTGTGAGAGAAAACAAGCAAACAGACAATGTTCATAGTCTGTGTGATTGACTCTTTGCTGATTTGAGACATAAGAGATAAAAGCCACTTGACCATTGATAAGTCAATTATTATATAAAAATATCAAATACGAAATACCCGCGAGAGAATTGCAAACCAACCCTTTAGGAAAAAGATCGATAAGCAAAACCCACGAATACTCGATAAGTGATACCGGGCAAGTGATTACCCGGGTCGTTTCCCAACGAGGTGTGAATTGACGGTGACGTTTGAGGTTTGTTATTAAAGTGCTCGAATGTTCGGGATTTTTTTTTTGTTTTTGATTACGGTTTCTAAAAATTAAAGCACGGGAACGAAGTAAATGATGATCTAACTACTACTAAGCATACGGAATAATAAAATTAAGTTACACTAAGTCCTAGAGTGATACTATGCAAAAACGCGAAAACCCGGGCTAATCCCGAGCCTCAAAAAGTAAAACTAATGCAATTTAAGGCCTACGGGTGTGAAACTAATTTCCTACATTCTAAATGACTAAAAATAATTTTAGGAAAAATCCGGGTATTTTTTCGACTTTTATTTTATTTATTACGAATTAAAAACTAAATTAATCTAATTAATTAATTAAAAATACTAGATGATTTTGGAAAAATCTGAAAATTTTATAATAAATACTTGATAATCTAATGGACCTATGAAAAAAAAAATGGGTGCAATGGATCATGTGGATAAGCAGTTAATAATCTAATAAGCAAATAAGCTAAAAAACTAAAATGCTACTTAAATAATAAATAGCGCAAACTTATAAATAAAAAGCACTCTAGAGCAGATGGAAATGGTGCGTGTAGCTGTGTCGTGGGTTTTGGTGCAGGAGGTCTTGGGTTCGAGCCCCACCTCCTTCCCTTTTGCTACTTATTTATTTATTTTGCTACTTAAAAGAAAAGATGCAAAGGCCTACTGCAGGAATTCAGTGGGTAAAAAAAAAGCAGCCCACTAGGGCCTATTGAAGGGCAAACAGAAGCTACTAAATAAGCTCTAAATTACGAATTAAGCTTAGAAACACAAACCTAGTATTACTAACTACTTATAAGAACAACAGCTAATCCTAATTCCAACTTTACCCTACCTGTATTAAAGCTAAAAGAGAGGATAGTGGACAGTTATGGGCTGCTGATGCAGTGTTTTAAAGGGCAACTAAAGCTTAACAAAACAAACTCTAAGATAGATTTAAGCTAAAACTAATTAGAACTAACTTCAAACTACTACTTGCAACAAAAATCAAATCTTAAAACTACATCTATCCTACTTTAAATTAAGCTAAAAAAGAGGACATGGGGGCTGCTAATCAGATACAAAAGGGAAGCAGTGGGCACGCTAATAAAGAAAACAGCCTGGGGGCTAATTTGCAGCCTAGGAAAATAACACTAAATAAGCTCAAAAAGCATGGTAAAGCTCAAACAAATAGTGACAGTTCTGTACTCTATTTATGGAAACTAAACTAAGACAATTAAGAGCTTATATTAGCTTGAGTGGGCTGTGCAAAAGAGGTCACATGGGAACTGATCTCAGAACACAGAAACGGACACAAGGAAGAAACAAATGGCACTTAAATAAAAGCTACTCTAAACTAATTGTAACCACTAAAAACTAATTGCAACATCAAATATATTAACTTAACACTAAACTAAAACTATTTGAACACCAAAATGGGTCAAAACCATGAATTTGACCCAAAACCAAAGTTGTTCCAAACAGCACTTTAGAAACTGAAAATGGTTTTTAAAAGAAAATTGTAACCTTGAAAACCAATTTTTGTGAACTTTTAGCAAAACTCACTTGAACTTTAACTAACTTTTAACAACTTGATCAACAATGAATTGCAATATAAAAGATGACAGATTCATAAAAATAAAATTGCAAGATTGAAATTAAGATTGACTTTAAATTAAACTGAAATTACTAGTACATTGAAATTAAATGACAATAATAAAAATGGTCATAGAATACAAAATTCTAGACAAAGACTACAATAACTCTTAAACGGCTATTTATACAAAACAAGAATCTGTCTTCTCTCTTGTATTCTTCTGCGTGTGTTTTTTGTGTGAGAGAATGAGAGGTGAAAGCTTCTTTGTGCTTTTTCCAAATCCAATCACAGCCCTTGAAATCATCTTGGTGCCCAAGCAAGCAATCACAACCATCCATTTTCCTTGTGGGTTTGGATTGCCAACATGGCAAGGGGAGACAAGACATGTGACTTCTTCTTGTTTGCATCTGGGGTGAGCTGGAAGAAAGGAAAGTGACAGGGGAGAGAGGTGAAGGAGGGGGGAAATTTAGCGCCTAATTGGAGAAGTGTTTCTGGGTTGTGGCTTTGAGCTTTTGGGTAAAAACAGATAAGGCAAATGGGTGATAAGAGATTTTTAAAAGGGATGGGTGGTTAAAAAAAAAAAAAAAAGGGTTTTAGGTATTAGTAGTATTAGAGGTTTAAAATGTATTTTTGTGTTATGTAAATAGTGATTTTTTTTTTTTTTTTTTTTTTTAACTTGAGAAAAATATTTATAATAAAAAAAAAATGGTTTTAATAAAAATAATCGTTGTAAATAAAATAGTTAAAAATAAAAAATAATTGTTTTAGTGAAAAATGTTTTAAGGGTAAAATGAAACGGGTTGGGTGAAAGGTGAAATGGAAATTTGGGTTTAGGTTTCGTTTTTCCGTCTGATTCCCCAAGCTCACTCCCTAATATGAATCCGGACTCGAAAATGTAGAAAATCCGCTTCGGCTACATCAGCAAAGCCGTTTTCCATTCCGAGCTCAATCTTCCGTAAGTTTTGCGCACTGTTTCGATCCTTTGTACCAAATACATAAAACACAGTCCAAGGATATCTGCCGTATATTTGGATTTATATTTCCGTGTTTTTAGGCGTTTTGTGGGCTTAGATGGGTAAAAATGATGAGTGAATAAGCACTCATCAAATCCCCCCCACTATCAATTGCTAGTCCCTAGCAATCCGATCATATGAAGTAATGAAAGGATCAAAAATACCAAGAATACCCCGTTTCGACTTTTTATTCAATACTAGAAATTTAAAACTTGAACGTAAATAAATAACATGCTTGATTATCAAAACATGGCATCATAGAACGGGATTCACGCAAAATGGGTGTCTCCGGGGAATTGTAATCGTCATCCTCTTTTTTATACTCTCAAACCAAGCTTAAACTTATTGTGCAAACGTTTTTGTAAAATGCTAACACTACTTATATCAATAATCTATGTAAGTCGAGGCTTAACTTTTTACTCCATAATTTATACAATTTTAAAGTGTGTGTGTGTGTGTGTGCTCATTTTCAAAAGTTTGACCATTGAAATCGACATTTGTTATGGTTGTTATCCACTTAACTAAAGTACTAACTCACCGGAAACGATGAAAGTCTAAGGATCGAAAGGGCCTTTTCCATGTTGCGGCTTTCTTCTCGGCACATCCCAAAACATAAGTTTTAAGTGACCAGGCTTTTGACACCCCACAGAGAATAGTACGGAATGTGGAATTCGATTCCAAAGATTCTGAATGCCAGTTAAGTTAAAACTAAACCTAAATGGATTACAACCGACGATAATTTAGAAATTCAAAACTCAAAGGTGAGATCACTCAATGTTGCGACTTTCTTCTCAGCTTGTCCTTTTAAGGAGGCTAGGTTTTCACCCTCGAGAATAGTATCGGATCTTTCGGGATCTTTGAAATCAGGATTCGATCAATTACCGTCAACTTTTAGACAACTTTGACGAATACGAGTTCAACTTCCGATTTACAATTTAAGAAAAGCAAGTTTCGTCACATTTATTCATAACAACATAATGCTTTTATTCACGCACTCATATTTTTCTTCTTTTTCTTTTCATTTTTCATTTTTCAACCGCTTTTTCACTTTTTTTCACTTTTTTTTTTCACTTTTGACTTTAAACTTTAAACTTGCAACTTTTGCATCATTCAAGCAACTTTACGATACTTTCTTTTTGCAACATTATTGATTTTAAGAATTATGCTTTCGGAAATTTAAATAAAAAGTTGAACTCGGACTCTAAATCAATTTTGCTTAAAACTTTTTATTGTAACAAGACGATTTGAATGTTCAAAAGTTTGACAACGAGCAGTATTTTAGTCAGGTCAGATTAGTTAGCTTCGGGGAGAAAAGCCATAGATTACTTATATAAGCTCTAAAGAGAACCAACTACTCCACGCTTAGCATTTTCATTTGCACAACGCGTAAAACCTTAGCCTAATCGTTAAGAGAGCAGCTAGATCAACACTCTAGCAGAGTCGGGATTTCCCTTGTTCTAGCTGAATCAAGACTAAACTACCATTAACACCGAAGCATCAATGCTTTATTTTTGTGCAAAGCACTTCTTTTAAATGTAAATACTTGACTTAAAGCGATAAAAATTTTAAAATTTTTGGTCAAAACGGGGGAGCTAGGGTACTAGAAGGTACACATGTGATCAAAATTCGCTAGAATTCCCCCTACACTTAGAATTGAATATTGCCCTCAATATTCAAAGTACGGCTTGCACGTGCCGATATGAAACTATAGAACGGAAAAGGTAATACTACTAGCCAAGTGTGGAAGCGAAATCTTTTTCCACAAAGGATTAATAAAGATATCCCTAGATAATCGTTAGCAAAAAGATCGGATATTGGGGTAATTTGGTTGAAAAGCGAGCATCAATCATCACGATCTACGGGAATCCTGAAAACAGAGAGCAAACACAACAAGCAAACATCAGTGGGGGTTTCCCCCCCACACTTAGTGTTAGAAAATAGAAAGAAGTCAGAAACATGGGTGAAAACCCATGAAATGCTACTGCTTTTGTTCACCGAGTAAGCTAGCTTACTCGACCCCGAAGTCATTGGTCCATGGGGAGCAAGTGGAAGAAAATCTCCATCGGACTTTCATTCAAATGGTTTGGATAAACATTGAATGTGCTGATAGTTCCACTCCGATGATATAATACCGGAAACTCAAAAGAATGAGAAATTAGGGATCAAAGATGGTATCTTCACTCCGTAGGAGAGAAGATATGGAGAAGAAATAGGATAAGAGCGGGGTGTCATTGAGATGACAACGGGTGGGTCGGGTGGGCAAAAGATTAGATTGAGGAACATTGAGCGAATGTTCAACAATCTTATCCACCACGAAGCATTGAAAATATCCGTATCGGCTTAGAAGAGGTTCCATCATCCGGCGGTTTAGCAAGCGGACGGGTGGATGATGGATCTAAGCCATACTGCGTCACTCTCAAAACCCGAAGGTATCGAGTCATCCGAAGAAAGAATTGAGTCGACCTCTTCCATAAGAGTGTCACTTTCGGCAATTATCGAGAAGACCTATTGTATAGAAGATTTTCCAATTCGTGAGGTGAAATTGACTTCAAAGTCGAAGTGCACATTATCATCTCCCGGAGGAGAATGATCAATAAGAGCGAGTTCATCGGCGAACTCCTCGAGAAGGTCTAAAGTCGAAGTGGGATTGCCGCTATTCTTTTCTTCAGTAGAAATCATCGAGCTTCGGGTAAAGAGGTAATGGGGTTTTCAAGTAAAGGTCACTATCCTCATTCTGAATGTCAAAGATTGGGTTATCTGAAACTAGGGTAAATTCAGAATCTAAGTCAAACAGAGGATTAGTGAATGCCATAGTGAAAGGTTCTTCGGACACAACAAGAATATCTTCATCATCAATCAAAATTGAGTGTAGATTTCTCGATCTTCGGTTCAAAATCTCTCACTTCTTCTAACCCACAGTGACGAGCTCAGAAGGAATTTCCTCAACATAATTCGATGTCTCCACACGATAAGGAATCATCACGACGTATAGTCATTTTCAAACTCAGAATCATCTCAACAGAATCATTAGGGGTGGGAGGAGAAGAATCATCATCAAGAGGCTCATCACACATCATATCGGAACACCCCGCACTTTTCACTTGGGGTTGGGACAAGGTTCTCAACACAAGACGATTCTGTTTCCGGAATAGTGCTAAGATGCTCATCCCCCATACTTAGAGAGTTAACGGGCTCTTCGGGTGTGATTTCGGCTGACAAACTTTCATCATCATCGTCACTATCATCATCATCGTCAATGTAAGTCGCGAGCCATCGGGCACGTCTTGCAAGTGCTCGTTCCTCGATTCGTATTTCTTCAAGACATTTTTGAATCTTAGCGGCTCGTTCCTCTTCTTCAAGTAATTCTAGCATAGATTTTTCGTTGCGAGGCGTTTGGTCTTGGCAAGTTCTTCTAGCATACTTTTCTCACGAGGATGTTGATCAATGACGGAAAATTGTTCAATGACGGAAAATTGTGGGGGTTGGAAGCTTCAAAACAAGGAGTGTTATAACAAGGATCAGGTCCATGGTAATTTTGATTCCATGATTGACATTGGTAATCATAATGAGGACCCCCACAATTTGCACAATAAGAATTTGAAGGAGAATTATGAAATGAAGGATCATTGAAATCTTGATAGTACGGTTGTGGTTCGTATGAATTCTGTGGAGGGTAGTTGAAATCGTTCTGAGGATAATTGAAAGGATTTGGATTAGAATCATAAGCGAATGAATTCTCGGCACAAATCGAACAAAATCCATTAGTAAGTTAATTTCCACACCACTCTTTGCGCACATTTGTAACAACGAAAACCTTTGGTAACACGTCTCCACACCGTAGCAATAATCTTGATCGAAGAAGATATCTCGGGACTCGGGAGTAGGGATCGAGGGCTCAACAATATCACAAGTGCATTATTTGTATTTCCGAAGTTGAATCTTGCGAAGTTCATTTAAGAAGTTTTCAATCATGTTCACGATTTAGATTCGAAGATTCGGAGGTGGGACAAGTGGTGTGCTCTCAGAGCTAGCAATTTCCACCACTTCCGTTTTGGTCTCCGGTTCTTGTTCTTTTCTCTTAACCGTAAATCGCGAAAGATTTTGATCAAATCTAGATGGTTTAGGCTCAGAAACAATAGAACAAACATCGGGTTGTATGCGGATGGTCAGGAAAAACTTGGAGAATCATCGAGAGAGATTTTATCGGATAATTCGCACCAATAGCAATATTTGCTTGCACCCATCCTTCCACCTACATAAACACATAAACAATCGTGATTGAGACAATAAAAGTGATCCTCTTCCATACGACGCTACAGTGAAAACAACGACGATAATCGATCGTCGTCATGAAAATAAACTTGTAGGGTTAAAGAAATAGAATTAAGTGATCGAGAGGATCTGAAGAATAGAATCAAGCGGTGAAAGAGGGTAAGAGAAATAGAATCTCTGAATAAGAGGAATGAGAAGAATATTTTTGGGGTTTTGATAAATAGAAAATATAAAAGGGAAAATAAATTTTGAAAAGGAAAATATATTTGGGTTTTTGGGTTTATGGAAAGCAAATAACTTCACGAGGAAGGTTCTTCAAGTCACTAATCGTCAAACCTTAACGATATTGTCGCAACACAACCTCCCCGGCAGCGGCGCCAAATTGATAAGTCAATTATTATAGAAAAATATCAAATACGAAATACCCGCGAGAGAATTGCAAACCAACCCTTTAGGAAAAAGATCGATAAGCAAAACCGCGAATACTCGATAAGTGATACGGGCAAGTGATTACCCGAATGGTTTCCCACGAGGTGTGAATTGACGGTGGCGTTTGAGGTTTGTTATTAAAGTGCTTTCGAATGTTAGGGATTTTTTTTTTTTTGATTACGGTTTCTAAAATTAAAAGCAGAACGAAGTAAATGATGATCTAACTACTACTAAGCATACGGAATAATAAAATTAAGTTACACTAAGTCCTAGATTGATAATATGCAAAAGCGAAAACCGGGCTAATCCCGAGCCTCAAAAAGTAAAACTAATGCAATTTAAGGCCTACGGGTGTGAAACTAATTTCCTACATTCTAAATGACTAAAAATGATTTTTGGAAAAAGCCGGGTATTTTTTCGACTTTTATTTTATTTATTACGAATTAAAAACTAAATTAATCTAATTAATTAATTAAAAATACTAGATGATTTTGGAAAAATCTGAAAATTTTATAATAAATACTTGATAATCTAATGGACCTATGAAAAATAAAATGGGTGCAATGGATCATGTGGATAAGCAGTTAATAATCTAATAAGCAAATAAGCTAAAAACTAAAATGCTACTTAAATAATAAATAGCGCAAACTTATAAATAAAAAGCACTCTAGAGCAGATGGAAATGGTGGTGTAAGTACTGTGTCGTGGTTTTAGTGCGGGAGAGGTCTTGGGTTGAGCCCCACCTCCTTCCCTTTTGCTACTTATTTATTTATTTTGCTACTTAAAAGAAAAGATGCAAAGGCCTACTGCAGGAATTCAGTGGGTAAAAAAAAAACAGCCCACTAGGGCCTATTGAAGGGCAAACACAAGCTACTAAATAAGCTCTAAATTACGAATTAAGCTTAGAAACACAAACCTAGTATTACTAACTACTTATAAGAACAACAGCTAATCCTAATTCCAACTTTACCCTACCTGTATTAAAGCTAAAAGAGAGGATAGTGGACAGTTATGGGCTGCTGATGCAGTGTTTTAAAGGGCAACTAAAGCTTAACAAAACAAACTCTAAGATAGATTTAAGCTAAAACTAATTAGAACTAACTTCAAACTACTACTTGCAACAAAAATCAAATCTTAAAACTACATCTATCCTACTTTAAATTGAGCTAAAAAAAGAGGACATGGGGGCTGCTAATCAGATACAAAAGGGAAGCAGTGGGCTGCTAATAAAGAAAACAGCCTGGGGGCTAATTTGCAGCCTAGGAAAATAACACACTAAAAATAAAGCATGGTAAAGCTCAAACAAATAGTGACGGAGTTCGTACTCTATTTATGGAAACTAAACTAAGACAATTAAGAGCTTATATTAGCAGGTAAATTTTGATGCAAAAGAGGTTCACATAGGTGATCGTTTCTGAGAAAGCAGAAACGGACACAAGGAAGAAACAAATGGCACTTAAATAAAGCTATCTAAACTAATTGTAACCACTAAAAACTAATTGCAACATCAAATATATTAACTTAACACTAAACTAAAACTATTTGAACACCAAAATGGGTCAAAACCATGAATTTGACCCAAAACCAAAGTTGTTCCAAACAGCACTTTAGAAACTGAAAATGGTTTTTAAAAGAAAATTGTAACCTTGAAAACCAATTTTTGTGAACTTTTAGCAAAACTCACTTGAACTTTAACTAACTTTTAACAACTTGATCAACAATGAATTGCAATATAAAAGATGACAGATTCATAAAAATAAAATTGCAAGATTGAAATTAAGATTGACTTTAAATTAAACTGAAATTACTAGTACATTGAAATTAAATGACAATAATAAAATGGACATAGAATACAAAATTCTAGACAAAAGACTACAATAACTCTAGCGACTATTTATACAAAACAAGAATCTGTCTCTCTTGTATTCTTCTGCGTGTGTTTGTTGTGTGTAGAGAATGAGAGGTGAAAGCTTCTTTGTGTGCTTTCCAAATCAATCCAGCCCTTGAAATCATCTTGGTGCCCAACAAGCAATGCAACCATCCATTTCCTTGTGGGTTTGGATTGCCAACATGGCAAGGGGAGACAAGACATGTGACTTCTTCTTGTTTGCATGGGGTGAGAAGAAAGGAAAGTGACAGGGGAGAGGGTGAAGGAGGGGAAATTTAGCGCCTAATTGGAGAAGTGTTTACGGGTTTTGGCTTTGAGCTTTTGGGTGCAGATAAGGCAAATGGGTGATAAAGATTTTTAAAGGGATGGGTGGTTAAAAAAAAAAGGGTTTTAGGTATTAGTAGTATTAGAGGTTTAAAATGTATTTTTGTGTTATGTAAATAGTGGTTTTTTTTTAACTTGAGAAAAATATTTATAATAAAAAAATGGTTTTAATAAAAATAATCGTTGTAAATAAAATAGTTAAAAATAAAAATAATTGTTTTAGTGAAAAATGTTTTAAGGGTAAAATGATAAAGCGGGTTGGTGAAAGGTGAAATGGAAATTTGGGTTTAGGTTCGTTTTCGTCTGATTCCCAAGCTCACTCCCTAATATGAATCCGGACGCGAAAATGTAGAAAATCGCTTCCGGCTCCATCAGCAATAAGCACGTTTTCCATTCAAGAGCTCAATTCTGTCCGTTTTTGCCTGTTTTCGATCCTTTGTACCTGAAATACAAAAACCACATCCAAGGATATCTGCCGTATATTTGGTTATATTTCCGTGTTTTTAGACGTTTTTGTGGGCTTAGATGGGTAAAAATGATGAGTGAATAAGCACTCATCAACCATATTTAGAACTTGCCACAGTACCCCTTGTTCTAACAGGTGCATTAGGATCACCAATAATATTTGACTGTGGATGAGTATTGTGAATCCTTTTCGTAGCAATTGTGTTGACTTCAATGGTGGAATCAAGATTAGTCACGGTTGGTTCAAAATCAGTATCATAGGAAGGTGAGGTGAAGATTCCAGCTTTAGGTTGATGATGACCAAGATCTGAAGGTTTGGGAAAACGTGTATAAGGTTCTCCAAAGTCTGTTGACACTCTAGTGGAAATAGGAGTATAAACAGCATGTCTTTGTGAATTGGTGATGTTAGGAGAAACAGGATCACTTTTAGCAGCATTGATGTTTCCACTGATTGCTTCACTAGCACTCTCCTCAGCATTCCTCTCAGCATCTAGATTAGTTGCATACTCTTGTTTCTTCAGCCTAGCAAGGTCCTCAGCATAGTGTGATTCATCTTCACTCTCTTGATTATAATCTCTAGAAGTGTCACCTGCAAAATTGTTAGGGGAGAAAGAAGGCACTACAATGGGTTGCTCATCATCTTCAAACTCCTTTGTCAGATCGGCATCCATAGTATCGCCTTGTTAGTTGGAGACTCTTGAATACTTGCATGTTGGTTAGCCATATGTCTAGAATAACCCAAATAATCAGTTAAGTAATCAAGGTCAAAAGACCAAACATGACCCTATCCTTGAACATTAGGCTTGTCTTCTAGAAACCTCAGGTTCAATGTCTCCTCAATCTTCTTAGTAGATAAATTGTAAACCCTGTACGCCTTACTATGAGCAGAATATCCCACAATATAACCATCATCAGCTTTCTCATCAAATTTGCCCAATGGATCACTTGTATTCAGAATGGTCACTTGACAACCAAAAGGTTTAAAGTAATGAATAGCAGGAACTTTCCCATAGAGAAGTTCATATGGTGTTTTGAAGTGTGGTCTAGTAATGGACGCTCTATTCAGTACATAACAAGCTGTGCCAACAGCTTCAGTCCAAAACATGGTGGGTAGTTTAGAGTCTACCATCATTGATCTTGCAGCTTCTATTAAGGTCCTACTTTTTCTTTCTACCACCCCATTTTGTTGTGGGGTTCTTGGAGTGCTATAGTCCCTTTTGATCCCTTTTGACCTACAGAGTTCAATAAGTATAGCATTCTTGAACTCTGTCCCATTATCACACCGAATTCCTTTAACCTTTTGTTCAACCGATTTTCAATAAGGGTAATGAAGTCTTTCAACACTGGAGATGTTCATCTTTGGTCCTTAGAAAGAATACCCAACAAAATTTGCTATAACCATCCGTGATAACCAGACAAAAATACTTTTGATCAATGCTTCAACTTGATTTGGACCAAACAGATCCATATGAAGCGGTGAAGGTGCACAAATAATGCTCACAGCAGTAACAACTTTGTATGAGGCTCTGTGTTGCTTTCCTTTGTTCTTGAGGCAACATAGTTATGATTATTTGTGAAGACTTTGGAAGGAAGACCTTCAACAAGACCCAATTTAGAGAGCTTGTTTATGGTCTTGAAGTTGACATGGGCCATCCTCCTATGCCATTTGGTAGACTCATCCAAGGATGCTTTAGCCACCAAACAAGTTAAGTCACCTTCTGTTTAACATCAGTTAAGTTGAATGTATAAAGATTGTGATTTCGAGGAACTTTCAGCAGAATTGAAGTTTCTTCTGGGAGTTTGAAGTCTTTAGATAGCACAAGACATTCATCCTCTGTGAAGAGTACTTTGTTCTTGGTGTCACAGATTTGTGAGACTGAGAACAAATTGAAGTGTTGGAGTTCCTTGACATAGTATACATTCTCAAAGTCCAGTTGAGGTGTTTTGATGGTCCCTTTCCCAGTAATTCTACCATCACTTCCTCCAAAGGTTACATTGCCTCCTCCTTCAAATGGTACAAAGTTATGCATCATATCCCTGTTTCCTTACATACTTCTTGAACAACCACTATCAACAATGCCAACATCTTTATGCTAAAGAGGATGATTCTACAACAACAAAAAATTTTACAAAATATTAGTACACTATGGAGGCTCAAGTCATTGCTGACTTGAACACCTTGGTGATCATATGAGTTATGCCATGCGGATGTATAAGATCCACTATTGTTCTTGGGTTTCCATTGAAATTTAGGTCCCTTTTTATTCCAAGAACAACCTGCTGAGGACTCGACAGCAGTATCCCAGTACCCTTTCCCATCAGTCATAGAGTCAACATATCTAGGCCAACAACCATTCTTAAAATATGAACTTGTTGGTTGTACATATGGTCTTTGATGTAGTACTAAAACAAGATAACACAAATTGATCCTGTTGATTCACACGAATGCCAGGAACAACTCTTCCAATAATCGTTGATTCACTGAATACCGATTACTAGGATAATTCTTAGCAAAAAGCTGCCAAAAATAGACTTTTCATATTTCTTGGAACTGATTGTCCCACATTACAAAGGAACTATTAAATAGGACTACAAAACAGAAATGGGCCTTAAAAGACAAACGGGCCGAAAGTTATTACAAAAACAAAGTCCAAAAAAGACCCGAAAAACACTAAAATGCAAATAACTCATAAAATAGAGTGTTTCGGGGCTCGGAAGTTCTGGAAACCGACGAAGTCAGTTTCCCATCATGAGCTCCTCGTTCCAAGCTTCGATTTGACTGGTAATTCGCCTAAAACGGAGCTCCGTAGCCCAAGTTATGCCCATTTTAGTGAGGCCCCTTTTGTCACACGATCTTGGGCCTCCAGAAACATCATAGCCTGCTCATCAACACTTGGGCCCACATCATTCCCCCCTGGGTAGACAAAATTCGTCCTCGAATTCACAGCAAGATCATCATCAGAAGAATCACCATAGTAAGGCAACAAGTGTTTCACATTAAACACATCTGAACATCGTATATGGCTCGGTAATTTCAAACGGTAAGCATTGGAGTTAATTTTGTCAACAATTTCCAATGGGCCAATTTTCTTAGCGGACAATTTATTATACTCACCAACCGAGAAACGATCCTTAGTTAAAACAGCCCATACAAAGTCACCTACTTCAAAATCCACATGCCTCCTCTTTTGATCAGCATCTTGCTTGTACTTTGAGTTAGCTCGAACCAAGTTGTCATGAACAGCTTTATGAACTTCATGTAACCCTTCAACAAAATCCTGCACTTTTTTTGGAATAGAACCAGAAATAGGAAGAGACATTAAATCAAGAGGACCACGTGGTTGAGCAGAATAAACCACCTGGAACGGACTAAACCCAGTGCTCCGATTAACAGCATGATTATGAGCAAACTCAGCTTGACATAACTTCTGATCCCATGACTTCACATGATCACCTACTAAGCACCTCAACAGATTTCCAAGAGACGGTTAACAACTTCAGTCGCCCATCGGTTTGGGGATGATAAGCACTACTAAAATTGAGTTGAGTATTCACCATCTTCCACAAACTACGCCAAAAATGACTTAGAAACCGAGTGTCACGATCAGAAACAATAGATGAAGGCAAACCATGTAAACGATATACATCGCGAAAGAAAAGTTGGGCCACATTAACTGCATCTGTTGTCTTCTTGCATGCAATAAAGTGTACCATTTTAGAGAAACGATCAACAACAACAAATATTGAATCATTACCCCTTTGAGTGCGATGGTAACCCCAACACAAAATCCATGCTGATATCAACCCATGGCTGCAAAGGAACTGGTAAAGGCATATAGAGTCCCGCATTAGTAGCTGTACCCTTTGAAAATTGGCAAATACGACACCGCTTGACATAATGTTCCACTTCTTTCCTCATAGTAGGCCAGAAATAAGAAGCTTGCACCAACTGTATAGTGCGATCACGACCAACATGTCCCTCGCCATGTAATTCCTTAATAATTTTCAAGCGAAGGCTAGAATTAGGAATACATAGTTGATTCCCTTTGAAAAGAAAACCATCATGTAGAAGAAATCTGGTTTTGGCGGATTGCACACCCTGCATAACAACAGAAAAATATGGGTCAATGGTTAACGCTTTCGCGAATGACATCCGGTCCTGGAACATCAACCCTCATAGATACAAGCAAATTACTCCTCCTGCTTAAGGCATCAGCGACCCGATTCCTAACACCAGTCTTGTGTTTGACCACAAAAGTAAACTTTTCAAGAAATGCCAACCAACGCCCATGCTTATGTGACACCTTATCTTGAGTGCGAATATGCCTTAAAGAATCATGATCAGTGAACAAAACAAACTCCTTATGAAACAGATAATGGCGCCAATGCTTTATAGCTTGAACAATAGCATAAAACTCCAAGTCATAAGTAGTGTACCTAGACTTTGGCTCTGTCAATTTCTCACTAAAATAGGAAACAGGTCGACCACCTTGACTGAGAACCCCACCAATTGCAACCTTTGAGGCATCAGTATGAAGCTCAAAAACTTGAGAAAAATCAGGCAATACCAGAATTGGTGCTGTAGTGAGCTTTTCTTTGATAATCTGAAAAAGCCAATTCGCCTCCTCCGTCCACACAAATGACTTTCCTTTCATGCAATCTGTCAATGGAGCCATGATGGAACTAAAATTTGGGATGAACCGCCTATAAAAAGAAGCAAGCCCATGAAAACTACGAACTTCAGTGATGGTAGTTGGAGTTAGCCACCCTTGAACACATTTGCTACTTTAGACTCATCCACTTGTATTCCATCACCGGAAATAACATACCCCAAGAACAGAACCTTAGGGGTCATGAACACACATTTCTTTGTGGCTGCATAGAAACTATCCTTGCGAAGTAACGTCAAGACCTGCTTCACATGGATAAGATGCTCACTGAAAGAAGTACTATAAATGAGAATATCATCAAAATAAACAACCACAAACTTCCCAATAAAAGGCCTGAGCAATTGGTTCATCACACGCATAAACGTACTAGGTGCGTTTGACAAACCAAAAGGCATCACCAACCATTCATACAACCCTTCACGAGTCTTGAAGGCAGTCTTCCATTCATCACCAGGTCTAAGACGGATTTGGTAATACCCACTCTTCAAATCCAACTTTGTGAAAATAGTGGCACCACTAATCTGGTCAAGCAAATCATCAAGCCGAGGATAGGAACGTACCTCACGGTAATCTTGTTGATGGCTCGACTATCAACACACATACGCCATGTTCCATCCTTCTTCGGAGTCAATAGGGCAGGAACAGCACAAGGGCTCATACTCTCTCGAACGTGACCCTTAGAAACAAGTTCCTCCACTTGCCGTCGCAATTCCTCATGCTCTACCGGACTCATCACTGTAATGTGGCTGTTAGGCAATTGTGAACCAGGCTCTAAATCAATATGATGTTGGATGTCACGCAAAGGGGGCAAACCGTCAGGCAAATCATCAGGAAAAACATCAGAAAATTCCTTGAGTAAAGGAATCATAGCCTTGGGAATTTCGCTATCTTCAGCCACTTCCTTCCCTATTATCACAAAAACTTCATCTCCCTGCTCTAACTCGTCCTCAAACTGGGAAAGGGTTAGTAAAGTCCCAGTGGGCTTGTTAACTAATTCTTTGGGCTTATTTGGCATCAATGTTATCTTCACACCATCAAATAGGAAACTATAAGTATTAGTTCGCCCATTATGATTTGTGTTGCGATCATACTCCCAAGGTCTACCCAGTAATAAGTGACAAGCATCCATGGGCACCACATCACACCAAACATTATCTTTGTAGGTTGTCCCAACAGAAAATAGAACAAGGACACGTTTGGAAACAGTAACCTCACCACCTTTCTTAAGCCACTGTAACTTGTAAGGTTTGGAACGGGTCTCTGTCTTCAGTCCCAACTTCTGAACTGCCTCTTCAGATATCAAATTATCACAACTACCCGGGTCAACCACAAAGGTGCACACCTTACCCGAGATAGTACAGGTCGAGTGAAAGATGTTGTGCCTGAGCCAATCATCGCCAATAGCTTTTGGTGTTAAGCAAGAGCGCCTTACCACCAAAGCTACCCCCACATCTCCATTCACAACTTCCTCTTCATACTCAACATCTTCATCAAATGTTGGGCCTTCTTCATAACCCTCATCAACCACGTCATCAACTTCCCACGTATACATATTGCCATCGGGATCAGCGAATAGGTGCCTTTTCCCTGCCTTCTTACATTCTGACTGTCGATGACCGGGTTCACCACAGTTAAAACACTTCAAGCTACTACTTCCAACCCCTTTAGAAACCGGTCCAGTATTGCTACCACCCTGTCTCGCCTGCTTAGGAACAAAACGTGGATGTTCGTTACCGAACCAGAACTACCACTTGTTATAGCGAATAGAGGAACCTCCCACACGTCGGTTCTGTTTTTCAAAAGATAATGCACGTTGATATGCATCTGAAAGTGTCACCGGATCAAACATGTTAACAGAATCCATGATCTGGACTCTTAAACCACCAATGTAACGGGAGACTAGTTGTTCATCAGTCTCTTGAATATCATTCCTTGAAATTAATTGGTAAAATTCGGTTGTGTAATCTTCAACAGATTTGGCCCCCTGTTTCAGATTCTGTAACCGCTGGTACATCAACCGTTGGTAATTATGAGGAATAAAGTTGGCCCTCATGCACTTTTTCATCTTCCTCCAAGTCGTGACTCTTGGCTTTCCAACTCTCTCCCGTGTCAGTTTCAATTGCTGCCACCATGCAGATGCCCTACCACGTAGCCTGGTAGCAATCAGTGAAACCTTCTTGTTTTCAGGAATGTCTTTGAATTCAAACACTTCTTCGACCGCAACAAGCCAATCAATGAACCCCTCGGGATTCAAAGTATCCCCATCAAACTCAAGAATATTGACCCTCAGTCCAGATTCCCAACGCCTATTATCCTCCCTTTCATTTTGCCTTGGTCGCCTTTCTTGTTGTTCATCAGAAGATGAACCGTCACCCTCACCGAATGGATTTTCTGACTGTTCGTCTTCACTTTCCCGACGGTTACGATTACGAGGCCTTCTTTGATTCATTAAGTCAGCCATCTGATCAGTTAATTGATCAACAAACTGACCCATTCGCTCCTCCATTCTTGCCATAAGACGCTGCTCAAATTCTTGCTCATAGACGTCATTAGTATTCCTATTCCTCCTTGGAGGCATAATGATCAGGAACTTTTAGCTCTGATACCAACTGATGTAGTACTAAAACAAGATAACACAAATTGATCCTGTTGATTCACACGAATGCCAGGAACAACTCTTCCAATAATCGTTGATTCACTGAATACCGATTACTAGGATAATTCTTAGCAAAAAGCTGCCAAAAATAGACTTTTCATATTTCTTGGAACTGATTGTCCCACATTACAAAGGAACTATTAAATAGGACTACAAAACAGAAATGGGCCTTAAAAGACAAACGGGCCGAAAGTTATTACAAAAACAAAGTCCAAAAAAGACCCGAAAAAACACTAAAATGCAAATAACTCATAAAATAGAGTGTTTCGGGGCTCGGAAGTTCTGGAAACCGACGAAGTCAGTTTCCCATCATGAGCTCCTCGTTCCAAGCTTCGATTTGACTGGTAATTCGCCTAAAACGGAGCTCCGTAGCCCAAGTTATGCCCATTTTAGTGAGGCCCCTTTTGTCACACGATCTTGGGCCTCCAGAAACATCATAGCCTGCTCATCAACACTTGGGCCCACATCAGTCTTTCAACTGGTCTTCTCCAATAAAGAGGAGAATTAGTATAAGTTGCTTGTGGAACATAAGGTAGTATAGCATTAACATTGGTCCACATTGGTCTAGATGTCCTAGAATCACCACACCTACCCATCCTTTGCTCATGATAATCACAATCCTTAATTAAATGAAATTTACTTCCACACACAAAACATGTCTTCTGTTTAGAAGATTTATTCAAACCAAAAGATTTTCTATTACAAGTAGAAGTATTCAAACCAAAACCGTGAAAAGAATTGTTTTTAACAGTATTATTATGCAAAGAATTTAAAGGCAAGTCTTCAGAGGCAACTGTCTTGGAAGAGGATTCCTTGGTAGCAACTCTGACATGCTTATTGGTAGTCTTAGGTGCAGGCAGGGGTGAAGACTTGGGAAGGTCAGACTTGTCATTTGAATCACACTCTGTAGACCCTTGCTCGGAGGACTTGTCACTGTTAACACAAGAGACAAAGTCATTAGAAGAAGTATTAGGGTCTGGCAAGTCATTTGACTTTTTGCCATAGAGATGATGTGATCCATCCATATCAACAGTAATGGAAAGGTCAATGGGCATGTGCTCACCTCTAATAGGTCCACGTACAGCATGTAGGGCACCTTTTTCACAAAATTAGCTGGGCCTGCTGGTGTAGATTTGCGTGTGTCATCCCTAGCTTCTAACCCTACATACTTCTTAAAGCGTAATCCTATAGAAGTATTTGGAGTTTCACTAGCATAGATGTAACTAGCTAACTTATTTCCATTTAGCAACCATTCTTTATGCCTAGCAATTTCCTCATCTAGTTTCTCTTTTAGCTCTAGATTTTCTGACACTACATCTGCTCTTAACTTCTCAGATCTTTTTAATTCATTTTTAGCACATTCGAGATCCCTTTCTAACACACCTATTTTCTCATCATAAGCTATTTGATTCTTTTGAAACCAAACCTTTTGTCTTTCTAGTGTTTTTAAAGCTTGTTTATAAGCTTCAACTTCTGCAAAGCATTCATTATATTTAGGTTTCAAAATATCATAAGCTTCTTTGAGTTCATTATAACGCTCACTACAACCAAACAAACAGTTTTGTACCTGAGAGATGCCCATCAATGCAATCTGATCATGCCTATCCTCTGAAGTACAGCTTGCAATCAAACCAACATTATCAATAACAGGACCATCATTTTCCTGCTCATGTTGCTTCCAGTCCACATTGCTGTCAAGAGTGACCAAAGCTGCTAATCCCTTTGAAGTTCCAGCCTCCCTCTGATTCTGCTGATAAGTAGAGTATCTCATCTCATCACCAGCTTTCCTATCTTTGCACTCTCTGGAGAAGTGACCCATATGTTGACATGTGAAGCACTTGACCTTCCTTTTGTCAAACCTCGCTGGATCTCTTCCTTGGAAGCCAAACCTTCTGCCAGCTTTGCGCTCAAACCTCTTGATATCCATGGACAGCATAGCCACCTGCCACTTCAGCTTCATCTCTTCCATCTATAGTGGATCCACCTGATCGAAATCCTCATAGGCAAGTTCCTGCTGAGGATCATAATCAGCGAAGAAGGATCCAAGCACATCTTCCATTATACCTCCAGATTGAGAACTTGATGGAGTGGTAGTGTAAGATGATTATGAGTAAGTTGGACTTGGACCATAACTCATCTTAGGGGTAGAGGCTCCAACGAATGTTTTGTGACTTGCAGTAGATGATGATCAAAAAGGACTTCTTACATCATGTTCAAGAGCTTTAAGTTTGTTGTACAGCTCAACAAAGGTAAGCATATCCAAACCACCTTTTGCTTTTAAAGCAATGATCACTTGTAGCCAGGATTGAGGTAAAGACCTCAAGAACTTAGAATTACAATCATCATTATCTGCCTTTGCCTGCAGCTGATTTAACTGACTTAAAATCTTGTGAAACTTGTCATAGCCCTTATGAATTCCTTCCTCTTCAGAGATTTGAAAGTCTTGAAACTGTTGTCTCAGCATGGACTTTCTCATTCTCCTAGACTCCTCATTCCCACCGAACTTTGCCTTAATTGCTAACCATATGTCCTTAGCATCTTGCATGAAGTGAAAATCACTCAAGTGATCCTCAGGAATAGCTTGAAGAAGAATTGTTTTAACCTTGGTTTCTCTCTGAACCGCCAGTAAATCTTCAGCAGATTTGGGAGGAACATAAGTCATCTTACCTTCAGCATCAATGGTAGTTTTCTTCAAACTGTTTCCTTTCTTTACTACCTCCTATAGATTCCAATCAATGTTGGAGATCCAGTTCTACATCTTCATTGCCCAAAGATCATACTCCTCTCTTTTTAGTTAAGGAAACTTAGCATTGTTGTTAGAGAGACTTAGGTGTTGCAGATGGGTGGAGTTTTGGTTGTTGGTGATTTCAACATCAACGTCTGAACCAGGCATGGTGAGTTTTGTTTTGGTTGTATGGGTGTTTAGAAAAACATGTCCTTAGTATCGTAGAGACTCTAACCTGGCTCTGATACCACTTGTTGAAAACTAGTAGACCTTGATAGATCTTGAGCTTCGTAGATCGTTAGTATTGCTTATGTAATCACAAACAAACTAAAAGAAAATCTCTACAACTTGTATTCTTTAGCGGAATATAAACACAAGTATAAAACACAGATAACTAAGAACTCTTTAATCCTCTATGGATCGTTATATTAATAACTTGTAAAACGTCTAGTACATAATTCATTCTATTATGTTCCTTTTATAGACAAGGAACCCTAACTTCTTCTCTAAGAAACGTAAAACTCAATAAGATATACACAATCACTTCCTAATAAAGCTCATGCATATCTAACTAACTATAGAAAATACGGAATAACTATATTCGCAGAAACTAACTAATAACTATATAACTTCAGTAGAACTATGTCTTCGGCAGAATCCATACACTTCAGTAGAATCCATTCAGCATAATCTTCAGCATAATTCGTACTTCACATAATTCCCAACAGTTCACAAGAGGATGGTCTTTAGTCCAACGATGTGTGGAGGGTTGATGTTGATACACGTTGTGCAGATTAGGAGGATTCAAATGGCTTGTGGATGATTCCGCAACATAAGAAGTGGCAGATTCATTAGCAAAAGGATTGAAGAACGCATTTAAATCATAATATGTGGGTGTAGGTACTTCTTGGTTCAGAAGATCATCAGCTGGTTCAGCATAATTGGATGCGGTTCGGGGAAAGTTTAGACGGTTATGTCCGGGTTCCAAGCTATTTTTCTCAGAAGCCATTTCAGTAAGCTCATCGAAATTGGCATGAATCGTTTCCATAATCTCCCTTGTACGACGATTCCATATCCGGTAACCCTTAAAGTCTTCACAGTATCCAACAAAGATTCTAATGTCAGCTTTAGCCTTGAGCTTACCAAAGTCATCACGATCATTATTTGGATAACAAAGAGAACCAAATACATGAAAGTGTTTTAGATTCGGTTTGCGGTTATGGATAAGCTCGTAAGGTGTTTTGTTGTGATGTTTGGTAATCATTGATCGGTTCTGAGTGTAGCATGCAGTTGACACGGCTTCAGGCCACAAGTAATCTGGAAGTTTTACATTTATCACCATCGTTCTTGCAGCTTCCACTAACGTACGGTTTCGTCTTTCAACGAGTCTATTTTGTTCTGGTGTCCGTGCAATTGATGTTTGATGCCCAATTCCCACTTTCTCATAGTATGCACGAAGATTTTGGTTCACAAATTTAGTTCCTTTGACTGTTCTGATTTGTCTGACTGTGTTCCGGAGCTGAACTTGAATTTTTGTGAGAAAGGTGATGATCATCTGTGGAGCTTGATCTTTACTTCGAAGGAAATAAACCCAAGTCCATCTTGAGTAGTCATCGACAATTACTAAAATGTAGCGTTTGCCATTAATCCTCTGCACACGCATCAGGCCACACAAGTCCATGTGAAGAAGATGAAGCACATGCTGGGAGCTGTGTTCCACCTTTGAGGGAAAGTGAGCACGAGTGCTTTTCCCTTCTTCACAAGCTCAGCATAGATGATCTTTAGAATACCGAAATCTTGGCAGACCTTCAACGAGTTTATATCGTGCAAGATTGGTTATGGTTTGAAAGTTAAATGTGAGAGACGACGGTGCCATAGCCAAGATTTTGTAGATGTTGCCTTTGAAAGTAGACAGATGGGAGATGAAGCAATCATGTCCTGCATTGAGATTGTGTAAAGACTTGATGTGCGGTTTCAAGACATAATATCGTTTCCTTGTAGATCACGAATGAAACAAGTTTTCTCCTGAAAAGCAACTTTCAAATCTCCATCACAAAATTGACCGACAGAAAAGAGATTGTAACCGAGACCTTCCATATAATAAACTCTGCTAATTTCGTTGTTCCCATTGATGTACTCTCCGTAGCCCATGATAGCTGCTAAGTGATCATTCCCGAACCTGATAGTACCGATGAACTTTGAAACAAAGTTTGATAACAGTTTGAGATTGCTTGTCATGTGTCGGGAACATCAGCTATCAACAATCTAGAGGATGATCTGTATCACCTGCATTACACACAGACGACACAGGTGAAATAGAAGTAGAGGTGGAACCCGAAGAGTTAGAGGGTTCCATTATAGTTACAGAAGACACACACATGTTAATTATTTTAGGAATCCATTTAGATCCTGTTATGTGTTGTAACCATCTCTGCCAAGTCCAACTAGTCTTTGCTTTGGTCTTAGTGAATGCGCTAGGTAAGAATTTCTTCCTACTACGGTGAAGTGGGTTCTACAGGTACATCAATGATATTTGCAGAAAACACTAGAAGGCGGTTTACCTAGCACAGACTTAGAAGAATTAGTGGGCCTAGAGGTATTCTGTTTTATATTGTTCCTGTTATAAGATAAGATAGCGTTAGCAACACATTTATCATGACAACCAGAAAACATGCTTTTACGACAACCAACACAAGATGCTTCAAACATAACATTCAAAGTACTTAAAGATTCAGCATTCGTTACATCAATTTTACTATTACATTTGTCTAACGCAATGTGTAATGTGGGTGAAACTTGAGTCTTATTCAAAGTACTAAGGTGTTCTTCTACTTTAGAGGTCTTTATTGTTCTTTTCTTACGTCGCAACTTCCTATTCTTCCTTGATGTGCTCTTAAGCTATAAAGTGCTAGCTTTGGGAAAAGAGGCAACTATTGTTGTTTCAGTTGAAGGAAGCACATTAGTATCTTGTGGTTTGTCATTAGGCGTTCTAGTGTCTATGTTAAACATTCTTGGGGCGAGTGCATTTGTGTTAATAATATTATCTTGCTTAAGTTTTACCAACTCCGCTTTTAAGTCATGGATAGTATGTAACAAATCTAGATTTTCAGAGCGAGTGTTTCCATTATTTCGTAAAACTTCTTTGGTATAGGCAAGATGATCATCAGTATCTTTTGACACTTGAGCATGATTATTTTTGTGTAAATCAAATATGACACCATATTCAGTTTTGACTTTGGCAATTTCTTGTTTATATTTTGATATTTGACACTTTATAGACACGTTTTCATCATCCAGTTGTTCTATTTTTGGATCAACGGATTTTGAACCCAACTGCTTGATCTTGTTTTGCAAAGCAAGTTCACGATTTTGTCAATCTTTTTGACACCATGGAAGACGACCTTTTGCATTGGAAAGCTTAGTTAACAAGCGCTCATTTTCAATTTTTAAAGACTTGATTTGTGACACATTATCAGTATTTACAACATTTTCAACAGAATTAACAGCGATATAATCGAATGCATATGCAACATAATGTAGTAACACAAAATTTATGGTATAAGCACAGATAACATCTTCCAAGAGTCGTTCAACATGATTTCTTAACTATTTCTTTTTACGTTTAGTGTTTGAAATCGATGTTTCTGTTTGTTCAAAAACTTTTTTCATAAGACCAATCTCCTTTTGAAGATCCCGTTCCCAATATATTGCACACATTTTTAGATTTCGGACATGTGGTAAAAGTCCTTTCTAAAAAATATCCCTTTGTTGTCGCGCAAATGGCGATTGAAAATGCTCAGCTTTAATTTCAGAATTAACATCAATTGCATGTTCCAAAAGTTTGTTGTCAGACATGAAAGTGTCAAAGTATTTTAGAACCTGACATTGTTCAGCTAATGGCTTTATTTCAATAAAAGAAGGTAAAGGACCATTAATTTGTGCAACATTGGGTCGGGAATCATCATTAGAAGAGGACTCTGGAGGTGGTATGACAACCCAAGGTATGTTAGAGTGATCCTGTTGTGTGACGAAAGTTATGGCTTTTGAATAGTTAAATGGTTTGCAATAAACAACATTTTCCATTTTTGACCGACTCTCGTCTTCTGCATCTAATTCCTCTAAACGATTATATTCAACAACAGTCATGATGGAGTCATCAATTCTATGTTCTGAACTGTAAACTTGAGGATTTGGTTTGAATGCTCTATTTGAAAAACATGGTTTGCAATCAGCAAGAATTGGTCCATATCCATTAGGATTTGGTTTGAAAGAAAACTTTTGAATTGTTGTGATTGACTCACCATGTTTGTAAACAACACTTCGAAACTCTTTGATTTTGTTTTGTAAGTCTAAAATTTCCTTAAGATAGTCATCTATTTGTTTCCTCAAATGCTTTTTGTACTCACAAAACTGTTTTGAGTTTCCAAAGTGAGAGCGTTAAGTTGTTGTTTACGATCATATTTCAATTGTTATATCTAAGACAACAAAGAATTTTTGGATGCAACTAGATCATAGATCTGTTTTTCCAAAGATTTTTCATTTTGTTAAGATTTAGCAAATGCGACTTCAAAACCTTTTTCATGTTTCTCTTTAATTTGACAAATGTTGAGTTGAAACTTATAGCATTTATTATGCTTAGTTAACAGTGCAATTTTATCTTGCAATTTCTTATTGATGTCATAATCTTGACAGTTCAGATCTCGTCAGTTCATGGGTTAAGTCTTAGCACACGATGATTCAATCATATTTACATCATATTTGTATCACACATTTTTTCTCCCCCTAAAAAATGGCATATAAATGTTATTTTTGATAAAATTTTGATATCGAATTTGTCCATTTCGAGTTTTGTGGGAAGTTTCCATGAAGATCAATTTGTGAACAAAGATTTTTGCAAGTACTCCCCCTCAACAAGTAATATTAACTTTTGAGGTTTTGAAAACATAAGGGGAAGTACTTGTTCTTTAGAGCAAAACTTTGAAAAATGAAAGTTTTGATAAGTTTTACTCAAAAGTAAGAAGCTTTCGCTCCTTTTATAGGATTGTGGCACTGAAGCGTACCATAGGGTCCTTTCATTACAAGTACGGGTTGTACACTGTTATGTGTGCACAAGCCATTGTCAATTATACAGATCATAATATCCAAAAGAATCAATCAATGAAAGAGTTTAAGGAGTACCAAGCAGTTCGTCAATGAGGCCGGGAGTTCTCTCTTGACGTTGATAGCCCGTAAGAGGGAAACTCACTCTTCCACCGACAAAGCTCTCTAGCCTCCGCATCTGATCCCGGTGAAATAGCCTTTCATCAATCCGTGTGATTATCTTCCTAGCATCCCTCCTTTCCTTAGAATTCCAACGCTTCTTTGACCCAATACCTTGCTTTATGTCTTTCAACCGATATGCTAACCCATCACGAACCGACTTCAACGTGTGATCGCAAAACTTGTGAATCTCGTTGTACGTCATGAAACAATTGTGGTGAAGTTCACTGCGGTAAACAACTCCAAATTTCGGTTTCTTGACAATGGTGTACTGAGAAAGTTGGTTTATGTCGGGAAAGTGTAGTAATGGTTTAGTGAGGTTGACTTGTTTTTGATATGATTCCACAGCAAGTTGAAGATCTTCAACGCGTTCCTGGATCACTTTGCTTCGAATGAATATTAACAAGGCAGTGATGTACTGGAGCTGAATATGTGTGGAAAATTGTCTCATGCGACCTTGTACCTTAGCAAGGTACATGTCTTCGATGTCGTTCAGTGACAACCTAGGAAAGCAGCTTCAGTAAACTCATATTCTTGTTCGTCTTGGCGTTTGACGGTGATTTTCTTCAGGAACGAATAATCCCATTTAGTAGCCAGTTCGACATTCATGATAGCAAGGATTCGTTTGTCATTGTACACTTCTTTGTTTGATTTCTGAACATGGCGGCTGCGGTAGTAAATTCTTCTTCGTTCAGGCTAATGATGAATGCCATATTGTGCATCAAGGTCATAATTCATCACATTTTCAACGAACATTCTTGTGGCTTCTTCCTCAATGGCAACATTGTTGGAGTAGTTCGCAGCTGGAATGTTAAAAGTGAGTGACGTAGCATACTTCTTGCTGACTTTGATACAATGTGGTAGAAATTCTAGGTCTTTGTTGAAGAAGTATTGGTAAGGGATTCTAGGTTGATCTGGTCGACCAATGGTTGGTAGTGGTTTGCTTCAGTCTGTGTAATATGGAGCCTTTTCCGGTTTTGTAAAGTCAATGTTTGATTCATGGTTGAGCCAGTCAATATTGTTAGACATAGATCTTGCAATGTTGTCGAGGTGATACTCAACTTCAACAGCACTATCAGATCTGTCCTTTAGCAATTGGAAAGCTTCGTTTTTGATCCGGCGTAATTCTCCCTTCGTCGTCTTTTTGATCCGGAATTCATCCTGGATAAGCTTAACCTGCTCCATAGTACGACCATCTGCCGGTTCTTGGCCTTTCGGTAATCGCGGAGTAGCATCAACGAGCTTGCTAAACCAGCCATATTCTGCAGTGTCATCTTCATCTAACCAAGAAATGACAGAGCTGGATCTCTTCTTCTTCTTACGTGTGGATGATGGTCCGGTTTGTTGCTCAGTTGATGTTTTAGGTGAGGGTTGTGGTTGGGGCTCAGGAATATCTTTGTCATCACCACTGGTGTATTGGAAATAGTCACCAGTTTTCTCCTTTGGTGGTGAGGACTCAGAGTCCCGAGGTTTATCTGATGCAGGAGGATGTTGTGGAGATCTTGTGGTGGTGGTTTTCCTTGGGGGTGGTGTAGGCATAGATGAGGATTCGCCAGTTTTCTTTTTGCTTTTAGGCTCAGAATCCTTGTCCGCATCATCGTCATCTCTTGGTCGCTTAACCTTACTAGCCGACTCTTTACACGATGTCTTGAGTTGATATTCTAGCAATGCCTCAAAAAGTTTAGTTTCGTCAGAAGTGAAAGTTGTGGATCGTTGAGAAATTTGCGTCACCAGCTTCGAGATCAATTCAGTATCAGAGACAACCGGAGATGGGACTGGTTTGATTTCCATGATCGCTGGGGTATTTGCTAGTGTATGTTTGACTAATGACATGAGATGTGAAAAAATTTGTCTAGCGAACATCTCTCTTGTGACTCCAGGGACAGTGTCGAGGAGGAACTTATGAGTGTATTCCCTATTCGTCTTGTCCATTTCACCCTGTATATCTCGATTGAGAAACTGCTGGATCTGTTCCCTTTCCTTCGAAAACTCGTTTATCACATTCTGAAGTAGATTGACTATGTCAGCAAGCTGATTCAGTTTCTTGTTAACAACATTGCGTTTCCTTGCTTGTCTGACAGCTTTGACAATCTTTGTCTTGGCACGTGATGCCCAAGTGTCGCTAGGTTTCCTGACTGATTTGGAGGATGATCTGGTGGTAGCATCTTTGGATGGTGGTGGTGATGAGTGAGATGATGAATCAGATGAAGATGAGTCATGAGAAGGCTCAGGGTCCTTAGGTGGCTCAGAAGTTTCTTCAGGGTTATGTTCGGAATTGTCTTGAATGAAACTGTAAGCCTCAATTCGAATCCTTTCTTCCTCATCAGCTTTAGCCTTAGCTTCTTCTTCAGCCTTTTCCTTAGCCGCTTCCTCTATGTCTTCATCGGTGATCTTCTCATTCTTCTCTTGTTCCTCTTGTTCAAAGTTGAAAATGATTTCATCCTCTTGCTGTTGTTGCTCTGTTAATTCGTGAGTGGTGGTACCAGTTCCCTTACCGGGTTGATTAACCGTATCGAGAACTGGTGTGGTTAGTGCACCACCACTAGAACCTCCAGGGCCTCTAGTTTGTTGAAGATTAAATTCTGAAGCAGCATGTTGAATCCTCAGATGTTTAAGAGTTTTGTGGTAATCTTTCTCCTCATCCTCTGGTGGAATGTCATCATCTGAGCTTTCTTCTTTATCCTCAGCAACTGGAGTCTTTCCCTTATCTGATTTGGGATGAAGTGGTTAATCGTCGGACCTCAACAAAGTCATATCATCAGTAACGGATTCATAGTAGTGAACCACCTCCTCAGACTCAGTATCTGCAGAATCGATGACCTCGTCCTCAAGCTTGAGTGCCGGTTTAGGGTTAGGGATGGCACTTTTAGATGGAACTTTTCGTTTGCGAGGAGGATTCTTTTTAGGATACTTAAGGGCACTCCCAGTGCTTTCTACACTACCAACACTGCCTGATTGTCGTGTCTTCCTTGTAGGAGTAGCAGAAGTCTTTTCATCAACAAATCCAACTTTGCCTTTGCTCACAGCTTCTTGGTATCGACGATATGATTGAAGACTTTTGATATCATCAGTGAGAAGGCAGTCAAATAGCGCTGCACCTTGTTTCTTTTTGTCGAGTCTTTAAATCTGACAGTGTTTAATGTTGGCTCATACAACGCAGAGTGTTGGTTGGGGTCATTTAGTCTCAAGGGAATGTCCCGATGTTTCCTGAGAGTATTTTGGATCAACAACTTGGTGTATCTGATAAAAGGAACTTTAGTCCCGGGCTTCTTGAGATGGGACATCATGTCTTCCCATATCAGATTAGCAAAGTTGATGTGCTGCTTGTTGAACATGCCCTAGAAGGTTTGCAGATGCATAAGTTTTGGATGCTCGTGACGGACGTCTCTCCCAGACACAGATTTGGCGATCATAATATACAGTGTTTTCCATGGTTGAGGAATATTCTTTAGATCCACAGATTTGGATGCTCGTGACGGACGCTTCTTGATATGGGACATCATGTCTTCCCATATCCCGATAGCTTCATCATATCCAATGTCGATCATGAATTGAATAGTAGCCTCTTCAGTTGGAATTGGCACATACTCAGCAGGCTGGATAGCAGGGAGTAGAAGAATTGCTCGTAAATCTGCAACAGTGACGGTGACCTGCTTATCATTAAGAGTAACCGTGACAGCATCTTGACCATCCACCTTTTTCATTGTACGCCAAAATTGGTGAATGTAGATCTCCAGGACAGTTGCAGAGTTTGTGAGCATGTTGTTGTAGGGATGAGACTTAAGAATATCCACAACAATTCGGCAAGAAGACTCAGAGCAGGTGAAATTCTCAAAATCAACTTTGACGTTTTTCTTTCCAAGCTTCATACTATAACCAGTAGGGAATATGTCTTCCATTGTGAGCTTATTTGGTGCGTTAACATTCTCCATGTTGATATCCATATCGTGATCTGAAAGGTATTGAGCCAAAAGAACCAACATATTGAAAGACATTATATTAGTCAAAATTTGATTTTATTGTCCAATTATAGAATTTGTTATGTTAATGAATGTTACGAGTCCAAAGTCACTTGTTTGTCCAACAGTCCAAAGTTGATGTGATAAGTTACGTGAGTATTAATTTTGAATTTTAAAGTCCAAATTTTCACTCATTCACACAACATATTAACAATTATAGCTTATTAGTGACATTTTGGTCTTGTGACGTTATGAGTAACTTATTTACAAGTTTGTACGCGTAACATTTCATAATTAAAGTTATAATTATGGCTTAAGCGTAGGATTGTAAGCTAATACGTAAAAATTTAGACCATACGCGTAGAACTTAAGCTTATGCGTAGGAGTCCATCTTACGCGTAAGAAAGATTACGCGTAGGAATAGACTCTTGGCATAAAGCTTACGCGTAAGCGTAGGTTGGGAGCTTATGTGTAAGGTTTACTCGTAAGAGTAAGCCTTATGCGTAAGAATCCAAGTTTATGCATATCCTTCACAGGATACACGTAGTCCCTTTGTAGACCCTTACATGTAAGAGTTACGTGTAAGATTTCTCTTACGTGTAACATCTACGCGTAAGGTATTTCCTTAAGCGTAGGATCCAATTTTAACCTTAATTATGAACTTGTACGCGTAGAAGCCTGAAATAATTCATAACATTCAAATTAACACCTCATTCAAACCCTTTTATCCTCACTAGGTAGCACAATTATTATCATTAACGCGTAAGAATCAAGTTATGCGTAACATAAAACCCTAGAGTCAAATCTTACGAATAAGAAATCAAGCCATGCGAAATGTACCAAATGATTTTTGGTAAGTCTTCGAGGCCTTATGAGTTGCTTTTAACAAGTTTTAACATCAAACTCCTCATGAATCAAAAGTACCCAAAAGTTCGAATACTTAAACCCTAAATTTAATTTTCACCAAATTGTTGTTTCTGGGTAAGATTCAGAGATGTTGTTGGTTAATTAAACACATATTAAGCATGTAACAAGCCTCTAATTGTCTTTGAACACTCACAATTGGAAACCCCTAATTTCACGCATAAACCCTAAATCATGAAATTGATTAAATATAGTTTCTGGGTTGTTTTATTAGTGGAAACATTTTTAGAATCAATATTAGAACCCTTTTAACATAATTGTTTCACAACAAACACCCAAACGTGATCAGTTGTTCATACGCTTACGCGTAAAACACTGAATCACGCCTAGAGAAAAATCAAGCCGTTGGTTTTGCATATAATTAAAAACCTATGTTTCGAATTACTCAACGAAACATTAACCACTTACAAATTTGAAGATTATATCACGGATATGAAGATTGGATTATAGGCGTGGGATAATGGTGGTTGTAGAAATAAATGTGTGTAATAAATGTGAAGTAAGATTAGGTGGGGAGTTTTTGTTAAATTTAAGTTTAAAATTTTGACAAGTATGGCCCCTCCACCATAACCATTTTCAACCACGGCCCATAACTTCCATTTTTTGGTTAAGCAAGTAGTGAAAGTTTGGAAAGAAACTTGTCGACACAGCCCCTCGACTTTAAAAATATTGAAATTTTACAAATTTGAGTCTGAGGAGTGTTAAGAAACAAGAAACGTATCCACCATTATCAAAGATACAACCAAAATTGGGAAACATGCAAGTACAAGGTTTTATGAAACAAAAAATATTTACTTTCTCCCCCTCAACACTTGACTGTGAAAATATTGAATTGTTTGAAAGAGTAAAGTGTTGACGGAAGATTTGTACTTGCAATGTTGAAAGAATTTTAGATAGAAGAGTATTTTTGTATTTTATGAAATTTTATATTTTTCTATTTACAAAAGAGATTTTGGTGTTTGACTGGTTTTAAGAATGTGTCAAAAGTTCGTCCAGTTCCTCTGGAGTCAAACACCTCATACCAATCTGATGGATCAACTCAGTAAACCTAGCAGGAGCTAAGGTTTTGGTGAGAAGGTCCGCCAGTTGGTGTTCAGTACCCACAAAAACGGTGCCCGTTTCCACGTGCTCCTTTATGAAATGATATCAAAGATCGATGTGCTTGGACTTTGAATGTCCGACGGAGTTGCACGAGATTGCAATAGCACTTCGATTGTCACAGTACATCGGGATTTTGTCAAATACGTAACCATAGTCTTTGAGTTGTGTGTCTCATCCAAATGACTTGAGCACAACACGCTGACATGGCTACATATTCTGCTTCGGTTGAGTACAGCGATGTACAATCCTGCTTCTTCGATTGCCATGACACCAGTTTATCACAAAGAAATTGTAGAGCACCTGAAGTACTTTTCCCAGAATCTAAGCAGCCTGCGTGATCAGCGTCTGAAAAAGCTATTAATTCAAAACCAGAATCCTTCGGATACCAGATTCCCAAATTAATGGTTCCCTTGATGTATCGGAGGATTCTTTTAGCCTCAGAGAGGTGAGTTTCAGTTTGTCTCGACTGATAACGGGAGCAAAGATAACAACAAATACAATATCAGGTCTACTGGCTATTAGATACATGAGAGACCCAATAATACTTCGGTATTTGGTAGGGTCAACCAATTTCCCATGCAAATCAGCATCCAGTTTCTTGGTATGTACCATAGGTGTGGCATAGGTATCACAGTTTTGCATTCCATGTTTGTTTAAAATTTTAGGAGCATATTTGGACTGACTTAGGAAAATACCACGGGGTGATTGATGAACTTGCAGTCCTAGAAAGAAGGTAAGTTCAGCCATCATGGACATTTCAAAATGGTTTTTCATAAGTTTTGAAAATTAGTTTGAGTACTTTTTATGTGTTGACCCAAAAATGATGTCATCCACATAGATTTGAACGATTAAAATGTGAGCCCCGTGATATTGAATGAAAAGTGTTGGGTCAACCGATCCTTTAGTGAAATTATTGGCAATGTGAAAAGAAGATAACTTATCATACCATGCCTGAGGGGTTTGTTTGAGACCGTAGAGAGACTTTTTCAATTTGTAGACATGATTCGGGAACTCTGGATCAACAAATCCTTCCGGCTGACTAACATATACCATTTCCTTCAGTTGACCATTCAGAAAAGCAGTTTTGACATCCATTTGATAGACCGTGATGAGCATGTGAGCCGCAAATGCCAAAAAGATCCGTACAGCCTCAAGTCTAGCAACCAGTGCGAATGATTCCTCAAATTCAATCCCCTCTTCTTGTCTATAACCCTTAGCCACCAATCGTGACTTATTTTTGATAACCTTACCTTCAGCATCCATCTTGTTTTTCCAAATCCATTTAAGACCAATAACATAGACCCATGTTGGTCTTTCAACCAATTCCCATACCTCAAGACATTTAAACTGATTAAGTTCTTCTTGCATAGATTATATCAAGTTGTCATTAGTCATTGCTTCTTTAATGTTTTTGGGTTCAGATTGGCAAATGGTAAGTGCATAAATGCAATGTTCACCGTCAGTCTGAAGGCGTTGGCTAGTTACGACTGGTTGATTCAGGTTTCCAATAATGTTCACAAGAGGATGGTCTTTAGTCCAACGATGTGTGGAGGGTTGATGTTGATATATATTGTGCATATTAGGAGGATTAAAATGGCTTGTGGATGATTCCGCAACATGAGAAGTGGCAGATTCATTAGCAAAAGGATTGAAGAAAGCATTTGGATCATAATCTGCAGGTGTAGGTACTTCTCGGTTCAGAAGATCATCAGCTGCTTCAGCGTCATTGGATGTGGTTTGTTCGGCTGTTGTTGTTGAATCAATTGGAGGTGCTTCTTCAACAGTTGTTGTTTCAGGTGTATCAGGGATTGAAGTATTATCAGGTTGAGCAGCGGAAACATTTGATACATCTAGATCACGTTGATCAACATCATCACTAAACAGAGGAGCAAATAGCTGTTCCATTTGCCGACAAGTAAGCAGTAGGCTTGGTTCAACTATCGATGGGGTTTGGGGGAAGTTTAGACGGTTATGTCCGGGTTCCAAGTTGTTTTGCTCAGAAGCCATTTCAGTAAGCTCATCAAAATTGGCATGAATCGTTTCCATAATCTCCCTTGTATGATGATTCTAGATCCGGTGACCCTTATAGTTTTCACAGTATCCAACAAAGACTCTAATGTCAGCTTTAGCCTTGAGCTTACCAAAGTCATCATGATCATTATTTGGATAACAAAGAGAACCAAATACATGAAAGTGTTTTAGATTCGGTTTGTGGTTATGGATAAGCTTGTAAGGTGTTTTGTTGTGGCGTTTGGTAATCATTGATTAGTTCTGAGTGTAGCATGCAGTTGACACGTCTTCAGCCCACAAGTAATCTAGAAGTTTTGCATTTATCAACATCGTTCTTGCAGCTTCTACTAACGTACGGTTTCGTCTTTCAATGACTCCATTTTGTTCTGGTGTCCATGTAATTGATGTTTGATGCTCAATTCCCACTTTCTCATAGTATGCATGAAGGGTTTGGTTCACAAATTCAGTTCCTTTGTCTGTTCTGATTTGTCTGACTGTGTTCTGGAGCTGAACTTGAATTTTTGTGAGAAAGGTGATGATCATCTGTAGAGCTTGATCTTTACTTTGAAGAAAATGAACCCAAGTCCATCTTGAGTAGTCATCGACAATTAATAAAATGAAGCATTTTCCATTAATCATCTGCACACGCATCAGGCCACACAAGTCCATGTAAAGAAGATGAAGCACATGCTGGGAGTTGTGTTCCACCTTTGAGGGAAAGTGAGCACGAGTGCTTTTCCCTTGTTCACAAGCTCAGCATAGCTGGTTTATGGTCGAACGTTTAAGTGTGAGAGACGACGGTGCCATAGCCAAGATTTTATAGATGTTGCCTTTGAAAGTAGACAGATGGGATATGAAGCAATCATGTCCTGCATTGAGATTGTGTAAAGACTTGATGTGCGGTTTTCAGACATAAAATCGTTTCCTTGTAGATCACGAATGGAACAAGTTTTCTCCCGAAAAGCAACTTCCAAATATTCATCACAAAATTGACCGACAGAAAAGAGATTGTGACCGAGACCTTCCACATAATAAACTTTGCTAATTTTGATGTTGCCATTGATGTAATCTCCGTAGCCCATGATACTTGCAAAGTGATCATTCCCGAACCTGACAGTATCAATGAACTTTGAAACAAAGTTTGATAACAATTTGAGATTGTCTGTCATGTGTTGGGAACATCCACTATCAACAATCCAGAGGTTGATCTGTATCACCTGCATTACACACAGACGACAAAGGTGGAATAGAAGTAGAGGTGGAACCCCAAGAGTTAGAGGGTTCCGTTATAGTTACAGAAGATACACACATGTTAATTATTTTAGGAATCTATTTAAATCCTGGTATGTGTTGTAACCATCTCTGTCAAGTCCAACTAGTCTTTGCTTTGGTCTTAGTGAATGCACTAGGTGAGAATTTCTTCCTAGGAGGTGAAGTGGGTTCTACGGGTACATCAATGATATTTGCAGAAACACTAGAAGGCGGTTTACCTAGCACAGACTTAGAAGCATTAGTGGGCCTAGAGTTATTCCGTTTTCTATTGTTCCTCTTGCAAGATAAGGTAGCATTAGCAACACATTTATCATGAGAACCAGAAAACATGCTTTTACGACAACCACTTTTACTATTACATTTGTCTAACGTAATGTCTAAAGTGGGTGCAACTTGAGTCTTATTCAAAGTCCTAAGGTGTTCTTTTACTTCAGCGGTCTTTATTGTTCTTTTCTTACATCGCAACTTCCTATTCTTCCTTGATTTTTAGAGCGAGTGTTTCCATTATTTCGTAAAACTTCTTTAGTATACGCAAGATGATCATCAGTATCTTTTGATGCTTGAGCTCGAGTCTTTTTAAGTAAATCAAATATGAGACCATATTCAGTTTTGACTTTGGAAATTTCTTCACTTTAAAGACACGTTTTCATCATCCAGTTGTTCTATTTTTGGATCAAGAGATTTTGAAAGAAACTGGTTGATCTTGTTTTGCAAAGCAAGTTCACGATTTTGACAATCTTTTTGACACCATTGAAGACGACGTTTTGCACTGGAAAGCTCAATTAACAAGCGCTCATTTTCAATTTTTAAAGACTTGAGTTGTGACACATTATCGGTATTCAAAACATTTTCAACAGAATCAACAGTGATATAATCAAATGCATATGCAACGGAATGTCGTAACACAACATTTATGGTATCAGCACAGATAACATCTTCCAAGAGTCGGTCAGCAAGATTTCTTAACAATTTCTTTTTATGTTTAGTGTTTGAAATCTCTGTTTCTATTTCTTCGAAAACTTTTTTCACGAGACCAACCTCCTTCTGAAGATCCCGTTCCCAATATATTGCACACATTTTTAGATTTCGGACATGTGGTAAAAGTTCTTTCTGAAAAAATCCCTTTTTTGTTGCGCAAATGGCGATTGAAAATGTTCAGCTTTAATTTCAGAATTAACTTCAATTGCATGTTCCAAAAGTTTGTTGTCAGACATGAAAGTGTCAAAGTATTTTAGAACCTGACATTGTTCAGCTAATGGCTTTATTTCACTGAAAGAAGGTAAAGGACCATTAACTTGTGCAACATTGGGTCAGGAATCATCATAAGAAGAGGACTTTGGAGGTGGTGTGACAACCCAAGGTGTGTTAGAGTGATCCTGTTGTGTGACAAAAGTTATGGCTTTTGAATAGTTAAATGGTTTGCAATAAACAACATTTTCCATTTTTGACCGACTCTCGTCTTCTGCATCTAATTTCTCCAAACGATTATATTCAACAACAGTCATGATGGGGTCATCAATTCTACGTTATGCACTGTAAACTTGAGGATTTGGTTTGAATGCTCTATTTGAAAAACGTGGTTTGTAATCAGCAAGAATTGGTCCATATCCATTAAGATTTGGTTTAAAAGAAAACTTTTGAATTTTTGTGATTGACTCACCATGTTTGTAAACAACATTTCGAAACTCTTTGATTTTGTTTTGTAAGTCAACAATTTCCTCAAGATAGTCATCTATTGGTTTCCTCGAATGCTTTTTGTACTCACAAAACTGTTTTTGACAAGTTAACAACTCAGACTTGGCTTTTTGAGTTTCCAAAGTGAGAGCGTTAAGTTGTTGTTTATGATCATATTTCAATTGTTCTATTTGAGACAACAAAGCATTTTTGGATGCAACTAGATCACAGATCTATTTTTCCAATGATTTTTCATTTTGGTAAGATTTAGCAAATGCGACTTCAAAACCTTTTTCACGTTTCTCTTTAGTTTGAAAAATGTTGAGTTGAAACTTATAGCATTCATTATCCTTAGTTAACAATGCAATTTTATCTTGCAATTGCTTATTGATGGCATTGCACTTTTCAAATTGAGATTGGGTGGTCTGAAATAATTTGGTCATGAGCTCAAGATCTAGATTAGACGAAGGTTCATTTTGTTCAACTTGAGTCTCAACATGATCATTATTTAGATCCTCAAATATAACCACGCAGTCAACTTGATTATCAATATTAACCATAAGGTCATCTTGATCATCAAATATAACTCGGGATCCATTTGATTATCATCAGAATGATTTGTAGAGGGCTCATTTTGAACACTCTGTGCCTTGTCAGATGCAGATGTTGACGGAGATATCAGATCATGTAAAAGTATGTTTGGATCCGGTACTTGAGACAAGCCATCAGTGTCATACACTGGGCCTGTGTCACTCATGTGGAGCTCTTGCATGTTTCCCATTAACATCACATCTGTATTAGCCTGCAAGTCCTCCATGTCATCATCAGAATCTACATTAGCCATGAAGTTATGTTCCTTGTTTGTAAGAGTTCCACTAGCTTCATCCTTGAGAGCCAAGAGTAAAGCATTTTTATGATAAGCACTGACTCTTGTCCTCGGCTTGGGGCATGCATTAGCCAGATGACCCTTCTCATTACAGTTATAGCATCGGAGACCATTAACCCCAGTCTGAGCAATTCCCTGATCAACCACTTGAACCCGTTGTGGAGCACCCATGTTATTCCTTCCATTAACATTAAACCCTTGACCACTACTCATCTGATGACCATTTCCACAATTCTGAACCTCAACACTTCCATTGTTAACAACATCTTGATTCCTTGTATTTGACGAGGTGCGAATGCGGTTGTTGGATTTGTTAGCAAATCGTTCGAAGGCTCTTGCAAGCATAACAAATCCTTGATTCATTGCATCGAAGGCATTTTCATCCTCATTTGATTCACTGTAGAGTGCCTGATCATTGTTGTTGTTGTATGGGACCAATTTAGTTTCTTGTGATTGTTGTTGTGAAGGATCATATGGTGTAATCTGAACAGTTTATTATGGAGGGTTTGTTAAGGTTGTTGGCAAGGTCGGGAATTGAGGATAACATGCTTGAGCCCACAAAGCTAGAGTTTGATTATCCGGAATTGAAGGCAAAGTAGGGACTCCATGGATGATCCTTTCTTTGTCAACTTCCTTTTTGTGGTGCTTCAAATAGTCATACAACAATCCATATGTAGCTTGATGAAGATTCTTCGCTTGATGGATGAAAATAACATACTTTTCCAAATCAGGACCAAGACTGCTCAGGAACTTTGTGTTGCTTGCAATCCTTGGCATAATGATATTACGTTTCTCCAAGTCATTTATGATGTCTGAGAACCGATGATGATATGACTCTAATGTCTCCCCTCGTTCAATCATGAAGTGTTCATATGCTAAGTAGATTTTTGATTCAATATCCTCTTGATTGAGTTATGTGCCTTCCATTAGAAGATGAATGTGCTCCCACATTGCTTTAGCAGTCTTCTGAGCATCAACACTACGAAGTATCGGATTGGGTAATCCCAAAAGGATATATTGCATTGCAAGTTCGTCGGCTTCTAAGTGTAGAAGTTGGTCAGTAGTAAGTTGATCAAGACCAACAATGTTGGTAATATCATCTCTTGGTGGATTAGCATTCGGATCTCTGGGTACAGTGAGAGTAGGCATCTGAAAAGGACCTTCAAGGATGACCTTCTTCAAAAACTTTCCATGTGGCTTCTTTAGATCACAAGACCTAAAGAACCTTATCACCCATTGATCGTAGTTTCCGGGAGTGAGCATTGGAGGTCTGTCAAGGGATCCAGCTTCATGAATGGATTGTTGGCTACTTAAAGCTTCACACATCTTTGCAAACCAAGAGGGTTCCTTCAAAGTTGTAACACTCATAGCATACTTGGCTGGATACTGATTTTGAAAGTATGTGTAATGTTGTACTTGTTGACGAGGGTTTGATGGAACCATTTGTGGTGGAAGAGGGTTTGCTCCATGAGGAAAGTGTTGAAATTATTGTTGAAATTGTTGCAATTGTTGTGGAGATGGTGGAGGATAGTGTTGATAGAATTGTTGTTGTTGTTGAGGATACTCATAAGGAAAATAGCTAAAGTATGATGGTTGAGACATCTTGAAACTTGTGTTGATGATGGATCTTTGTAGTCGAATGAAACAATGTTGATGAAGTAACCTTATGCATAGAAACCAGCTTAGGCGTAGAAATCACCTTACGCGTAATACCCAACTTATGCGTAGACAATGGCTTACGCGTAGTGTTAGCTTACGCGTAGACTTGAGGAAAACTTAGCTTAGGCGTAAACCAAATACTTAGTAGTAGAATCCTTATGCGTAATATTTGCTTAGGAGTAAGACAAGCTTAGGCTTAAGAAATGCTTAGGCAAAAGAGATGCTACGCGTAAGAGTTTGCTTAGGCGTAAAACTAGGGTTTTGCCCAAAAATCCTTTACACTAATACCAGTGTAAAAGATATCCAAAGTTGAAGTGTTTTCAGGCTTATCCAAGCAAGAAAACACTGTGTAACATATTAGATTTCACAAACACATCAAACCATGATCAATAAGAGGCGTACACAATAAGGTTTTAGAGTGAGAAATAGTTAGAGGTTTGGGAACTTAGTGAGAGAAAGTAAAAGTGTTATTATGAGCTCCAACCCTCTACCTTGGGAGGTAGAGGGTATTTATAGTCTTACACAAATCGCCACCTACGGGCTGTGGATCAGGCATACAGTGGGTAAAGACCCGTCCGTCCTCCACGGTATTACTTAACTAACTACTACTTAACATTAAATAACTACGACTACGAGCTTTCTAATTGTTGGATATTGGATTTCACAAACACATCAAACCATTAACACAAGTGGGCTTATAAGTGGAATTCTAGAGAGAGAAAGTTAGAGGTTTAGGGAACTTAGTGAGAGAAAGTGAAAGATATTATTATGAGCTCCAACTCTCTACCTTGGGAGGTAGAGAGTATTTATAGTCTTACATAAAACGCCACACAACGGGCTGTGGATCAGGCATACAGTGGGTAAAGACCCGTCCGTCCTCCACGGTGTTACTTAACAAAATACTACTTAACTAAATATAACTATGACTACGAGCATTCTAACGATTACATATACTTGAGGTGACCGACTCTTTAATACCGGGAATTTCTAATTCCTAACAATCTCCCCCTAAGGGAGGTCACCTCAAACATATACTAAAATGACATTGAATACAATAAGATATTACATTAACAATTGATCTTGCATTCTTGATGTAGTACTTTGCTCCGAAGCTCGTAGTCATTGATTCCACTCATTGCATGTTTGGTTAATCCAAGTGGAGGTCTTTTACTGATCCACGTGATAATAATGTTGAGCCAGCTTTTGAGATCATCAGCTAATAGAAAATCTCTGATACATCCATTATGGTGTTGGTATTATGTGATGTTGTGACATTCGGACCGACATGCTCACATTCTGGATCATGATATATTCTCATCAGAGTAGCGGAAGCATTCGTTGATTCATGATATTGGCAGCAGCATAGCAGAAGCATGGAGTGAAAATATCAGAGTCATTGATGCACTAATCATGATTTCTTTTGAGATGAATGCGATAGGTGAGCATGCGGCTATGGATTGACCGCTTCATTCTGATCAGCTGCAAACGTCGGGGTGTACCTGCATAAGACAGTTAGCAATAAAGCGCACGAAAGTGTCTTTGAACACTTTCGATGAATTGAGGTACACGGCCCACGGTTCCCCGTTGATCAGTACAAGTACTGCCTGTGATCAGGTATAATTCCGAAGAATTTCCTTGACAGGGTTTCGCAGCTGCTCTAGCTGTTCTCAAACCGGAACGTCTCAAAGAAGACAACACGGAGTGAGTGAACCAGCGAATTTACGTCCACTGATTGATGAAAAGAGATTTGAAAAACAATCGTGTATTGCTCAATAGAAATTGTTTTTGCAATATAACGAAGGTTTTAATGAAAATCAATTATCAATCATAAAACACCTTTTGATTTGAAAAATTAGTACACGGTCGACGTGCTAATGAAAAGAGTTTTAAAGCACAAAGACCGGTTTTTTCAAAGGTATCCGTCAATCCATAACCTGAACCAGGATTGATTCAAAAGATTGAATCGCCCCATTGTTTCTGTTCAGTTGTCACATGGTTGATCTATATAATAGATCTCACATGCCACCTACCAGGAGCTTGTTAGATGTTGGCTCCAGAAGGCTTTCCATCTTCACAGTGAATATGTAAACACATCACTCAGATGTTCTGGCAATACCACAAGGATAATGCGTAGGACTCAAGATATAATCTCTCTTTCCACATTGTGTGAAACAGAGAGTCTTCATTGAAAGTGTCCTAATGAGATTTATTGATGATCTCGTGGCTCTAGACTCAATTTGTGCATATTTGGATCCTATATCGGAGACTAGGGAGAGGGTCTCCTCCTTCAATAGATAATGTCGGTTCCCCGTGAGAATGAAACAAGTCCTTTTAAGAGGAACTTGAGTGGTTTGGAAAGTTGAAGTGCAGTGCGTCACTGGGTCCATGACGTCTTGTCTTCAATACCGATGTTACCATCAGTAGCATATGAATTAAACCCGTTTATGCCCTAAGGTTGAATAAATGGAGGGCTATTTGTTTTCACCCTTTTCTCATTCAATTCTTTTTAATTCTTCAACCCCTTCAGTGCTTACCGAGACTTCATAGCTAGAACCTTGTTGGGTTTATTCCAGTACTAGCTCAGTCTCAGTCCGCACTCTTCCCATATCTCATTTTTTCTCCTTTTATCATCATACCTAAGAACTCTACACTAACTAGTGGATAGTTCCTGGGTAGATCCCTCCGGTTCTGGCGGATCATGGGAACACATACCTAACCTTATCGTCCTTATATCACCATACATAATGTAAAGTTGGTCGGTCTTTTTGGTATTGTTCATCTGCCATAGGAACCAATTGAAAACCATTTGAAAATCAATCCAGATACTTATGATATTTTATCAAAGCATTTTGTACCTGAATTGTTTTTGATATTTTTAGAAGAAGAACTCCCCCTCAACATGTGAATCAAGTATTTGAAATAGTTTTCCACACGGAGGCAAGAGAAAGAATTAACTTCTTTGATTACCATTTTTAAAAAATATCAACATCACTTCCCTAATCGAATCAAGTAGATAAAGCATTTTGGGGAAGGATGAGGTTTTCATGATTTTGCTCCCCCTCAATATGTGCCTCGAGATTGAAAAGAGTTTTGCACATACTAGAGGGAACCTGCACCTTGAGATAAGTTATCACGTTTCAAATCATAGGTTTAAGATAGATGCTCCCCCTCAACATGTGCATGGAAAATTTGAAATCGTTTGTCATATGTGGGAAGGGGAGCTTGTACATCCATATAAAACCATTTACCGAATTATCAGTTTAAATCCAATTTAAATCACACATTCTCCCCCGATCACAATTATCAAATCATTTGAGATTTGTGATCTCTTATAGATTTAAATTGATTTTGAAAGCTTTTAAGGAGAATTGTGACTTGATTATGAAAGTGTTTTAACTGATAATGATCGGATTTTAAGACTTTAGACTCCATTGATAAGACATGCTTGAATATCTTTTGAAAACAATTTAATGCCAAATAACTTTTTAATTTAATTGAAATCATTCTCCCCCTCAATCAATGACATAGGTTGTTGATTGAGAGATTGATATTTTGACAAATAAGTCCAGATGATTATCAAAAATAGAGACTGAGTTATTTTTCAAAGCAGTTAGTTTTCAGCAGATAAATGATTAAAGAATCAGAGCATGGAATTTTGAAAACATGATAAAGTATGGCTCTGTTCTTTCTTTGAAAAAGCGGGTTACTGCCTGAAATGACAATAAACCATTGTTTCTCTTTCTCTCAAAAATATTTTTTTGATTTTTTGATTTTTTTTTTTTTTTTTTGGAATTCGAACAACATCTAAAGTCCCGTGTCATTCTTTGAATGACAGCACAAAGACCGTAGATATTATCGAACCGAGAAAACACATGACAAAATGACAATATTTTTGAAGATTTTTCGAATTTTTCAGATTTTTATGGATTTTGAAGGTTTTATAATTTTGTATTTTGATTTTCGAATAGATATATACAAGAGATAGATGAAGATAGACCTTTACTCCTCGTCTTCCTCCTGAAGACGTTTGAGTGTTTCTGGTTGAAGACTTTTCAAGCCTAGTCGAGGAAGTATGAACTCAAAACGTTCTCTTGGAAGAGCTTTGGTGAAGATGTCTGCTAACTGATATTCAGATCTCACAAAATAGAGTTCCACCACACCTTTTTCCACTTGTTCCCTGATGAAATGATGTCGAATGTCGATATGCTTTGCTCTTGAGTGTTGAACGTTGTTGCAAGAGAGAGCAATAGCACTTTTATTGTCACAGTACAGAGGGATTTTGTTGAATTCAAAGCCATAGTCAGATAATTGAGATCTCATCCATAAGACTTGAGCACAACAAGATGACATGGCTATGTATTCAGCCTCTGTAGAGGAAATAGAAGTACTCATTTGCTTCTTTGAAGACCAGCTCACAAGCTTATCACCCAAAAACTGAGCACCTCCAGACGTACTTCGACGAGTATCTTGACATCCTGCATGATCAGCATCTGCATAGGCTGTTAGTGACATACCGGTGTCCTTCGGGTACCAAAGTCCCATATTGATGGTTCCTTGGAGATACCAAAAGACCCGTTTAACCGCTTCAAGGTGCTTTTTAGTAGGCTTAGCCTGGTATCTAGCACACATGCAAACAGCGAACAAGATGTCTGGTCTACTAGCTGTGAGGTACATCAGGGATCCTATCATACTACGATATTTTGTTTGGTCAATCATGATCCCTGGTGAACAATGTTGGATCAACTGCTCCTTTACTAAATCCGGTTGATAGAAGAAACTTTGACAATGTATCATACCATGCCCTTGGAGCTTGCTTTAAACCATAAAGGGCCTTCTTCAAACGATAAACGTGAGTAGGATGCTCTTGATTTACAAATCCTTCAGGTTGGCTGACGTAGACGACTTCTTTAAGATCTCCGTTCAGGAATGCCGTCTTTACGTCCATTTGATAGACTACCATGTTCTTACTTGCAGCATTAGCCAAAAAGATTCTAATTGCCTCGATTCGAGCCAAAGGAGCAAAAGATTCTTCAAAGTCTATACCCTGCTCTTGACGGTATCCTTTAGCAACTAATCGAGCCTTGTTCTTCAACACATCACCATGCTCATCAAGTTTCACTTTGAAGATCCATTTTAGAGCAATAATCATAGCACAATCTGGAGCAGGTACTAATTCCCATACATCTAGTCGATCGAACTCATGAATTTCATCTTGCATAGCATTGAACCGGCTATTTTCATTCATGGCGGTTTTAACATCTTTTGGTTCGATCTTAGAGAGTACGGAGTTGAAGAAGCACCATAAGGCATCGGTTGCAAGTTGTTTCCGTGTGGATACTGGACGAGAGGGATTTCCAATGATGTTGTCTAATGGATGATCGTGAGTCCATTTTCTGAGGTGTTCATGTGGTAGTTGTTGAGGGACTGAAGTAGCCGAGTCGATGTCTCCTGAAGAGGATGGTTCTGAAGAAGATTCAGGAGCAAATATGTTTTCAAATGGAGCATCTTCAAGATTAGCAAAGGGATTAACATCATCATTGATGCCAGAAACAGTTCCATGATGTACACTTGAAGAATGATGATTTGTTGATGAGACGGAAGGATCAGCAGAAGGAACTCCTTGACTTAAAGATATTGAGACTGAGGGATTGACTTCATTTACTGGAATATTAGCAGCCTCTGTTGTAGGGATCAACACCTCATTAGTACTCAGATCATAAAGTTCATCAAACATAGGATCAAACAATTTCCTTAAATCATCTTCAGATGGAGGTACATATGGCGTTTCTTGAGAAGTGTTTGGAACAAGGGATGAACCAATTGGACTGATTTGAAGTGCGGATCCAGAACTGAATTGTTCAGGAGCCGTTTGACCGGTCGACTCATCAAACGTAAGCGTGAATTGTTTCCATGATGTTTCGGGTTCTTTTGTTGTAGATTCGGTATCCCTTTTTGTTTGGTGCATACCCTACAAATACTCCAATGTCTCCTTTAGCTCTAAGTTTGCCTAAGTCTTGACCCTCATTAGTTGGATAACACAAAGCTCCAAACACACGAAGGAAAGAGAGATTAGGTTTTCTGTTGTGGACAAGTTCATATGGTGTCTTTCCATGAACAGTGTGAATCAGGGAACGATTTTGTGTGTAACATGCAGTGGCAATAGCTTCAGTCCAGAGAAACATTGGAACTTTTGAGTAAATCAACATTGTTCTAGCGGCTTCTACAAGAGTTCGATTTCGCCTTTCAACTACACCGTTCTGTTGAGGAGTTCGTGGAACACTTCTTTGATGGCTGATTCCAATGCTTTCATAAAATTCACTAAGTTGTTTGTTAACAAACTCAGTTCCATTGTCTGTCCGGATAATTCTGGCGGTTTTGTTAAGTCGAACCTGCAGCTGTTTGATGAGTTTGATGATGATATCAGGAGTTTCATCCTTTGTCCTTAAGAACTTGACCCAGGTGAATCTAGAGTAATCATCAACTATAACTAACACATATTTCTTCCCAAAGATATTCTGCACTCTCATTGGTCCACATAAATCCATATGAATTGTATGAAGAACTTCTGTGACAGAGTTAGTAGGTTTGGGTTTATGGGCATACTTCTTGCTTTTTCCCAATTGACATGCTGAACAAAGATGATCCTTTTCATACTTTAGTCGAGGTAAACCTACAACTAAGTCCTTTCTGGAGAGATCATTGATGGTGCCGAAGTTCAAGTGATTGAGACGTCGATGCCATAACCATGACTTTGTTTTAGAGGCTTTTGACAGCAAGCAAATTGGAGAAGACTTCATCATATCATCTATAGAGATGGTGTAAAGATTTGAGCCACGAGTTCCTCTTAAAAGTTCCTTACCATCAAGTTCTCTAACGAAACAAGTATGTTTTCTGAAGGCTACTTCTAGATCAGAGTCACAGAATTGACCGACAGAGAACAGATTATGACCAAGACCTTCCACATAGTATACTCTAGAGATAACACTATCACCAACAACATAATCACCATAACCCTTAATTGCACCGAAATGATCATTACCGAATCTAACTGTCCCGATGAATTTGCTCACGAAGTTCATGAGCCACGACCGGTCTCCAGTCATATGCTTGGAACAGCCTGAGTCCAGGTACCACAGAACGATTTGAATGATCTGCAGTTGAACACAGACAAGAATGGATAACTGGATAATTGGGATCCCCATGCAAGAATGGGTTCCACTTGGTTAGTAACATTAATTGGAACACCCACATCAGAAACAGAAACCTCCATATCAGAAGTAGAAGCAATGGAATCATTGGGAATAGATGCAATGCTGGTGTTTGTATTTGACCTATTCAAAGTATGTTCACTTCTTAAGGGAATAGTTCTACCAGTAGGCATCCATTTTCTAGTGGGCATAATCTTAGTAGTTTGAGAGCAAAACTGATTATTCTTATGGCCAAAAGGTATCCAATAATAACCTATCTTTATAAAAGTTCTTCCTGTGGGTTTCCACTGTTTTCTAACAATCATTCGTTTTTGCCTTTTTGCCTTATTTGTACGATTATTAGCGTTAGCAATTTTGATAGCATTAGGCAAAACATTCACACCACATTCATGATTAGTAACAGAATTCAAGCAGTCATCATTACAAGGAATGCAAATAGTATCAGAATTCGAATTAATTACAGTACGCCTAAGGCTAATACTAGAATCAACACGATTCGTTTTATTCAACTCAAGCTTAAAGTTCCTAGATTGGTCTTCTACTCTCTTCCAATGCACATTCTTAGCTTGCAAGGTCCTATCATTCCTTGTATTGTCTTGAGACTTTGACCTGCTCGCTTTAAAGTCACTGATTACTCCTGTAGAGGGAATGGAAACATTAGTTGGTTGATCTAGTTTTTGCATTCCTGAACTTGATGTGCAAGGATCTGAAGTACTAGAAGGCACATTAGTGTATACTTTCTTAAGACTGTGATTTGAGCTTTTTGTAGGCACACTGACGTTCACTTTCTTAGTACTAACATATCTGGAATCTGAACTACTTGAAGGCACATTAGTGTTTCCTTTCTTAAGATTGGGCATAGAACGGATTTCCTGCTTGGAACTAGGCATAGAACAAGGCATCACAGCTTTGCCTTTTGCACCTAAGGTTAAGGATTTGGGACATGTTGCAATTACACATTCTAGCAACTCTTGAGATCGTTTGGCCTGGAGGCAAGCAAACCTAATTTCACTATCAAGAGGTTTGTTAATGAAATCCTCTTCGACAATCTCACGGAGACATTCTAGACTATCCTTAAGGTGAGCACAGTATTCATGAAAAGCATGTTCATTATTCCTGAGATGAGGAGGAATATATTTAACTGTCACAGTGTATTTGCAGTCTAAGGGTGATTTTGAGACAACATTCTTATTGAAAACAAGTGGCAGTTTCCCATTTCCCTGACTTCTCAGATTCTCAATTTCCTTTTGTAAAGACGTTATTTTTTCGTTGTTTTGGTCACGGGTGACTTTTATTGAATCATATAACTCTTTAAAATGTCGTTTAACTTTTTCATTTTCTTCTAGAAAACTCTTGTTTTCCTTTTGTAAGGCATCAACTAAGTTTTGAAGATGAAAAGTTTGAGAATTCTGAGAATCTAAAGGAGGAGGCATTTGGGAGCCTGTCATATTGTTCGTTTGACCCTTTAATTGAGAGATTTGGGCTTTCAACTTTCTGATCGTGTTGCACTGAGCTTGAATCTGTTCATCACGTTTGTTAATTTGAAAAGCTGCATCAAACTCTGGAGCATCTGAGGATGTCTTGATATTTGAAGTTTTGACATTTTCTTTAAGATGTTGATATTTTAGTTGTAAATTAAAATGCTCAACTTCCAGTTTAGAAAAATGTTTAACCAAATTGTCGTGATCATCCAATTCAATTTTCTCGTTTAGTTCAGAATTAGTTTTTTCAAGCTCAATGACACGATCATGGGAGACTTTCAGTGCAACCGATAATTCATGAAATTTGGAAGCATTAATGGAACAATTTGTAACAGTGAAAAACACATCCTGAGTAATACATTCAGAGATCAAGTTCTTATTTAGTGTATGCAAGTTCTTCCTCTCAATCTCATTATATTTTAGTGCTCGCTCATAGTCACTAACTTCATTTTCAAGAAAACTTGTTCGGGAGTCAACAATGTCTGAGGTTTAAACATGTTCAAGGAAATCCAGTGTTCCTTCTTGTAATCATGGGGTGTGATCTTTATTTTCTTCTCTCTACATTTAGGATCATCTAATTTCTTGTTCATCTTTTCCCTAGTGACTTCATCTGATTTCTTATCTTCCTCAGTGCACTCAACGTAACTAGGTTTCTGTCTAGGTTTTAGGATTTCATTGCCATCATAAAGAACCTTATGAGCATTTCTAGCCCTTTTAATGACCTCTGGATTTGGTTCCTCAACAAGGGGAATTCTATGCTTATCGCTTAGGACCCTATGCTTAGTGATCATGTGAGCAGTCTGAATGGTGTTCCCTTGTATGTACAACTTATTTTCAAGTTTGTTTTTCAAAGTTTTTAGATTAGAAAAATCTTTAAAGAGTTTTGATTCCTTTGCATTAAATTCTTGCTTAAGCATTTTCACATTTTCTTGAAGTTCTTGTTTTTGCTTAGCAGTTTTAGAAAGTTTTTCTTGCAAGGAATTTAACTCTTGTTTTAATACTTCTTCTCGAAAATTACTTTTTCTAATAATTGTACGCACTTGGTCATCCATTTCCTGCTCACGAGTGGTCAACTCAAATTTAGCACGTTGTTCATAAATAGCAACACGTTCTTTATAGGCATTTAATTCTGATATTACAGAATCATCAGGGGCACAGCAGTGTATTCATCAAAATATAGTCATTGTTGACTGCAGGAGATGCATCACTTGGTACAACTTCACTTTCACTTTGTTTCACATATTGATCATATGGGACAACATTGATATTACCCATATTTTCACTATTTGAAACAAAAGTTTCAGTTGATAGTACTTTGTCATGCATCTTATGCACATCAGCATCATCGTATAGTTTTAGTACCTCAGAGATGATTGTGTCTTTGGATGGGCCAGCCTGTGTTGAAAAGGAGACCTTGGGAGAAACCATTGGAGAAATGCTAGCCATAAAGATTGTGTGTGCAGTAGGTCCATCATCCACATCAGAATCGTATGCATCACAATCAGCGACTTGAAAGGCATTCTGATGATTGTGACCTATCTCCTGAATAGGCTGCTCATCCACATCTGCATCATAGGTCTTGGCATTGCCCTCAGCAAGAAACAACAATTCCTCTTCATCCAAAGTAGCACCATTATCCTGAGCTTGCACAAGCAGCATCTTATCTCTGAAGTAGTCAGCATTCTGTGGACGCTTTGGAGATGTGCAGTTCCTTGCAATGTGTCCCTCACCACCACAATTATAACATTTGATCAGCTTAGCTTGACCTTGATTACCATTCCTTCCTCGATTCTGATTAACAACATAACTTTTACCAGCTCCACCTCTTCCCTGATCATACTGTCTTTCCTGAACTGGTTGCACCACGATCCTCCCATCTTTAACAGTAGCTTGATTGTGTGGGTTAGATGCTGTTCTAAGGTTGTTATTGGTTTGTGGGAGAGAATTCATGTTTTGACTGATCAGAAGAGCTAGTTGATTAATGAAATTCCCCACGTGTGTATCAGCATCAGCTTGTTTAATCATGGGATCAGGAATTAGTTTGTGATTACCATTTCCCATGGGTATGACTTGTGAGGCTTTGGTTGTGATTCCGATGTTTGAATAGAAGGCAGTTGAGTCATTAGACGAGCTTGTCTCTCCCTGGTTGGTTTTGAATTGATTAAGAACCAATTTTTCAAACATAGCATGTCTCTCATTCTGAAGAAGGAAGGCATAGAGTTGCTCATAGTTTGTATTCTTCAATCCTTTAGTGAGCTTCACAGAAGTGACAAACTTGTGCCATTCGGGATTCATGTTGTTCACAAACTTAGAGTTCAGCTGAATGTTAGGCATAGTCATTCTGATGTTCCTCATGTCATTTACCAACTTATGAAATCTCACTTAGTACTCATAGACACTCTCATCTGGTTTCATCTTGAAGTGTTCAAATTCGTCATAGAGTTGTGATTCTCTGTCTTCCATAGTTAATTCTGAGCCTGAGAGAAGCATCTTGACATTATCCCATACTGCCTTTGCCTCGGTGTTGTGATTGATCAGCTTGTAGATGTCTTTAGGAAGACCTTGAAGAACAATGTTAGAAGCCCTGATATCAGCATCGAATCTCTTTTTCTCCTTATCATCAAGCTGATCATACATCTTTGGTCTGTCCATTCCGTAAATCAGAGTTCCATCTTCAGCAGTATCAAGTACATCTCTAGTCGTCTCAACTCGATACACGGTCCTTCATCAATGGATTTGAGAATGTTGACACCATTTTCCTTTCCAAGGCAGTACAATCTGATTCGTTGAGCCCAAGAATCGTAGTCAGTTCTGTCAAGCATGGGTGGACGAGTATCTGAACCAGCTGCTTGAACATCCTCGGCAACAGTGGAGATGATAGTAGGAACGTTGGTAGACATGTTAACAGATTATACGGGATTTTATAACTCTATGATTAAACCGGGAAATAGATTCTTTCACGGGATTTTACTAAATCAAGAGAAAACCGTAAACAATCACCCAAGTCGCTAGAAGATAATGCACCAAGTCGCTAACACCTAATTCGCTACACCCCCAAGTCGCTAAAGTTCCAAATCGCTATACAAATGCAAGTCGCTAAGTAGTGACTAAGTAGTAACTCGCTAACCTTCAACCTAATTCGCTACACCCCCAAGTCGCTAAAGTTCCAAGTCGCTATACAAATGCAAGTCGCTAAGTAGTGACTAAGTAGTAACTCGCTAACCTTCAAGTCGCTAGCAAAATTTTGGCAGCAATTCGCTACTCAAGTCGCTAAAACTTCAAGTCGCTAAAGAGCAACTCGCTACAGACCATGTCGCTACCACCAAGTCGCTACCCGTAGTGGAGAGTCCACTACTTGTACTGTTAATCGCTAGGTCTAAGTCGCTAGCTCCAAAACTGTAACTCGCCACGAAATTGCAAAGAAAGTCGCTACGAAGAATGAAGTCCGAATGTCAAGTCGCTAGCAAGAAAAGCACAAAAACATCACTTTTCAATCCAAAAACTACCCAACCACGATGATTCAAGCTTACCAAATCAAAACCTAAATACTTGTGATGATTCTAAACATAAAAGTACTATCAAAATCCAAACTTTAACACTAGAAATCACCCAAATGATGCAAAAACCACTAAACTTTTTCAAACTCAAAAACCACCTAAAAACCACTAGAAATCCAAAGATGTGTAAGATATGATCTAACCATGGCTCTTGATACCAATTGTTGGATATTTGATTTCACAAACACATCAAACCATTAACACAAGTGGGCTTATAAGTGGAATTCTAGAGAGAGAAAGTTAGAGGTTTAGGGAACTTAGTGAGAGAAAGTGAAAGATATTATTATGAGCTCCAACTCTCTACCTTGGGAGGTAGAGAGTATTTATAGTCTTACATAAAACGCTACACAACGGGCTGTGGATCAGGCATACAGTGGGTAAAGACCCGTCCGTCCTCCACGGTGTTACTTAACAAAATACTACTTAACTAAATATAACTATGACTACGAGCATTCTAACGATTACATATACTTGAGGTGACCGACTCTTTAATACCGGGAATTTCTAATTCCTAACACTAATGATTACATATACTTGAGGTGACCCACACTTTAATAATTGGATTTACAAAATCCTAACAATCTCCCCTAAGGGAGGTCACCTCAAATTACATTGAATACAAACAGATATTACTTTAAGATTGTTCTTGGATTCTTGTTAACGTTCTTTGCTCTGTATCCCGTAGTCATTGATTCTTCATTTTTGCATGTTTGGTTAATCCAAGTGGAGGTCTTTAACTGATCCACGTGATAATGAGTTTTGAGCCAGCATTGAGATCATCAGCTAACATTAATCTCTGACTCTTCCATTGTGGTGTTGATATTATGTGATGTTGTGACTTTTGGACCGACATGCTCACAATCTGGATCATGATATCTTCTCATCAAAGTAGCGAAAGCTTTAATTGATTCATGATATTTACAGCAGCGTAGAAGAATCATGGAGTGAAAATATCAGAGTCGTTGATGCACTAATCATGATTTCTTAAGAAATGAATGTGTTGTGTGAGCATGCGGCTATGGATTGACCTCTCCATTCTGATCAGATGCAATCGTCGGGTGTACCTGCATACAACAGTTAGCAATAAAGTGCACGAAAGTGTTTTGATCACTTTCGTTGAATTAAGGTACCCGACCCACGATTCCCCGTTGATCAGTACAAGTACTGCCTGTAATCAGGTATAATTCCGAAGAATCTCCTTTACAGGGTTTCGCAGCTGTTCTAGCTGTTCTCAAAAACCGGAACGTCTCAAAGAAGACAACACGGAGTGAGTGAACCAGCGAATTGAGATTCCTTGATTGATGAAAAGAGATTTGAAAAACAATCGTATCTCTGCTCAATAAAGTGTTTTTGCAATACAACGAGGGTTTTGAGAAAAATCAATTATCAATCATAAACACCTTTTGTATTTGAAATATTAATACTCAGTCCATGTGCTAAAGAAAAGAATTTTTAAGCACAACGACCGGTTTTTCAAAGGTATCCGTCAATCCATAACTTGAACCAGGATTGATTGATAATTTTGAATTGCCCCATTGTTTGTGTTTAGTTGTCACATGGTTGATCTATTGGATAGATCTCACATGCCACCCACCAATTATCATTGTTAATGTGTTTGCATATTACTCAGATGTTCTGACAATACCGCAAGGATAATGCATAGGACTCTTAAGATATAATCTCTCTTTCCACATTTTGTGAAACAGAGAGTCTTCATTGACAGTGTCCTAATGAGATTTATTTGATGATCTCGTGGCTCTAGACTCAATTGTGCACATTTGGTTCCAATGCCGGAGACTAGGGAGAGGGTCTCCTTTTTCAATATCAATAATCTCTAAGAGAAGGTCGATAGATTATGTAGGTTCCCCGTGAGAATGAAACAAGTCCCTTTTAAGAGAAACTTGAGTAGCTTGGGAAGTTGTAGTGCAGTGCGTCACTGGCCATGACATCTTGTCTTCATACCGATGTTACCTTAGTAACAACCAGTAGCATATGTATGGAACCCGGTTTCTGCCCTAAGGTTGAATAATTGGAGGGCTATTTATTTTCACCCTTTTCTCATTCAATTCTTTTTCATTCTTCAACCCCTTCAGTGCTTACCGAGACTTCATAACTAGAACCTTGTTGGGTTTATTACAGTTCTAGCTCTTTCTCAGTCTGCACTCTTCCCATATCTCACTTTTCTCCTTTTTTCATCATACCTAAGGACTCTACACTTATCTAGTGGATTGTCCCTGGGTAGATCCCTCCGGCACTGGCGGGATCATGGGAACGAATACCTAACCTAACCATCCTTATAACTCCATACATAAAGTAAATTTGCTCGGTCTATTTGGTATTGTTCATCTGCCATTGGAGCTCATTGAAAACCATTTGAAAATCAATCCAGAGACTTGTGATATATATCAAAGCATTTTGTACCTGAATTGTTTTTGATATTTTTAGAAAAAGAGCCCCCCCTCAACATGTGCATCATGTATTTGAAATCGTTTTGACACACGGAGGCAAGAGGAAGGATTCACTTCTTTGATTACCATTTTCTAAAAGATATCAACATCACTATCCTGATCAAGATTAGTATTTTTCATACTTTGTTAAGGATAATTTTGGAAAGGATGTGGTTTTCAAAAAATTGCTCTCCTCAATATGTGCATAGAGATTTGAAAGTGTTTTGCACATATTAGGGAAAGTCTGCACATTGAAACAAATTAATCACGTTTCAATCCTTTTTGGTTTGACATAGATGCTCCCCCTCAACATGTGCATGGAAAAATTGAAATCGTTTGGCACATGTGGGAAGGAGATCTTGTAAATCATTATAAAACCATTTATTGAATTATCAGTTTAAATCCAATTTAAATCACAAATTCTCCCCCGATCACAATTTTCAAATGATTTGAGATTTGTGATCTCTGGAGATTTAAATTGATTTTGAAATCTTTTGAGGGGAATGTTGGATCGATGTACTCTGACCGAACTAACTTATATAGCTTGTTAAGGGTTTAATAACCTCGGATAAATCCTAAGTTATTAACAATGAAACACTGAGCAAACTCTATGAATTTACTTAACAAAGCTAAGAAGAATATAACTTTAACTTTCAACGATTTTATTAATAACTCTGAATCTGCTTGTTATACAGATTCTTAAACAACTCTAAAACTCTAATATCGAACTTATCTAAAACTCTAATAATAAAACTCGTGAATTCGTACTTCTAATGCCAATCTAGGGGTCCTTTTATAGGCTTAAGGATAACCCTAGTCGGTTTACAATTTGTAACCTTGTACGACAAGTAATCTAAACAAAGAATATTCTAGAATAACAAAGCCTTCCATAATCGAATATAGCAGTTCTTTAGCTTTGCAGTACTTTGACTTCGACAACAGTACTTTGACTTTTTACTTAGCAGTACTTTGACTTCTTCAGTACTTTAACATTCTTTAGCACTTTCATATCCCAACAATCCTCCCATAACTTGAATTCTACTCGCTTGACTTCAAGTTCCTTTGTAAACTTATCTTTAACATCTCCATCTTCAAGGAAATATTGTGTCTTTGTCTTTGGATTGTATCTTTGTATTCTCTGTGCTTATATCATCATTATCAAAGTATTCTTTAGAGATTATTCTTTACAGCATCCTTAATCAGTAATCTATTTTCAGCAACATTCAGCAAGCTCCATCTTTTCAGCAACATAAGACAATTTGTACGTTAATTCAGTTTCATTGAAAATTTAATGGATTTTGATGTCTTTTTACCAAAGCCATTAACTCTGGAGTAGCCAAATGTTTTGATGTGTAAGATCATGGTACATTGATAACCATATGATTTTTAGCAAATCATCAGCTATCAACAAAGTTGATTGTCTTTACAAGCTGACCCTTTTGGACTAGTTGGTTCTTCATCATGGTGAACTAATTACCATATAATGGTTTTCCCAGGCCTTTACCACAATCCATTTTCTTGTGGGCTAGCCAACTCTTCACATTTACTGATGTGGTGAGTTGATTACCATACAACTTATTAGCAAGTTGTCAACTATAAAACGGATTTGAGATATCTTTACCCGAGCCGTTTGCTCATGGATTAGCCAATCCTTTTGTAACCATGGTGGATTGATAACCTATTGATGTTATCATCTCAAACCATTTATTTCTTTTAACCTTTGTTTCAAAATATTTATCACTTAACAAAAATTTTCTTTTCAAAATCATTGACTGGTTTAATGTTGCAAGAAGTACTTTGATGAAAGTACTGTTTTGATCATAGTACTTTGAATAAGTAATCGATTATCAAAATTTTATTCAATAAAGATTCATACCAGTTATTCATCATCATCAGCCATAGTTGTCCATCTGATAAACAATTTGATGACCATGAGTGCAGTTTCATTATCTTCTTCAACTTCCATCCCATGTTCTAGCATTCTCCTCATGAGATCTGATGTAAGCGGATATCTTCAATCTACTAACATGTGAATCATAGTCCCATCTTTTAACTCTAGAACATGTACTCCAGATTCTTCAAAGAATCTCCAGCTGATAATCTCCCAATCTTCTTGATTTTTCCAAATCTCATTAGCACTTGTTTCTTCAGTTTCCCAAACAGTTGTGAGATCTCCAAGCAAGATTAAACCAATACCTTCTGATGGAATGTGTTCAAAATATTCTTGCACCAAATGATGTAGATGAAATAAATCCTCTCTATATATTATGTGCAATAGATCCCATAGCATATTAAACACTCTGAAGCTTTCATCTTCTCTATGAAACATCAGTTAATTTCCATCTTTAGATTCTACAACTTCAAAAGTAGTTATTGGAGATTTTTTCTTCTTCTTTTCTGCATCAGCTTTAGAATACTCAAATTCTAAAATACTTAAATAATTCCTTAGTTCATCATTAGTATCAGACCTTAACTCAACCTTCTTTGATGGCTGTTGATCTTCAACTTCAGTTGTTCTTTTTTCTTTTTAAGCTTTCTTTTCTATCATCTTCTTTCTGAGCATCATCATCTCTAAAATCTTTGATACTATCAACATTCTTCTGATAAGCTTTTCTAACAGCTTCATACAACTCTTTCATCTCAACATAATTCAACTTCTGCAATCCAATATATCCTTGACCTTTTAAATAAGCCATCATGGCATTTTCTTTCTTTCTTGCACGATTTGGTCTTCTTGGTAACAAAAAGCAGAACAGGAATAGGTGACTTGTATTAAGAGCAACTTCAGCATTTTCAATTCTTCTTCGCAATTTCTCAGTTGTTTCTTTATCCTTAGCTTCTTCAAAATCTTCTTCAAAATTCACAGCTTCACTTCAATTCACTTGTATTTTCTAGCTGCTTGCTTCTCATTCATAGCTATTTAGACTAGCCCTTATTTGTGCTAAAGTGAGCTTGTTATTCTTTGTTTCTACCTACCTACTTCTTTCTCTTTTCCTTTCTATCCTTTGATCTATAACAAGTTGAGAAACTTGTTGTTGTTCGTCAGTAACAACCGGGATGCTAACACACCGTCTTGTCTTTGATAAATTTTGCAATATTTCAACAACTTTCTTCTTCCACAACTTTAAGTCAACATCTTCTTCATCCACTGCGGTGTGCTCAACCACAGTGTATCAATCTCCTCTTCATGTAGAATAGTAGAGGGACCAGCTTCTTCATCAAAGTTTAACACCCTTGGTGTAATTAATTCTTGTCGAGATGTTTCTTGAAGACCAGTACTTTGATCAGCAGTACCTTGATCATCAGTACCTTGAACTCTAATGCTTTCTTCCTCAGTACTTTCAATATTAACTTGCACTTCAGTACCTTGAGGTTCAGCTTCTTCTTCATTCAAGTTCTTATCTTCCAATTTCCTCCCTGTTAGGATATGAAAGTGCTGAAGATATCAAAGTACTGAAGATATCAAAGTACTGTAAGTTGCAAAGTACTGGAAGAAGTTAAAGACTCAAAGTACTGTTAAAGACAAAGTCAAAGTACTGCAATATGAAGTCAAAGTACTGCAAGAACAAAAGAACTGTTATATTCGTTTATGGAAAGAATTGTATTCTATGTTTAGATTACTTGTCATACAAGGTTATCAATTGTAAACCGACTAGGATATCCTTGAGCCTATAAAGGGACTCCTAGATTGGCATTAGAGATATGACTTACCGATTTTAATTAGAGTTTTAGAAAAGTTCGTTTATCTTAGATTTGTATAGAGTATCTGCATAATAGCCGATTTAGAGTTTATAATAAAAGTTATTCTTCTTAGCTTTGTTAAGTAAATTCCGCGTACTTAATAAAGATTACTCAGTGTGTCTTTGTTAATAATTTAGGATTTATCCGAGGTTATTAAACCTTAACAAGCTAGTTAAGTTAGTTTGATTAAATTATATCGATCCAACAAGTGGTCGAGCTTGTGTGAAACCTGACTAGGAAGAAATCCTACTTCAACTATATTCAAGATGTCGAACTGAAGCGGTTCCCACCACCCTCAATCACCTCACTCAGAATTCCAATAATCAAGAAGGGAGAATATGACCCCTGGTGTATGAAGATGAGGCAGTACATTGCCATCACACAGACCATGCTCTTTGGAATGTTATTGTGAATGGGAATGAAGTTGTAGCAGACCCCATTGATATTCCTGACAACCAAAAGCACCTAACCGTATTACCAGCGGCAACCTTAGGGAATCAAGAGAAGGCACTTAATATTCTCTTATACTGCCATTCCAGATGGTCATCTTCTCAAATTTCATGATGCTAAAGATGCTAAGCAGTCTTCTGGGCTGCTCTCAAGACCAGATTTGGAGGGAATGAAGCCTCTAAAAAGATGCATAGAAATTTGCTAAAGCAACAGTTTGAAACTTTCACAGTTGGTGAAAGAGAGAGTCTTGATGCAGCATATGATAGGTTTAAGAATCTTCTCAACATGTTGGAGCTATACAAGGCAGAAGTATCAGTTGAAGATGCTAACTTGAAGTTTCTAAGGAGTTTGCCATCATCATGGCATGTGATTGCTACAATGATCAGAGGACAACAAGGTTTGGATGTCATGGACTTTGATGATCTATATCATCAACTTAAGGTGTATGAGCATGAGATGAGTGGTCAAACAAGTTCTAAGTCTCACTGTATTGCTTTTCTATCATCGAGAAGAAGGCGGTACTTCCAAAATGCTTCTCCTCAAAATCTTGTTTTCTCAAAGTGCTTGCTGTCTATACACCCCCCTCATATGTTCCAACGGTCCCACCAACTACCACTATGGCCTCAGATGAAGTTATGTGCTCCTTCTTTGCACAACAAGCTAGTTTACATGTCACCTATGAAGAAGATCTAGCACGCCTGAGTTGAAGAAGATGCACTTGAAGAAATTGATATCGGTGGCAAGTTGCTATGATCCTTTGCAAGAATCAAAAAGTACATGAAGAAGACAGACAAAAGCATTGATTTCAAACCCAAACAGGGCATAACTTTTGACAAATCTAAAATTGAATGCTTCAATTGTCAAAAGGCTGGTCACTTTGCAAGAGAGTGCGAGGTTTGCTAAGTATCAAGCAAGCAGGACATCGAGAAGCCAAAACTTGAGCTTAAGGAAATTCCCATTACTGAAACAAAGGCTTTGGTTGTTCAAGAGAAGTTATCGAAGTTGACTGGGTGAGAGTTTGATGATGAACCCGTGACTTACTGTACGGTAGCGATGGAAGATGCGGTTGAAGACACAGTGGAAGCATTGAATTTGAGTCTTGCTTTTGATGAAGTATCTGAACATCTTTGCTTTGGAATCGATGATGGCTTTGGAGGATTTGACTGGAGCAAGGAAAGTGAAGATGATCTGTTCAACTTCGCATTGGTGGCTACTTCACCAAATCAATCTCCTATCTCCGAGGTATGCTCAAATTGCTATGATTTTTATCATAAATTGCTTAGCAGTTATGTGATTGAGAGAGATAATTGTGTTAAGGCTAGGGCTTAGGTAGCAGGTTATCAAATAACCTTAGAATCTATGGAAGCCAAAATTTTAGCACATGAAACAAATGAAGTAGCTTGGGTTTGAAAAAATATGCACACAGGATTACCAGTTAAAGCTTAGTGAATGGAAATTAAACGTAAAATTCTTTGAAATTGAGAAATTAACTAAGGAAAGAGATGATTTGTTAGCTAAGTTTCTTTGCTTGGGGTGAAACGTGTCTATCACATGTTTCTTATGTTCAAAGCAGACAAAGAGCTTATCTTAAAAGCTGGATTAGGTTTTGGTATGGATTTTAGTAAGATAGAAGAAAACCAATCTAGTAATCAGGATGAAGGTGAGTATGAGGATATAACCACTAGTGATGAAGAACTCATTAATTATGTAGATACATCTAGTAATGATGGTTCATTAAGTGACTCACCTCCTGCATATAAGAACGCTAATGATTATCATCTTGTTCCACATAAGCATTCTCTTGGCATTCCACATCTAGTTGCTAAATCTAGATGCTGAAACACCCAAAGAAACTGTTGAAAACGGTGTTTTTCAAAACCAAGCGATTACCTTTAACTCAAAGTCTTTGCTTCAAGCTATACCTTCTTCAAAATCTTTTCAAAACATCTTGCTAAACCTTTTTGGGATAATTTTGGTCAAAACAAGTTTAATCACTCACCAAGAAGGCAAAATAATTTTGGGCATAGACATAGAAGAAATCACTTTGGTCATATGGGTGAAAAGCGTGTTTTGTGTGTTATAGTCCTACTCACTTAATCAAAGATTGTGACAAACACTCAGAATATCTAAGCAAGTTTCCAAGGAATAAGTCTACAAATTAGAAACCTAGAGAGCACAAACCAGTGTGGACTAATTCAAATAGGGTTAATCACAGAAACTTCACACCGGATCATAGCTACCCACATCAGAGAAGATCTTAGGTATCTCACGGTACTTTCCAATACTTGCTCAGAGACAAGTCTGATAAGCTGTTTGAAATAGGTATTCTAGGAGATCTCACTATCAACCTAGAATGTATCACAATTCATATAGGGGATCAAGATCACAGGAACCACACTGTTAAAAGCTGAATGGGTAAAAAGGGAAATCTGGTAAGGGACACACAGTACGTTCAACAAAAAGTGAATCAGATGTTTGTGTGACACATGAAAATGCTAATCAAGCTGGTGAAAGAGATTTATGTTGAAAAACCAGAAAGTTTTGAAAATCCACATGCTAAAACTCAAAAGATAATTTTGGATCATCACTTGAAAGATAGTGGGAATTACATACTCAAGGAATTTGAGAATTTTGTAACTCCACAAAGGGAACACAAGTCGATAATGGCTTGGGTTCCTAAGAGTTTCTAACTCTTTTCTTTGTGTCTTGAGGGCAACCCGGAAGAGGAGCTTAAAGATCATCTTATTGTGGATAGTGGTTGCTCACGGAAGTATGACGAGGAGACAAAGAGATCTCCTGTCGATTTTAGGAAGATTAGTGGAGGAAAAGTTGCATTTGGGAATGATCCCAATGGAAGGAACATTCTTGGGAAAGAACAATTAAAGGCTGGAAGAATTGATTTTGAAAATGTCAGATATGTGAAGGAGCTTAAGTTCAACTTGTTGTCAGTCTCAAATTTGTGATAAAAAGCATCTGTGTTATTCACTGACACGAATGTCTCAATCCTCCTCGACTTTAAACACATTGATGATGACTTGGTACTTAGAGTACCAAGGACAAATGATGTGTATAGTTTAGACATGAAGAGTCTACATTCATAGTACGACCACATGTTTGGTGGCTAAAGCAACATCGAAGAGGCACATCAATGGCATAGAAAGATTGGGCCATGTTAATTTCAAGAATATCAACAAAGCTGGTCAAAGCAATTTAGTTAGAGGTCTACCTTAAAAGACTTACAAGAATGATCAATCATGTTTGGCATGCAAGAAGGGTAAACAACACAAAGCTTCTTGTAAGAAGCTTGAGGAAAAATATTAGAGACCATTGGGTACATTACATATGGATTTATTTGGACAGTCTCTGTGGCAAGTTTAAATAAGAAAAAGTCTTGTTTGGTTGTTCGCGATGATTGTAGTAGACCGAGTTGGGTTTTCTTTTGAGTTTTAAAGATGATACTTTTGATGCTATCGAGACACTGATTATTGCTCTTGAAAACCAATTGAGACTCAAGGTTAGAGGTATTAGATGTGACAATGGAATTGAATTCAAGAACAAACTTATGGATGAATTTTGTGCAAACAAAGGCATAAAAAGGGAGTTTAGTATTGCAAGAACACCATAACAGAATGGTGTTGCTGAGAAGGAAGAATAGGACTTTGATTGAAGCGGCAAGAACAATGTTAGCGATTCTCACCTACCTATTAGGTTTTGAGAAAATTTTGTAAGAAATCTTGCTGTTATGTACTTATGAGTCTGGATCACTAAACCACAGATGAAGACACCCTATGAATTGTGTTTCACTAAACCCAACATTGTTTTTATGAAACCTTTTGGTTGCCCTCTTTACTATTTTAAACACTATTGATAATGCAGGGAAGTTTGATGGCAAGTCGGAAGAAGGATACTTATTGGGTTATGCACTAGGTAAAGGCTTTAGAGTATACAACAAAGTTACTAAGAAGGTTCAAGATTGTCTTCATGTTGAGTTTTGAGAAGATCAAGACAATGAAAAGGTAAAGGTCGATTGGATGTTTGATCTTGAGATTTTATCTCCTAATGAATTATGTTCTGTGAGAGAAAATCAACCTATGCAATGAAGAAGATATCAATATGTTTGTTCATGATGTTCATATTAGACACGATCTTTGTTCACCTTAAGACATGTAATTCAAACCAAAGTAAATTGTTCTAAGCAAGTCTTGTTTCTTCAAAACAAAGATCTTTGTTGCACCACAATCCTCATTATCTGCTGAGGATCAATCTATTCAAGAGGAAATTAATTAGATGCTTCTTCAAGATGTTTTAGCACATTCTTACAGCGATGAACAAGGAGAGCTTATGAAGAGGCAAAGAAGAAGAACAAGGCTATGAGTTCTCTTACGATTACTTTGGGCATTACTTTTGAACAAAATCTTCTTTGCGCACTAGTTAATGATACTTTAGATGATCTAGATGATCATACCATGCACGGATTAGAAGATCTTGATGATGTGAATTTGAATGAATTTTCCAAATTCAATGAAGGTCTTGATGTTACTAATTTAGATGATAATTATGAAGTTCCACGATCTCCAAACTTAAGAACTCATAAGTAATCCTTACGATCAAATCATTGGTCCTTCTACTACGGAGTCTTGACTAGACACAAAGCTAAGGGTTTCACAAAACTTCACAATGCTTTACTTAGCTTTGTGTATAAACAAGCAGTTTGAATCATAAGGACCATCAAACATGTTTATTTACTTGTTTCATCTCTCAAGAGGAACCCAAGAATATTGCTCTAGCTTTGACTAAAGAAAATTTGGGTTGAAGCTATCACGAGGAAGAACTTCTTCAATTTAAACTTCAAGAAGTTTGGGTTTTATGTGATCGTCCAGATGGGAAGAGATTTGGAACGAGGTGGGTTTTAGAGTTAAAAGAGATGAAAGAGGCAATGTTATCAAAAACAAGGCAAGGTTAGTTGCTTTCGAGGGTTATAGGCAGGGGAGGAAGGGGTAGATTATGATGAGGTATTTGCTCCAGTAGCAAGAATAGAAGCTATTAGAATATTTCTTGCCTTTGCTTCTTATACGGGCTTTCAAGTTTACGGATGGATGTTAAAAGTGCCTTTTTATATGGCAAGATTCTGAAGGAAGTTTATGTCAAACAACCTCCTGGTTTTGAAGATCCTAAACATCCAAACAAAGTCTACAAGGTTGTTAAAGCTCTTTATGGCCTTCATCGGGCACCTAGAGCTTGGTATGAGAAACTCACATTCTTATTGCAACATGGATATAGAAGGGGAGCTATTGACAAGACTTTGTTTATCAAAAGAGACAAGAAAGATATCATGTTAGTTCAAGTTTATGTTGATGATATCATCTTTGGGGCTACCAAACAGTCCTTGGTTAAGGAGTTTGGCGGTGATCTTGAAAGAATTTCAAATGAGTTCAATGGGAGAGTTGACTTTCTTTTTAGGACTTCAGGTTAAGCAATCCAAGGAAGGTATTTTTATCGGTCAAGACAAGTATATTCTTACGACATACTTAAGAAATTCAATTTTGATGATATGAAGGCTATTACTACACCTATTAAATCTATCAATTCATTGGGTAAAGATGAAGATGGACACCTTGTTGAAGTCAAGCTTTATAGATCAATGATTGGTTCTCTTATGTATCTTCTTGCATAGGCCGATATCATGTTTGCGGTTTGTCTATGTGCAAGATATCAAGTCTCCCAGAAGATCTCTCACATGAATGCGATTAAAGAGTTTTACGTTATTTGAAACAACCCTAAGTTGGGGTTGTGGTATCCTAAAGAGTCACCTTTTCACTTAGAAGCTTTTTTGGATAGTGACTATCTTTGGTGATAATTATGATAGAAGATCATGGCGGTGGATGTCAATATCTTGGAAGAAGTCTAGTCTCACTTGCAGAAAAGCGAGACAGTGCGGCAACATCATCTCTTGGTGAATATGTAGGCTGCGCAAAGTTGTTGTGGTCAAGTTTTGTGATCTTGAGAATCAACTCTTGGACTATGGGTTCAATTTCAAAAATACTCCTATCAATATTGATAATGAGAGTACAATATGTATTGTTAAGAATCACGTGTATCATTCCAGACAAAGCATATTAGATTAGGCATCACTTTATCAGAGATTGTTATGAGCATAGGCTCATCAATGTAGTTAAGGTTCACAGGGATGACAATGTAGTGATTTACTCACAAAAGGTTTTGATGTGTCTGATTCAATCACTTGGTGGTGAGCATTGGAATGATTAACTACTAAGCTTTGTTTAAGGGGAGGACTATAGGGTGTTAGTATAGTCACATTATTGTGCTGAGGGAGGATGTTTGTTGATACTTAGTTTATATGAAGAATTTTGGCAAAGAATCTTTGTTTTTCACGAAAGTGTCTTGCTTGAAGAAATCTTGCTTGGGAAAGTCTTGCTTATGTGGAAAATACTTGTTTGTGGAGTATTAAATCTTGTTCCAACGGTAATATTGATGGGTAATTGATAATAACGGTAACTTTGTTATTATAAGGCACGTGATTTTTCAAATCCTACCTATAAATAACTACTTCAGATTTTCCTCTCATATTATTACTTTACATCTTTTCCATACTTATCTTCAGATCACCATCTCTTTATTCTTCATAAATTCATTCTTGTGCTCACTCATTCCACAATGGCAATCGTTTAAGCTGTTTCTAAGCACAATATGGTGGCTAATTTGGACAAGGCTGAATATAGCTTTTATGATATTGTTGATTATCTTCTTGGGTAAGCCTATTAGTTATGCTCTTTTTAGTTGAACGGATGTTATTGAAACATGGATTCAAGAATTTTAGGCTAATGCTAGATAACATGGAGGAGGATAGATATTATATTAGATCTCTGATTCTTTGGGCGGACTATCAAGATTTGAAGCCTCTGATAGAAGATTTATTATTTGGAGATGAAGATGGGGCTATTAGATTTGACAAACAGCCGATTTGGGATACTTTAGGAATCTTGGTTATGAAGGGTCTTTAACGTGAAACATTCAAGAAAACATTATTACGTCCTCAATGGAAGTTTTTGATTCATGTCTTTGCTTCATTGCATAAGTTCTAAAAGTACTTCTTGGGGAGGCGAGTTTGGGTCTAATATAGCATTCTGAGTGGTTGGACTAGCTATTGACAGAGTGTTTAATTTTTCAAAGCTTATTTTGGATGGGATGCTATCACATATATCCTCACAGGTCAAAATGGGTGATGTACCCAAGGTTTATGCAGGTTTTCTTAAACAAGCAATTGGTGATGTTCCAAAACTGCTACTTTTTGTTATTGTGCAACAAGCCAAAATCTTTACATTTATGGCTAGGAGAAGTGCTTTGTTCGGAGGTGGAGATATTCCATTAACTTCTACAATGATGGAAGTTGTTCAAAAGCTGTAAATAATGAAATGGGAAGGATGAAGAAAGTGAAGGTCTGATTACATTTCTCAAGATCGCGCTTCACAAAGTCTTTGCCTCAGAGTCTGCATGCTGAAAGTCTTGCTTATTGAAGATCTTTGCATCTTTCACAGTCTTGTTCTTCAAGCCACGAGGGTTCAAGCGAGATTGAAAGAACACCTACTCCATCTCCACAACATTACGATATTCTGTTTAGGAAGAACATTCACATCTTCAAGGTGATGATCATACTATTTCTCGGAAGGCTTTAGATACTTATGCTTTGACAAGGGAGCTAGATTAGGTTGAATAAGGCTGTTGAGTCTCAAGCTAAAAGCTTAGGAAGTTGAGGCGTAGGTATATTTGGTTGAGGAATTTTATTAAACCCTATATTCAAGGTTTCAATTTATGGGTTAACGAGGAAAACAAACGTCGTGAAACAACCGAGAAGATTCAAGCGAAAGAAGGTTCCTAAATCATCTTACGTCAACTTGGGGAGGAATTTAGAAAAGAAAAATTTGAAAGAAGATGTTACAAAGAAGAAAGAATCTGTAAATGCTGAGAAAAGATCGAGAAAAGATTATTTAGGACTAGAGGAAGTGCAAGTTCAAAGTCTTACGATATTCAAAATGAACATCAAGATACTTGTTAAAAGTCTTGATGTTCAAAATCTTGATTTTCATGATACATCTAGGCAAAAGTAATAACTCCAAAGGGTATTGAATTTTGAAGAAGAAGTGGTCCTTCTACATTTTGTTATAGAAGAAGAGGAGAATCCATTCATACCTATTCATTAGCTAGTGATGATGAAGTAATTGCTACAATATTAGATTTATCACAACCAAGAGGAGGGTTTACTATTAGAGATGTAGAAAGAAGAACAACCAAGAGCTTCTCAACCCGACCATTGATCCTAAAGACAAAGGGAAAGGTATTACGGTTTGAAACAAAGAAAAACTCACTGGCGGGAACTTAGAGCAATTGAAGTTGCTAGGAATGAAGCTGCAGCTAGAAAAATTCAAGAAGAGTTAGATGCTAAGATAGAAAGAACAAGAAGATCAAGAGGCTCACGAGAATAAGCACTCAAGAGGTGCAAGATGAATTAGATCGAAACCTCACGAACCTTCTGATCCCTACACACTTTAGATTTATGCCAGAAGACCTAATTTAGCTAGGACAGGAAATGTGCTATGATGGCTTATCACGAAAAGTCAAAATTTATAAAGGATTCTGAAGTTTAATTATCTTGAGATGAAAAGATTATATGATCTTTAGGGAGGATTATAAGAAGAATGTTTAAGGCATCAATTTTAGAGAAGAAGCTACTGGTGGCGAAGGAAGAAAAGTTTAAGAGAAAAGAAAAAGCTGGATTCACAGATGTTCGAGTTTTCAAAGAAAAAGGTAATTAAATAAAGGACTAGTGATAGAAGAATTATCTCGAGTGGTAGATTTTGATTATACAAAGGAAGATGATTTATGAAGATGAGCAGGATCAAAGATCGGTGTTTTAAAGTTGTGAAATCAAGAATGAAGAATACATGATTTTCATAAAAGAAGATGAAAGCTTCAAAGTTTTCAAAAGGCTATGGGATTTACTGCATATTATAGATAGAGTAGACCTATTCTACTTATATCATGTTGTGAAGGCTTACTTTGAAAATAATCCATTGGAAGGGATTGGTTTGGTTTACATGGTGATCTCATAACTATATGGGAAGCTGATGAAGAAACTGCTGATGATATCGGAAGAATCAAGAAAATTTGGGAAATAGTTCTTGGAGATTCTTTGAAGAATCAGGAGTTCATGTTTTGGACTAGAAAATGGAACAATGATACATGTTTTGCGAGAAGAAGATACCCTCACCCAGTTGAGCTCATGAGAAGAATGCTAGAGCATGGATTGGAAGTAGAAGAGGATAATGAAGCTGCTTGCATGGTTATCAACTTGTTTATAAAGGCGGACTACCATTCTTTGAGGATGATCAATAGCGGTATGAATTTTATTTGAATAAATACTTTTGATATATGGTACTTTTATTCAAGATACTGTGATGGGAGCGATACTTTCATCAAAATCTTGTTTCTTTGAACTAAACCAGGTTAAATAAATTTTAGAAGAAACCTTTTTGCTAAGTAATAAATATTTTTGAACTAAAGGTTGAATATATGGTTTTTGTGATGATAACATCAATAGGTTATCAATCCACCATGGTTACAATAGGATTGACTAATCCATGAGCAACTGCTCTGTAAGATATATCAAATCCGTTTTAGTTGACAACTTGCTAATAAGTTGTATGGTAATCAACTCACCATATCAGATAATGTGAAGAGTTGGCTAGCCCACAAGAAAATGGCTTGTGGTAAAGGTTGTGGAAAAACCATTCTTGTAATTAGTTCACCATTAGATAGAAGAACTAACTAGTCAGAAAGGTACACTTTTGGTAAAGACAAAACAAATCTGTTGATAGCTGGTGGTTTGCTAAAAAATCATATGGTTATCAATGTACCATGGTCTTACACACCAAAACATTTGGCTAATCGGAGATAATGGCTTTGGTAAGAGTTCTAAATCCATTATTTTCAATGATTCACTTAGAAAGTGATGAGAATAGTATGCAACAAAGCTGAATTAAATGTACAAATTGTCATATGTTCTTGTGTTCTTTGAAAAGATGGAGCTTTCTGGCGGATCTTTCAGTAAAGAGAACAATTCTAAGAGATACTTTGACAAAACGGATGTTACTGAGAGATAAGCTTAAGACTAAGAAACAATCCGTCTTTAAAAGATGAAGGCTGTTAAGATATATTCACAAAGGAACTTGAAGTCAAGCAAGTAGAATTCAAGTTAGGGAGGATTGTTGGGATATGAAAGTCTTTGAAGATATCAAAGTCTTGAAGATATCAAATCTTGTAAGTTACAAAGAAATCTTGGAAGAGATTAAAGACTCAAAATAGCTTAAAGACAAAGTCAAAAATCTTGCAATATGAAGTCAAAGTCTTGCAAGAACAAAGAACTGTTATATTAGTTTATGGAAAGAATTGTATTCTATGTTTAGATTACTTGTCATACAAGGTTATCAATTGTAAACCGACTAGGATATCCTTGAGCCTATAAAAGGACTCCTAGATTGGCATTAGAGATATGACTTACGATTTTAGAATTAGAGTTTTAGAGAAAAGTTCGATTATCTTAGAGTTGTATTAGAGTATCTGCATAATAAGCTGATTTAGAGTTTATAATAAAAGGTTATTCTTCTTAGCTTTGTTAAGTAAATTCAGCGTACTTAATAAAGATTACTCATGTTTTCTTTGTTAATAACTTAGGATTTATCTGAGGTTATTAAACCTTAACAAGCTAGTTAAGTTAGTTTGATTAAAGTATATCGATCCAACACAACTTTTCATTTTCTTCTTGAGTTTCTACCTAATTTACTGTATGGTGCCTTGAATTTAATATTCGTATCTGCAATATGAGTATGTGACCTCTTTCTATATACTTATATTGAACTTATTCTTCTGCTAATTTCTCATTTCTTGATGGGTTTAGGTGAATATATTACCAAATGACACTCTTATTTGGAGACTAAAACTACTAAATTACGGTAGCTTATGCTAATTCTCATCTTCAAGCCATTACAATTTGAAGTATTGATATTGGCCGGAGTTCCTTTATTCTTCACTATGACAATTTATCGGATGTTTGTGTGTATAACGAGGTGGTTATAAAATTTGAGGCATGCACGGACTCATAGTGTGGGATAGTTGTTAAAATATATAAATCTTGATAATGATAGAATATGAGAATCTTGTAGACCCAAATTTATATTCAGAGAACCCATGGAGAACTAATTAGACTACCCATATTTCTATTGCATACCCTCTTGTTTTAAAACTTTAATGCATCAGGTATCATGAAAGAGCATCATTTGTTACATAAAGAGCATATTGAAATAATATAAGGCATTTGTTTGGTTAATTGTTTGATTAGTGCATCAGGGTTTCAAGAGATATCATATGTTTGTCATTTTACCTTGTTGAGCATTTCGGTTTGCATTACAATTTGTTGAGCTGAATTCTTTAATCATTTTTACTTTGCGCATTTTTAAGTAGCGACCACACACTAGCATTTGAGTCTTGTATATTTGCTCACTAATGGCTGCAATGTTCATTTTCGGGATTTAATTGGACAATACAACTTGATTCCTCGGGAGTTGACAGCTGTAGGAGCACATTGTACAACATCGACACTCTTTTTGGATTGGATGATTTTCATTTGATATGCCTCAAGATTTTGGAGTGGACTATATTAAGTGGACTACATTCTTGGACTAGATTTCTTGAATTATGATCGGGGAGAAGAATTCTTACCTTAGATAAACTCCTCTTCCAACATCTGCGTTTTGGGACCAAAGGTGCTCTTTGGGATTGGCCAAGGTACGGTTGGTGTCGATTATTACAACGACTTGCATCTTTGGAAATGCAAAAACTAAGGAAATGCAAAAACTAAAGGCATGCCTGTACTGAGACCGGTCATACGTCCAAAAGGCATTGACTTGAATGATATTTTGCTTGTTGTTGCCATTAGTTTCAAGACACACGGAAAAAATGTCGAAGTTCCAGAATGCGAGGGGGAAGTAGCTACCAAATCATCATGGAATGCTTCAGGTTAGTCAGTTCACTGAAGAAACAGTCAGTTCATCAAGGACTCTATTGTGACTTATAGTGTTTAGAGATGCCATGTGTTTCTTTTTTGAAGCAATTCATCTAAATCTCTTGGATTTGTTTTCGAGTCGAATCGATCTCCTTGACCTTGTACATTGAGATGTGCTATCTATAATAGACTTGTTTGTCAGATGTGGTATCCATAGTTTATATACTTGTTATAAAATGTTTGTAATCGTTTCATTTTTCTTGCTAGTGTGTTTGTAACCAACATCAGTCTTTTAATGCATGTTTTAAATGATATATGTGTTTCGAAGGAAACAAGCATTTCAATAAGGATGAAAGAGGTATGAATTTTACAACAACATTTCGATTAAAAACGTTCACAGTTGAAAAATAATGATGAAAGAGGTACGAATTTACAAAGATTCCCCCTTAAGAAAGAATGAAGAATCAAAAAGGCCCCTAGACTTGGTAAGAAAAAAAAGGAGGGGAAGGGAGTGAGATCTAATGGTTGAGATCACTTCTCTCACATTTTTCTTGAGATCAACTTTTTAAATGATTCAATCTCTCTCTCTCTCTCTCATATATATATATAGATATATATTATATATATATATATATATATATATATATATATATATATATATATATATATATATATATATATATATATATCTAATTAGGTTTTCAAATAGTCCATTTCGAATTATTATCCGTTTCGAGTTCACAAGTCCGAGTCATTACTCTCGGGCTTTAATAACAAGTCTCAATGTCCCAATATAATATATGGCTTTATAGAGGTCAAACCGAGACTAGAAAGTCAAGGTGACACCGACGTTGTACAAATCATCGCAAGTATATATCAAGTCCAATTTCACCAACATATCTGAACTATTGTATGTCTTAGTTGCACCTCCCAACTTCTTAAACATATAAGCATTGATTGAATCAACATCATCATTCCTTGGAGTCAGTATATCGCCCTTTCTTTTAGGTATGCATCCTCACTTTGTCTTGTAGTAAAATCAAGAAAGGTTTCTTGCACAATCTGTTCGATAGGACAACTTTTATATGGTTTATAGCAATGTTATATAGGATTATGTCGCATGTTTGTTACTCTTTTATTTGTATATGCATATTAGTATCACAACTTTGTAGTTCATGAATGTCAACACAATTGTATACAAAGTTGGTAAATCTCTTCAAGTCAATCATGTTTCATTGTGGCTGGCATTCGTTGGCAACACATGAATATATATTTTCTGTGAGAAGATAAATCATTGGTCCCTAGCAGACGCCCATCCCAATGAACCATGATTGGCTCAAAGATGTTAAGCATGTTTGTATATAGTCGTAGTAGAATGGGCTGGAAGTTGACATCGAATAACAACAATTTAACTAGAGTGGCACGAATTTGCATTTATTTTATACTTGTTCCAATCCGATCTTGCACCTCAATTATCAGCTTATGATGCAAACATTAAGCGTAAACACTTATAGTTTAGTTTATTCAGACAGTTGTAAGACACAAATATTAACGTATATGGGACCTCTCGTATCCCTCTCAAATCCCTTTGGCTATCTAAACAGGCTATGTGCAAAGGTCTCTGACCATAAATTTTGCTAGACCGTCAAGATATCAAAAAAATTCGAAGGGAAAATCAAAGTGGGCAGATATGTTCAACATCGTATGTCAATATTTACAAATGAAATATATTTGGCGAGCTTTAGGTTGGGGCCTTTTGATTATTAAGCTCAAAACATCCTTTGTTTTCCAATATTGACATACGATGTTCCATGTCTGGCGCACAAAACATTATATGCCTTATAGGATTCAAAATAAAATGTTAGCGTCTTGATACGTGTGTGTGAAGGTTAGAACATGACTTCTAAAGGTCTCACTGAGTTCAACAGAATTGCTATTAGGTATGCATCCTCAATTTGTTTTGTAGTTAAATTAGGAAAGGTTCCCTGCACAATCTGTTCGATTGGACATCTTTTATATGGTTTATAGCAATGTTATAGAGGATTATGTCGCATGTTTGCTACCCTTTTATTTTTATATGCATATTAGTATCACAACTTTATAGTTCATGAATGTCAACACAATTGTATACAAAGTTAGTAAATCTCATTAAGTCAATCATGTTTCATTGTTGCTGGCATCCGTTGGCGACACATGAATATATATTTTATGTGAGAAGATAAATCATTGGTCCCTAGCAGACACCGGTCCCAATGAACCATGATTGGCTCAAAGATGTTCAGCATCTTTGTATATAGTCATAGTAGAATGGGCGAATTTGACATTGAATAATAATAATTTGACTGAGAGTGGCACGAAGTTGCAATTATTTTATACTTGTTCCAACCAGATCTTGCACCTCGATTATCAGCTTATAATGCAAACATTAAGCTTAAACACTTGTAGTTTAGTTTATTCAAACAGTTGTAAGAGACAAATATTAACATATATGAGACCTCTAATATTCCTCTCAAATCCCTTTGGCTATCTAAACAGGCTATGTGCAAAGGTATGCACTAGAAATTTTGCTAGACCGTCAAGATATCAAAAAAATATCAAATGGAAAATCAGAGTGCGCAAATACGTTCAACATCATATGTCAATATTTACAAATGAAATATGTGGTGAGCTTTAGGTTGAGATCTTTCGATTATTAAGCTCAAAACATCCTTTGTTTTCCAATATTGACATACGATGTTCGATGCCTGGCACACCA
>OU343224.1:287374435-287578816 GCA_910596185.1 Chrysanthemum makinoi | reverse complement strand
TTCATTCCTGCGTGTACCTCCTGAACATACATATGGCGATTGTTATTCTGAAATAGGTAGCCATTCTATCATCCGATTCTAAATGTTGGAGGAGGAATTTAGGGTAGGTATCTAGGGGTACGCACTTGGTGTATGGAGCGTTAGGTGCTAAAAGTCACCTATGAGGTTTGAGTGCTTGGCTGAGTTCCCAGTATCACCGAAGAACTCCCGTCCTCGAGCAAAATCATCAATCTCTAGACTATATACACTTATTTGCTTCGATCTCATCTCATCAAAGCAAAACTGTCAGGATCAGTTAGATACGAGGTGCTTCATTCACCGGCTCCACCTCTATCTTTACATGGCCCAACTAGATTTTGGGACTTCCCTGACATTTGCAGAAACCACGTTATCTAATAGGAATGGTTTCGAGAAATATTTAAGAAAACATGTCTTGCAGAAAAGTTATTGTAAGGCGATAGGAAAGAAAGGATTGGTGGCGGTTATAGTCGGAACTAAAATGCAACCTGGTTCTCTATAACCAAGGCTCGATACCAATGTCAATACACCCCCAAATATTGGCGGCCGGGCGATAGTGTCATTGGGGTATGGCGATGTAGCACAAATATGGATAAAAGCGACCTCTAATGAGTGCGTTTAAAGTTTACAAATTCGATTATATAAGTTAAAGTTTACAGCATGAGATTCTAGTTTGATAATACATAAAGGGTTACAAAACATGTCGAATGGTAATAGATAAAAACACTAGACTCAATGTGAGACCATGCAAAGCTCCATGAAGAATGCTATTCATGCTTACAACTTACTGAGATAAATGTGCACAAGGTGTCAACACACACAAAGGTTAGAGTTCATAGTTTGTGATAAAATGATGCGAAATACTTGGAGAAATGTTCACACAGCAAGGCATTGTAAATCCACTCGGTTCAGGATTTAGCCCATACGACACTGCACACGTGATTCACAACCATTGCCTAAAAATAGAATGACAAATCATGAATATGCGCATTGGAGTGTAGTTTAAAGTATAAATGTCCGCCTGAGGGTCTTCAACAGCTTCGTGTTGGGATGTTCCTCAACATCACGGAACTGAAATTTTGTATCTAAAAATGGCTTTAACATATAAAATATTGGGATGTTTTGTAGAATTGTCTAAGCTAACAACTTAATTTGGAGCCACTAATTCTTGTATGTTTGTAAATTAATAGCCTTTCAACAACTTAATTTGGAGCCTGCTAATTCTTGTATGTTTGTTCCAAATATGCATGAAATCAGAGTATAACCCAATCAAGTATATAAGCATAATCAAGTGTAAATTATAAGTAATGTTGTTTGGTAAAGAGTTTAAATGTTTGGATCAATAAGCATATATCTAAGCCCCAAATAGTTTATAGGAATTTAAAATGAGTAAGCGGGGTATGAACTCACGTATGATTGATATACTAACAAAATGAAGTGCACTAAAATGAGGCTAGGAAACTATCCGCGACCTAAAATGAATGTTATGACTTGAGTTATGATATATTTGTAGTGAATCATGATACAATGTTGTGCGGCAACTCCATATGATATCCATACCACTTGTACATTTTGGAAATAATATTTATCGTCAAAATATGTTTATGACATCCGTCATATTTATAAAATACTTTACAAGTATTTCGTTGAAAATATCACGATGCGTCATTTAATGATTTATTGTGAAATTATAACTTTTAGATGCATTAAAATAATGTCGTTGAAATTTTCATGAAAGTGACTAAAATGGCCTTGAAAAGTTAATTAAATTAAAATGGTGCCGCGTCAGTGTTAGGAAATGAACTCAACGGTTTCGGGAAGCTTGTATCATTATCTCAAAGTTTTAGTGTTTAAGTTTCCATCCTAGAGGTCTCAGATCACCAAAAAATATAGGCTAAGTATTGTACTTTTGTCAAAAATATAGTTTAAAGGATGGTTTTCGGAAAAGTTTGAGTGACTATATGTTATTCGTTACAACTCAATTCGCAAAGCGGTTTAACATTTTGAAAAAATATGCTAGGCGAACTTACTTTTACTAGAAGACATCACGTTATAAAAGTTCTACATCATTGTTAAAAACGTCCGCCAACATGGTCCTTTATTTGCGTAGTATGTTTTTAATAGAGAATATATTAATTTTGCTAATAGAATAAAGTTACGGCATCTTGGTTTTGCTCAGCGTGTAATTTAATCCTTACAAGTCCGTTTTCTACGTTTTCTACATCCTTAGATTCGTGTCAAAGTATACTAATATATTTTTGATAAGTCGACACAATTTATAAAGCTTAATACTCATTTTTGACTCGTAAGGAGTGACATTTTCATGCTGAAATTTCTGAAATTAATAATTTTCCTCGTCAAACTTGAAAAATTCATAACTTCTTCGTTATAGCTCCGTTTTAATCCGTTCAAGCGCTGACCACGTTTTTTCGTTTTAAAGTGTATTTTCTAAATATCTAGCCCAAAAATATTTATCTACGGTCGGATTTTCCCAGAATTAAAAATACGGACAGACCCTATTTAAAGCGTGTGAAATGAGTTTTTCTCGCCAAACCTATTCTAACCCTTTCAAAACAACTCAAGGAGCTATTCTAATCCTACCATACACCTTCTTATGGTGTCATGGTTTCCTAGACATCACCAAAACTAATATACATCAAGGAATAATTATAGGATGACTTATATATATTCATAACTCTTGAAAATCATTGAAAAAGTGGTACAACATCATATGACTTGCATGTTTTTGCTCAAATATGATGAAATGAATATGAAATGAATATGAAAGATGAAAAACAAACATGAGATGCTTACAAGAATACTTGATGAGGTTTAAGGACAAAAGGGTTTTTCCTAACCAATTGAGGTTTGTATTGCAAAACCTATGCAACAAATGATACTAGAGTGATAAAAGCTTGTCTTGAAAATTTTTGTTAATCAACTTCTTGATCCTCCTTGGATGGCCAGTTGGTATGGAGAGGAAGAGAAGAAAGAAAAGTCTTCTTCTTTGACAAAAATGAAGTGAGGTATGTTTTGGATATTTTGAGTATTATACACTATAAGTGTGTAAGATATTTAGTACCCAAATGACTCACCCATTGGGGGTGGTCGACATGTATGAAGCAAAAAAAAGATCTAAGTTGTATTTTGTTGAATTAAATGTATAAGTATTATAAAATGTAAGTTACTTGAAGATTTGTGGTAAATTGTGTACCCATTTGAATATTTAAGGTAGCGTTAGATAAATAAAGTTTCCGCGGGTCAAGATAAGACATATTTAAGTCATAAAAATTATAAAAATACATTTCTTGAAAGATTTGAGTGAATAAATATTTATCGGGTTGAATTTAAGAAAGCCGTCGTAATTTATATAAACATAACAATTTATATACGAAATAAATTTAAAACAACGGGTAAACTAAAATAATATTTTATAACTTAATATGAGTATAAAATATATTGTGATAAATTTTTGGAAGTAACGGATCAAATGTTCAAAATAATTTATTACGCGATAAGGTTTATTTAATATGAAATTATGCGTTTAATGTGAAATGCAAAACCCATGCATGACTAGTATGATGAATGTAGAGTTTGAGAAATGACCAAAAATTGAGAATTGTGACAAGTAACATACTCAAATTCTTTGAGTATGTAATCTTCACAGTTTTTGTAGATAGAATCAAGCATTATCTTTTGTTTTAAAACATGTGGTGGATTTTCAGCAAAACTTTCTTTTTCAAAAAAAATCTCTTTTTCTTTTTCCACAAAATCATCTTTATCAAAAATCTCTGTTTCACCAGTACTTGTTGGTATTGTTTGTTCATCATGATTACTTTCATTCTTAACTCATTTTAGTTTTAACAGTGTAGGTCCTTGATCTAGCTACTTTTTCTTTGTTAGGAATTAGAATTTCGGTATTAAAGAGTCAGTCACCTCAAGTATATGTAATCGTTAGAATGCTCGTAGTCATAGTTATATTTAGGTTAGTAGTATTTTGTTAAGTAACACCGTGGAGGATGACGAGGTCTTTACCCACTGTATGCGATCCACAGCCGTTGTGTGGCGATTTATGTAAGACTATAAATACTCTCTACCTCCAAGGTAGAGAGTTGGAGCTCATAATAATATCTTTCACTTTCTCTCACTAAGTTCCCTAAACCTCTAACTTTCTCTCTCTAGAATTCCATTATATTTTGTGTTATGGTTTGATGTGTATGTGAAATCAATATCCAACAATTGGTATCAAGAGCCATGGTTAGATCATATCTTGCACATCTTTGGATTTCTAGTGGTTTTAGGTGGTTTTTGAGTTTGAAAAAGTTTAGTGGTTTTTACATCATTTGGTTGATTTCTTGTGTTAAAGTTTGGATTTTGTTAGTACTTTTATGTTTAGAATCATCACAAGTGTTTAGGTTTTCATTTGGTAGGCTTGAATCATCTTGGTTGGGTTGTTTTGGATTGAAAAGTGATGTTTATGTGGTTTTTCTTGCTAGCGACTTAACACACGGAATACTTTCTTGACTTGCTTTTTACAAATTTGTAGCGAGTTACTGCTTTAGACCTAGCGACTTAGATCTAGCGACTTAAAAGTACAAGTAGTGGACTCTCCACACACGTTAGCGACTTGGAGGTAGCGACTTGGTTTGTAGCGAGTTGCTCTTTAGCGACTTTACTTTGCGACTTGAGTATTAGCGAATTCTTGCCAAAATTTTGCTAGCGACTTAATTAGCGAGAGTTACTACTTAGCGACTTGCAATTGTTTAGCGACTTGGTGGTATAGCGAATTAGGTGTTAACGACTAGAGGATTAGCGACTTGTACTTAGCGACTTGGATGTTGATTTAACGACTTGGGATTATTACTATTTAGTTGCTAGCGACTTGGTTCATTATCTTCTAGCGACTTGGGTGATTGCTTACGGTTTTCTCTTGATTTAGTAAAATCCCGTGAAAGAATCTATTTCTCGGTTTAATCATAGAGTTATAAAATCCGGTATTATCTGTTAACATGTCTACCAACGTTCCTACTATCATCTCTCACTGTTGCGAGGATGTTCGCGGTGGGTTGGATACTCGTCCACCCATGCTTGTGAAGCTGACTACGATTCTTGGCTCAACGAATCAGTTATGCTTGCCTTGGAAAGGAATATGGTGTCAACATTCTCAAATCCATTGATGAAGGACCATATCGAGTTGAGGCGACTAGAGACATACTTGATACTAATGAAGATGGTACTCTGTTTGGGAATGGACAGACCTAAAGATGTATGATGAGCTTGATGATAAGGAAAAAAGAGATTCGATCGAGATATCGGGGCTTCAAACATTGTTCTTCAAGGTCTTCCTAAAGACATCTACAAGCTGATCAATCACAACACCGATGCAAAGGCGTTTGGGATAATGTTAAGATGCTTCTCTCGGTTGAAATTAACTATGGAAGACAGAGAATCAACTCTATGGCCAATTTGAACACTTCAAGATGAAGCTGGATGAGAATGTCTATGAGTACTATGTGAGATTTCATAAGTTGGTGAATGACATGAGGGAACATCGAGAATGACTATGCCTATCATTCATTTGAACTCAAAATTTGTGAACAACATGAATCCCGAATGGCACAAGTTTGTCACCTGCTGAAGCTCACTAAAGGATTGAAGAATACAAACTATGAGCAACTCTATGCCTTCCTCCTTGAGAATGAGAGACATGCTATGTTTGAAAAATTGATTCTCAATCAGTTCAAAACCAACCGGGGAGAGACAAGCTCGTCTAATGACTCAAGCGCCTTCTACTCAAACATCGATATCACAACCAAAGCATCACAAGTCATACCCTTGGGTAATGGTAATCACAAACTCATTCGTGATCCTATGTTCAAACAAGGCGATCTTTGATGCACACGTGGGAAATTTCATTAATCAACTAGCTCTTCTGATTAGTCAAAACATGAATTCTCTCCCACAAACCAACAACAACCTGGAATCTAACCCACACAATCAAGCCATTGTTAAAGATGGAAGGATGTTTGCAACGATTCAGGCGATGATCGAGGGGGAAGAGGTGGAGCTGGTAGAGGTTATGTTGGCAATCGAATCGAGGAAGGAATGGTAAGGTCAAGCTAAGCCTATCAAATGTTATAACTGTGGTGGTGAGGGACACATTGCAAGGCGCACATCTCCAAAGCGTCCAAAATCGCGATTCGCCAGAGATAAGATCTTTGCTGGTACAAGCTCAAGACAATGGTGCTGCTTTGGATGAAGAGGAATTGTTGTTTCTAGCTGAGGGCAATGCCAAGACCTATGATGATGTGGATGAGCGACCTATTGAGAGATAGGTCACAATCATCGAATGCCTTTCAAGTCGGATTGTGATGCATACGACTTCGATGTGGATGATGGACCTATAGCACACACAATTTTTATGGCTAGCATTTCTCCAATGGTTTCTCCCAAGGTCTCTTCTTCACCACTAGATGGCCCATCCCAAGACAAACTCATCTGGAGGTAAAACTATACGATATCTTGATGTGCAAAAGATGCATGACAAAGTACAATCAACTGAAACTATTGAATCAAATGTTGAAAATATGGGTAATATCAATATTGTCCCATATGATCAATACGTGAAACAAAGTGAAAGTGAAGTTGTACCAAGTGATGCATCTTAGGACAACAATGACTATGTTTTTGATGAATACATGTGCTTACGATGATTAAATTTCGAACTAAATGCCTATACAGAACGTGTTGCTATTTATGAACAACGTGCTAAATTTGAGTTGACCACTCGTGGCAGGGAAATGGATGACCAATGCGTGCGTAATTAGAAAAGTAATTTAGAGAAGAAGTATTGAAACAAGAGTTAAATTCCTTGCAAGAAAAACTTTCTAAAACTGCTAAGCAAAAACAAGAACTTCAAGAAAATGTGAAAATGCTTAAGCAAGAATTTAATGCAAAGGAATCAAAACTCTTGAGAGATTTTTCTAATCTGAAAACTTTGAAAAACAAACTTGAAAACAAGTTGTACATACAAGGAAACACCATTCAGACCACGGTCACTAAAACATAGAGTTCCTAGCGATAAGCATAGTGTTCCCATTATTGATAAACCAAATCCCCGAGGCGGAAGATAGCTAAAATGCTCAAATAAGGTGATCTATGATGGCAATGAATTCTTAAACCTAGACGAAACCTAGTTCGTTGAGTGCACGAGGAAGATAAGAAATCAGATGAAGTCACTAGGGAAAGGATGAACAAAAAATTAGATGATCCAAATGCAAAGAAAAAATAATTATCACTCCCCTACAAAAGAGGAAAAGTTTCCTTGAACATGTTTAAGCCTCGGACATTGTTGACTCCGAACAAGTTTTCGGAAAAGGATTTAGATAAGAGAAGTGAAAATATTGTTGAAACAAACCCTCCTATGGAAAATGCCTAGAAGCTGTGTATCCTCCTATACAAATGCATCTTGTTCCTAGAACAATTGCCACTAAAAGCAAGACCTTAATTAGCCAATATGTTATATTTCAACTATTTGTTGATTTTGAGAAAACTTGCAAGAAAAGGATCACACCCACTGGTATAACGGAAGGAGAAAGGGTTTTTGAGCAAATGAAAGAATGTTATTTAACTGAGGTCATGCCTTTCTTTAAACTTCTAAAGGATCACTTTGAGAGTCTTAAAAAGGGGATAGAAACTGATATCAAGGGAATGGAAAGGGAATTTGATGCAATGGTAGTTGAAGTTAGTGATTATGGCAGCACTAAAATATAATGAGATTGAGAGAAGAACTTGCATACCTTAAATGAGACTCTTATTCTTGAATGTGTTGCAAGATATCTTTCCTTCCAATTCTCTTAATGCTTCCAAATTTCATGAACTATCGTGGCCACTGAAAGTCTCCCATGATCGTGTCATTGAGCTTGAAAAAACTAATTCTAAATTAACTAAGAAAATTGAACTGGATGATCACGACAATTTGGTTAAACATTTTTCTAAACTGAAAGTTGAGCATTTTAATTTACAACTAAAATATCAACATCTTAAAGAAAATGTTAAAACTTCAAATATCAAGACATCCTCGGATGCTCCTGAGTTTGATGCGGTTTTTGAAATTAACAAACGTGATGAACAATTCAAGCTCGTTGCAACGATGAGGAAAGTTGAAAGCCCAAAATCTCTCAATTAAAGGGTCAAACGAACAATATGACAGGCTCCCAAATCCCTCCTCCTTTAGATTCTCGGAATTCTCAAACTTTTCATCTTCAAAACTTAGTTGATGCCTTACAAAAGGAAAGTTTTCTAGAAGAAAATGAAAAAGTTAAACGACATTTTAAAGAGTTATATGATTCAATAAAAGTCACCCGTGACCAAAACAACGAAAAATAACGTCTTTACAAAAGGAAATTGAGAATCTGAGAAGTCAGGGAAATGGGCAACTGCCACTTGTTTTCAATAAGAATGTTGTCTCAAAGTCACCCTTTTGATACAACGTGACTGATTAAATATATTCCTCCTCATCTTAGGAATAATGAACATGCTTTTCATGAATCCTGTGCTCACCTTAAGGATAGTCTAGAATGTCTCCGTGAGATTGTCGAAGAGGATTTCATTAACAAACCTCTTGATAGTGAAATTAGGTTTGCTTGCCTCCAGTCCAAACGATCTCAAGAGTTGCTAGAATGTGTAATTGCCACATGTCCCAAATCCAACCTTAGGTGCAAAGGCAAAGCTGTACTTGTTCTATGCTTAAATCCGTTCTATGCCCAGTCTTAAGAAAGGAAACACTAATGTGCCTTCAAGTAGTTCGGATTCCAGATATGTTAGTGCTAAGAAAGTGAACTTTAGTGTGCACGCAAAAGCTCAAATCCGCAGTCTTAAGAAAGTATACACTAATGTGCCTTCTAGTACTTCTGATCCTTGCACATCAAGTTCAGGAATGCAAAAATTAGATCAACCAACTAATGTTCCCATTCCCTCTGAGGTAATGATGACTTTAAAGCGGCGAGGTCAAAGTCTCAAAACAATACAAGGAATGATAGGACCTTGCAAGCTAAGAATGTGCATTGGAAGAGAGTAGAAGACCAATCTAGGAACTTTAAGCTTGAGTTGAATAAAGCGAATCGTGTTGATTCTAGTATTAGCCTTAGGCGTCTTGTAGAATTAATTCGAATTCTATACTATTTGCAAACCTTGTAATGATGTACTGCTTACATTTGTAATCATGAATGTGGTGTGAATGCTTTGTCTAATGCGTCAAATGCCGTTAAAATTGTTAATGCTAATAATCGTGCAAATAAGGCAAAAAGGCAAAAGCGAAAGATTGTTAGAAAACAGTGGAAACCCACAGGAAGAACTTTTATAAAGATAGGTTATTATTGGATACCTTTTGGCCATAAGAATAATCAGTTTGTTCTCAAACTGCTAAGATTATGCCCACTAGAAAATGGATGCCTATTGGTAGAACTATTCCCTTAAGAAGTGAACATACTTTGAATAGGTCAAATCTGAGACACAAACATTGCATCTATTCCCAATGATTCCATTGCTTCTACTTCTGATATGGATGTTTCTATTTCGGATGTGGGTGTTCCAATTACTGTTACTAACCAAGTGGAACCCATTCTTGCATGGGGATCCCAATTATCCGATTATCCATTCTTGTCGTGTTCAACTGCAGATCATTCAAATCGTTCGTGGTACACGGACTCAGTTTGTTCCAAGCATATGGAGGAACCGGTCGCTCATGAACTTCGTGAGCAAATTCATCGGGACTGTTAGATTCGGTAATGATCATTTTGGTGCAATTATGGGTTATGGTGATTATGTTGTTGGTGATAGTGTTATCTCTAGAGTATACTATGTGGAAGGTCTTGGTCATAATCTGTTCTCTGTTGGTCAATTCGTGATTCGATCTAGAAGTAGCCTTGAAAACATACTTTTGTTAGAGAACTTGATGGTAAGGAACTTTTAAAAGGAACTCGTGGTTCAAATCTTTACACCATCTCTATCGATGATATGATGAAGTCTTCTCCAATCGCTTGTTATCAAAGGTTTCTAAAACAAAGTCATGGTTATGGCATCGACGTCTCAATCACTTGAACTTCGGCACCATCAATGATCTTTCGGAAAGGACTTAGTTATAGCTTTACCTAGACTAAAGTATGAAAAGGATCATCTTTGTTCAGCATGTCAATTGGGAAAAGCAAGAAGTATGCCCATAAACCCAAACCTACTAACTCGTCCAGAAGTTCTTCATACAATTCATATGGATTTATGTGGACCAATGAGGGTGCAGAATATCTTTGGGAAGAAATATGTGTTAGTTGTGGTTGATGATTACTCTAGATTCACTTGGGTCAAGTTCTTAAGGACAAAGGATGAAACTCACGATATCATCATCAAACTCATCAAACATTGCAGTTCGACTTAACAAAACCGTCGAGAATTATCGAGCAGACAATGGGCTGAGTTTGTTAACAAACAACTTAATTCTATGAAAGCGTTGGAATCACCATCAAAGAAGTGTTCCACGAACTCCTCAACGAGCGGTGTAGTTGAAAGATGAAATCGAACTCTTTATTGAAGCCGCTAGAACAATCTTGATTTACTCAAAGGTTCCAATGTTTCTCTGGTCGAAGCTATTGCCATTGCATGCTACACACAAAATCGCTCCCGATTCACCTTGTACATGGAAAAACTCAAAATGAACTTGTCCACAACAGAAAACCTAATCTCTCTTTCCTTCGTGTGTTTGGTGCATTGTGTTATCCAACTAATGAGGGTCAAGACTTAGGCAAACTTAGGGCTAAAGTTGACATTGGAGTATTTGTAGGATATGCACCAAACAAAAGGGATACCGAATCTACAACAAAAGAACCCGAAATATCATGGAAACAATTCACGTTACGTTTGATGAGTTGACCGGTCAAATGGCTCGGACACCGGCTTGGGACCCGCACTTCAAAAGTCCATTGGTTCATCCCTTGTTCCAAACTCTTCTCAAGAAACTCCATATGTACCTCCATCGGAAGATGATTTAAAGAAATTGTTTGATCCTATGTTTGATGAACTGTATGATTCAATTGAGGTGTTGATCCCTACAACAGAGGATGCTCATATTCATGTGAATGAAGTCAATCCTTCAGTATCAATATCTTTAAGTCAAGAAGCACTGCTGTGATCCTTGATCTCATCAACAAATCATCATTCTTCAAATGTACATCATGGAAATGTTTCGGGCATCAATGATGAAGTTAATCCCTTTGCTACTCCCGAAGATGCTCCATTTGAAAACATATTTGCTCTGAATCATTCATCGAACCATCTTCTTGAGGAGACATCGACTCGCCTAGGTCCTCAACAACATACATGAACACCTCAAAAAATGGACTCACGATCATCCATTAGACAACATCATTGGAAATCCTCGTCTCCGTATCCACACGGAAAACAACTTGCAACCGATGCCTTATGGTGCTTCTTCAACTCCGTACTCTCTAAGATCGAACCAAAATGTTAAAACCGCCATGAATGAAGATAGTTGGTTCAATGCCATGCAAGATGAAATTCATGAGTTTGATCGACTAGATGTATGGGAATTAGTACCTGCTCCAGAGTGTGCTATGATTATTGCTCTAAAATGGATCTTCAAAGTGAAACTTGATGAGCATGGTGATGTGTTGAAGAACAAGGCGCGATTAGTTGCTAAAGGATACCGTCAAGAGGAGGGTATAGACTTTGAAGAATCTTTTGCTCTTGTTGCTCGAATCGAGGCAATTAGAATCTTTTGGCTAATGCTGCAAGTAAGAACATGGTAGTCTATCAAATGGACGTAAAGACGGCATTCTTGAACGGAGATCTTAAAGAAGTCGCCTCGTGACCAACTGAAGGATTTGTGAATCAAGAGCATCCTACTCACGTTTATCGTTGAAGAAGGCTCTTTATGGTTTAAAGCAAGCTCCAAGGGCATGGTATGATACTGTCAAAGTTTCTTCTATCTACGGATTTAGCAAAGGCAGTTGATCCTACATTGTTCACCGGGAAGTCAGGCAAACATTTAACTCATGTTCAAATTTATGTTGATGATATTATTTTTGCCTCGACCGACCCAATGGAATGTGATCGTTTTCTAATGAAATGAGTTCAAAATTTCAAATGTCAATGATGGGACAAATGTCATTTTCTTGGGATTACAAATTTACAAAGTCCGGAGGCATTTTCATAAATCAATCTAAATATGCAACTGAGATCTTAAAGAAATTTGGATTTGATTCATGTGACCACGACACTCCCATGATTGATCGAACCAAACTAGATGAGGACCACTGAGGGATCATGATTGACCAAACAAAATATCGTAGTATGATTGGATCCACGATGTACCTCACGGCTAGTAGACCAGACATCTTGTTCGTTGTTTGCATGTGTGCTAGATACCGGGCTAAGCCTACTAAAAAGCACCTTGAAGCGGTTAAACGGGTCTTTGGTATCTCCAAGGAACCATCAATATGGGACTTTGGTACCGAAGGACACCGTATGTCACTAACGACCTATCACGGATCTGCGATCATGCGGGATGTCAAGATACTACGAAAGTACATGCAGGTGCTTCAGTTTTTGGGTGATAAGCTTGTGCTGGTCTTCAAAGAAAATGAGTACTTCTATTTCCTCTCAGGTGAATACATAGCCATGTCATCTTGTTGTGCTCAAGTCTTATGGATGAGATCTCAATTATCGGACTATGGCTTTGAATTCAACAAAATCCCTCTGTATTGTGATAATAAAAGTGCTATTGCTCTCTTATGCAACAACGTACAACACTCAAGAGCAAAGCATATGACATTATCGACATCATTTCATTCGGGGAACAAGTGGAAAAAGGTGTGGTAGAACTCTATTTTGTGAGATCTGAATATCGTTAGCGAACATCTTCACCAAAGCTCTTCCAAGAGAACGTTTGAGTTCATACTTCCACGACTTGGCAAAAGCTTTCAACCGAGAAACACTCAAACGTCTTGGGGAAGAAGACGAGGAGTAAAGGTCTATTTTCATCTATCTCTTGTATATATCTATTGGAAAATCAAAATACAAAATTATAAAACCTTCAAAATCCATAAAAATCAGAAAAATTCGAAAAATCTTCAAAAATATTGTCATTTTGTCATGCGTTTTCTCGGTTCGATAATATCTACGGTTCTTTGCTTTGTCATTCAAAGAATGACAGGGACTTTAGATGTTGTTAATTCCAAAAATAAAAAATAAAAAAAAAATAAAAAAATAAAAAATTATTTTTGGGAGAAAGAGAAACAATGGTTTATTGTCATTTCAGGCAATAACCCGCTTTTCAAAGAAAGAACAGAGCCATGCTTTATCATGTTTTCAAAATTCCATGCTCTGATTCTTTAAACATTTATCTGCTGAAAACTAAATGCTTTGAAAAATAACTCAGTCTCTATTTTTGATAATCATCTGAACTTATTTGTCAAAATATCAATCTCTCAATCAACAACCTATGTCATTGATTGAGGGGAGAATGATTTCAATTAAATTAAAAAGTTATTTGGCATTCAATTGTTTTCAAAAGATATTCACATGTTTATCAATGGAGTTTAAAGTCTTAAAATCCGATCATTATCAGTTAAACGCTTTCATAATCAAGTCACAATTCTCCTTAAAAGCTTTCAAAATCAATTTAAATCTATAAGAGATCACAAATCTCAAATGATTTGATAATTGTGATCGGGGAGAATGTGTGATTTAAATTGGATTTAAACTGATAATTCGGTAAATGGTTTTATAAGGATGTACAAGCTCTCCTTCCCATGTGACAAACGATTTCAAATTTTCCATGCACATGTTGAGGGGAGCATCTATCTTAAACCTATGATTTGAAACGTGATAACTTATCTCAAGGTGCAGGTTCCCTCTAGTATGTGCAAAACTCTTTTCAAATCTCGAGGCACATATTGAGGGGAGCAAAATCATGAAAACCTCATCCTTCCCCAAAATGCTTTATCTACTTGATTCGATTAGGAAAGTGATGTTGATATTTTTTAAAATGGTAATCAAAGAAGTTAATTCTTTCTCTTGCCTCCGTGTGAAAACTATTTCAAATACTTGATTCACATGTTGAGGGGGAGTTCTTCTTCTAAAAATATCAAAACAATTCAGGTACAAAATGCTTTGATAAAATATCATAAGTATCTGGATTGATTTTCAAATGGTTTTCAATTGGTTCCTATGGAGATGAACAATACCAAATAGACCGACCAACTTTACATTATGTATGGTGATATAAGGACGATAAGGTTAGGTATGTGTTCCCATGATCCGCCGAGAACGGAGGGATCTACCCAGGGACTATCCACTAGTTAGTGTAGAGTTCTTAGGTATGATGATAAAGGAGAAAAATGAGATATGGGAAGAGTGCGGACTAAGACTGAGCTAGTATTGGAATAAACCCAACAAGGTTCTTGCTATGAAGTCTCGGTAAGCACTGAAGGGGTTGAAGAATTAAAAGAATTGAATGAGAAAAGGGTGAAAACAAATAGCCCTCCATTTATTCAACCTTAGGCAGGGTTCAATTCATATGCTACTGATGGTAACATCGGTATTGAAGACAAGGCGTCATGGACCCATGGCGCATTGCACTTCAACGTTCCAAACCACTCAAGTTCCTCTTAAAAGGGCTTGTTTCATTCTCACGGAGAACCGACATTATCTATCGACTTTCTCTTAGAGATTGTTGATATTGAAGAAGGAGACCCTCTCTAGTCTCCGATATAGGATCCAAATATGCACAAATTGAGTCTAGAGCCAAGAGATCATCAATAAATCTCATTAGGACACTTTCAATGAAGACTCTCTGTTTCACACAATGTGGAAAGAGAGATTATATCTTGAGTCCTCCGCATTATCCTTGTGGTATTGCCAGAACATCCGAGTGATGTGTTTACATATTCACAATGTGAAGATGGAAAGCCCGGAGCCAACATCTAACAAGCTCCGTAGGGTGGCATGTGAGATCTATTATATAGATCAACCATGTGACAATGAACGAGAAACAATGGGCGATTCAATCTTTTGAATCAATCCGTTCAGGGTTATGGATTGACGGATACCTTTGAAAAACCGGTCTTTGTGCTTTAAAACTCTTTTCATTAGCACGTCGAATTGTGCTAATTTTTCAAATCTAATGGTGTTTTATGATTGATAATTGATTTTCATTAAAACCTTCGTTATATTGCAAAAACAATTTCTATTGAGCAATACACGATTGTTTTCAAATCTCTTCATCAATCGGTGGAGTAAATTATTTGGTTCTCACTCCGTGTTGTCTTCTTTGAGACGTTCGGTTTGAGAAACGGCAGCTTGAAACCTGTCAAGGAAATTCTTGAATTATACACGATCCGCGGCGGTACTATGCGATCAACGAGAACCGTGGGCGTGTACCTCAATTCATCGAAAGTGATCAAAGACACTTTCGTGCTTTAATGTATATACTGGTAATTGCCAGGCGTTACAGGCGGTCGAATGAAATGAGTCAATCCATAGCCACGTGCTCACCTAACACATTCATCTCAAAAGAAATCATGATTAGTGCATCAATGACTCGGATATTTTCACTCCATGCGCTTCTGGCTGCCAATATCATGTATCAACGAATGCTTCCGCTACTCTGATGAGAATATATCATGATCCAGAATGTGAGCATGTCGGTCCGAATGTCACAACATCACATAATACCAACACCACAATGGATGTATCAGAGATTTTCTATTAGCTGATGATCTCAAAAGTTGGCTCAACATTATTATCCGCGTGGATCGAAAAGGACCTCCACTTGGATTAACCAAACATGCAATGAGTGGAATCAATGACTACGAGCTTGGGAGCAAAGTACTACATCAAGAATGCAAGATCAATTGTTAATGTAATATCGGATTGTATTCAATGTCATTTTAGTATATGTTTGAGGTGACCTCCCTTAGGGGAGATTGTTAGGAATTAGAAATTCCGGTATTAAAGAGTCGGTCACCTCAAGTATATGTAATCGTTAGAATGCTCGTAGTCATAGTTATATTTAGGTTAGTAGTATTTTGTTAAGTAACACCGTGGAGGATGGACGGGTCTTTACCCATGTATGCACGATCCACGGCCGTTGTGTGGCGTTTATTGTAAGACTATAAATACTCTCTACCTTCCAAGGTAGAGAGTTGGAGCTCTTAATAATATCTTTCACTTTCTCTCACTAAGTTCCTAAACCTCTGCTTTTTAATGGTTTTGATGTGTTTGTGAAATCCAATATCCAACATTCTTGGAGTTGTAACGGCTTCTAGATTGATAGTACTTAGATCTTCTAGGGTTCCTATTCCAGAGTGTTTGATGGCAGAAAGCGGTACTTTGAAAGTCTTTGATTTTAATAGTACTTGGAAGGGTGTTTGAAGATACTTTGGAGGTTTTGAAAAAGGTCTTCTCTGGTGAGGAGTACCCATAGTGCGGTGAGATGTTTCTATGGTTAACCATTGTGAAAAGATGATTTGGTGGTCTAGTCTCCCTTGGTTTTGGTTGGCAGATTAGGTCTTTGGGAACTTACTTGGGTACTGCTGAATGTAGTCAGTCCTTAATCAAATGATCAGGACTAAAACAAGCGAAACATAGTTTTTATCTGTAATCCCAAAATTTCTTCTATGTGTATGACCAAACCTATCTGTCTTCTAGGTGAATGATTAAAAACTGTTTTGACCAAAACTATCCCAAAAGGGTTTAGCTTGATGTGTGGTTTTATTAAAGGTATCTGCGAAGGTGTAGCGGTACTTTGAGGTGTAACAGTACTTTGAGGTGAAAGTGCGCTTGACTTTAACATCATCTACCTTAGGTTTTCAACAGTTTCTTTTGAGGTTTCGAATAGATTGACCATAAGCTTCTTCTAAACTCTAGGCTGTCTACTCCAAAGAAACGCTCAGGCCTAAGAGGTTGATGACTGATGGGATGAGGGTCACATGATAACCTTTGTCTTTTTTATATTCAGGAGGTGTTTCACTAATTGAGTCCTCATTACTAGATGTGTCTACATAATTAATGAGTTCATCATCACTAGTGGTTATATCCTCAAAATCACATTCATCCTGACCACTAGGTGGGTTTTCTATGTTATTAAAAGTCCATACCAAAACCTATGCAGTTTAATGTAAGCTCTTCTCTTTTTCAACATAAAGTGACATGAGAAAGACCTGATTGTCCCCAAGCAGAAAATTTGTCTAGCAATTCATCTCTTTCCTTAGTCAGTTTCTCAATTTTAGAAATCTTACAATTTAACTTCCATTCACTTAGTTTTAACTGATAATCCTGTTGTTCATACTTTTGTGCCCAAGCCATTTCATTATTTTCATTTGTTATTATTTTGGCTTCCATAGACTCTAAAGTAATTTGATAACCTGCTACCTCAGACCTAGCCCTTTGATAATTATCTCTTTCAGTCACATAATCATTTAGCACTTTTTGATAAAAGTTATGACACTTTGAACATACCTCAGAGATAAGGGGTGACCTTGGTGAAGTGGCTACCATAGCAAGTAGAACAGGATCATCTTCACTCTCCATGCTCCAGTCAAAGCTTCCATAACCATCTTTAGACTCCATAGCGGCATGTCGGGTTCCCATCAAAACGTGCTCCAGTCAAACTCTTCAGCTGAATCCTCCACTGTTACCATACAGTAGCTTTCTGGTTCATCATCAAACTCGGCACTCCGATCAACCTCGATAGATTCTCTTGAGCAACGAAAGCTTTTGTTTTAGTAATAGGAATTTCTTTTAGCTCTAGCTTTGGTTTCTCAGTCATCCTGTTTGCTTGATATTTAGCATAAACACATTCCTTTAAAATGTCCAGTCTTTTGACAGTTGAAGCATTCAATCTTGAATTTTTTAAAAGTGATTCCCTATTTTTGTTTGAAGTCAATGCCTCTTCCTGTCTTCTTCATAAACTTCTTGATCCTTCACAGTTGATCATAGCAACTTACTACGATATCAATTTCTTCAAGGCATCCTCTTCATCACATGATAGATCTTCTTCATAGAAATGCAGGTAGGGTAGCTTGTTGTGCAAAGAAAGAGCACACAACTTCATCTGAGTGAATGGTATTTGTTGGTGAGGGTTGCTGAGCAAAGGTGGGGGTAGTGTAAGAAATAGTACTTTGAGCAACAGTACTTTGAGTAGGAAAAGCAGTACTTTTAGAGGAAGCACTGCCTCTCTTTTCAGAAGACACAAAAGCTATACTATGAGACTTTGAACTTGTTTGGCCATTCATCTCATGCTCATACACCTTCAGATGGTTGTAGAGATTATCAAAGTCCATAGTGTCCAATCCAGGTTATCCTCTGATCATTGTGGCAATCACATGCCATGTCGATGGCAAACTCCTTAAGAACTTTAGGTTAGATCTGCTTTGTACAGCTCCAGCATGCTGAGAAGATTTTGGAATCTATCATAGGCAGCATCAAGGCCTTCTCTTTCTCCAACTGTGAATGTTTCAAACTGCTGCTTCGACAAATTTTTGTGCATCTTCTTGGAAGTATCATTACCTCCAAACCTTGTCTTGAGTGCAGCCCAGAGTTTCTTTGCATCTTTAGCATCATGGAACTTGAGTAGATGACCATCAGGTATAGCAGACAAGAGTATCTTGAGAGCCTTCTCTTGATTCCTTATTGTAGCAGCTGGAAAGATGGGTTTAGGTGCTTTAGGTTGTCCAAGAATGTCTACAGGTTCGTCCACAACTTCATTACCATTGACAATTACATTCCATAGTGCATGGTCTGTAATGGCAAGTACTCTCTCTCTTCATTCTTCATGCTCCATAGGTCGTATTCTACCTTCTTAATGATTGGTATTCTTAGTGAGGTGATGGATGGGGGTGGAAAAGCTTCAGTCGACATCTTTAGGTTTTTGTTGTTAACTAGGTTTTAACAGTTTCTTCTTAGTCAGAGTTTCCACACAAGCTCTGATACCACTTGTTGGATCGATGTACTCTAACCAAACTAACTTATATAGCTTGTTAAGGTTTTAATAACCTCGGATAAATCCTAAGTTATTAACAATCAAACACTGAGCAAACTCTATTAAGTATGCGGAATTTACTTAACAAAGCTAAGAAGAATATAACTTTAACTTTCAACGATTTTATTAATAACTCTGAATCTGCTTGTTATACAGATTCTTAAACAACTCTAAAACTCTAATATCGAACTTCTCTAAAACTCTAATAATAAAACTCGTGAATTCGTACTTCTAATGCCAATCTAGGGGTCCTTTTATAGGCTTAAGGATAACCCTAGTCGGTTTACAATTTGTAACCTTGTACGACAAGTAATCTAAACAAAGAATATTCTAGAACAACAAAGCCTTCCATAATCGAATATAGCAGTTCTTTAGCTTTGCAGTACTTTGACTTCGACAACAGTACTTTTACTTTTTACTTAGCAGTACTTTGAATCTTCAGTACTTTGACTTCTTCAGTACTTTAACATTCTTCAGCACTTTCATATCCCAACAGGTAATTATGACTTGCTTATGAAAACATTTAACCGATAAGGATCAAAGCTGAGACTTTAAACTCCAAAAACTTGCTTGAGTATCTTTTGAAAATATGACATAAACCTTGGTCTGAACCAGTTGTATGACAAATAACCTTTTGATTTAAATGAAATCATTCTCCCCCTCAATCAATGACATAAGTTGTTGATTGAGAGATAGAGTTTTTTACCAATGTCAAGTCCATATGATTTTCAAAAATTGAGACTGAGTTATTTTTACTAGTTTTCAATTAGATAACAAATATTTTTCAGAAGAATTATTAGAAGGAAAAAATACTTGTAAAGGGAACATTTGTCGATTTAGTGACAAACATTTGTTTTTAGAATCAGAGCATGAGATGTGAAAAATAAGATAAAGCATGGCTCTGTTCTTTCTTTAAAAAAAACGGGTTACAGTCTGAAATGACTATAAGCCTTTGTTTCACTTTCTCTCAAATGTTATTTTTTTTTTATTTATTTTTATTTTTTTTTAAAACAAAATATGTACATTCGAAGAACATCTAAAAAGACGTGACATTCTTTGAATGTCAACACAAAGTCCGTAGATGATATCGAACAAAGAAAAAATGACAAAAAAAACAATATTTTTGGGATTTTTCAAGATTTTCTAATTTTTATGGATTTTGAAAATTTTATATTTTTCTATTTATTTTTTGTTGGTTTTGAAATTTTGTATTTTGCTTTTTGAATAACTATTTACAAGAGATGGATGAAGAAAACCTTTTACTCCTCTTCTTCCTCTTGAAGACGTTTAAGTGTTTCCGGCTGTAGACTCTTTAGACCAAGTCGTGGGAGGATAAACTCAAAACGTTCTCTAGGAAGAGCTTTGGTGAAGATGTCTTACCTAGTATTCTCCTCACAAAATAAAGTTCCACCACACCGTTTTCTACTTGCTCCTTGATGAAATGATGTCGAATGTCGATGTGCTTTGCTCTTGAGTGTTGTACGTTGTTGCATGAGAGAGCAATGGCACTTTTGTAATCACAATACAAAGGGATTTTGTTAAATTCAAAGCCATAGTCAGATAATTGGGATCTCATCCATAGGATTTGAGCACAACAAGATGACATGGCTATGTATTCAGCCTCTGTAGAGGATATCGAAGTACTCATTTGTTTCTTAGAAGACCAGCTCACAAGCTTATCACCCAAAAACTGAGCACCTCCAGACGTACTTTGACGTGTATCTTGACATCCTGCATGATCAGCATCTGCATAGGCTGTTAGTGACATACCGGTGTCCTTCAGGTACCAAAGTCCCATATTGATGGTTCCTTGCAGATACCGAAAGACCCGTTAAACCCGCTTCAGGTGCTTTTTGGTAGGCTTAGCCGGTATCTAGCACACATGCAACAGCGAATAAAATGTCTGGTCTACTGCTGTGAGGTACATCAAGGATCCAATCATACTGCGATATTTCGTTTGGTCTACCATGATCCCTGAGTGGTCCTCATCCAGTTTAGTACGCTCTATCATGGGAGTGTCACAGGGTCACAAAATCAAATCAAAATTTCTTTAAAATCTCATTTGCATATTTAGATTGATTTGTAAAAATGCCTCCGGGACTTTGTGAAATTTGTAATCCCAAGAAAAATGACATTTGTCCCATCATTGACATTTGAAATTTGGAACCCATTTCATTTGAAAAACAGTCACATTCATTGGGGTCAGTCAAGGCAAAAATAATAACATCAACATAGATTTAAACGTGAATTAAGTGTTTGCCTGACTTTCTGGTGAACAATGTCGGATCAACTGCTCCTTTGCTGAATCCAGTAGATAGAATAAACTTTGATAGCGTATCATACCATGCCCTTGGAGCTTGCTTCAAACCATAAAGAGCCTTCTTCAAGCGATAGACATGAGTAGGATGCTCTGGATTCACAAACCTTCAGGTTGGCTGACGTATACGACTTCTTTAAGATCTCCGTTAAGAAAGCCGTCTTTACATCCATCTGATAGACTACCATGTTCTTACTTGCAGCCTTAGCCAAGAAGATTCTGATTGCCTCGATACGAGCAACTGGAGAAAATGATTCTTCAAAGTCAATACCCTCCTCTTGACGATATCCTTTTGCAACCAATCGTGCCTTGTTCTTTAATACATCACCATGCTCATCAAGTTTTACTTTGAAGATCCACTTTAGAGCAATGATCATAGCACATCGGATCAGTACTTTCCCATACATCTAGTCGATCAAACTCATGAATTTCTTCATGCATGGCATTGAGCCAACTGTCTTCATTCATGGCAGTTTTAACGTCTTTTGGTTCGATCTTGGATAGTACAGAATTGAAGAAGCACCATAAGGCATCAGTTGCAAGTTGTTTACGAGTGGATACTGGACGAGAGGGATTTCCAATGATGTTTTCCAATTGATGATCATGTGTCCATTTTCTAAGGTGTTAGTGTGGTTGTTGTTGAGGGATTGAAGTAGCAGAGTTGATTTCTCTTTATGAAGATGGTTCTGATCATGATTCAGGAGCAAATATGTTTTCAAATGGGGCATCTTCAGGAGTAGCAAAGGGATTATATCCATCATAGGTGCCAGACACACTTCCATGATGTACACTCGATGATTGATGATTTATTTATGAGACAGAGTGATCAGCAGCAGGCGCTTCTTGACTTAATGGCATAGAAACTGAAGGGTTAACTTCGTTGACAGGGATAGGAACAGCCTCTGTTGATGGAATTGATAGATCATTACCACTTGGCTCATAGTGTTCATCAAACATTGGATCAAACAATTTCTTCAAATCATCTTCTGAAGGAGGTACATAAGGAGCTGCTGGTGAGGGATTTGGAACAAGAGTAGAACTGATAGGACTACTTGATGAAGGTTGCGATCCGGGTCCAGAACTAGATTGTCCTGGAGCCATTTGCCCAGATAGCTCATCGAACGTGACGTGAATAGTTTCCATGATATCTCGAGTTCTTTTGTTGTAGATTCGGTAACCCTTCTTGTTTGATGCATAACCTACAAAAACTCCAATGTCCACCTTAGCTCTTAATTTACCTAAATCTTGACCGTCATTCGTTGGATAACACAATGCACCAAACACACGAAGGTAGGAAAGATCAGGTTTTCGTTTATGGAAAAGTTCGTATGGAGTTTTTCCATGAGATGTCTGTATGAGGGAACGATTTTGGGTGTAGCAAGCAGTGGCAATGGCTTCAGCCCAGAGAAACATTGGAACCTTTGAATAAATTAGCATTGTTCTTGCGGCTTCCACAAGAGTTCGATTTCATCTTTCAACTACACCGTTCTGTTGAGGAGTTCGTGGAACATTTCTTTGATGACTGATTCCAACACTTTCATAAAATTGACTTAAGTCTTTGTTAACGACTCGTGGCCATTGTCTGTTCGCACAATTCTAACCGTATTGTTAAGTCGAACCTGAAGCTGCTTGATAAGTTTGATTATGACATCTGGAGTTTCATCCTTTGTCCTCAAAACTTTACCCAAGTAAATCGAGAGTAGTCATCAACAATGACTAAAACATATTTCTTCCCATTAATCGTTTGCACTCTCATTGGTCCGCACAAATCCATATGAAGGGTATGAAGAACTTCCATTACTGATTTTGTGGGTTTTGGTTTGTGGGCATATTTTTCTTGCTTTTTCCTAATTGGCATGCAGAACAAAGATGATCTTTTTCATACTTTAATATGGGTAAGCCTCTTACAAGATCATTTCTGGAAAGATTATTAATGGTGCCGAAGTTCAAGTGATTGAGACGACGATGCCATAACCATGATTTTGTTTTGAAGCCTTTGACAACAAGCAGATTGGAGAAGACTTCATCATGTCTTTGATAGAGATGGTGTATAGATTTGAACCACGAGTTCCTCTTCCAGCCAACCATCGAGTTCTCTAATGAAACAGTACGCTTCTAATGCCACTTCTAGAACGGAATCACAGAATTGACCAACAGAAAACAAGTTATGACCAAGACCTTCAACATAATATACCCTGGAGATTACACTTTGCCAACAACATAGTCTCCATAACCCATAATTGCTCCAAAATGGTCGTTCCCGAATCTAACAGTCCCGATGAATTTACTCACGAAGTTCATGAGCCGCGAGCGATCTCCAGTCGTATGCTTGGAATAGCCTGAGTCCAGGTACCACAGAATGATTTGAACGATCTGCAGTTGAACACAGACAAGAATGGATCACTAGATAATTGGGATCCCCATGCAAGAATGGGTTCCATTTGGTTAGTAATGGTGACTGGAACATCCACATCGGAAGTAGAAACAATGGAATCATCAGGAATAGATGCAATGCTAGTGTCCGTATTTGACCTATTCAAAGTATGTTCACTTCTTAAAGGAATAGTTCTACCAGTAGGCATCCATTTTCTAATGGGCATTGACTTAGCAAATTTAGGGCACAACTCATTAAGATTAAACTTACGACTAGTAGGTATCCATTGATAACCAATATTACTAAAATTCACTTTTTGCATTTTAACCTTCTAGTTTGATTTTTGACATTAACAACTCTAATTGGGCATTTAACAGCATTAAGCAAACATTCACACCACATCATGATCAGTACAGAAAACAAACAGTCATCATTACATGGTTTGCAGATAGTAGCAGAATTCGAGTTAATTACAGTACGCTTATAGCTAATACTAGAATCAACACGATTTGTTTTATTCAACTCAAACTTAGTGTTCCTAGGATGGTCTTCTACTCTCTTCCAATGCACATTCTTAGCTTGCCAGGTCCTATCTTGCTTTGTATTGCCTGGAGGCTTTGACCCGCTTGCTTTTATGTCACTCATTAATCCTGTAGAGGGAATTATGGGAACATTTGTTGGTTGGGCTACTTTTTCATTCCTGCTAGACGCGCAGGATCAGAACTACTTGTAGGCCCTTTAGAGTTCACTCTCTTAATACTGGGCGTAGAATGGGTTGCATAATTGGCACTAGGCATAGAACAAGGCATCACAGCTTTATATTTTGCACCTAAAGATTTAGGACATGTCGCTCTTAAACATTCTAGCAGCTCTTGAGATCGTTTGACCTGAATGCAAGCAAACCTAATCTCTCTATCAAGTGGCTTATTTATTAAATCCTCTTCTACAATCTCACGGAGACACTCTAGACAATCCTTAAGGTGAGCGAAATAGTTATGAAACACAAGTTTGTTATTTCTAAAATGAGGAGGAATGTATTTAACAGTTACAGTATATTTGCAGTCTGCAAATGACTTTGATGCAATATTCTCATTAAAGACAAGTGGCAATTTCCCTTTTTCAAAGTATGTTCACTTCTTAAAGGAATAGTTCTACCAGTAGGCATCCATTTTCTAATGGGCATTGACTTAGCAAATTTAGGGCACAACTCATTAAGATTAAACTTACGACTAGTAGGTATCCATTCATAACCAATATTACTAAATTTCACTTTTGCATTTTAGCCTTCTTAGTTTGATTTTTGACATTAACAACTCTAATTGGGCATTTAACAGCATTAAGCAAACATTCACACCACATTCATGATCAGTAACAGAAAACAAACAGTCATCATTACATGGTTTGCAGATAGTAGCAGAATTCGAGTTAATTACAGTACGCTTATAGCTAATACTAGAATCAACACGATTTGTTTTATTCAACTCAAACTTAGTGTTCCTAGGATGGTCTTCTATTCTCTTCCAATGCACATTCTTAGCTTGCCAGGTCCTATCTTGCTTTGTATTGCCTGGAGGCTTTGACCCGCTTGCTTTTATGTCACTGATTAATCCTGTAGAGAGAATTATGGGAACATTAGTTGGTTGGGCTACTTTTTCATTCCTGAACTAGACGCGCATGGATCATAACTACTTGTAGGCACTTTAGAGTTCACTCTCTTAATACTGGGCGTAGAATGGGTTGCATAATTGGCACTAGGCATAGAACAAGGCATCACAGCTTTATATTTTGCACCTAAAGATTTAGGACATGTCGCTCTTAAACATTCTAGCAGCTCTTGAGATCGTTTGGCCTGAATGCAAGCAAACCTAATCTCTCTATCAAGTGGCTTATTTATTAAATCCTCTTCTACAATCTCACGGAGACATTCTAGACAATCCTTAAGGTGAGCGAAATAGTTATGAAACACAAGTTTGTTATTTCTAAGATGAGGAGGAATGTATTTAACAGTTTACAGTATATTGCAGTCTGCAATGACTTTGATGCAATATTCTCATTAAAGACAAGTGGCAATTTCCCTTTTTCAAAGTATGTTCACTTCTTAAAGGAATAGTTCTACCAGTAGGCATCCATTTTCTAATGGGCATGGACTTAGCAAATTTAGGGCACAACTCATTAAGATTAAACTTACGACTAGTAGGTATCCATTCATAACCAATATTACTAAATTTCACTTTTGCATTTTAGCCTTCTTAGTTTGATTTTTGACATTAACAACTCTAATTGGGCATTTAACAGCATTAAGCAAACATTCACACCACATTCATGATCGTAACAGAAAACAACATCTCATTACATGGTTTGCAGATAGTAGCAGAATTCGAGTTAATTACAGTACGCTTATAGCTAATACTAGAATCAACACGATTTGTTTTATTCAACTCAAACTTAGTGTTCCTAGGATGGTCTTCTACTCTCTTCCAATGCACATTCTTAGCTTGCCAGGTCCTATCTTGCTTTGTATTGCCTGGAGGCTTTGACCCGCTTGCTTTTATGTCACTCATTAATCCTGTAGAGGGAATTATGGGAACATTAGTTGGTTGGGCTACTTTTTCATTCCTGAACTAGACGCGCATGGATCATAACTACTTGTAGGCACTTTAGAGTTCACTCTCTTAATACTGGGCGTAGAATGGGTTGCATAATTGGCACTAGGCATAGAACAAGGCATCACAGCTTTATATTTTGCACCTAAAGATTTAGGACATGTCGCTCTTAAACATTCTAGCAGCTCTTGAGATCGTTTGACCTGAATGCAAGCAAACCTAATCTCTCTATCAAGTGGCTTATTTATTAAATCCTCTTCTACAATCTCACGGAGACACTCTAGACAATCCTTAAGGTGAGCGAAATAGTTATGAAACACAAGTTTGTTATTTCTAAGATGAGGAGGAATGTATTTAACAGTTACAGTATATTTGCAGTCTGCAGATGACTTTGATGCAATATTCTCATTAAAGACAAGTGGCAATTTCCCTTTTTCAAAGTATGTTCACTTCTTAAAGGAATAGTTCTACCAGTAGGCATCCATTTTCTAATGGGCATTGACTTAGCAAATTTAGGGCACAACTCATTAAGATTAAACTTACGACTAGTAGGTATCCATTCATAACCAATATTACTAAATTTCACTTTTGCATTTTAGCCTTCTTAGTTTGATTTTTGACATTAACAACTCTAATTGGGCATTTAACAGCATTAAGCAAACATTCACACCACATTCATGATCAGTAACAGAAAACAAACAGTCATCATTACATGGTTTGCAGATAGTAGCAGAATTCGAGTTAATTACAGTACGCTTATAGCTAATACTAGAATCAACACGATTTGTTTTATTCAACTCAAACTTAGTGTTCCTAGGATGGTCTTCTATTCTCTTCCAATGCACATTCTTAGCTTGCCAGGTCCTATCTTGCTTTGTATAGCCTGGAGGCTTTGACCCGCTTGCTTTTATGTCACTGATTAATCCTGTAGAGAGAATTATGGGAACATTAGTTGGTTGGGCTACTTTTTCATTCCTGAACTAGACGCGCATGGATCATAACTACTTGTAGGCACTTTAGAGTTCACTCTCTTAATACTGGGCGTAGAATGGGTTGCATAATTGGCACTAGGCATAGAACAAGGCATCACAGCTTTATATTTTGCACCTAAAGATTTAGGACATGTCGCTCTTAAACATTCTAGCAGCTCTTGAGATCGTTTGGCCTGAATGCAAGCAAACCTAATCTCTCTATCAAGTGGCTTATTTATTAAATCCTCTTCTACAATCTCACGGAGACATTCTAGACAATCCTTAAGGTGAGCGAAATAGTTATGAAACACAAGTTTGTTATTTCTAAGATGAGGAGGAATGTATTTAACAGTTACAGTATATTTGCAGTCTGCAGATGACTTTGATGCAATATTCTCATTAAAGACAAGTGGCAATTTCCCTTTTTCAAAGTATGTTCACTTCTTAAAGGAATAGTTCTACCAGTAGGCATCCATTTTCTAATGGGCATTGACTTAGCAAATTTAGGGCACAACTCATTAAGATTAAACTTACGACTAGTAGGTATCCATTGATAACCAATATTACTAAATTTCACTTTTGCATTTTAGCCTTCTTAGTTTGATTTTTGACATTAACAACTTTAACTGGGCATTTAACAGCATTAAGCAAAACATTCACACCACATTCATGATCAGTAACAGAAAACAAACAGTCATCATTACATGGTTTGCAGATAGTAGCAGAATTCGAGTTAATTACAGTACGCTTATAGCCAATACTAGAATCAACACGATTTGTTTTATTCAACTCAAACTTAGTGTTCCTAGGATGGTCTTCTACTCTCTTCCAATGCACATTCTTAGCTTGCCAGGTCCTATCTTGCTTTGTATTGCCTGGAGGCTTTAACCCGCTTGCTTTTATGTCACTGATTAATCCTGTAGAGGGAATTATGGGAACATTAGTTGGTTGGGCTACTTTTTCATTCCTGAACTAGACGCGCATGGATCAGAACTACTTGTAGGCCCTTTAGAGTTCACTCTCTTAATACTGGGCGTAGAATGGGTTGCATAATTGGCACTAGGCATAGAACAAGGCATCACAGCTTTATATTTTGCACCTAAAGATTTAGGACATGTCGCTCTTAAACATTCTAGCAGCTCTTGAGATCGTTTGGCCTGAATGCAAGCAAACCTAATCTCTCTATCAAGTGGCTTATTTATTAAATCCTCTTCTACAATCTCACAGAGACATTCTAGACAATCCTTAAGGTGAGCGAAATAGTTATGAAACACAAGTTTGTTATTTCTAAGATGAGGAGGAATGTATTTAACAGTTACAGTATATTTGCAGTCTGCAGATGACTTTGATGCAATATTCTCATTAAAGACAAGTGGCAATTTCCCTTTTTCCTGACTCCTTAGATTCTCAATTTCCTTTTGTAAAGATGTTATTTTTTTGTTGTTCTTGTCACGGGTGACTTTCATTGAATCATATAACTCTTTAAATTGTCATTTAACCTTTTCATTTTCTTCTAGAAAACTCTCATTTTCCTTTTGTAAAGCATTAACCAAGTTTTGAAGATGAAACATTTGAGAACACTGAGAATCTAAAGGAGGAGGCATTTGGAGCCAGTCACGTTGTTCTTTTCAACCTTTAATTGTGAAATTTGGGCTTTCAACTTTCTGATCGTGTTATAATAAGCTTGAATCTGCTCGTCACGTTTGTTTATTTCAAAAAGTGCATCAAACTCTGGAACATTTGAGGATGTCTTGATGTTTGAGATTTTGACATTTTCTTTAAGATGTTGATATTTTAGTTGCAAATTAAAATGTTCAACTTCTAGCTTAGAAAACTGTTTTACCAAATTATCGTGATCATCCTGATCAATTTTCTCATTCAGTTCTAAGTTTTTGATTTCAAGCTCAATGACACGATCATGGGAAACTTTCAAGGCAGCAGTTAATTCATGAAATTGAGAGGCAGTAATAGAATGCTTTGTAACAGTATAAAACACATCTTGAGCCACAAAACTTAATACTAAGTTCTCATTTAAGATATGCAAGTTCTTCTTTTCAATTTCATTATATTTGAGTTCCCGTTCATAATCATTTACCTCAACAATCATTGCATCAAATTCCTTTTCCATTTCTTTGATATCTGAGTTAATCCGCTTTTGAAGACTCTCAAATTCACCTTTTAATTGTTTAAAGAAGGGCATGACCTCAGTTAAATAACATTCTTTAGTTTGCTCAAACCCCCTTTCCCCTTCAGTTATCCCTGTAGGTGTGATTCTCTTCTTGCATGTCTTCTCAAAATCAACGAATAGTTGATAAACAACATAGGCTGATAAGGTCTTACTATTAGTTGCAATAGTTCGAGGAACTAAGTGCATTGGTGTATTTGGAGGATACAAAGTAGCTGCAGGCGTTTTCCTAAAGGGAGTGTTTGTTTCAACAAGTACATTAAATTTTTGTTTATCCATATCTTTCTTCCAAAAAATCTATTCTGGGGTTAATTGAGTTTGAGGCTTAAACATGTTCATGGAGATCCAATTTTCCTTAGTGTAATCATGGGGTTTGATCGTTATGTTATTCTTTTTACATGCAGGATCGTTAAGCTTCTTATCCTATTTCTCCCTAGATGCATCATCTAATTTTCAATCCTCTTCCGTGCTTCCAATACATGATGTGTTTTCCTAGGCTTAAGAATCTCATTGCCATTATATACAATCTTATGGAAAGCTTTAGCTCTTTTGCAATATTCGGTATTTGGTTCCTCTACAAGGGGAATACTGTGCTTATCGCTTAAGACTCTATGCTTAGTGATCATGTGAGCAGTCTGAATGGTGTTCCCTTGTACGTACAACTTATTTTCAAGCTTGTTTTTCAACGTTTTTAGATTAGAAAAATCATTCAAAAGTTTTGATTCCTTAGCACGGAATTCTTGTTTAAGCGTTTTAACATTATCTTGCAGCTCTTGCTTTTGCTTAACAGTTTTAGAAAGCTTTTCTTGTAAGGAGTTTAACTCTTGTTTTAACACTTCTTCTCTAAAATTACTTTTTCTAATAATTGTACGCATTTGGTCATCCAGTTCCTGCTCACGAGTAGTTAACTCAAACTTAGCACGTTGTTCATAAATAGCAACTTGTTCTTTATATGCATTCAGTTCAGAGATAATAGAATCATCAGAGCACATGCGTATATCATAAAAAAACATAGTCATCATTGACTGCAGAAGATGCATCACTTGGTATAATCTCACTTTCACTTTGCTTCACATATTGCTCATATGGGACAATATTACTATTACCCTCATTATCAACATCTGATTCATAAGTTTCAAGAGATTGAAATTCATTATGCATCTTTTGCTCATCAACTACAACGTATAGTTTTAATACCTCTGAAATGATTGAATCTTTTGATTGACTAGCCTGTTGTGGTGAAGGGACCGTTGGAGAGACCATAGGTGAGATGCTAGCCATGAAGATTGTCTGGGCAGTAGGTTCATCATCGACATCAGAGTCAAATGCATCACAGTCTACAACTTGAAAGGCATTTTGATGATTTTGACCTATTTCCTGAATTGGCTGCTCATCTACATTCGCATCATAGGTCTTAGCATTCCCTTCAGCAAGGAACAACAACTCCTCTTCATCCAGAACTGCTCCATTATCCTGAGCTTGCACAAGCGACATCTTGTCTCTAAAGTATTCTGCATTCTGTGGACGTTTTGGAGATGTGTAGTTCCTCGCAATATGTCCCTCACCACCACAGTTTTAGCATTTGATTGCCTTTTCTTGTCCTTGATTGGCATTTATCCCATGATTCTGATTAACCATATACCCTCCACCAACTCCTCCTCTTCCCTGTTCATACTGCCTTCCTTGAGCAGGTTGCACCATAACCTTCCCATCTCTGACAATAGCATGATTGTGTAGATTGGATGAAGTTCTGATTTCGTTGTTAGTGTGAAGACTATTAGTGTGTGGAGTAAAGGTCAAGTTTTGTTTAACCATAAGAGCCAGTTGATTGATGAAGTGTTCCATGACTGCATCAGCATCAGATTGCTTGAACCTCGGATCGGGAATGAGTTTGTGATTACCGCCTCCAGTAGGTATGACTTGAGAAGCTTTGGTGGTAATTCCAACATTGGTGTAAAAGGCTGTAGAATCATTTGACGAACTTGTTTCTCCCTGTTTAGATTTGAACTTTTCAAGAATCATTCATTCAAACATAGCATGCCTCTCATTTTGAAGAAGGAAGGCATACAGTTGCTCATAGTTGGTGTTCTTCAATCCTTTGGTTAGCTTCACAGATGTGACAAATTTGTGCCATTCGGGATTCATGTTGTTTGCAAACTTTGAGTTCAGCTGAATATTTGGCATGGTCATTTTGATATTCCTCATATCATTCACAAGCTTGTGGAATCTCACATAATATTCATAGACACTTTCTTCTGGTTTCATCTTAAAGTGCTCAAATTCATCATACATTTGAGATTCTCTGTCTTCCCTAGTTAATTCAGAACCTGAGAGAAGCATCTTGACATTATCCCAAACCGCCTTTGCTTCAGTGTTGTGATTGATAAGCTTGTAGATATCTTTTGGAAGACCCTGAAGTATAATGTTTAAAGCCCTGATATCAGCATCGAATCTCTTTTTCTCCTTATCACTGAGCTCATCATATGTATTTGGTCTGTCCAATCCAAAGATCATTGTTCCATCTTCAGCAGTATCAATTATGTCTCTTGTAGTCTCAATCTGATAAGGTCCTTCATCAATTGACTTGAGAATGTTGACTCCATTTTCCTTTCCCAGACAATACAACCTAATTCGTTGAGCCCATGAGTCATAGTCAGTTCTGTCAAGCATGGGTGGACGAGTGTCTGAACCAGTTGCTTGAACGTCCTCAGCTACAGTAGAGATGATTGTAGGCACATTGGTAGACATGTTTACAGATTTCACGTGATTTTATAAATCTATGATTAAACCGGGAAATAGATTCTTTCACGAGATTTTACTAAATCAAGAGAAAACCGTATTAGAAACAAATATTAACCAAGTCGCTATAACCCTTGAACCAACTCGCTAAGTAGCAACTCGCTAAACCTCAAGTCGTTGTGAATCAAGTCGCTAAGACCCAAGTCGCTGAACACAAGTCGCTAATGCACCAAATCGCTAAGCAGACAAGTCGCTAAAGAGCAACTCGCTAAGTATCCAAGTCGCTGAGAATCAACTCGCTAAGAACAATAATGACAAGTCGCTAGAAATAATAGAGACAATCCTACGCCAACCAAGTCGCTAGCCTATGGAACCTCCACTACGTTGTACTTTTGTCCGCTTGTGTCAATATACAAGTCGCTAGGCTCAAGTCGCTACTCCTCTAACTACAAGTCGCTGGAATTTAACAAAGTAAGTCGCTACCAAGAAAATCACTCCGAGAGTCAAGTCGCTAGGTAGAAACCTTTAAGAACAATACTTTTCAATCCAAAACAAGCCCAACCACAGTGATTCAAGCTTTCGAAATCAAAACCCAAGCACTTACAATGATTCTAAACACAAAAGTACACTCAAAATTCAAACTTTAACACAAGAAATGATCCAAATGATGTAAAAACCACTAAACTTTTTCAAACCCAAAAACCATATAAAACCACTAGAAATCCAAGGATATGTAAGAGAGATGATCAAACCATGGCTCTTATACCATTTGTAACATATTAGATTTCACAAACACATCAAACCATGATCAATAAGAGGCGTACACAATAATGTTTTAGAGTGAGAAATAGTTAGAGGTTTGTGAACTTAGTGAGAGAAAGTAAAAGTGTTATTATGAGCTCCAACCCTCTACCTTGGGAGGTAGAGGGTATTTATAGTCTTACACAAATCGCCACCTACGGGCTGTGGATTAGGCATACAGTGGGTAAGGACCCATCCGTCCTCCACAGTGTTACTTAACTAACTACTACTTAACATTAAATAACTACGACTACGAGCTTTCTAACGATTACATATACTTGAGGTGACCGACATTTTAATAACTGGATTTACTAATTCCTAACACACTGAGTAAACCAACAGCACTGAAGATCAAATGATGAGCAGAAAGTACAAACTATCACCAAAACTGATTTTTATGCTTAAAAGTGTTTAGAAACCTGATTTTAATGATGAAAGAGTTTCAATATCACCAAAATAACCCAAAAGTTTAAAACTTGATGATCTAACACCCTTTTACACCTTACGCGTAGACAGAAGTATACGATCAAAACCAAGCTCAAAAACTATTCTACACACGTAAAGTTTCAAACTTGATGCTAAAAAATTAAACTTTAACACTAAATAAACCTTAAACCACAAAAATCTTGAGTTTTTAAGTGTAAAATTTGAAGCTTTTAAGCGTATGAATGTTTAGAACACCGAACTCACGCGTATAACAATAACTGTCAAAAACTTATATGTTTCACCCAACTAGATGGCGATTGATACCACTGTTAGGTCACCATATTGTAACATAAGCATCAATATGTAAGAAATATAGAAGAGATAGAGCGGATGAACACACAATCGCACACACAAATATAATGAGAGAAAGTTTATGCGTAGGTATTATGATAATCTGAACAACCAACCTTCCAAAGAAGGTTTACATGAGTTTATATAGGGAAGGGAACTAGGGCAACACTACTAGTCCTTTCCTTCCTTATTAGATTTAGGCCAAGGCTTATGGGCTTTCTACATAAGCCTTGTCATTAATACTAACATAAAAGCCTAATTAAGCAACCTATTACATATTGATTACAAACACTTGAAATATAGTTTAGGAGTGATTCCAACATATGTATTGTGACTCGAAAAGTGCCATAGCCATATCGTGCAATCTTGTTCATCACTCAAAGAGCACACAGAAGAGGGCACTATTGAATTATTTTTCGTGAAGACAGATTACCTACTCGCCTATCTATCTACTAAAGCCATTCCAAAAGAACAGTTTGACGATTTAGTTCGACGAATTGGAATGCGAAGCCTAACCCCTGAGGAGTTAGAACGTCTTCTCGAATCTTCTCGAAAATGATTTTCCAAAAAAGTTTAGTTGTAAATATTTTTGAAAAACCAAATACAAAATTTGAAAAACCAACAAAAGCAAAATATAAAAATTTAAAACTTTCAAGAAATACAAAAACATTATAAAATCAAAAATCCAAAAATATTCTTCTCACGAAATGTCTCTCGTATAATCGATATTTTGTACGTTTCTAGAAATGTCATTCAATAATGATACGAACATGTACACATGCTTGAGTGAGAGTTCTTAAAATGTTTTCTAAAACATGTCGTTTCTCAAAATTTCTTTCACTATGGCTTTCGTATACTTCAGTACGAAACCCGAACTAAAAATGATGACTTTTTATTATTTCAAATCAAAACTCGTATTTCAAAAGAAAATCTAGTGTACGCTTCAGTGCACCACATTTAAAACTGGTGAGAAATCATCATCATCTTGAGCACTTTTCAAGATTTTTCAAAGAAACAGATTTTTCAAAATCTTTCAAAATATTTTGTGCTCAAGATAACTCCCTCCAAAACACTTTATTGATTATGCTTTATAAAAGGGGGAGTATAAAACCAAAATGTTCAAATTTCATGCTAAAATCAAATCTGTTTGTCTCCCCAAAAGATTCTAAAAATGTTGTTTAATCCGTTGATATCAAAAATATCACGAATATGCTATTTTTTAGGGGGAGAAGTCGTGATTAAATGTGACCAAAAAAATGTTTAATGATCGGTGTTTGAATCTCAAAAGAGCTCGACTCAGACGGAACCAATGAATTGATGATAAATCAAAGTCAGTAAATGTACCATTTCGAGAAACTCGTGATAGACATGCACTTTCATGGGTCTAACCTTCTTTTCAAGGAGACTTTACAACTTCAAGTTAGTTATTAGAGCTAGATGTCACCTAAAAATTGGCAATAGAACTCTTTAACTATGCAACGTAACCGTGTCTCGTGGGGAATTGTCTATCATGAGCCGATCAATTCAAAAAGTGCGAACTCTACCCTCACTGTGCAGATTTAAGTTAAAACAATATAAGCACATGTGAAGGGGGAGTATTTTTGAAAATACAAAACTCTCAAGGTGTTAACTAAATGTATTTGATAATCATAAACACTTTGAGAGATTTTCAAGAAAAAGGTTTTATGGCAACATAGGATAGTCATGGAGTTATAAGGTGACTAAGGATAGGAAATCCGTCCTATGATCCGCCAAAGCCGGAGGGATCTACCCAAGGACAATACCCATTGTTAGTATTAGAAGTCCTTAGGTATGATTGAAAAAAGGAGTATTGTGAGAAAGGAGAAAGAAGGGGTTGAAGAATTAAAAAGAAAGTAAAAGAAAAGGTGAAAAGAAATAGCCCTCCATAATCAACCTTAGGGGAGAAACCGGGTTCAATTCATCTTCTACTGGTTGTCACAAGATGACGCCGGTATTGAAGACAAAGACGTCATGGATCCAGTGACGCACTGCACCTAACCTTCTAGCCACTCAATTCCTCTTAAAAGGATTTGTTTCATTGTCACGGGGAACCCTGCATAATCTATCGACTTTATCTTAGAGATAGTTGGTATTGAAGAAGGAGACCCTCTCCCTAGTCTCCGCTTAGGAAAACCAAAGTGCACTAATCGAGTCTAGAGCCACGAGATTCATCAAAAGATCTCTTAGGAACACTAAAAAATTCATCATTTCTTGTTCAACAATAAGGACACAAGTGATATATTCTAGAGTCCTACGCAGATCTTAGCAATCTGCCGAGAACATTTATGAGGGGATTCACAATTGTGATCCTTAGTGATTGAATGGAAATTCCTGCCAGGGTCCACATCAAATAGCCCTGACATCAGGTCACTTCGGTAATTCTTTATGGGTTATGCTTAGTGTGTCTCAAACGGTCTACAGTCGTGAAGTGATGCTTCGGTGTACTTCAACGACTCACCTGAATTGTAGATATACTTTGGTATATCGTGTTAGCCTTCTCGAGGGCCTCCAGTTCAGGAACAGACTTTGTAAGAATTAGAGATGTGTTTTCACACTATGCTATCAACACCTCGTCATTCGAACTTGTAAGTGCTGGAAATCCCGCTAAGGAGATTCCTTTCACGAATCGAATCCTGAAGACGTAGGTCATTACTTGAATCTATTCATAGTAATGATAATTGTCCCTCAACGGGATTCGGACGGCTGATGTGCCCGACCAAGGTGAATGGAATTAAGACATTCATCAGTAAAACAATCGTAGTGGTCAATTCTTTTAGAAAAGTCCACAATGATCGATTGTTGTTTTTCAACTAACATATTCATGCAGGTACTGATGATGGTTCCTTGAAGGAAAGATTGCACCATCTTACCATGCTCATACCAACATTACAACACATGAAAGTTCTCACCATAATCAAATGCAACACAAAGTTAAAGATGATTCTTCGTCAATGTCAAAGAATCTACAAAGTTCAAAGACTAGAGAACTTCTCATCATTGCAAATTCAAAGTCAAAAGCAGTGTGAGCATGGTGGAGAAAGACGTGGAGACACCTATCCTAAAGAAGTTGAAAAAAGGCAGACAACACCATTATCCGTTCACAAAGCATGAAGGAACAAAGAATCAAGACTATTCAATATCAACACACAAAGTTCAAGCTCAAGAAACCTAAAGACCTAATCATGTGGAGCATCTTTTGAATGACCACCCCTTAGGGGGAGATTGTTAGCCTTAATAAAATGTGTTATAAAGTGATGGTCATTCACGTTTAGGAACTTTGTAACGTGTGTTAGATACTGTGTTAGAATAGTCAATGGGCTCGTGGATTAGGCCAAGCTAACCGGTTATTAGTTAGGTTATTGTTAGTCATGTATTAATGTAAGCCCAATCCACAAATCTATCAAAGCCCATCCTAAGCCCATAAGGCTTTTATGTACTAAGTATAAAAGCCTCTTCATGTTTGGTTCTCAATCTCACGATGTCATTTGGTGTGTGTGCTTGAGTGTGTAGTATGTGTTTTATATACACAAACCTCTTCATGTTTTCATCTTTCTCTCTAGTACCAAATGCCTCATATACATACTTAAGTCACCATTTCGTGCTTAATTATTAGTGTTAGTATGATAGAGTTCATATATCTAAGGTCCTACACTTAAGAGTACTATGCCTCTCTTCCTGAGATTGAGAACCAAACGGCGGAGTTCAAGCAAACCAAGGGGATGTTCAAGTGCCTCGGAAGGATGATGACAAAGATTTACAAAAAGTTGGATAAGTGAAGTTTAAGAGGGTGTTTGGAACAAGACAGTAAACAATGATGTATGATATTATTTATGTGTTTTCGCTTCGTAGGATGATAAACTAACTTAAAACATTGATGTATGCTAACTGGTTCATGCAGGGGGATAGCACACGGGTGTTATTAAATTTTACCCATTTTCACTTTTGAGTGAAAATCATTAGCCTTTGTTGAAAATTGATGCTCCACTATGTTTGTATATGCGTTATTGCTTGTTCCTAACTAGAAATAGTTATTTCCATATGTTTTAAGAAAAATTTCAGGTTTCGGAAAAGTCCTTGGGGGTCAAAAATGTGGTATGTGAACTTTTCTGCACTCGACGGATCAGACGACACCAATTTTTTGGTTCCGTCCGTTATACGTTTTGGTGCCGCCAAACCTGTACAGGCCGACCAGATGGACCCAAAAAATTGGTTCCGTCTGTATAAAATTTTGGTGTCGTGGATTCCCTAGGAAAGTTGCTGAATTTCACTCATTTCCGCATTCCAATTTACCAAAATTTGCTTCTAGGATAGTTTTTACTGCTTTTTATCCATATTAGAACTAGTTTAACACACTTAGACATATAAGATATCCATTTCCCACAAAAATTCAAACACTTCAAAAATTCACCCAAGGAACCCTTTTTGTATGGCTTTGTCACTTCACTCAAACCTTCTTTTATGGCTTGACTTAGATGATATGACTAGCATTATAAACTCTTCCAAATAATTATAAACCTCCTTTCTTCTGTGGCTTAACATCAAATCAATCATAATTCTCCATAATTTCATAATCTTATAAATTAAGAGCTTCTAACATGATCAATCTCACACCTTTCCAATTTCTCTCATCTTATACTAGAACAAGCTCAAGAAAAAATGACTAAGTTATCCACCTCTTCTCCATCAAACAAACCATGCAAGAAAATGGCTTTGTCAACATTAGCTCATCATCCGATTCCTCCCCCTAACCATCTCATCTCCCATAAGAGATGAGAACTTTCTTACTTTGACACACCTAAACCACCTCCAAAATTACCTATTTTAATCACCACTCCACTACCAACGAAAACTCTCATTGCGACCTCTCTGCCACCGGCTCCAATACAAACTTCAAAATCACCATCACCTCCTAAATCTCTTATACGCGTACAACGTGCGTTCGGGGTCAAAGGAACTTCCTTCTCATCGAGCAAGTTTTTCAACACCCTTGGCAGTGAACATTATCGTTGTAGTGTAGTATTAGGGTAAGCCTCGAGAATTGATATCGTTCTATAGGGGAATAGGAATGCTAGTGAGAAATTACTATGCTAAGGTTGGGGTTGAGGAAGATTATTTTTATATCTTTTTTATATGTTTTAGAAAATTGAAAGGTACGAATCTCGGGGTATTGGATTTGGGGGTTGGTATTTCTACCGATTACTCTACTTATCTAATTAACTAATTTAAGCTATGGTGAGGGTAGTATATGTCTATTTTTGTGTGCTCATATGATGATTTAAAGATGTGTTTACCTAGATGCTATTACTCCCTAGTTATCTCCTATTGATGGTTGAATTGTCACGTCCTTATTCTTAACGCGTTGTGCCTTCTAAGGTCGTAGGGTATGCCTTTTTCCTTAACTCTTTGAGACTACCTTAAGGTTATTGCCTACGAAATCTCTAGGATTCATAAACTAACTCTAAGGTTACCTTTGGATGTTTAGCCTACAATAACTCTAGGTGATTATAAACTAATGTTCACAAAGATTACTCAAGCATTAAAAACCCAACGAATTACCTATCGCAATACTAGGTCAATCACAATTAAGATAAGAGACAACCAATCAATATTTAATACCTAGGTTTCATAGATCTAAGCAAACACACAAGTAAATTAGTTGGACATGGAAAACATGCAAGCATACACACAAAGAATTGAAGAAATAATTGAATTAATGAAGTAAATCACTTATCTTGTTGTAAAATAGGGTATGGAACCCTAAGATCCTACCCAAGACAACCAAATTTCGGTTTAGATTTTACTCCACAAAACTACCACTCTAAAATTCTAAAAATTCGAATTCTATATATAGAGTTACAATATGCGACAGTGTCACTCTTTATTTGTGATGCCGTCGGGTCACCGCCATTAGGTTTTCGTCTTGGCCACGTCAACTTTGTGACGGCCTCACCTTATGGTTGTGACGTCGTCGGCTTCATCTTCTTACGCCATCGTGATCCAAATCTAGGTCGTCTGAGTTGTGACGCCCTACTCTTTAAAACCTGATGCCGTCAAGTGCAAACTAGCAATTTGGATTCTGAGTTGTCTCAAAACGTATTACGACGGCGTCGCCATTTGGCTGTGACGCCGTCACCTTCTGTTCTAGCAACTTGAGTGTCTTGATTCTTGACTTTGGCCATTTTCTTCATATATTCGCGCCTTTTTGTCCGAATAAGTGTCATGCCAGCAATTTGCCTCTAAGAGACCTAAAAAGTGAAAAGGAACGAAATTAAGCAGTAACGGATATAAAAGTGATCGATTAAGGGCTTAAATGACCCCTAAAAAGTGCACCTTTTAAATCCTTATCAAATATCCCTACACTTAGTATTTGCTTGTCCTCAAGCAAATGTGCTTTTAGCCAATTAATTTATAAGTTAGGGGTCATGAAGCATTAGTTTAGAACAATTCACAACAAGTATAAGCCCTGCAAAAGTCATAACAAGCACATAAATTACATACTAGCACCTCACAAGTAGTGTTTGGATACTCTCATCTCTCGGGTGTATATGAAGTATATCAAGTTGGAAATGGAAGATAAACACTCATTAACCGGTCCTAGTACATAGATTACCATAGGCTTGAGACTAGATCAAACCTCCATCACTTTGGCGTAAGCACCTAGGAAAAAAATCCAAGAGGTCTTTTAAAGGGTTGTAACGTTAGGCTTACGGTAGGGAAACAAAGGGTTTGGAGGGATAGGTGAGTTAGTGGTGGCAAGTCAAAAATATTTATGTTACAAGCATGAGAAGAATGGCGTTGCTAAGCTAAGACTCGACACTCTAAACTCTAGATAACTTGAAACAAACAAACATAAATTTAAAGATAGATGTAGGATGGTAGCTCGTATATTTTTTTTCATTTTTTTTCAACACTCTATTTTTTTCTTTTTCTCCTTTTTCTATTTTTTTTTCATACACTTTTACTCTACCATCCTCTATGATAACATCAAAATAATAGGGATTTATAGGCACATCCCTACACTTGAGTTTTTATTACTCTAACACTAATTTGATTCAAATTGAAAAGATTAAAACACTTGGAGTACATTATTACGTAAATAAAGGGAATTTGAATTCAATGTTCCTTCCCGTCACTTCATAAAATTTAACTTTTCCCATGAGTCGCAATCGTCTCAAAACTATGTATAAAGGATACGAATCGACTTAGCAACTTATGCAAGCAACTAAATAACAATAATGCAATAAAAGTGAGTGCATATAAGGTAGGCTAAGGCGATTTGGGTGTACATTTTGGGGTAGATTATAAACAATGCACTTCATTGATATTCTGGAAAACCAAAACATCATGAGAACCGCTAAAAGGATAGGCTCTGAGGGGTTAACTAAGGGTTTCGTGTACTAAAGATGAGTACAATGCAAGGGTGTCGGGGAATTACTCAACCGATGTGGAAGAAGTAATTATAATACGGGTATCAAAGAAGGGTTATCCTAATGCCTCTTATCATTTAGTTATTCCTAACTACACAAGTGTAGTCTCACTAGTGATCTCTGAATGCATCACAAAACAAGTTCTAGAATCTATTATACTACCGGTACACTCTCGAAGCATTAAAGTGGAATGCTTTAATTCCTACAAATCTAAGGGCGATCCTCACATTTTGGGTGGAATCTAAGTGGTAAAGGGTTTTATGCTAGTCATATAACTTCCTATCCATGAGACGTTTTATTAAGACTAATGGCCCACTCCTATATGTCATGAAAAATTTTAAATTTGGTGCCAAAATTACCCTAACCGATATTTCTCATGGTTTATCACACAAATGAAATTGGACAAGGAAAATAGTCAAGGATAAGCATAGTTTCAAAGTTCCCATTTTATTTTCCCTCCCTACGCTTAAACTGGACATTGTCCCCAATGTTCCACGAAAGTATCAATGTTATGATAATGGAAGCTAATTAAAAACTAAAGAAAATAATACTCCCCTGATTAGCTCGGTAGGATCCGTGTGAAGTAGTGGTTAAATCCTTCTTCAAGAAGAATGTATGCGTGAAAAGCTCCATCAAATCTTATGTATCTTCTTCTTGATAAATAAAACCTGCACACTTGAAGAAAACAAACAAAACCTTCGCGTAAAATTGGCGGTAACAATATATATGACTCTACCAAACTATGATATAATTCTTGTGGAATGGATGTTTACAGATTTTCTGGAGAATTAAGACCTGGAAAATTCCAAAAATTTATAAGTAGCGCATAAAATGAGAAAAAGTTAGAAGCTGTTTCTACTCCTCCTAACACCGTCAGGTTGCGATCCTGACAGAAACTGGTCTGCGATTTTCTAGAAACAATTCTAGAAAATTTATCTTTAGAATCTGGAAAAATTTCCTGAAAAACATCCATTATGACTCGATACAAGCATTTGACTCTAACAAACACACATGTATATCTTTTTAATAATCGTAATTCTCATGCTCACGTTCTTTTTGAAAATGTGTGTAATCCTCCCTACACTTAGCCCTTTTGTAAAATACCTTTATATGTAATTAAGACGAGGTTAAAGACAAAATAAAGCATTTTTACAAATTCAAACATGAGAATAAACAATCAATAAAAGATATACGACACACAAACAAGCAAACAATTAAGCATGGGCTGCCTCCCACGAAGCGCTTTTCTTTATTTATGAGTCTTGTAGCTAGACTCGAAGTCGTACCCCTACGTGGTCTCGTGCACGCTTACGTGCCCATACCTAAGCCATTCCAATGTTCTCTCACTTTTCTTGTACTCATCTCCTAAATCGAGGCATTGTTTGTAATACCTCTTAGTTTTCTCATATGGGTACCTAAGTCTATTATGCTTATCCCTTTCACTAAGCAATGTAATAGGAGTCATTCTATTACAGTCCTCAACATCCTTGTGTTTAAACCTAGGACGAGCATGTGGCATTTGGTAGACAAAGTCTTCAACTTCATCAGAGAATGTAATTAGACCATCAATCATTCGTTCATTCAACCTCGTCATTCTCTTAAAAGGTTTTCCAAAAATTACTTGAGTGAGGTCCTTATCAATAAATTCTTCTAAGTTTTCGAAGACCATGAATTCTACCAAATAAGCAAAACTTCCAACAAACACATGCAAATGAGTGACTGCTTCAACAACATTGTTCCATTGATAAGTTAACTCATTGACCTTAATTTTATTGTATAAGTTCCTTGAGATTAAGTTTAAAGGCAAGAACGAATTCAAATAAGCATCGAATCTTTCAAATCCTTTTTTGCAAGGGAATTGTATGTTAAAGGGACTATCCTTCTCAATTCTACACCTAGGGTCAAAACATTGGGAGGGGTCCTCTTCTATTTCAAAACTAACTTCATCGATGACCTCCCCGTTATCAAGTGCCTCACCATAGTCAAACTCCTCATCGGAATCTGAGTCATAGACAGGACTATGTTGTTGCCAATTTATTTCATTATGCCCTAGGTGGTTTCCAAAGTGGTGAACGGGTGAAAGGTTTTGTGGGATTGCGTTTTATATTTTGGAATTGGGAGGATGATTGAGGGCAGGATAGGGAGCGGGTAGTGAAAATTTTCTACGGCGAAAGATGCGAATCATGGCGACTGATGGTCTTACAAACAAAGTCACGAAGAAGGGGGATAGACTACGAGGAAGCTAAAAATTGAGAAAAAAAGCTTACTTGATAGGAATCAAGCAAGGAAACCTAAACGAGGTGGAAATCTAACTAGCTATTCTATTCCCCGGCAGCGGCGCCAAAAACTTGATATGCGTACAACGCGCGTTCGGGGTCAAAGAAACTTCCTTTTCGTCGAGCAAGTTTTTCAACATCCAAGGCAGTGAACCTAATCATTGTAATGTAGTATTAGGGTAAGCCTCGGGAATTGATATTGTTCTCCAGAGGAATAGGAATGCTAGTGAGAAATTACTACGCTAAGGTTGGGGTTGAGGAAGATTATTTTTTTATCTTTTTTATATTTTTTAGAAAATTGAAAGATACGAATCTCGGGGTATTGGATTTGGGGGGTTGGTATTTCTACCGATTACTCTACTTATCTAATTAACTAATCTAAGCTAAGGTGAGGGTAGTCTATGTCTATTGTTGTGTGCTCTTATGATGATTTAAAGATGTGTTTACCTAGATGTTATTACTCCCTAGTTATCTCCTATTGATGGTTGAATTGCCACGTCCTTATTCTTAACGCGTTGTGCCTTCGAAGGTCGTAGGGTATGCGTTTTTCCCTAAATCTTTGAGACTACCTTAAGGTTATTGCCTACGAAATCTCTAGGATTCATAAACTAACTCTAAGGTTACCTTTGGACTTTTAGCCTACAATAACTCTAGGTGATTATAAAATAATGTTCACAAAGATTAGTCAAGTATTAAAAACACAACGAATGACCTATCACAATACTAGGTCAATCACAAGTAAGATAAGAGACAACCAATCAATATTCAATACATAGGTTTCATAGATCTAAGCAAACACACAAGTAAATTACCGGACATGGAAAACATGCAAGCATACACACAAACAATTGAAGACATAATTGAATTAATGAATTAAATCACTTATCTTGTTTTAAAATAGGGTATGGAACCCTAAGATACTGGCCAAGACAGCCAAAGTTCGTTTTAGGTTTTAATCCACAAAACTACCTCTCTAAAATTCTAAAAATTTGAATTCTATATATAGAGTTACAATATGCGACGGTGTCAACTTTGTAAAGGCGTCACCTTATGGTTGTGATGCCGTCGGTTCCATCTTTTGACCCCGTCGCGATCCAAATATAGGCCGTCTGAGTTGTGAGGCCCTACTCTTTAAAACCTGATGTCGTCAAGTGCAAACTAGCAATTTGGCTTCTGATTCGTCTCAAAACGTGTTGCGACGGCGTCACCATTTGGCTGTGATGCCGTCACCTTCTATTCCAGCAGCTTGAGTGTCCTGATTCTTGACTTTGGCCATTTTCTTCATATATTCGCGCCTTTTTGTCCGAATAAGTGTCATTCGAGTAATTTTCCTTCAAGAGACCTAAAAAGTGAAAAGGAACGAAATTAAGCAGTAACTGATATAAAAGTGATCGATTAAGGGCTTAAATAACCCCTCAAAAGTGTAACTTTTAAATCCATATCAATCTCCAAACCTCATTCTCCACACCACCTACATCTCCAAACCCATTTTTGGAGGACTTGGTGGACTTACCTCCTCGGCCCACTAATCCACCTCCACTATCATCCTTTGGTACAATTGAGATAATCTCTCATGAGTCACCATGCCCATCTTTTGACCCAAATGCCCGGTTAGAACCTCAACCTCGCCTTTTCCATCCACTTCACAATGACATTCATGGACCTTTGTACGGGGACCATGCCCTACCTCCAACATCATTTTCTCCTCATATCGAGGACATTGATGAACCATGTGGGAAGATCACCCACATTCCAAAGTGGAGATAGAGGCCGAACTAAACCACCTCCACAACTTCTCCAATATGGTGGATTCTCACCTTAGTGAAGCTATGCAAATGCAAAATGCTTTGCTCTCCTACCTAATCACTCCAACAACAAACAACAACAACTCCACCATTCCACCACCACAAAATCATGAACCCTATTTCCCACTTAGACACGGTTGCTCAAATTGTGTGCGAACCGCCCACATTAGCGAACGAACACGGGTGATGGTCCATGAGCTCCAAGATGAAATGAGGTTAATCCTCAACCACATCCTAGAGCAAATCAATGCTCTTGCTCATCCACCACCTCAATAGGAGGATCCTAGCTTCTCTTTTAAAATTCTAAGTTATTTTTTTATTTTCTAGGTATATTTTGTTTTATCTATTTTTTTAGGATTTTCTTTATGTACTAACACATACATTGTGTTCCATCTCATGATTTTCAAATCATGAAAATTTTAACAAGTGAGTGGTGTTTCTTATATAGTTGTTGATTGTTATTTGGTTATTGGAAATGCTTATATACTTGTGATGTTGCTTATTACTAACATCTTTTTTGGTAGCGTTTTAATAATCCATGTATCTTTCTCTTGGCACCCAATTTAGGGGGAGCATTGGCCAAGGGGGAGATAATGGCTCGGGCTCATTACATCTTCTGCCTCGCCTCATCTTTTTGTTTCAATAAAAAAATGGAGAATATTATAGAACTTGTCCTTTGACTTTCTAAAAAGTCAACATCATACTTTGACTTACAAAAAGTCAAAATTGTTAAAGACCAAATAATTAGACAAACTAGTCATAAGATAAAATAAACTTTTTATTATAAAATTTATCTAACTCACTAGCTCTTTCAATTTCTAAATTAATCTTATATTTTTATAACTCTTGTACAACTTTACATCTTTTATAAAAATAAAATTTATGTTTTGTCCTCAACAAAAAGGGGGAGATTGTTATTGCAAATATCGTCATTAAACATTATTTATATTTTATGACCTTTACCTAAGTTTTTTTAATGACAAAAGTAAATTTCATTTTTGTAAAGTATAAAGCTTGTCAAGATTAATAGATATTAAAACAAGCTTTCCTTAAATAAAGTCTTCATCACTCAAGCATTTACGTTTTGATTAGTCGTGTATAAATTAACTTTGATACCCTTTTAAACCATAATGTATGTAAACATTTTTAGATCAAGTATGTTTTAGTTTCTTAAACACAACATTACATATGTATTTACATTTAACATATTATTTATAAAAATAGAAAACAACATATGACATCATGGGTTACATCATTGAAATCTCTAGAGGATTTCATAAGATATTTTGTGTAGATTTAGACTCTACATATCTTACATAATCTTGGTTAGATTTATTTGAATTTGATAAGATTTTTGTAATCTTGCTGTCAGACCTGCGGTACCAAAATTATACAAGGGCGGAACCCTTATTTTGGTTCCATGGTCCGTGGTAACAGCAGAACAGTTTGGCTCTAAATAGCAAGCCAACCCAAGTTTTTTTCTCATCCCTTTCTAGCATAATCACATACATTCCTTCTCTCTACTATTTCTAACTCAGTTTCATATCATTATAGTGATCTTCTTTTGTAGCAAAGAAGATCAGGGCATAATCAAGCTTCAACAAATAGTTGGAAGTCTTGTTTGTTTTGTTGTTGTATGATCTAGTCTTGTTCATACATCATTGTTGTACCAAACCATCTTAAACTTCTGATTCTAAGTGGTTAGTATTTTAGTCCTTAAAATACATAGTGTGTAGGAGTGGTTGTACCCTTGTAAAAGAACTCGACATCTAGCTTTATGCCAGAAATAGTGTGTAAGTAAAGTGTAACGGTTTCTCCGCCGGTTAAAGGAGCTTGTTGACTACTGAAGATAAACTCTCGAGTTGGAGACTCGGGGAATGGAGTAGGGCAAGGAAAAAGAGTCATTGTAGACCGAACCACTATAAACAACTTGTCGTGGTTTGATTGTTTCTTTCCTTATTTACTCTATATATATTTCTTGCATTATTTTTTATTATTCACCAACATATCTTTGATCATTATCAATTGATCTTACAATAAGTTTCAAAACAAAGATTTTAATCGGTAACCTATTCAACCGCACTTCTAGTTTTCCACAATATTATTGCACAAACATTTGCACATATGTCATTGGTACAGTTGTATCACTTGGGGACCATATACCCGTTAACAATCGTGGTATGACCAGCCGATGCAGAATCATGCATCTTGAGGATGTTGAGTAAGTTTATATACAGTTTAGCTGAATTAAAATTATTACGTTAAAATAAAGTATATATGATTCGTACAATGTGCAATTGTATAATAACAACTATAATGTCTAAACGTAGAGGTAACAAGTTGGAATGTTGTTTCTTTGACAGAGTGGCTGATTTTTTTAACCAGTGTACAGCAAAAAGGGAATCGGCAGGCCATGTGGTTCTTATCATTCAGTTAGGGAAAGTGAAATACTGGAATGGTAATAAATATATATATATTAATTTAAAAAATATCAAAAAAAAGTAAATTGTTTTAATAATTTTGATGTTTGTATTCCATATGGATTTTAAGTTTGTGTAAGTTTCAGGTACCCCATTTGTTGGCATGCATCTGTATTCTAGCAAGATCTATATCAATGAATATTTTCCCGAGGTTAAGACGGTCAAGCAAAGGTAAACAACTGCAGAGTGTGACTCATGTTGATAAAGATATTTCGGTTTCTTAACCACTATGTTTTATGGCAGATACCAAGAGAAAGATGGCTATGACGAGAATGATTTCAAGATTCATTTGTTCTCTCCAATCACTTATGTTTTGACCCCTGAAAATTTTTTCAAGGGTGCAACCATGAAAATTGTCAGGTCTATTCGTGATTCATATGATGTAAGTATTTGATTCAATTATTTCTTTTCTATAATTATCATTTTTGATAATATTATAATCGTAATCCAATTCGTGAATTGTAGGAGTACACATGTATCATCTATGCCAAGGTGCAAAAAATTCACAAGGAATATGGTTGTTATTATCCAGCGTTTAAGAAGTGTAGCAAGCGAGCTACTTTGACAGATGAACCAACTTCCTCGTCCAAATCTTCCGGTTCAGGTAGCCGAAGAAAATTCTGGAAATGTGATTCTCATGATGCACTAAATGGCGTGGTTTACAGGTTTATGGATACATTTAAGTCATATTTCATTACATGTACTGTAAACATGTGCCAATATATCTACTCATTTATCTTTTAGGTACAAGATAATTGTGTGTGTGATTGATGAGTCTGGATCCGCATCGCTGGTCCTTTTTTATAACATGATTCGTAAGCTCCTAAATGATAAACCGTGTTGGGAGATATTGGAAAAATATCAGTACGCTAATGAGGATTTTTTTCCATTAGAGCTTGATGTGATTGTTGGAAAGAAAATGTTGTTCAAATTTACGTATACTGATTTTAACATTACCAACAACAATCATGTTTATCAAGACAAAATGATATCTGATGACCGTGAGATTATCAGTCTATTCAAAGAAGTTTTTGTCCCTGCTGAGGTATGACATTATTCGCGTAACTAACACTTTTTAATTTTGCACTATTTTGAAACTGATCTCACCTGATACAATTATTTTTGTTTTGCTCTTTCACCATGAAGAAGATCAAGAGCTTTCTAAACAAGTTAAAGATGTTGCAGATCAGTGTAATCTTGATCCTGAAAATGTACGTAAAATGACTTTATATGTTTGTCCCTGTATAAATATCAAATTCCATTAACTAAGTATTGTTTTTTGGACTAATTTTGAACAGGTTGATGGGAATGACTTTGTGACGCCAAAAACTGTCAAATGGACTGGAAGGACATCTAAAACCATGTTTAGTTACTCTGATGATATGAAGGCTTTGAAGGCTGGGATTGAGGGTTCTGTTGGTGATGGAATTCTGGTAGCGGCAAGCATAACATCATTGATCTTGACGATGTCGCTGACGAAGAAAACGATGCTAAGCGAGGCAAGCAGGCGGATGTTGAAGTTAAGATAGAAAAATAGTGATCCTTTCAATGTGTGATATATCATTACATCACGTTCAATGTTTATGTTTTGTGTGCTATTTGGTTTTGAATAATTTTGTTTAAGACAATTTGGTTATTTTCCAATTTACTTATTTGAAAAATTATGTTTGGGATTTGTTTTTGGCATGTCAAGAACAAATTGTATTGTCTTTATTATTTTTTTCAAGTATGAATGTGCAATGATATATCTCTTTTGCTTTATATTTTTGTTATGTAGTCTTTTATATTCATTTAGGGCCCGTTTGGTTTGTTGCTAGGAATCACAATGGGTATCGGATTTGGTATGGGGTAGAATGACAATGGATATGAAAAAGTGTATCATTACGATTGTTTATGTTTGGTTGATAAAATATGGAATGAGAAAGTATATAGATATTTGAATTTTGTAGTGGAAAAGAGAGGGGCCCGCGGGAATGGATTTCATAGACACCAAATTGGTATGTAATGAATCTATTACTATGATATACCCTTTTTATTTCCGAGCCCACTAAACAAACATCATTAATCAGAATGAAGTACATAGATCCATTCCCATAGCCCCATACCAAATGCACCCTTAATTTATTCATGTGATGGTTTTAAAAATCCATTATTGTTGTGTAATAACATACATAAAAAAAATGTGATGGTAATGACATACATAAACAAAAAATGACAAACTATATGTTAACAAATCTATATTCGGCTAAATTCATACATTCAACCAAAAAAATATATAAATAAACAAATAAATAAATAAATAAATAAATAAAATCGAAGTTTTAAATTAACTTTAAATATGGTCTTACCCAATCAAATTTAACAAACTATTTTCAATGTTCAGTCTCATTTCCTTAAATATCTATACTTTTTTTCAAAATGTTTTTTCTCCAACAAATTAACTAAATTCACACTTATCTTATAAGTAAACTATTAAATTTTCAAAAAAAATCAAATAAATTTTAATGTTTTGAATTTTACAAGTTAACATTTGTTATCTCATAAATGGTAATTGTTAAGAATTACAGATTTGAAAGCCGGAATGAAGAAAGAAGAAACAATGAGGGCCTATTATGTAATAGAATAGATAGCTTTGTTAGTAAGCTAGGTTTTTCTCTTGTAACCTCCCTATATTATATAAAGAGGGTGGCGTCTAGGTTATGAGGTATCCATTGATAGCAGACTTCTCCAATGAGAGTCTAGAAAATGCATAGAGCGTGTAGTAGTAGTAATAGTAGTAGTAGTTTATTTATATTTATTAAATAAAGAAAACCTTATTAGTGATGTTCATTGTGTTCTTATTATTCCGCGTTGTTTCAATCAATCAAACGGACCAAAGCGGACAAAAACATATGAAAATGGCTAAAAACGGATGAAAACGGACCAAAGCGGACAAAAACGTTTAAGAACGTAAGAAAATGTATGAAACGTAAGAAAATGTACGTTAATATGTAAAATAGATGTGATAACATCAAATTAGCCTGATCTTTTATATATCAAATTCCCGTGTTTATGACCTCATTTGCATTAATATGGTACTTAATTCTTTTATATTCGTTCATATTTGCATTTCAGGATAAATGAGGCGTTGGAGCGGAAAAGAAGTGATAAAAGGCCAAGTATATTGATTTATGAGGGCCTTTGGATTTTATGTGAAGATTACGCTGTAACTAGCGAATAAGGTTATGGCGTAAATATGAGCTTTGAAGGATACGGCGTAACCATCTCTTATGGTTACGTCGTAATTATTTTTATGAAGGTTACGGCGTAACATGGCAATTTAGTTACGCCGTAGAGATAATTACGGAGCGGATATGAATATACGGTTGAAGAGTTACGGCGTAATTCGGTTATTTAATTACGCCGTAATTATTAACTTGGGCGCTAAGGAGTTGAAGTCCCGTGGCTTAATGAAGATAATATTTACTCCGAGGATGAAAAGTAAAAATAACAAGTACGATCAGGGACTAAAAGCGACAATTCATATGAAGTTTATTTACTTCAAGGACTTGTTATAAAAATATGAAGTACGATGAGGGGCCATTAGCGTCAACTAGTGCAAAATACTTTCAAGGAATTATCATGACAAGAAAAGTACGAAATTGAGATTTCTGTAAGTAGTTACGGCGTAACTTAGTTACGACGTAACTATTTATTTTAGTTACGACGTAACTTTAGTTACGACGTAATTAATTTATTTAATTACGCCGTAACTATGTCGGGGCCTTAAATCTGCATTTTTGAGCATCTCTCTTCACCCCTCTCCCAGGGGTCGATTAGCGCACCACTCCAGGGCATTTTCCAGCAGTCCGAAGCCAGTTTTGAAGGAAGAATTCACGCGCAATCATCATCTTTATTAGCTCTACATCAAGTAATTTGTATCAAACATTATGTTCAATTCAATTCATGATTTATTCATTTTTGTTGGTATGATTTACTATATGTTTGGCTAAGAACCCTGGTGCTGGCCTAGTTATGACTCCTTAATTGTTTTGTTTACGTTTATTTTACTTCCGTGCAATTATTTCTAAGTGTATGCATGCATAGTTTATTGGTAGCCACCCTTGGTTCGATAGTTTTGAATGGCGGTAGAGGCCAATTGCCTAGGAGATATGACCAACTGACCCTAGGTGAGCGGATCAGACGGAAGGGTAAGATATGACCAACCGACACCCTTTCTACTTGTGCGATTTGACCAACCGATCATCTATCGCTTGGATGAACTTAAGAATTAGGGCCAGTGTTCGTTTCTAACGGCCGGCACTCACTATTATAAATCTAGCATGTAGCGTACTTAATGACCGCTTAGGGACTAGGAACAACAGGACTTATGACGGTGCCCCGATTTCCCCGTAGGCATCTTTGCCGATAGGCTAGGCTTAATTAACCAAATGCTGTCCTCTCGACTTTGACCCCACCTGAAGTAATTGGAAGTAAGTAGAGGTAGACATTACTAGCTAGGAGGAATAACTAGGTTAGCACCACTCTCCTTCATTAATCACATCTCTTGCCTTTATCTGCTTTCTTGTCTTATTCGTTAAATTATTATTTCAATCTTAAAAGCAATTAAATTCGTGACATAGACTTAAGTTAATTTCCGATCCTCGTAGCTCTTGGGACGACCTCGGTTTTATCGAATACTACGCTACACACGACAGGGTACACTGCCCGTTAGTGCACTAGGGTAGACCATAGGTATAACGAGTAATTATAAATATTAAAACCCGGGTCAAGAAACCTGCATCAAGTTTTGGCGCCACGCCGGGAGCTATTTTAGGATTTTAATTTAAGTTTTCTTTTCTTTTATTCGTTGTTTTCTTTGTTTCTTGAGTACGCTTTCGTAATCATTGAAATGGAACCAGATTTGATAATATGACATTGGAAGAATACTGGGAGTACGAAAGCAATGGAAAGAAAAGTTTTGAGGAATCGTCAATCTTAGAGAACTTCTACGAGATCGCCTTCCCTAGAGCATTTCTTTCAAACATATGCCTATGATGATTATGTATCTCCTCAAGAGAATGATGAATTGGACATGGATAACATGACCATTCATGAATATGAATTATATACAGCCAACCGATGTCGGAAGATGAACAAATTTTAGTGATTATTCATATAACACTTCCGATCCTCAACCTGATGATAGCGAAGTTGATGACCGAAAGAGCGTTGGATGATTTGTTCTAATTGTTTGAAAATCTTCTCAACGATGGAACAAGAGGAGACTCATGATGAGTCTATTAAGGATGTGAACCTTGGAAGTGAAGACCTTCTTAACTTTCCTATTTCTCCTATTACTAATATTTTTGCTAGTTTTTGTGAACAGATGCAGATAATGTCAATTTCGACGCACAAAGGAGGAAGAGGGCTTCCGAGAGGAATGTGATGAATGGAATTTTATGACATGGGATATCACGTAAAGGATGTTGAAAGGCTTAGGCTTAATTCTAACACCTCCCGCAGACGGATAAACCTATCCCGAGCTCGTAATGCAACCCTTGACATCACCTATCACACCGCCATGATGTTCAGAGCACCAACTACCAACCCAGGTTGAACGAGCTTATAAAGGAATTTGAGATGAGATTTTGAATATTTTGGTTGACGGCTAAGCCGAATGCGACCCTGCTAAAGATGTGAAGGAGCTCGAGGAACCACTTTATAAAGATTCTTCATCATTTTCTATGGACGAAAGGCACATTTGGCTTTGATGAAACGAGTTTGGTTTTGAAGAAAGTTAGTCAACAACAACATGGAACAAGCCAATCCTCTAATCCGTCAATGAACATGGGTCCGGTAAGTAGGGAAATGACTTCTCCTATGAGGTATAACTATAATTCATCATTTCCCCATCCTATAGCAAATTCACACCCTCTTGGTGTTTATCGCTATTTTCACCCACACTTGATTTCAAGTGAGGGGAAGAACACCCTTTTACGTAGTAAATAAGGGTGGAGTCAAGCTCGTGACTCGAACAAAAACAAGCGCTTCGTGGGAGGCACCCCATGCCTATCTTTTATTTTTTATTTTTTTAGTATAGTTGGGTTTTGTGTTTTAACCATTTTGCAGAATCGGAGAAGATTGCATCGCGAACATAAACGGGGACTCACTGTCTATCGCTTTACGCGTAACTCATCCCAATGATTACGCCAGAACATATCACAGTGGATGCATTCACCTGAGCATTACCGACACGCGTAATCCCATGCTATGGTTACGCCGTAGCTACCCTCTTGTAGTGTCTTCCAGGTTATTAAAGTTTGCTCATAGATCTCAAAGCGGGACACGTTTACTCGTGAGTCTTCGATCATGCCGAGCAAATCCAGGAGTTCTGCTTCAATTCTAACCCTTCTTATCTTTCATTTATATGCTTAAGTATGACCCAAGTGGGGAGAAGGGATTAGACATAGACACCCGCTTGATTTTACTTGCCCTTATTTTTCTAGTTTTTTTATGAAAAGTGTTTCCATTAATAAAGTACGACATGTTTTCATTACTTAAGCTGGATTAATCTAGAGCAGAGCAAACCTACCTATATTTCCATTGTGTGAGGATAAGCCTTTCCATTTTCCCCTTATACATAATAAAAAATAAAATATGAGTGTGCCGTGGTACGTAGTAGAATTTAGAACTTGACCTTGCATATCTTTTGAGACCATTATCATGAGCATTACAGGGTAACTTGGTGTGATCGGTTGACTAGGATATAAAATTTTAGGATTAAGCACCCAAATAGCCCATCATTTATGTTTGTGTATATTGGCTTTTCACATGATTATCAATCCCCCATTAAACCCTTTTTGTTGCACTCTTCATTAGTGCAAGATACCCTAGATACACCACTTGAGCCTTTCCTTTCATTTTGTTCACCCCTATATAAGCTGTTTTACGTTACACCTATCGCTAGTACCACGCAGTTTCTTATGTCCATGGTCGGGGTTGTTGGTTAATTTTGGTTCCATTAGTGAGTCCGGGTTTTGAATAAAGGGTTTTGGAAGAAAATCGGGTTTTTGATGATAGTTGATCTCAAGTAGGGGATGCTTTATGTGTTCAGATGGTTTTTTATTCATGTATACCTTGTCTTGCATAAAAAATAAAATAAAAATAAAAAAGAATGATGAGGTAAAGCAAGGTTGTTTATTGGTATGTGTAAAATCTGACTTGTTGTATCATTATTGTGTTGAGTATTCTCGCCTTGTTTCATCTCATAAAATTTTACCAAATCCGTTTGTCTTCGGATAAAATTAGAAACCCGTACATTTCTATCTTGCCTTTCAAATTTTAATATTCGTACAATGGGGACATTGTACATTTCAAGTGGGGGGATGGGATATAGAAATGGTCGATTTTGATTGAAATATGTGCTAAATTGACCCAAATTTTAAAATTTTTTATAGCACATTCTTTTTTCATTGATGATGAAGGCCGAGTTAATGCATCTTATTTGCCTAGATTATGAAGTTTATGAGGCACCACATTACATGTCTTATGCATTAACTTCGTGTATTGGTTTTTGAAGACCCGTTGACTCTTGACCCTCGATTTTTGCTACGGAGTTGAATCGACTAATAGTGGTGGGGTATTTGTGGACTTAGAAATCTATTTGTTTAGTGTCTTTTGTTTACACCCATTAAAATTTCCCATGTCTTATCCTACCCTTAATTCATCGAGTTAGGTAGGAAGCAAGCAATCATTGGTGTCTTGACCATGGATTTGGTCATGTATCATTGGTTTTGTCCCTTTCGCCGTAGCTCGTTAGTAATGACAAAATAACCCCATAAGCCTATGTTGTGTCAACCTATTGCCTTTTAGAATAGCTGCATCTATAGACTCTAGTGGTGGATATTAGTATCTTTGCCAAGTCTATGATAGAATACTTGCCATGAGTGAGCAGTTGAGTGATCACCCCAAAAATATTAAACATGTGAATTATGAGAGAGAGTGTGATTTCAATTCCCTTTTCGTGAGGTGCCCGGTTTGGAATTTTCTAGCTTAGGTGATTTTTAGACTCATAACTTCCAATTAATCATGGGAGATATCTTTTTAAGAATTATTTAAAGGGTCTACTTGAGGACAAGTAGGATTCAGTGGGGGATATTGACATCAAATTAGCCTAATATTTTATATATCAAATTCCCGTGTTTATGGCCTCATTTGCATTAATATGGCACTTAATTCTTTCATATTCGTTCATATTTGCATTTGGGATAAATGAGGCGGAGCGAGGAAAAGAAGTGATAAAGGCCAAATATGATTTATATGAGGGCCTTTGGATTTTATGTAAGAAGATTACGCCCGTAACTAGCTAATAAGGTTACAGTAAATATGAGCTTTGAAGAATACGGCGTAATATGAGCTTTGAAGGATACGGTAACCATTTCTTATGGTTGCGTGTTGGTATATGAAGGTGCAGTAACATGGCAATTTAGTTACGCGTAGGATAATGCAGGTGGATATATGAATATACGGTTGAAGAGATGCGGTAATTGGTTATTTAATTACCGTGGTATTAACTTAGGCGCTAAGAGTTGAAGTCCCGTGGTTTAATGAAGATAATATTTACTCAGAGGATTAAAAGTAAAAATAACAAGTAAGATCGAGGACTAAAAGTGACAACTCATATGAAGTTTATTTACTTCAAGGACTTGTTATAAAAATATGAAGTACGATGAGGGGCCATTAGCGTCAACTAGTACAAAATACTTTCAAGGAAATATCATGACAAGTAGTTACGGCGTAACTTAGTTACGACGTAACTATTTATTTTAGTTACGACATAACTTTAGTTACGACGTAATTAATGTATTTAATTACGTAGCTGTATGTGGGCCTATAAATACAACCCTAAATCTGCATTTTTGAGCATCCCTCTCCCAGGGGTTGATTAGGGCACCACTTCAGGGCATTTTCCAGCAGTCCGAAGCCAGTTTTGAAGGATGAATTCACGCGCAATCATCATCTTTATTAGCTCTACATCAAGTAATTTGTATCAAACATTATGTTTAATTCAATTCATGATTTATTCATTTTTGTTGGTATGATTTACTATATGTTTGGCTAAGCAATGTGCCCTAGTTTTGATTCCTTAATTGTTTTGTTTACGTTTATTTTACTTCCGTGCAATTATTTCTAAGTGTATGCATGCATAGTTTATTGGTAGCCACCCTTAGTTCGGTAGTTTTGAATGGCGGTAGAGGCCAATTGCCTAGGAGATATGACCAACTGACCTTAGGTGAGTGAACTGAGACGGGAAGGGTAAGATATGACCAACTGACGACCCTTTCTACTTGTGCGATTTGACCAACTGATCACCTATCGTTTGGATGAACTTAAGAATTAGGGGGTGAGTGTCTAAGTTCCTAACGGCCGGGCACTCACTATTATAAATCTAGCATGTAGCGGTACTTAATGACTCGGCTTAGGGGACCAAGAACAACATGACTTATGATGGTGCGCCTTATTTCTCATGTGGTGGCATCTTTGCTGATAGGTTAGGGCGAATTGACCAAATGCTGCCCTCTCGACTTTGACCCCACCTGAAGTAACTGGAAGAAAGTAGAGGTAGACATTACTAGCTAGGAGGAATAACTAGGTTAGCACCACTCTCCTTCATTAATCACATCTCTTGCCTTTATCTGCTTTCTTGTCTTATTAGTTAAATTATTATTTCAATCTTAAAAGCAATTAAATTCGTGACATAGACTTAAGTTAATTTCCCTTCCGTCAGCTCTTGGGGCACCTCGGTTTTAAGAATACTACACACTACACGGCCCGGATTTGCGCGTTAGTACTAGGGTAGACCATAGGTATAAGAGTAATTATAAATATTAAAACCTAATTAGAGTAAAACTGCATCAAGATGAAAAATATGGCGACAGCATTGTGAAAAATATATGGGCTAGAGCTGAAAGCGGACAAAACTGTACAAAGCGGACTAAAACATGAACCAGCCAAAACGTGTTACACGGGCGTATGAACAAAACAAAACGTATAAAAACAGATTAAAAGGACAAAGACGTACGAAAGCGGACGAAAATGTATGAAAACAGACGAAAACATGCAAAAACGTAGGAATGTGGGTAAAAGTGTAAGAAAACGTACGAAAAAGTCTTAAAAACATATGAAATGGCTAAAAACGAATGAAAACGGACAAAAACGGACTAAAGCGGATGAAAATGTGTAAGAACGTAAGAAAATGTATGAAATGTAAGTTAATATGTGAAACAGATGAAACCATCTAAAATAAACCCAAACGGCTATAGAAACGGACGAAAATGGACAAAAACTTATACAAACGGACTAAACATGGCTAGTAAACAGTTGAAAACTTGTAAACATATAAAATAGATTAAAGGGACAAAGACATACGCTTGAGACGGATATGAAGAAACATATAAAAACGTTTAAAACGTAGGAATGTGTGTAAAAGTGTAAGAAAACGTATGAAAACGGGTGAAAAAGTCTTAAAAACATATGAAAATAGCTAAAAAAGGATGAAAATGGACAAAAACAGACTAAATCGGACAAAAACGTGTAAGAACGTAAGAAAATGTATGAAACGTAAGAAAGTGTACGTTAATATGTAAAACAGATAAAAACGTATGAGAACGGCCGAAAATGTATGGAAACGACTAAAACGGACGAAAATGCACAAGGGTCATGTTACCGTGCCCAACTTATCTAACGTAACCCTAAAGACAGTTTCACACAGTGTTTTGACTAAGACACCTTGTATTACTGATTGTATGGTCTCCTCAAATGCTAAAATTAACGTGCCCACCTTTAATAATTTTAATACAGTTCATATAACCTTCACACTATAACTATACACCTACCAAGCCGGTGCAACCCATGCATGACCGGTGATAATGGCTAATTCACATGTTGGGTTATGGGTATTAGGTTAGCACTTGTCACATTCATTAATGGGTATTTGACATCATATGAGTCACAACCATTGGGTTATAATCCAATGACACTGGATTATAATTTTTTTTTCGTACCATCACATTTAGTTGTTACATCATTTTGGTGAATATAACTTCTAAAATCTTTGTGGCCGTGTTGAGAACTGTAAAACAAATAATAATGATAAAGTATTGAAATGTAGTGTAATAGACTACTTTAATTAGATAGTTGACGACTCACAAAATATAAAAATTAAGGGTCCGTTTGGTTTGTAGATGGGTTTAAGATTAGAATTTGGATTAGGATTTTGATTTTGATTTGAATTTAATGTAAGAGAGAAAAAATATATTATAAAATAGATAAATTATTATTTAAACTATTATATATATCACTAGATTCTCGACCCGCCCGATGGGCGGGCTAGTTTCGATATATTGTTTATATCAGATATTTGTAATTTATACTAAAGAAGTTATTTTATTGTTTGAATTCTATGACCACACCAGTGCAGACACGAGACCATTCCCTTTGTTTCAGGTTTGTTAAAATAATCATCGAACTTTGAATAGTAAATGTTTGTATGTTTTTATTTTCGAGAATAATAGTTACGGTTTACACAATAATGTATTAGGTATGTGTCTTTAAAGTGTTGATTACGCTTTGATTTATTAAATGGGTAACTTGTATATTTATACTTGTCTTAAAATTTATATTTATGTTCGGGATTGTTTAAAGGAGATACATTTTTATGTCAATATTACGTTGTTATTCATATACCAAGTTACGACATCGCGTATGGTTGTGATTTAGGTTACAAATTGATACAAGTTACGACATCGCGTATGGTAATGAAATATTTTTTATTTGTATGTTAGGGTACTTAATTTTTAAGGTGATTCTACCAAATATTTTGTATGTATATAATCAAGGGTTTAGGTCATAAAATGGTTGCGTACTATTTATTGTTCCACTTAATGTTGTGTACTATCATGTTTTGTTTCATTTTGCACATTTTGATTTGACAGTAAATTTAACACCAATATGACACATCATCAAAATATGCAAAATGAAACAAAACATGAAAGTACACAACATTAAGTGGAACAAAAAATAGTACACGAACCAAAACGGTACATTTGAAAAAGTATGCAGATATTTAGCAGCCAAAACCCTATAATCAATTATACGGGGCAATTGCATATATACTCACTAAAACTTACATATTTGCATATATACCCAAAACATCCTTAAGTTGCATTGTACATCATGCATTAAAAACTTGTATTGTGGGGAAATATGCAACTTTTTGAGTTTTAGTGGGTATATATGCAATTCTCGCATTATACAAACTAAAAAAAAATAAAAAATATCCTTCTATTAATAGTCATCATTGCAAGGTTATGAGAACCGTGATATTACGGCTACAATCACACATACAAATAGTCTATGCAAAAAATCTTCTCTATCTTCTTCAACACAACAACCCCATCATCAGGTAATGTTACAAATTCATTTTTTTTTAACCATCCACTGCAAATGTAAAGTGATTGATCTGCATGTTACTTAAATGTTGATGGTTACAAATGCATGTTTGGTATTTTTTTGCAATGTTTAACACATCCTAAAGAATATAGTATCCTTTGATCATAATGTAACATCTGTTTTATTAGAAATATATGCGATTTGATTTTTTAGAATATTTTGTGACATGTAAATATAGGATGATTTTAATATAAAGAATCATGGATATATGTGGCTTTTGGAATACGTGGATTGTGGAATACGTATCAGCTATTTGTTAAATAGGTGGTCCTAAAATAAATAGACAACTTGTAAACATACGTTTAATCATTAGGTTAGTATAGCTTTTATATGATTTGGTTAAGCACTACATCTTATGTAATTATGTGAGCTTAGGTTTAAACATTGGATGAAGCAATGGTGTCTGGTATGTTGGGTAGATTATGGATTTGTTAATAGATTTTAACAAACGTATGGGGTAAGATGATTAACCGTAAAAAAATATAGATTTTTACTCAAAAGGACTATGATTATGTGATTTTTGAAGCATAGTTAAATATGTAGTAATACATCTTCAATCATTTTTTGTTTGACACCTTAATGATAAAGGTGTATTGATCATCTAAGACTTGTATTAGTTGGTGGAAATGTTATGTATATGGAAACCTTATTTTCAGCAGGGCGTTGTGGTTTTAAAATAGAATGAGCATCCAATTTTTGGTGGAGGAAAACCGTAGAAACATTAGGAAATTATAGTTAAGTTGTACTTGAAATACTTACTTAAGGTTATAAATTTATCAATGTAACCATCAAATTGATATACGTGCTTACTTTTTAAATTTTAGATGCTTCCTACTTTGTTTACTGAAACACTGTATCCACAATCGAGGAACCAAACATAAGGTTTACTAGAAATTGATTGGTGGTCGCATTACTTTGTATGGGTCCAAGTGGTGAGCTTTTATAGATGACAGCAAATACATCAATGTGGCCACATTCCATTTAATTCGTCAGGAAGAAGACTGTTATTATGTTGGATGTAGGGAACAAATGCAATGGATACAATCTGGTTCTTGTAGGTTACAGACAACGTAGATTCCTGGTTTCGTTGGATGAACATCCTGAAAAACCTCTGGTAAGAAAAAAATGTTAATCAATACATTGTATAAATTTGTTTATAATGGGGATTATTTTAATTGTTTGACCTGCTAATGTTTTCTTTAAACTAAATTGTTACGTAGGTCATTCCTTGCAATTTCCAGACCAGCAATGACAATAACCAATTTGACGTTCTTGTTGTGGCAACTATCTTTCTTTGTCAAATTGAAATACAAGATGAAGAAGACCGTGAATGAGTTTGGTGGACACGGATGGAATGAATTGGTTCACGATGAAAACCCGTTTGCGCAGCACAAGAGTTGTTTTCAAAAATCTACTAAACAATATTCTTTCCCTGATGCCATTTGCTGAAAATGGATTGATGATGTGTTCTAAACATGTACAACGTATGGAGCTGAATGGTAGAAGACCGTTCATGAGAAACCACATAGATGAAGGTATGCTAATAAAAGTTTAGACATAATCTATGATTTTATTTTAAAAATAAACCTTTCCATATAATAGCAGTTAAATTATTTACCATATTTATTAAATTCCAGTTACAGATGAACGAATGAAACACATATGTGCAAGGGACGAATGTACAAAGAATTAAAGTGAAAGGGATCGTTTTTAAAACATCTGGCGTATATCGCGGACGAGAACGTTTGGTAAGTAATGATACAAATGGACCATTTAGATCATTATCCGCTTTGACAAAAACTATACTTCAACATGGACATACTTTGAGCATACTACATTGTTTTTAATGCGGTATTTGTTTGTTAAGCGACATAACATGTGGTAGTACCATAACGCATTGTTGAAATACCGGGAAGACACGGAGTTTTATATGAACGTGAATCCACCACACGATAAACTAGAAGCAAGAACCGTTACCATAAAAGCAAGATGGAGAGATTGTTCAGGGTGTCGGTGGGAACCAAACAAAATAGTCGATTCAATCTTGTTGACTTTGTCACGATGGCACCGTTATGTCTTTCACAAACTAATTCCAGTCTTTAGCATGTGTTAAAACATAATTCCAATCGTTATCAGTTGTTATGGGTAGGCATGTTTATAAACTGTTTTTTGGAATGTGTAGGATTTGGTTGGCTTCATTTAGGGTATGTGTTCCCAAGTAGTTGAAGCCATTCATGAGATGGAAATGTAAACTACTTGGTATTGCGCCTATCTGGAAGTGTATGGTTCCTAGTGATGCCATGTACTCTTCTTCCTTGATCATTGTGGGTGCTGGAGGAATGGTCTTGGTTGAAGGGTATCATGGAAATATAGCTAGATGGTATATTGGTGCATTAAAAGGTGTTCTTTGTGATGGTTTTGTGCTGGTTGTCATCTGTCCATGGTTGTATAATATAGGGAGTTTGTTTTTATTATCAGACTTATAAGAATAGTTATATCAGATATTGCATAGAGTTAGCTTGTATGCTACTTGATATGGGACTTGTCCATATCAGTGTGTGTTGCTTATTTCATTGTACAAAGTTTCCTTAATTAATAAAAGTTCACCCTTGCACCAAAAAAATATATTTTGTGTTGTGGTCTGCCTATAAACAAAAACGTTTAGTGGTTAAGGCTGCTAGTACAAAGTTAAGTCTGGTAGGTTAGTTTTAGTGGTTAAGGTTGCCAACGCAAAGTTAAGTCTGGAAGACCTAAGTTAAGTCTGTTTAGTATTCGTAGCTAGTTTTGTTTATGAAAAACATAATAGTTTGTTAGAGTTATATTAGGGAAGGATATGTACACGTAGAGATATCTTATGAAGGATATACTAGGGTTTCCTAAGTGTATAAAGGAACCCTAAAGTATAGTGAAATGAACTTGTACTTAGACGAATAGAAATATTAATAGAAGAAGTTTATTAGTGAAATAGCATTTGTGTTCTTCTTGTTTGTTGTTAAGATTCCGCATTAACAATCAAGTACTCGTTGTAAAAGAGTTCTTCATATAATTAGTTTGTATTTATCCAAGTTTAGTAGATTATGGTGTTGCACAAGTGTGAATGTGTGTGTTTGTGTTTGCATATCAATGTGACTATAAAAGCCATCACCTACAAACCCACATTTGCATTAACAGCACAATAAATGCAAAAAACTTGACCATATGGTGTTTAAAGTCAAGAAATTTGTGTTTTGTGCGACTATTGATCATCCAATGGCCACATGAATTTTATGTTTGTGTGGCCTTTTCTAACATTCAGTCACACAGAGCATGTTTCTTTTCGGTATTTGGTCACATTCAATTAGGCATAAAGTGGCCAAAATTGTTAATAAGTGTGACCATATGGTGTTTAAAGGAGATACATTGTTATGTCAATATTGCGTTGTTATTCAAATTACCAGTTACGAAATCGCGTATTTATGTTATGTATTACTTGATGCAAAACATATGAATAGATTGGGTTTTAAATGTACTTTTATTGGTATAATTTTCATCAAGTATTACATAACACAAATGAAATAATTTAAGGTCAAAATTTGGATAAAAAGACTTCAAAAGTCAATATTTCCAAAGTCAATATTTCATGTGTGATTGGGTTTTAGAGGTCTTGGGTGGTCGTGACCCAAGAGTGTTCCCTGTATTTGATGTGTGGTAGACAATGCCTTATGTAATCTTTTTGTGTTTTGCTTGATGGTAAAAAAATAGATGATGGTATCTTTGACTCTGTTATGATGTATGTATATATTTAACTTTGGATTCAGGTAATGTGGTCTAGGGTGTAAGTAGGCGTATGTATTAACAATAACTATGGTAATTATGCGTATGTTTTAGTAATGGTAATATTATCAAACAGTTTAATAGCTATTTTGGTATGATGCATGTGTCGAAGGTTTAAACATTATGTCGTTACTTTCATTTTGGTTGTCGTTAACTGGTGGTACGAACCCCCACAGTGAATGTGTAATATTACTATTACCAATTAATGATAGGTATAAGTAAGATTTTGTTATGGATAATTGTGGTTGTTTCAAAATGCTAAACCTGTATGATTTATTGATAAATTCGTGATTGCTAATATTTTCGTATTTATTGTTTTAAAATTACAATATTTTGGTATGATATTCATAATTTATTTATTGTAATAAAAAATGACCATTCTTAATTGCTATAAACCATTACAAATAAAATCAATTCACGTAACACATAATTTCCGCCTTATCTAAGTTTGTGTAAAACTTCTTTAAATACAACATTGTTTGTTTTATCACTGTAATTACCCTCTCTGTCGCAACAAAAAACTCTCAACCCTTCTTGGCTCTTAACCCTTGAAACAGCTACATACAACTGACCATGAGAAAAAACGGGACGCTATAAAAAAACCCCAACCTTTGACAATGTTTGCCCTTAACTTTTGTTGAATTTCATAACAAATCACATTGATATCGGGAACTGTCTCATGTTGAGTTTGAAAGGCATTGAAGATTCAAAGAACTGCAGCTCAACATAATTCCAAGTAGAAAGTCTACAAAATCCTCAGAAAGCTCAAATGATGAAACTTGAAGTTCACAAGTGAAGATCAAGTTAGGGGAAATTGTTGTGAATTATGTAAACCAGACTTAATACTGGTAGTATAACAGTTAAGTCTGGTAGGCTTAGTTTTAGTGGTTAAGGCTGCCAGTACAAATTTAAGTTCGGCAGACCTAAGTTCAGTCTATTTAGTATTCGTAGTTAGTTCTGTTTATGAAAAACAGAATAGAAGGAACCCTAAAGTATAGTGAAATGAAATTGTACTTAGACGAAAAGAAATATTAATAGAAGCTTATTAGTGAAATAGCATTTGTGTTCTTCTTGAATGTTGTTAAGATTCCCCATTAACAATCATGTAACAATTTGCAGGATTTCTATCGATTCTCAAATTTTTACTATTCATCTCGAGAAATTACTATTCACTTTCACTATTCATCCCGTAAAATTTTTATTTCACATTCTCGTAAGTTAAATTATTTTAGTAATATCACGGGAGTTTGATCGTTAATCATCTTGAAAAAGTTATTAAGAAAACATCGTTTGGTCGAGACACCATTTAAACATCCGTGCATACGAAAATCAACTCGACAATTTTCTCACATCACATTAATTTTAGATCACCCATAATCAATTAGAGAAATTTTAAAATTTCATTTAAATGTTACCATAAACGTGTGCACGAGACTAAACTTTTTGGACATTCTACTTGAGACTAACCATTCACGCCTTTGTATTTTCTAGGATGTTTAGACACTTTTACATTTTTGGAAAAGTCAAACATATTTCCCTCATCCTTTGACCATAAAGAAATTAACCTTATACGTTCTACATTTTTGCTTAAATCGCGTAACTTTTAGACTTCACGTATAAGTGTTAAGTTATCCCACATATAACGAAAACCATATTTTGACATCTCATATCACTTATGAGACTAATTTAGTCTACTTAAAATAAATTCACGGTCATTTCTCACGAAATCTCGTTCTTTTCGATAAATTGCTGGAATGACGTTTTTAAAACTTTAGGCGTTTTTGCACCCAATGAGACTTATCACCCATTTTATATTTTTATATGGAGTATAATGATTAGTTTCATCATTCCTACAAGTTTCGTATATTACGATACCCGTTTTACGTTTTATGTCTTAACAACTTACGGTTGGCATTTAACGGAACCAAATCATGCTCTAAACTCAAGATAATACCAAAACTATCCACCTAAGTCATATTATCTTTTTATGGCTGACTTAGGGGGGGGGGATTCATAATTTTGGTGGCATAATCCTAACCATGCTTCATTTAGATCATTACATGTGTCCTAACTTAACCATGGTTAATATTTAACCAAATATATGGTTAACCAAACTTAATCCTATAAATAGCAAGGCCATCCTAAGAACCCTTAAACATTGATTTGGGTCGTTCATAACACAAAACATTCATATCTTCCTTAATTTGATCTATAAACTCCAAGTTTATGCAAAGAAGTTTGAAGTAGTAAGTTACTACATCAAATCTCTAGCAAGTTTAAGTGATCTTCTTGCGTTTAGATCCACTCAAGTCACTTAGTACTTCATCACCAACTCTTCAAGATTGCAAGGGTGCCAAGGTGTAGAAAGCTAGCTCAATCCGAGGTCCTAGGTGTTCAATCAAAGTCAGATCCTTACTAGTTACTCCTTTCTTAATTGAAAGCCAAAAGTTGTAAGCAACTAATCACCACCATCATCTCATCTTATTTATTCATAATCTTAACAATTTCATGCTATATATAGTTACTATGTTGATTCATGATGTACATATACTCAATCACATGTTATACATATTGTCGTAAAAGTAACAAACTAGTAAACTAGTCATATTCTAAACATTTGAAACCATTAAAATGACCACATGGAATTTCTTTACATAATATGGTAAACAAGATAAAAAGGTAAACATAGCAACTTGAATCACCCAAAACGGACAAAAGTTATAGTCAAAAGAAGTTAGCGAAAACAAAAATGCCAAAAGCGCCTAACACAAGCATTAGCAGTTGATCGTTTTGAAAGTGTACTTCTGGGTATTAAAATTTAAAGCATGAAAGCTGTCCGGAACGACATTTTCCTTCAATAAAATACGAAGCTCGAACCTTGAAAACGCCTAAATAGGCCATTATCTTTCAAAAACTAAAACTGCCCTATATATATAGCTTCAAGACTATACTTTTGTCACAACTAAAAGCAAAACCAAGTTATTTTCATAGCTAGTTACGTATTAACTTAACCAAACTTCATTTAATCTTTGAAATAGTGTTTTCAAAAGTAACGAAAAAATGACCATTTTACCCTTTTCCGACGATTGTTACCAAAACTTCATTCTTGAACATGTTAATAAGTTGTAATCACTAGTAAACAATGAGAATTTGTAAAAAACTAGATATTTACTAAAAAAATGATAAACCTTATGATATAACAATCTTCACTCAAAACATAGTGTATCTACTAAGTCTACAATAGTAGGGAGCTTCATGTGAGAGGTTTTATTTTGAGTAAAACGTATCGACAGGTCTGGGGATTTACGATTTAAAAAGTTAATCCTAGCTCCTCGAGCGTTCTTTGCATGACCTCTGAATTATGATGGCGAAACATTATACGATATCTATAACTAAATCGTTTTTACAACTAGACCATTTATAAAACAACATACACAAATACCATGTACTACATCATGATCAACATAGAGACATATATAGGATGGTTTATGTTTTTCCGTTGGGATATGAAAGTCTTGAAGATATCAAAATCGAAGATATGAAAGTAATCTTGTAAGCTGCAAAGAAATCTGGAAGAAGTTAAAGACTTAAAGTCTTGTTAAAGACAAAGTCAAAGTCTGCAATATGAAGTCAAAGTACTGCAAGAACAAAAGAACTATTATATTTGTTTATGGAAAGAATTGTATTCTATGTTTAGATTACTTGTCGTACAAGGTTATCAATTGTAAACGGACTAGGATATCCTTGAGCCTATAAAAGGACTCCTAGATTGGCATTAGAGGTACGATTTGAGAAAAGAGTTTTAGAGTTTACGAATTAGTGTTTTAAGAGAAAAGTTCGATTATCTTAGAGTTGTATTAGAGTATCTGCATAATAAGTAGATTTAGAGTTTATAATAAAGGTTATTCTTCTTAGCTTTGTTAAGTAAATTCCGCGTACTTAATAAAGATTGCTCGGTGTTTCTTTGTTAATAACTTAGGATTTATCAGAGGTTATTAAACCTTAACAAGCTAGTTAAGATAGTTTGATTAAAGTATATCGATCCAACAAGTGGTATCGGAGCTTGTGTGGAAACTCTGACTAGGAAGAAACCCTACTTCAACTATATTCAAGATGTCGACTTGTTCCACCCTCAATCACCTCACTCAGAATTCCAATAATCAAGGAGAATATGATCTCTGGTGCATGAAGATGAGGCATTACATTGCCATTACAGACCATGCTCTTTGGAATGTTATTGTGAATGGGAATGAAGTTGTAGCAGACCCCATTGATATTCTGGACAACCAAAGGAACCTAAACCAGGTATTACAGCAGCAACCTTAAGGAATCAAGAGAAGGCACTCAATATTCTCTTATCTGCCATTCCAAATGGTCATCTTCTCAAATTTCATGATGCTAAAGATGCTAAGCGACTCTGGGCTGCTCAAGACCAATTTGGAAGGAATGAAGCCTCTAAAAGATGCACGAGAAATTTGCTAAAGCAACAATTTGAAACTTTCACGATTGGTGAAAGAGAGTCTTGATCTTTGCATATGATAGGTTTCAGAATCTACTGAACATGTTGGAGCTATACAAGGCAGAAGTATTAGTTGAAGATGCTAATTTGAAGTTTCTAAGGAGTTTGCCATCTTCATGGCATGTGATTGCTACAATGAGCAGAGGACAACAAGGTTTGGATGTCATGGACTTTGATGATCTATATCATCAACTTAAGGTGTATGAGCATGAGATGAGTGGTCAAACAAGTTCTAAGTCTCACGGTATTGCTTTTCTATCATGAAAAGAAGGCCGATACTTCCAAAAGTACCTTCTCAAAATCGTTCTCAAAGTATGCTGCTATAAACCCCCCTCATGTTCTGAGGCCCCACCAACTACCACTATGGCCTCGGATGAAGTTATGTGCTCTTTCTTGCACAACAAGCTAGTTTTGTCACTTATGAAGAAGATCTAGCACGATTGAAGAAGCACTTGAAGAAATTGATATCGGTGGCAAGTTGCTATGATCCTGCAAGAATCAAAAAGTACATGAAGAAGACGAGGAAAAAGCATGATTTCAAACCAAACGGGCATAACTTTTGACAAATCTAAGATTGAATGCTTCAATTGTCAAAATACTGGTCACTTTGCAAAGTGCGGTTTGCTAAGTATCAAGCAAACAGGGACATCTGAAAAGCCAAAACTTGAGCTTAAGGAAATTCCCATTACAGAAACAAAAGCTTTGGTTGCTCAAGAGAAGTTATCAGTTGACTGAGTGAAGAGTTTGATGATGAACCGATAACTTATTGCATGATAGCGATTGGAAGAAGAAATTGAAGATTCATAGAAGCATTGGATTGGAGCTTGTTTTCTTGAAGAACTGAACATGCTGTTTTGGAATCGATGATGGCTTTGGAGGATTTGTGGAGCAAGGAAAGTGAAGATGATCTGTTCAACTAGAATTGGTGGCTACTACCAAATCAATCTCCTATCTCGAGTATGCTCAAATTGCTATGATTTTTATCATAAATTGCTTAGCGATTATGTGATTGAGAGAGATAATTGTGTTAAGGCTAGGGCTGCGGTAGCAGGTTATCAAATAACCTTAGAATCTATGGAAGCCAAAATTTTAGCACATGAAACTAATGAAGTAGCTTGGTCTGAAAAATATGCACAACAGGATTACCAGTTAAAGCTTAGTGAATGGAAATTAAACTGTAAATTCTTTGAAATTGAGAAATTGACTAAGGAAAGAGATGATTTGTTAGCTAAGTTTGTTGCTTGGGGTGAAGTTGGTGCTGTCACATGTTTCTTATGTTCAAAAGCACAAAGAGCCTATCTTAAAACTGGATTAGGTTTTGGTATGGATTTTAGTAAGATAGAAGAAAACCAATCTAGTAAGGATAAAGGTGAGTATGAGGATATAACCACTACTGATGAAGAACTCATTAATTATGTAGATACATCTATAATGATGGTTCATAAGTCGTCTGCATATAAGAAACCTAATGATTATCATCTTTGTTCCACATCCTACTGGCATTCATCAACCCCTTAGGCCTGATGTTTCTCGTTTTGGAGTAGGCAGTCTAGAGTTTAGGAAAAAGCTAGTTGCTAAATCTAGGTGCGAAAAACCCAAAGAATCGTTGAACGGTGTTCAAAATCAAGCAGTACCTTTAAATCAAAGTCTGCTCACAAGCAGATACCTTCTTCAAAACCTTTTCAAAGCGATCTTGCTAAACCTTTTTGGGATAATTTTGGTCAAACAGAGTTTAATAACTCACCAAGAAGGCAAAATAATTTTGGGCATAGACATAGAAGATGTCACTTTAACAGTATGGGTGAAAGCGTGTTTTGTGTGTTTCAGCCCTACTCATCTAATTAAGGATTGTGAACATCACTCAAAATACCTTAGAAAATTTCCAAAGAACAGGGTGCCAACCGAGAAACCTAGAGTACAAACCAGTTTGGAATAATTCAAATAGGGTCAATCACGAGAAATTTTACACACGGATCATAAATACCCACACCAGCGAAACCTTTTTCAAAACCTTGATATCTCAGTACTTTCAAAGTATCGTTAACTCTGGCCATGACTTTCACAAAGTCTTGCTCAGACAAAACTCTTGATCACAATACTTGGTATAGAAATTCTAGGCAATCTCACCAGAAGGTATTCCAATTCACATAGGAGATTTAGATCGGAGGAACCAAGTGTTAAAAGCATGGGTTAAAAGGGAAAGTATGAGAGGACAGACAGTACTTTCAACTAAAAGTGAATCAGATGTTTTTGTGATGATAGAAAAAGAGATTTGTGTTGAAAAACCAGAAAGTTTTGAAAATCCACATGCTAAAGATCAAAAGATAATTCTGGATCATCATTTGAAAGATAGTGGTAATTACATACTCAAAGAATTTGAGTTTGTAACAACTCAGGGGAACACAAGTCATTAATGGCTTGGGTTCCTAAAAGTTTCTAACTCTTTTCTTTATGTGCAGGGCAACCCGGAAGAGGAGCTTAAGATCATCTTATTGTATTGTGGATGCTGGTTGACTCGAGGAGACAAAGAGATCTGTGCGATTTTAGGAAGATTAGTGGAGGAAAAGTTGCATTTGGGAATGATCCCAAAGGAGGAAGGATTACTGGGAAAGGAACAATTAAAGCTGGAAGAATCGATTTTGAGAATGTCAGATATGTGAAGGAGCTTAAGTTCAACTTGTTGTCAGTCTCTCAAATTTGTGATAAAAGCATCCTGTGTTATTCACTGACACAGAATGTCTCATCCTTTCCTCGACTTTAAACACTTGTTGATGATGACATAGTAGTACTTAGAGTACCAAGGACAAATGATGTGTATAGTTTAGACATGAAGAGTCTACATTCTTATGGCAGAGCCACATGTTTGGTGGCTAAAGCAACATCTGAAGAGGCACATCAATGGCATAGAAGATTGGGCCATGTTAATTTCAAGAACATCAACAAACAGGTGAAAGGCAATTTAGTTAGAGGTTTACCTTCAAAGACTTACAAGAATGAACAATCATGCTTGGCATGCAAGAAGGGTAAACAACACAAAGCTTCTTGCAAGAAGCTTGAGGAGAACTATTAGAGAACCATTGGAGCTATTACATATGGATTTGTTTGGACTGTTTCGTGGCAAGTTTAAACAAGAAAAATCTTGCTTAGTTGTAACATATGATTGTAGTAGATTCAGTTGGGTATTTTTCTTGGGTTTTAAAGATGATACTTTTGATGCTATCAGACACGATTATTGCTCTTGAAAACCAATTGAGACTCAAGGTTAGAGGTATTAGATGTGACAATGGGATTGAATTCAAGAACAAACTTATGGATGAATTTTGTGCAAACAAAGGCATAAAAAGGGAGTTTAGTATTGCAAGAACACCACAAATGAATGGTGTTGCAAAAGGAAGAATAGGACTTTGATTGGCGGCAAGAACAATGTTAGCAGATTCTCACCTACCTATTCAGGTTCGGTAGAAGTAAGTAATCTGCTTGTTATGTACTAAACAGAGTCTCAGTCACTAAACCACAGATGAAGACACCTTATGAATTGCGATGGGCACTAAACCTAACATTCGTTTTATGAAACCTTTTGGATGCCCTCTTACTATTTTAAACACTATTGATACAGGGAAGTTTGATGGCAAGTCAGAAGAAGGATACTTATTGGGTTATTGCACTAACAATAAGGGCTTTAGAGTATACAACAAAGTTACTAGGAAGGTTCAAGATTGTCTTCATGTTGAGTTTTTAGAAGATCAAGACAATGAGAAAGGTAAAGGTCCGGATTGGATGTTTGATCTTGAGGTTTTAACTCCATCTATGAACTATGTACTGTTGAGAAGAAAATCAACCAATGCACAGTGGAGAAGATTTACAATATGTTGTTCATGGAGTTCATATTAGCGATCTTTCATTGAAGATCCCTTAGTCCAAAACAAAATCTTGAAGTTCCAAAACAAAGTCTGTTGTTCGAATCTTCTTTATCTGCTGAGGATCAATCTATTCAAGAGGAACTTAATCGGATGCTTCTTCAAGATGTTTTAGCACATTCTTACACTGATGAACAAATGAGAGCTTATGAAGAGGCAAAGAAGAAGAACAATGAGAGTACTCTCCAGTACTTTGGACAGATACTTTTGTACAAAAATCTTGTTGCTCACATTAATGATACTAGCTAATCGGATGATCATACCATGCGGATTAGAAGACGATGATGAATTTGAAGATTAAGGTATTTTCCCAAATTCCAATGAAGGTGTTGATGTTACTAATTTGGAGGATAATTATGAAGTTCCACAGTCTCCAAACTTAAGAACTCATAAGGATCATCCTTCGGATCAAATCATTGGTCCTTCTACGAATTGACAATGAGACAGAGCTAAGACTTTCTATACATCTCACAATGCTTTACTTAGCTTTGTGTATAAACAAAACAGGCTGAATCATAAGGACCATCAAACACGTCTGTTTTATCTCTCAAGGGGAACCCAAGAATATTGCTCAAGCTTTGACTAAAGAAAGTTGGGTTGAAGCTATGCAGGAAGAACTTCTTCAATTTAAACTTCAAGAAGTTTGGGTTTTATGTGATCTTCAGATGGGAAGAGTTATTGGAACCAGTGGGTTTTAGAGTTAAAAGATATGAAAGAGGCAATGTTATCAAAAACAAGGCAAGGTTAGTTGCTCAGGGTTATAGACAGGAGGAAGGGGTAGATTATGATGAGGTATTTGCTCCGGTAGCAAGAATAGAAGCTATCAGACTATTTCTTGCCTTTGCTTCTTATATGGGCTTTCAAGTTTACCAGATGGATGTTAAAAGTGCCTTTTTATATGGCAAGATTACAGAGAGAAGTTTGTGTCAAACAACCTCCTGGTTTTGAAGATCCTAAACATCCAAACAAAGTCTACAAGGTTGTTAAGGCTCTTTATGGCCTTCATCAGGCACTTAGAGCTTGGTATGAGAGACTCTCCACATTCTTATTGCAACATGGATATAGAAGGGAGCTATTGACAAGACTTTGTTTATCAAGAGAGACAAGAAAGATATCATGTTAGTTCAAGTTTATGTTGATGATATCATCTTTGGGGCTACAAAACAGTCCATGGTTAAGGAGTTTGAGCGGTGATGCGAGAAAGAATTTCAAATGAGTTCAATGGGAGAGTTGACTTTCTTTTTAGGACTTAGGTTAAGCAGTCAAAGGAAGGTATTTTTATCAGTCAAGACAAGTATGTTCTTGACATACTTAAGAATTCAATTTTGATGATATGAAGACAGTTACTACACCTATTAAATCTATCAATTCATTGGGCAAAGATGAAGATGGACCACTGTTGAAGTCAAGCTTTATAGATCAATGATTGGCTCTCTTATGTATCTTCTGCATCGGGCGATATATCATGTTTGCAGTCTGTTTATGTGCAAGACATCAAGTCTCACCAAAGATCTCTCACATGAATGCAGATAAAAGAATTTTACATTATTTGAAACAACAACTTAAGTTGGGGTTGTGGTATCCTAAAGAGTCACCTTTTCACTTGGAAGCTTTTTAAGATAGTGACTATGCAGGTGATAATTATGATAGAAGATCCCAAGCGGTGGATGCCAATATCTTGGAAGGCTAGTCTCCTGCAATGCAAAAGCGACAATTGCAGCAACATCATCTACTGAAGCTGTAGGCTGGCGCAGTTGTTGTGGTCAAATTTTGTGGATGCAGAATCAACTCTTGGACTATGGGTTCAATTTCAAAAATACTCCTATCAATATTGATATTGAGAGTACAATTTGTATTGTGAAGAATCCTGTGTATCATTCCAAGACAAAGCATATTAAGATTAGGCATCACTTTATCAGAGATTGTTATGAGCATAGGCTCATCAATGTTGTTAAGGTTCACACGGATGACAATGTAGCTGATTTACTCACAAAGGTTTTGATGTGTCACGATTCAATCACTTGGTTGTGAGCATTGGAATGATTAACTACTAAGCTATGTTTTGAGGAGGACTATAAGGTGTTAGTATAGTCTTGTGTATTGCTTGAGGGGAGGATGCTTGTTTATACTTAGTTTATATGAAGGAATTTGGCAAAATACTTTTTTTCGAAAGCACTTGGAAAGTACTGCTTGGGAAAGTCTGCTTATGTGGAAAGTACTTTTGTCGTATTAAAGTTGTTCAACGGTAATATTGATGGGTAATTGATAGTAACGGTAACTTTGTTATTATAGGCTGTGATTTTTCAAATCCTACCTATAAATAACTACTTCCCGATTTTCCCTCTCATATTATTACTTTACATCTTTTCCATACTTATCTCCCAATCACCATCTCTTTATTCTTCGATAAAATCTTTATTGTGCTCACTTCTTCAACAATGGTGAATCGTTTAACTGTTTCAAAGCACAATATGGTGGCTAATTTGGACAAGGTAATATGGCTTTTATGATATTGTTGATTATCTTACTGGGTCGCCTATTAGTTATGCTCTTTAGTTAAACCGGATATTATTGAACCATGGATTCAATTTTGGGCTAATGCTAGAGATAACAGGAGGATGAATATTATATTAGATCTACATTCTTTGGACGGACTATCAAAATTACAGAAGCCTCTATTCGCGAAGATTTATTATTTGGAGATGAAGATGGGGCTATTCGATTTGACAAGCAACTGATTTGGGATACTTTTAGGAATCTTGGTTATGAAGGATCTTTAACAGAACAAACATTCAAGAAAGCATTATTCGTCCTCAATGGAAGTTCTTGATTCATGTATTGTTCGCAGTTCTAAAAGTACTTCTTGGGAGCGATTTGGGTCCAATATAGCATCTGCAGATGGTTGGACTAGCTCTGACAGTGTTTAATTTTAAAGCTTATTTTGGATGGGATGCTATCATATATCTCACGGGTCAAAATGGTGATGTACCCAAGGTTTGTACAGTTTTTCTTAAACAAGCAATTGGTGATGTTCCAAAACACCTCGCTTTGTTACTGTCATTGTGCAACAATCTTTACATTTATGGCTAGAAGTGATTTGTTGAGTGGAGATATTCCATTAACTCTAATGATGGAATTGTCAAGCTGCGTCTTGCTGGAGAGGATGAAGAAAGTGAAGGTCCGATTACTGGTACTGCTTCTCAAAGTCTGCCTCTCAAAGTTCTGTTTCTCCAGATCGCTTCACAAAGTCTGCCTACAAGTCTTGCATCTGCAATCGCTTCTATTGAAGGTACTTGCATCTTTACAGGGTCTGTTTCTCCAAGCCACGAGGTTCAAGCAGATTGAAAGAACACCTACTCCATCTCCACAACGTTACGTTCTGTTGAGGAGGAACATTCACATCATCAAGGTGACGATCATACTATACCTCGTGAAGGTTTGACTTTGGATAATTATGCTTTGACAAGGGAGCTCGTTAGGTTGAACAAGACTGTTGAGTTTCAAGCTAAAGCGCTTAGGAAATTGAAGCGTAAGTATATCGGTTGAGGAATTTTATTAAACCATATATTCAAGGTTTCAACTTATGGGTTAAAGAGAGAAACCAAGCGTCGTAAACAACTTGAGAAAGGAATTAAAACGAAAAGGTTCCTAAATCATCTTCGTCAACTTGGGGAGGAATTTAGAAAGGAAAATTTGAAAGAAGATGTTGCGAAGAAAAAGAATCTGAAATACTGCGAAAAGATTATTTGAATTCGAGGAAGAAGTGCAAGTTCAAGGTACTGATGATCAAGGTATTGAACATCAAAGTAATGTTTTTCATGATACATCTAGGCAAGAAGTGATAACTCCAAGGGTATTGAATTTTGAAGAAGATGTTGGTCCTTCTACAATTGTTATAGAAGAAGAGGAGGAAGCTACATTCAAACCTATTCATGCTGCAAGTGATGATGAATTAATTGCTACAATATTAGATTTGTCACAACCAAGAGGAGGAGTTACTATTAGAGATGTACAAGAAGAAGAACAACCAAGAACATCTCAACTTGCAATTGATCCAAAAGATAAAGGGAAAGGTATTACGGTTGAAACAAAGAAAAAGAAACACTTTGGCGAGAACTTAGAGCAATTGAAGTTGCTAGGAATGAAGCAGCAGCTAGAAAAGTTCAAGAAGAGTTAGATACTAAAGATAGAGAAAGAACAGGGAAGCTCAAGAAGCTCGAATAGAGAAGCGACTCAAAAGGTGCAAGATAAATTAGATGCTAAACTCTTGAACCTTTGATCCCCACATGTTATATATATGCCAAGAAGACCTAATTTAGCTAAGGACAGGAATGCTATGATGGCTTATTTAAAAGGTCGAGGATATAAGGGTTTGCAGAAGTTAAACTATGTTGATATGAAAAGACTCTATGATCTGAAACGAGAGCTTATAAGAAGAGTGTTGCTTGATATTAAAGACTTTAGAAAAAGCTCATTGGACTGAATCTAAAAGGAAGAAGAGCTTAAAGAGAAAAGAGAAAACTACTGAGATGTTCAGTTTTCAAAGAAAGTAAAGGTTGAATTAAGATCTGAGACTAGAGATGAATTGAAGAATTATCTCAGAGTGGTAGATTTTGATTATACAAAGGAAGATGACATGAAGATGAGCAGATCAAAGATCAGTGTTTTAAAGTTGTGAAATCCAAGAATGGAGATTACATGAGTTTTCATAAAGAAGATGAAAGCTTCAAAGTTTTCAAAAGGCTATGGGATTTGCTGCATATTATAGATAGAGTAGACTTATTCTACTTATATCATGTTATGAAGGCTTACTTTGAAAATAATCCATTGGAAGGGATTGGTTTGGTTTTACATGGTGATCTCATAACTATATGGGAAGCGAAGAAGAAACTTGATGATGGAAGAATCAAGAAAGCTGGGAAATAGTTTTTGGAGATTCTTTGAAGAATGGAGTTCATGTTTTAAGCTGGAAAATGGAACAATGATACACATGTTTGCGAGAAAGAAGATACCCTCTCACAGTTGAAAAGAAGAATGCTAGAGCATGGATTGGAAGTAGAAGAGGATAATGAAACCGCTTGCATGGTTATCAACTTGTTTATAAATTGGACTACCATTGCGAGAATGATCAATAACGGTATGAATTTTATTTGAATAAATACTTTTGATATATCGTTACTTTTATTCAAAGTACTGTGATCAGACAGTACTTTCATCAAAGTACTTGTTTCTTGAACTAAACCGGTTAAATAAATTTTATAAGAAACCTTTTTGCTAAGTAATAAATATTTTGAACTAAAGGTTGAATAAATGGTTTTGGTGATGATAACATCAATAGGTTATCAATCCACCATGGTTACAAAAGGATTGACTAATCCATGAGCAAGCGGCTCTGGTAAAGATATATCAAATCCGTTTTAGTTGACAACTTGCTAATAAGTTGGATGGTATTCAACTCACCATATCAGTAATGTGAAGAGTTGGCTAGCCCACAAGAAAATGGCTTGTGGTAAAGGCGGTGGAAAAACCATTATTGGTAATTAGTTCACCATTAGATAGAAGAACTAACTAGTCCAGAAGGTTACAACTTTTGGTAAAGACAAATCAAATCTGTTGATAGCTGGTGGTTTGCTAAAAATCATATGGTTATCAATGTACCATGGTCTTACACACCAAAACATTTGGCTACTCCAGAGATAATGGCTTTGGTAAAGAGATCTAAATCCATTAATTTTTCAATGATTCACTTGGAAGTGATGAGAATAGTATGTAACTTAAACTGAATTAAATGTACAAATTGTCATATATGTTCGTGTTCTTGGAGCTGTTTGACTTGGCTTAAAGAGAACAATTCTAAGAGATACTTTGACAAAACAGATGTTCAGAGATAAAAGCTTAAAGACTAAGAAACAATCCGTTTTAAAAAGATGAAGCTGTTAAAGATATATTCACAAAGGAACTTGAAGTCAAGCAAGTAGAATTCAAGTTAGGGAGGATTGTTGGGATATGAAAGTCTTTGATATCAAAGTCTGAAGATATGAAAGTACTGTTGCAAAGAAATCTTGGAAGAAGTTAAAGACTTAAAGTAATCTTGTTAAAGACAAAGTCACTGCAATATGAAGTCAAAGTCTGCAAGAACAAAGAAGCTGTTATATTGTTTATGGAAAGAATAGTATTCTATGTTTAGATTACTTGTCGTACAAGGTTATCAATTGTAAACCGACTAGGATATACTTGAGCCTATAAAAGGACTCTTAGATTGGTATTAGAGTGCGATTTGGAAAAAAGAGTTTTAGAGTTTACGAATTAGTGTTTTAGAGGAAAGTTCGATTATCTTAGAGTTGTATTAGAGTATCTGCATAATAAGCAGATTTAGAGTTTATAATAAAGGTTATTCTTCTTAGCTTTGTTAAGTAAATTCCGCGTACTTAATAAAGATTGCTCGGTGTTTTTGTTAATAATAACTTAGGATTTTTCCGAGGTTATTAAACCTTAACAAGCTAGTTAAGATAGTTTGATTAAAGTATATCGATCCAACATTTCCTAAACATTATTCAAAACCTAAGTCGCAACATTCCATTTTAGGTTGCTCGTAGAAGTTCTCACGGCATATCCATCATTCTCATTATACATTTGATATCATTTACTCTGAGATGAGTTCATAGCCCCACTTTTATTACTTAATTGTTTTACAAACCCCTGGGGGAGATACATGCTTTATTTTAAACCGAACAAATTGCTTTAAACTGTATACTTATCTGATTATTATTAGCACTAAGTTACCGCATTTGCCAAACTTAAGTCCCTTAATCATGAATCATTAATCACTAGTGAGGTGGTGAATATTGTAAATAGATCTATTGGGATTGACGAATCCCGTTGTGTTGACAGGGTCGGCAAACAAGCATTATATTTGAGTAACATTGGTAAAACGGCAATTTTTACCTGAAAGGGCACGCACCGACATTTTCTCCAATTAATTTTGGAACACGTTAACGCGTTGATTGCATGATGCTTCGTCTAATAAAAACTTTTTGTTTCAAACCATTGGTGTGAGTCTATAGCTCACACTACCAACATAATTTGTTCAACCATCAAACAAACTCTATGAATTTCACTCAACCTTTGTGTTGACTGTTTTAAGCATATATTTCAGGTCCATATTGATCGAGGCTGGCACGGATACTCAAGAACGCTATAAATTTTATTATCATTCGAAAATCAATTTAATGTATTTTGTAAACATGGAACCAACTGGGACCTATTTTGTAAACTCTGATATATTTGAATAATTTGAATGATAAATCCTTTTTAAACAAATCCTTTAGAGATCGTTTTCTATTGTTATGACTGTTGTGCCATGAAGTAACACCTAGTTTGAATTCCGCTGCGTATCACGAAATTGGGGGTGTTACAGATTGGTATCAGAGCTTTAATTATAGAGAAACGGGTCTAACTGTGACCTAAACTATAACTACTTTTACAAACAAAAACATTTTATAGCCTTCCGTTCTCCGTGCCTTCCATCCTCCAGACAATTATGTGACTTCTAGGTAGTTTATGCTACACAAACATACTAGTATATTGATATCTACACTCAACATATTTTCAATCATTTTAGCTAAACGATAGACTAAACATATCTGCGTATACCTATTCTAAGGCATTACGGCACAATAATAATTTCTCAATATCCCAATCATGCATCTACTCGGGCATTTTAGGATTACGAAACTTTATCCAAGACATTGTAATTGATTACAATGGTCTTTCCTACTTCCCAGACATTGTGAGATACAATGGTCTGATTCATTTTTCAAGAAAATGTGAGATACAATGGTCTCTATTACATTCCCAGACAATGTAAACACTACAGTAGTCTCAATTGCATCCTTAGACACTATAAATGAAGCAATTAACTCATTTATTCCTTAGACATTGTGAGTTACACAATGACCTCTCTATCATTTCTCAAGACATTGTGAGTTACACAATGATCTCTCCATCATTTCTCAAGACATTGTGAGTACACAATGATCTCTCTATCATTTCTCAAGACATTGTGAGTTACACAATGGTCTCAACTATTTCTTAGACATTGTGAGTTGCACAATTGTCTCTATTATTTCCTAGACATTGTGAGTTATACAATGGTCTCAACTATTTCTCAGACATTGTGAGTTGCACAGTAGTCTCAACTACTTCTTAGACATTGTGAGTTACACAATGGTCTAATTTACTTTGCAAACATTGTAAGTTATACAAAGTCTCTAAAAATTATCTTATAAACATTATATGATATTTTTTTACATGAAACCCATCACAGTCTATCAATTTCCCTAATGGAAATATAAGAAATGGGATTTCTAAAAGATAAACTGGCTCATCTACAAAAGCGAGAGTTCAGCAACTTTCTCTACATTCATCAAAGTTCTCTTCTGAAACCTTCATTGTTAAAGGTTCGTGATTTTAGCCAAGTATGGACTATTTTAGAATTACTTAAGATTTCCTTTCCACACATATCTACCCATACTATCTTCTATGCAATGGAATATGAAAACATAGGTTACAAGTCTTTTTTGGCCATGACTTGCAACTGGATGGTTTGATATCGCCTTCGCTTAGTGGACAATTTCTCAAAAGCTATGGACATGTCACAAGTATACCTAATTTAGGTATTTGAAAAATTTATCGAACCTCGGCTAAATTTAGTGTAGTCACCTATATTTAACTTAAGGATAGTGGAACATAGTCTGACTAACTATGTTCGACTTAAATTTTTCAAACACTGAGAATAGTTATACAAGGGTCATATTCAGGTTAATTTCCTACTTAAAATCGATAAACCACCAGAATTCATTAAAAAGATCTGGAAACACGATAGTGTCTTACCACTCAGCAAGATCATAACACTTATTTATACTACCTAATTTCATTCTTGAAAGTTTTCATTTATGAAATAATCTGAACTACTATCTTGGAATAGTCATCAAATCTTCTTGTCATTTCTTAGAAGTACTAGCCTGATTAGATTTCAAGGATATCATTCCGCCATATTCCTTTAAAATTCACTTTTGATTTTAAAACAAACTTGACATCTCTACCTAAGAATAATGGTAAGCGTACACTACACTCTTCTAATCTTCAACATATCACATCATTATCTGAACCCCATTATAAATCAGTATGTAAAACTTCACAATATCACGTTTCCTTCAAACACTAGTTGACATAAACACAATAAGATATGACCTTCATCCCGAAACCACCTAAGACATGATCAACTTTGGAAATGGTTTGGATAACCACTTGCCTCTAGCAAGACTTTCCTTCAACATCATTACAAACCATTTCACTTCAACAATATCTTACACCTTTGATTAACAACAGTTACCCTAACAACAAACAAAAGCTATTCCATTTGAGGCACTATATCGATGAAAGTGCTAGTTAACCATTTGCTGAACTAAGGTGTTTAGGAATCACCCATGAAACAATTAAGGAAACCATACAAATACAAATTAGGCTCCATGCACACCTATTACAGAAACAAAAGTTACATAGATGTAAGGTGTTAAAATCTAACAAAAACTCCATGTTAGAAATTAAGGTTTTGTTGGAAGCCTCGATACAATAAGATATGATTCGTTTTGAGAATTGGGAAAAGCCAAACTTGAGGTATATTGGACTCAATAAGATTTTAACAAAACCCTTTAGGTTATCAACTTAAAGCAAAACTTGGGAAAAGCCAAACTTAAGCCACATGGTACATAATACACTCTATGACCAGAAACTTGAGAACGTAAAGATTAAAATTCGGCGCATACATCCACGTTTTTCTAGACACTTCAACATCGGATAACACACATTGAATTCGGAACGGATTCAGATGGTAGTGGGTTAATTCGCATTTTCAGGATTTCTATCCATTCTCAAATTTTTACTATTCGTCTCGAGAAATTACTATTCACTTTCACTATTCATCCCGTAAAATTTTTATTTCACATTCTCGTAAGTTAAATTATTTTAGTAAAATCCTGAGAGTTTGACAATCGTTAGATCATCTTCGCAAAAGTTATTAAGAAAACATCGTTTTAAAGTTTCGGTTTAGTCGGAGCACCATTTAAACATCCCGCGCATAACGAAAATCAACTCTGAAAATTTTCCACACATCATATTAATTTTTATATCACCCATAATCAATTAGAATTTTAAAATTTCATTTAAATGTTACCAAATAAACCTGAGCGTTGAGACTAAACTTACGTTTTAAACAATTCTACTTAGACCCAGACTTAACCATTCCTGCACTATATTTTCTAAGATGTTTAGACACTTTTACATTTTTGGAAAAGTCAAACATATTTCCCTCCTCCTTTGACCATAAAGAAATTAACATTGTACATTCTACATTTTATGCATCGCGTAATTTTTAGACTTCACGTATAACTGTTAAGTAATCCCACGTATAACGAAAACCACATTTTGATATCTCATATCACTTATAGACTAATTTTAGTCTACTTAAAACAAATTCACGGTCATTTCTCTGAAATCTCGTTCTTTTCTGATAAATTGCGAATTACGCGTTTTTGACCCGTATTTCCAGCTTTAAGCAGCGTTTTTGCACCCAATGAGACTTATCACCCATTTTATATTTTTAGATGGAGTATAGTGATGAGTTTCATTATTCCTACAAGTTTCGTATTTTTACGATACACGAATTTACGTTTTATGGCTTAACAACTTACGGTTGGCATTTAACGGAACCAAATCATGCTCTAAACTCAAGATAATACCAAAACTATCCACCTAAGTCATCTTATCTTGTTATGGCCGACTTAGGGGGGGGGGATTCATCATTTTGGTGGCATAATCCTAACCATGCTTCATTTAGATCATTACATGTGTCCTAACTTAACCATGGTTAATGTTTAACCCAATATATGGTTAACCAAACTTAACCTCCAATAAATAGCAAGTGAAATACATCCTAAGAACCCTCAAACACTGATTTGGGTCGTTCATAACACAAAAAATTCATATATTCCATAATTTGATCTATAAACTCCAAGTTTATGCAAAGAAGTTTCAAGTAGTGAGTTACTACATCAAATCTCTAGCAAGTTTAAGTGATCTTCTTGTGTTTATATCCACTCAAGTCACTTAGTACTTCATCACCAACTCTTCAAGATTGCAAGGGTGCCAAGGTGTAGAAAGCTAGATCAATCCGAGGTCTTAGGTGTTCAATCAAAGTCCGATCCTTACTAGTTACTCCTTTCTTAATTGAAAGCCAAAAGTTGTAAGCAACTAATCACCACCATCATCTCATCTTATTTATTCATAATATTAACAATTTCATGCTATATATATAGTTACTATGTTGATTCATGATGTACATATACTCAATCACATGTTTTAATTCACATATTGTCGTACAAGTAACAAACTAGTAAACTAGTCATATTCTACACATATGAAACCATTAAAACCAGCCACATATAGACTTTCTAACTTAAATAATATGGTAGACAAGATAAAAAGGTAAACATAGCAACTTGAATCACCCGAAACGGACAAACGAGTCAAAAGTTATAGTCAAAAGAAGTTAGCGAAACCAAAACGCCAAAACTGCCTAACACAAGCTGTGAAGCAACTGATCGTTTTGAAAGTGGTACTTCTGTTCCGAATCATCAAAAAGTTAAAACGCGAAATTTGTCTGGAACGACGTTTTCCTTGAATAAAATTCGAAGCTCGGACCTTGAAAACGCTTAAATATGCCATTATCTTACAAAAACTGAAACTGCCCTATATATATAGTTTCAAGACTATACTTTTGTCACAACTAAAAGCAAAACCAAGTTATTTTCATAGCTAGTTACATATTAAATTAACAAAACTTCATTTAATCTTTGAAATAGTGTTTTCACAAGTAACGGAAAAATGACCATTTTACCCTTTTCCGACGATTGTTACTAAAACTTCATTCTTGAACATGTTAATAAGTTATAATCACTAGTAAACAATGAGAATTTGTAAAAAACTAGATATTTACTAAAAACGTGATAAACCTTATGATATAACAACCTTCACTCAAAACATACGTTGTATCTACTAAGTGCTACAATAGTAGGGAGCTTCATGTGAGGGGTTTTATTTGAGTAAAACGTATCGACGAGTTGCTGGATTTACGATTTAAAGTGTTCTAGCTCCTCGACCGTTTACTGCATGACCTCTGAATTATGATGGCCCGAACAGTAGTACGATATCTATAAACTAAATACGTTTTCACAACTAGACCATTTCTATAAACAACATACACAAATACCATGTACTACATCATGATCAACATAGAGACATATATAGGATGGTTTATGTTTTCCTAAATATTATTCCAAACATAAGTCGCAACATTCCATTTTAGGTTTCTCGTTGAAGTTCTCATGGCATATCCATCATTCTCATTATACATTTGATATCATTTACTCTGAGTTGAGTTCATAGCCCCACTTTTATTACTTAATTGTTTTACAAACCCTTGGGGAAGATACATGCTTTATTTTAAACAGAACACATTGCTTTCAAACACTATACTTATCTGATTGTTATTAGCACTAAGTTACCGCATTTGCCAAACTTAAGTCCCTTAATCATGAATCATTAATCACTAGTGAGAGTGGGCGCGAATATTATGAATAGATCTATTAGGATTGGCGACAGATCCGTTTGTGTTGACCGGATAGGCAAACAAACGCACTATATTTGAGTAACATTGGTAAAAACGGCAATTTTACCTGAAAGGGCACGCACCACATTTTCTCAATTAATTTTGGAACACGTTAACGCCTTGATTGCATGATGCATAGTCTAATAAAAACTGTTTTGTTTTCAAACCATTGGTGTGAGTCTATAGCTCACACTACCAACATAATGTGTTCAACCATCAAACAAACTCTATGAATTTCACTCAACCTTTGTGTTGACTTGTCACACCCCCAAATTACCTGTTTTGCAGCGGAATGGAATTCCTAGGGATTGACTGTCATAGCATCACAATCACAGTTATATTGAACGACCTAAAGTGTCGTTTGGAAAATACATCGTTTGATTTAATAAAATAATCAGAGTTACAAAGATGGGTCCCAAATGAAAGTTACTAAGCACGGAAAATAAGTTTAGTACAAGTCAAACGATGTTTTTAAAGTTCATAAAACCCAAGTGAGAGGCGTGTCGCCGGACTCTTATGATAAGTCTACATGCATGCCATGAAGTGTATGCCTTAGATACCTGAGATAAAACATGCTAAAAAGTGTCAACACAAAGGTTGAGTGAGTTCATAGAGTTTGGGTTGAAATGTAAAGCCTTTCAAAATTGTTTATGCAGCAAAGGCATTGTAAATCCACTCAGTTCCAAGTTCCGCCCATACAAAACTTGCAACCTGTGTGTTCACAACCCACTGCCAAAATGTATATAGTTTATGTTCAAGTGCATGATGCCAAATGAATTCACATTATAGTGCATGACTTAATGTATCAATAGTTCAATGAAAATCCCAAGACATTCAGCTCAATGATGTTCCCAAGACATTCAGCTCAATGATAATACCAAGACATTTAGCTCAATGATTATACCAAGACATTTAGTTCCATGATAATACCAAGACATTTAGCTCAATGATAATCCCAAGACATTCAGCTCAATGATTATTTTACCAAGACCATCATTCAATGAATGTACCAAGACCATCAGTCCAATGAATATACCAAGACCATCAGTCCAATGAATATACCAAGACCATCAGTCAAATGAATATACCAAGACCATCAGTCAATTGAATATACCAAGACCATCAGCTCAATGAATATACCAAGACCATCAGCTCAATGAATATACCAAGACCATCAGCCCAATGAATATACCAAGACCATCAGTCCAATGAATATACCAAGACCATCAGTCCCAATGAATATACTATGGAAATACTACATGTGGCAATATCAAGTTACTTTGCATGACTAAACATTCATTGGATAAACATATAATTTGAAAATAGTCATGAATGTAATAACAATTATTGAGCATGCATCTCCCCCAAAGAGTTATTCAAAACAATTAAAAGAGTAGGGGCTATGACTCACGGTAATCCATAAAATTTAAAGTACTTGTGAAAGTAAATGAAAACAGTTTGAGCATGTATCTCCCCAAAAATAGTACAAAACAATTGAAAGTGGGGCTATGAAAACTCACTTGGTAAAATGAGGCGATGACAAAAGTGAGTACACCGAGATGTAGTGTGATACTTTAACCTTGACCTATTATGAATGTTATGATACGTAATGAGTTATGATGTAATGTTATGCATGCATTTCGTATGTCATTTTATACCATTTGTGAGTTTTGAAAATAATACTTATCGTCGAAAAATACTCTTTTGACGTCTTGACCATTCTTAAATTACTTTACAAGTATTTACGTCAAAATGTCATCCTACAATAGTTTCTTAATGATTTATTGTGAAATTTTAACTTTTCGTCGTAAAATAATGTCGTTGGAAATTTCATGAAATTGACAAAAATGGCTTTGAAAAACTAGTCGTAAAATGGTGTACGTCGAACGTTAGGAAACGAACTCGACGGTTTTGAAAAGCTTATATCAAAATCTAGAAGTTTTAGTACATGAGTTTTCGTCATAGAGGTCTCGAACATAAAGATAATAGGGGTTAAATATGGTGATTTTAGTTACCGTAACACTTATCTCGTAAAAATAATATAGTTTTTCTAAAAATAATAGTTACGGCAAGTTTATGAAAACGTGTATATCTTAGTCGTTTCAAATCCGTTTTCTACGTATTATACGTCCTTAGCTTCGTATCAAAATATACTAATATATTTTTGATAAGTCGAAATAATTTGTAAAGCTTAAGACTCGTTTTTGACTCGTACAACACAAAAATAGTATGCTGAAATTTTCAGGACGTATATATTTCGTCGTCAAACTTGAAAAATTCATAACTTCTTCGTTATAGCTCCGTTTTAATCCGTTCAAGCGGCCACGGATTCGTTTTAAAGTATATTTTCTAAATATCTAGGCCAAAAATTCGTGTCTACTGTCGGATTTTCCAGAAAAACAAAATAAGGACAGAACACTTTTTATACTAGTCGAAAATAGTTTTACTCGTACTAAACCTATTCCAATCCCTTCAAATCAACTCCAAAACTAATCTAATCCTACCATACACCTTCTTAGGGTGTCATGGGTTCCTAACCATCATCAAGACCAACATATACTAAGGGGATAATTATAGGATGACTTTATATATATATAACTCTAAAAATCATGTAAAAATGGTATAAATCAACATAAGTCTTGCATGTTTGCTCCAAATATGAAGATATAAATATGAAATGATAAGGAAAAATGAAAAATATAAATGATATGCTTACAAGTACTATGATGAGGTGCAAGGAACAAGGGTTTAACTTAAACACCCTAGGTTTTTATTTCAAAACCTTATAAAGAGTGTTATCTAGATTGTAATTACTTGTGCTTGATAAAAATTTGATGATCCCTTTGAATCTCCTTGGTGAACCGGTTTGGATGGAGAAGAAACAAGGAGAGAAAAAAACTTTAACACTTGTTGAATTATTGATTAAGTGAATGAAGATGTTTGAGTACAAATCTAGTTTTGTAGAAAAAAAATCTACTCACTTGACTATCCCTCCCCATGGACCGGATTTTGGGGATTTGTCTATCAAAATATCTTTTTTTTTTTTTTTATATTTGTTATGTACATACTTTGTAAAAATGTGTAAGTAAAAGACTAAGTATAGGTAACTTGAAAGTTGTATACACATTAGTGTATTTAAGGAAATTTTTGGTAAAAGTAATTTTTAATAGATCAAATTAGAGTATAATGAGACCATAAAAATTGTAAAAATACATTCCTTGTAAAATTTGAGTGATAAAATAATTATCGAGTAGTTTTTAAGAAAAACGTCGTAATAATATAAATTTAACGATTTATATACAAAATAAATTTAGACAACTAGGTAAACTCAAAATATAGTTTTTATAAACAAAATGTAAATATAAAAATATGTCGGGATCATTTTTGGAAGTAACGGATTAAATGTTCAAAATAATAACTCACGCGATAACGTTTATTTAATATAAAATTTACGCGTTTAATGTGAAATGCAAAGTCATGAATGAACTAACATGATGCAAATGATGTTAATGAAATGTAGACTAAACTTAGTCCATATGAAATGTTAGTGATGATATGATCATGAATTCGCCGCTAAACCATTAAGGTTACGCGAATTTGGAACACGTAAACCTAGTTTACGATAAATGTTGAAATGGTAAAGCATGAATTGTTTCGAGAAATGACCTGAAAGTACGGGTTGTCAAATTCGCCCAACCAAAAAGGAATTCAGTCCCTGAATTCAGTCCATGTTGTTCTCTACGGTTTAGGGTTTGATGTGGCAAACTTTCCCATTCTCGAGCAAAACCTTCAAAAGACTTTTAGGTAACCGATTTTTACTTAATCTCACAACTCATCAAACAAGAACTGTCATGAGATTAGGCTAATCGGTTTGAGTAACGGGTCTTTTGAAAATTTGGTTCGGTCATGGAGTTGCTTACACATATAAGCCTACTACTCCCTTCATTGCATGATTCTTCCTGAATTAGACATAGGTGATCAGGCTATGTATAATTTAGGAGTAACTATGCAATGCTTGGACTAATCGACTCATATGATGTTTGGTGTTAAGTCATAAACCCGCATGTACAATGAGTATGCACTTATGATGAAATGATGAGATGCTATGATGATGTAGTTATAGTCTAGGGTCAATGATGCAACCTAGTTCTCTATAACCGAAACTCTGATACCAATCTGTCACACCCCCAAATTACTGTTTTGCGCGAATGGAATTCCTGGGGTATGACTGTCATAGCATCACAATCACAGTTATATTGAACGACCTAAAGTGTCGTTTGGAAAATACATCGTTTGATTTAATAAAATAATCAGAGTTACAAAGATGGGTCCCAAATGAAAGTTACTAAGCACGGAAAATAAGTTTAGTACAAGTCAAACGATGTTTTTAAAGTTCATAAAACCCAAGTGAGACGCGTCGTCGCCACGACTCTTATGATAAGTCCACATGCATGCCATGAAGTGTATGCCTTAGATACCTGAGATAAAACATGCTAAAAAGTGTCAACACAAAGGTTGAGTGAGTTCATAGAGTTTGGGTTGAAATGTAAAGCCTTTCAAAATTGTTTATGCAGCAAAGGCATTGTAAATCCACTCAGTTCCAAGTTCCGCCCATACAAAACTTGCAACCTGTGTGTTCACAACCCACTGCCAAAATGTATATAGTTTATGTTCAAGTGCATGATGCCAAATGAATTCACATTATAGTGCATGACTTAATGTATCAATAGTTCAATGAAAATCCCAAGACATTCAGCTCAATGATGTTCCCAAGACATTCAGCTCAATGATAATACCAAGACATTTAGCTCAATGATTATACCAAGACATTTAGTTCCATGATAATACCAAGACATTTAGCTCAATGATAATCCCAAGACATTCAGCTCAATGATTATACCAAGACCATCAGTTCAATGAATGTACCAAGACCATCAGTCCAATGAATATACCAAGACCATCAGTCCAATGAATATACCAAGACCATCAGTCAAATGAATATACCAAGACCATCAGTCCAATGAATATACCAAGACCATCAGTCAATGAATATACCAAGACCATCAGTCCAATGAATATACCAAGACCATCAGTCAAATGAATATACCAAGACCATCAGTCCAATGAATATACCAAGACCATCGGGACCATCATGAATATACTATGGAAATACTACGTATGGCAATACTGTTACTTTGCATGACTAAACATTCAGTTCGGATAAACATATAATTTGCAAATAGTCATGAATGTAATAACAATTATTGAGCATGCATCTCCCCCAAAGAGTTATTCAAAACAATTAAAAGAGTAGGGGCTATGACTCACGGTAATCCATAAAATTTAAAGTACTTGTGAAAGTAAATGAAAACAGTTTGAGCATGTATCTCCCCCAAAAATAGTACAAAACAATTGAAAGTGGGGCTATGAAAACTCACTTGGTAAAATGAGGCGATGACAAAAGTGAGTACACCGAGATGTAGTGTGATACTTTAACCTTGACCTATTATGAATGTTATGATACGTAATGAGTTATGATGTAATGTTATGCATGCATTTCGTATGTTATTTTATACCATTTGTGAGTTTTGAAAATAATACTTATCGTCGAAAAATACTCTTTTGACGTCTTGACCATTCTTAAATTACTTTACAAGTATTTACGTCAAAATGTCATCCTACAATAGTTTCTTAATGATTTATTGTGAAATTTTAACTTTTAATCGTCAAAATAATGTTGTTGGAAATTTCATGAAAGTGACAAAAATGGCTTTGGAAAACTAGTCGTAAAATGGTGTACGTCGAACGTTAGGAAACGAACTCGACGGTTTTGAAAAGCTTATATCAAAATCTAGAAGTTTTAGTACATGAGTTTTCGTTATAGAGGTCTCGAACATAAAGATAATAGGGGTTAAATATGGTGATTTTAGTTACCGTAACACTTATCTCGTAAAAATAATATAGTTTTTCTAAAATAATAGTTACGGCAAGTTTATGAAAACGTGTATATCTTAGTCGTTTCAAATCCGTTTCTACGATTATTATACGTCCTTAGCTTCGTATCAAAATATACTAATATATTTTTGATAAGTCGAAATAATTTGTAAAGCTTAAGACTCGTTTTTGACTCGTACAACACAAAAATAGTATGCTGAAATTTTCAGGACGTATATATTTCGTCGTCAAACTTGAAAAATTCATAACTTCTTCGTTATAGCTCCGTTTTAATCCGTTCCTGCCCGGATTCGTTTTAAAGTGTATTTTCTAAATATCTAGGCCAAAAATTCGTGTCTACTGTCGGATTTTCCAGAAAAACAAAATAAGGACAGAACACTTTTTATACTAGTCGAAAATAGTTTTACTCGTACTAAACCTATTCCAATCCCTTCAAATCAACTCCAAAGCTAATCTAATCCTACCATACACCTTCTTAGGGTGTCATGGGTTCCTAACCATCATCAAGACCAACATATACTAAGGGGATAATTATAGGATGACTTTATATATATATAACTCTAAAAATCATGTAAAAATGGTATAAATCAACATAAGTCTTGCATGTTTGCTCCAAATATGAAGATATAAATATGAAATGATAAGGAAAATGAAAAATATAAATGATATGCTTACAAGTACTATGATGAGGTGCAAGGAACAAGGGTTAACCTAAACACCCTAGGTTTTTATTTCAAAACCTTAATAAGAGTATTATCTAGATTGTAAATACTTGTGCTTGATAAAAATTTGATGATCCCTTTGAATCTCCTTGGTGAACCGGTTTTGATGGAGAAGAAACAAGGAGAGAAAAAAAAACTTTAACACTTGTTGAATTATTGATTAAGTGGATGAAGATGTTTGAGTACAAATCTAGTTTTGTAGAAAAAAAATCTACTCACTTGACTATCCCTCCCCCATGGACCGGATTTTTGGGGGATTTGTCTATCAAAATATCTTTTTTTTTTTTTTTTTTATATTTGTTATGTATATACTTTGTAAAAATGTGTAAGTAAAAGACTAAGTATAGGTAACTTGAAAGTTGTATACACATTAGTGTATTTAAGGAAATTTTTGGTAAAAGTAATTTTTAATAGATCAAATTAGAGTATAATGAGACCATAAAAATTGTAAAAATACATTCCTTGTAACATTTGAGTGATAAAATAATTATCGAGTAGTTTTTAAGAAAAGCGTCGTAATAATATAAATTTAACGATTTATATACAAAATAAATTTAGAACACTAGGTAAACTCAAAATATAGTTTTTATAAACAAAATGTAAATATAAAAATATGTAAAGGATCATTTTTGGAAAGTAATGGATTAAATGTTCAAAATAATAACTCACGCGATAACGTTTATTTAATATAAAATTCACGCGTTTAATGTGAAATGCAAAGTCGTGAATGAACTAACATGATGCAAATGATGTTAATGAAATGTAGACTAAACTTAGTCCATATGAAATGTTAGTGATGATATGATCATGAATTCGCGCTAAACCATTAAGGTTACGCGAATTTGGAACACGTAAACCTAGTTTACGATAAATGTGGAAATGGTAAAGCATGAATTGTTTCGAGAAATGACCTGAAAGTACGGGGTTGTCACATGACTGTTTTAAGCATGTATTTCAGGTCCATATTGATCAAGGCTGGCACGGAGGAGCACGGATACTCAAGAAGGCTATAAATTTTATTGTCATTTGAAAATCAATTTAATGTATTTTGTAAACATAGAACCAACTGGGACCTATTTTGTAAACTCTGATATATTTGAATAATTTGAATGATAAATCCTTTTTAAACGACTCCTTTAGAGATCGTTTTCTATTGTTATGACTGTTGTGCCATGAAGTAATACCCAGTTTGAATTCCTCTGCGTATCACGAAATTGGAGGTGTTACAAATCAAGTACTTGTTGTTAAAAAGTTCTTCGTATAATTAGTTTGGATTTATCCAAGTTTAGTAGATTGTGGTGTTGCACAAGTGTGAATGTGTGTGCATATCAATGTGACTATAAAAGCCATCACCTACAAACCCACATTTGCATTAACAACACAATAAATGCAAAAAAACTTGACCATATGGTGTTTAAAGTGAAGAAATGTGTATTTTTTGTGACTATTGATCATCCAATGGCCACATGAATTTTATGTTTGTGTGGCCTTTTCTAATATTTAGTCACACAAAGCATGTTTCTTTTGGGTATTTAGTCACATACAATTAATATAAAGTGGCTAAAAGTGTTAATAAGTGTGACCATATGGTGTATAAAGTGAAAAAATGTGTATTTTGTGTGACTATTGATCATCCAATGGCCACATGAATTTTATGTTTGTGTGGCTTTTTCTAACATTTAGTCACACAAAGCATGTTTGTTTTGAGTATTTAGTCATATACAATTAAGCATAAAGTGGCCAAAAGTGTTAATAAGTTTGACCATATGATGTTTAAAATGAAGAAATGTGTATTTTGTATGACTATTGATCATCCAATGGCCACATGAATTTTATGTTTGTGTGGCCTTTTCTAATATTTAGTCACACAAAGCGTGTTTGTTTTGAGTATTTAGTCACATACAATTAAGCATAAAGTGGCCAAAAGTGTTAATAAGTGTGACCATATGGTGTTTAAAGTGAAGAAATGTCTATTTTGTGTGACTATTGATCATCTAATGGACACATGAATTTTATGCTTGTGTGGCCTTTTCTAACATTTAGTCACACAAAGCATGTTTGTTTTGGGTATTTAGTCACATACAATTAATCATAAAGTGGCTAAAAGTATTAATAAGTGTAACCATATGGTGTTTAAAGTGATGAAATGTGTATTTTGTGTGACTATTGATCATCCAATTGTCACATGAACATAATTAGTCACACATTTGTGATATGCTGTGGCTATTGTAAAGGCATATAGTCACATGATCGTGCTAGAAGTAAATGTGACTATACAAATTATCTTTTGCCAAGCTAACACAAAATAAACTTTAAAAATACATATTAAGTTACGTGACCATGTGTACTAGATTTTGGCTACAATTAAATAATGTATACAAAACGTTTAGTGTGACCATATGTGGCATTTGGTCACAGTGTTAGTAGTAAATGTGACTATATACATTAGCTTTTGGCAAGCTAACATAAACTAAACTTTAAACACACATATTAACTTACGTGACCATATGTACTAGATTTTGGCTACACTTAACGAATGTGTGACAAAACGTTTAGTGTGACCATATATGGCATTTGGTCACAGTGTTCAAGTGTGTTGGGATTTAGTAAATCCAGTACTTAAAGTGTCGGTCACCTCAAGTATGTACACTCGTTAGAAAGCTCGTAGTCGTAGTTATTCAGTGTTAGTATTTAGATTACTTTGTAACACCGTGGAGGACGGACGGGTCTTTACCCACTATATGCCTGATCCACATCCTTATAGAGGCGTCTAAGCTTGTACCCTATAAATACCCTTTGCCCTCCAAGGCAAAGGGTTGGAGCTTTATAATACATTTTTCTTTGTCTCTCTAGGGTTCCCATTCTCTCCCTTTCTCTCTAAAACCTATTAACCTAACGCCGCATAATATGTGTTTGGTATAAACCAAGATCCTACAAATGGTATCAAGAGCCATGGTTTGATCATCCATCTCTCATGTTCTTGGTTTGATTGTTATTCGTTGGTTAAGGTTTAGTTTTATGCGTAAGGTTGTGGTCTCGTATACGGTACTTTGGTATCCTTAAAGCTTTAAAATATACACTTTTTAATCCAAGATTCTTGTGGGTTAGGTTTATGAGTGTTAAACTTTCATTTTCTTGCAAAAAGGTTCAAACTTTACAAGTTTTTCTGGGTTTTTAAGCGTGTTTGGATACGGGTTATCGGACTTACGCATAAGAGAGATTCGTGGTTTTGATCCTCAAGCCTTGTTGTTTTGGTGTTTTTTAAGGTTGTGTTATCATCTTAATCAGGTTTTCTAAAAGGTTTCTCAAAAAATGTTTGGAAAAATTTGTACTTCCTCTACGCATAACGAAACCCTAATCCTACGCGTAGGTATTTGTCACGATCTTCATTTCGTTTGGTTTACTTTCTTGCTGTTGGCACGAAAAACACTTCGACTTTGGATATCGTGCACTGTGAAGTGTAAAGATCTTTGTGGGTAAAACCTAATTTTACGCATAAGCATAAAACTTACGTAACAATTCTTACGCATAAGCTTTCTTCGCACCTAAGGAAACTACGCATAAAGGTTCTTACGCTAAGCTTTGGTTTACGCATAAACTTAAGCTTTTTACCTTAAAACTCTACGCGAAAGCTCTAGTGCTAAACTCGTCTCGCGTAAGCTTGTGTCTACTCGTGGTTTTGTTGTCTCGTAAGCTTCTCATAAGGCGGTATTTAGGCCTAAGTTGTTACACTTAAAGTTTGTTGTCTACGCATAAGTGTATAAGTTTTGCGGTTTATCTTGATTTTGTAAAATCCCGTGAAAGAATATATTTCCCGGTTAAGTCAAAGATTTGTAAAATCCCGTAGAATTTAAACATGTCTTAGTTCTGATGATGTGCAAGCTGAGGATCGATACTCGTCCTCCCATACTTGATAAGGAATTAGTCTTGGTCACAAAGTGTTTGTACTTCTTAGGAAAAGAGAATGGGGTTAACATCCTTAAGTCAATTGATGAAGGACCGTATCGGGTTGAGACTACAAAGAGTATATTGATACTGTGGATGGAACAATGATCTTTGGGTTAGACAGACCAAAGACTTATGATGAGCTGAGCGATAAGGAGAAAAAGAGATTCGATGCTGATATCAGGGCTTCAAACATCATACTTCAGGATCTTCCTAAGACATCTACAAGTGATAAATCACAAAGAAGCTGGCGGTTTGGGATAATGTCAAGATGCTTCTCTCGGTTCGAATTGACCATTGAAACGAGAGAATCACAGCTGTATGCTGAATTTGAACACTTTAAGATGAAACCTGAAGAGAGTGTTTATGAATACTACGTGAGATTCCACAAGCAATGATATGAGGAATCAAGATGACTATGCCAAACATTCAATTGAACTCAAAATTCGTAAACAACATGAACCCCAAATGGCACAAGTTTGTCACTTCAGTGAAGCTTACCAAAGGACTAAAGAACACCAACTATGAGCAATTGTATGCCTTCCTTCTTCATAATGAGAAACATGCTATGTTTGAAAGAAGGATTCTTGAACAGTTCAAATCTCAACGGGAGAAACAAGCTCATAAAATGATACAACTGCATTCTTCACCAAAGCATCACAAGTCACACCCACTGGAAATGATTATCATAAGCCCGTTCTTGATTCGGGATATAAGCAACCTAGTTCTGTAAGTCATGGAGCACTTTATCAATCAAGTGGCTCTTATGGTCAAGCAAACACGAATTTCACCTACACACTAACAACATACCGAGCTGCATCCAATCGTCAAAATCATGCCACTGTGAGAGATGGAAAGATTGTGGTGGAAAATGTGCAAGGAAGACAGAATGCGTATCCTCCACACAATGAACAAGGTAATGTAGGTTATGGGAATGCTGGTGTTGGTGGTGGATATGTTGGAAATCAGAATCGTGGAAGGAATGTAGTTCAGGGTCAACTAAAACCAATCAAGTGCTACAATTGTGGTGGAGAGGGCACATTGCTAGAACGTACTCAACCAAATGCCCTCATACTTGAATTAATTCGAGACAAGATGTTGTTGGGTCAAGCACAGATAATGGTGTAATGTTGAATGAAGAGGAGCTTTGTTCTTTACTGATGGGAATGCTAGAACATATGATGGGTTGTGGATGAACAACCCAGGTGCATCTTTGTCAGAACAATCCCAACGCCTTTCAAGTTCAGATGTGATGCATTTGACTCAGACGTTGATGATGAACCATGCGCACAAACAATCTTCATTGCTAATATTTCTCCAATAACCTCTTCATCTCAACAAGCCAGCTCATCCAAGGAATCTATCTTTAAAGATGTACTCAAACTATATGATGTGGTTGATGAGCAAAAGATTCACCATGAAGTACAATCTGAAGTCATTGAGTCAGATATTGATAATATGGGTAATAACAATGTTATCCTGTATGAACAATATGTGAAACAAGATGACAGGTCTTGTTACCTAGTGATGAATCTTCGCAATTAACTATGATGCATGCACGATGAATACACACTGTATTTGTGCCTGATGATTCCTTGACCACTGAGCTCAATACCTATAAGGAACAAGTTGTTATTTATGAATAGCGTGCTAAGTTTGAGTTAACTAACCGTGAGCAGGATATGGATAACCAAATCGCATACAATTATTAGAAAAAGTAATTTTAGAGAATAAGTATTAAAACAAGAGTTAAACTCCTTACAAGAAAAGCTTGCTAAGCAAAAACAAGAACTTCAAGAAAATGTTAAAATGCTTAAGCAAGAATTCATGCTAAGGAATCAAAACTTTTGAATGATTTTTCCAATCTAAAACTTTGAAAAACAAACTTGAGAATAAGTTGAAAGTACAAGGGAATACCATTGATTTGCTCGATCACTAAGCATAGAATCTTAAGCGATAAGCATAGCGTTCCCCTTGTTGAGAAACCAAGTCCAGAGGTTATTAAAAGGCTAGAGCGGTAATAAGGTACTTTATGATGGAATGAAATCCTTAAGCCTAGAAAACCTAGTTGCGTTGAGTGCGAGGAAGATAAGAATGGGATGAAGTTACTAGGAGAAATTGAAGAAGCTAGAAAATCCTTAGTGTAAAAAGAATAACATAACGTTCAAACCTCATGATTACACTAAGGAAAACTGGATCTCCTTAAATAAGTTTAAGCCTCAGACACTTCTAACCTGAACAAGTGTTGGAAAAGGATATGGATATGCAAAAGAAAGAAAATCTTGTTGAAAAATTCCCTTGTAGGAGATTGTCCAAAAGCAGCTGTGTATCCTCTAATACACCAATGCACCTAGTTCCTAGATCTATTGCCACTAATAGCATGACCTTAATCAGCCTATATGTTGTTTATCAACTGTTTGTTGATTTTGAGAAAATTGTGAAGAATCACACCTACGGGATAAGAGGGGAAAGGGGCTTTGAGAAAACCAAAGAATGTTATTTAACCGAGGTCATGCCTTTCTTTAAACAATTAAAAGGTCAATTTGAGAGTCTTAAAATGGAATAAACGATATTAAAGAAATGGAAAAGGAATTTGATGCAATGATTGTCGAGGTCAATGATTATGAACGGAAACTTAAATATAATGAAATTGAAAGGAAGAGCACATATATTAAATGAAAACTTGATTTCTCAATGTGTTGCTCAAGATGTGTTTTACGTTGCTACTAATTCTTCTATTGCGCATCTCAATTTCATGAATTATCTGTTGCTTTGAAAGTTTCCCATGATTGTGTAATTGAGCTTGAAACAACGAATTCAAAATTGCATGAGAAAATCGAAAAGGATGATCATGATAACCTGGTTAGATAATTTTCTAAATTAGAAGTTGAACATCTTGCTTTGCAATTAAAATATCAACATCTCAAAGAAAATGTTAAAACCTCAAATATCAAGACATCCTCTGATGTTCCTGAGTTTGATGCAGTTTTGAAATTAGAAAGCGTGATGAACAAATTCGATCTCATTATAACACGATCAAAAGATTGAAAGCCCAAATCTCTCAATTAAAGGGTGAAAAGACAATGTGACTGGCTCCCAAATGCCTCCTCCTTTAGATTCTCAGAATTCTCAAATGTTTCATCTTCAAAACTTAGTAAATGCATTACAAAAGGAAAACGAGAGCTTTTCTAGAAGAATGAAAAAAGTTAAACGTCATTTCAATGAGTTATTTGAATCTACAAAGGTCACTCGTAATAAAAATAACGATCAAATAGCTTCATTGCAAAAGAAATTGAGAATCGAAGAGCGGTAAAAGGGAAAATGCCAATGACAAATGGGGAGAATGATGGATCAAAGGTACCTGTTTGTAATAAATATGCTTTGTCTGTGAAATATGTTCCTCCTCATCTTAGGAATAATAAACTTGCTATTCAAACATATTTCTCATCCCTTAAGGATTGTCTTGAATGTCTCCGTGAGATTGTTGAAGAGGATAAGTTAGAGAAACCACTTGATAATGCAATTGGGCATGCATGCTTATATGCCAAACGATCTCAAGAAATTCTAGAATGCCTAATCACAATATGCCCTAAGTCCTTAGGTGAGAGAGTTAATCCTTTGATTTCGTGTTCTATGCCTAGTGCCAAGTATGATATCCATTCGATGCCCAATGTTTTGAATGAGAACGGGTATACCTTCAAGTAGGTCGGATTCAAGATGATTAGTGTTAAGAAAGTGAACCTTAGTGTGCTGCATGTAGTTGAGATCCCAGCACATCTAGACAGGAAATGCAAAAAGTAGCAAAACCAACTAATGTTCCCATTCCCTCTACAGGGGTAATCAGTGACATTAAAGCGAGCAGGTCAAAGTCTCAAGACAATACAAGGAATGATAGGACCTCGTAAGCTAAGAATGTGCATTGGAAGAGTAGAGACCAACCTAGGAACTTTAAGCTTGAGTCGAATAAAACGAATCGTTTTGATTCTAGTATTAGCCATAAATCTGTAATTATATTCAAATTCGATCTATTTGCAAACCTTGTAATGATGTCCTTGAATTCGTTTCTAATCATGAATGTGGTGTGAAAGCTTTGTCTAATCTTTGTCAAATCTCTAGTTAAACATTGTTAATGCAAAATATCATGCTAAGAAGGCGAGCAAGGCAAAAGAAAGTTAAAAAGTGGAAGTCCACAGGGAAGAACATTTAGAAAGATAGGTTATCAATGGATACCTGTTGCATAAGGATAATCGGGGAATGCCCACTAGAAAATGGATGCCTCTTGGTAGAACTGTTCCCTTAAGAAGTGCACATACTTTGAATAGGAAAATACTAACACTAGTACGCATCTACTCATAATGATTCCATTGCCTCAATTTGATATGAATGCTTCTATGTGGATGTGGGTGATGCAATCAGCATTACAGACCAAATGGAACCCATTCTTACATTGGGATCCCAATTATCCGATCATCCATTCTTGTTTGTGTTCAATGCCGGATCGTTCAAATTCACATGGTACCGGACTCATTGTTCAAAGCATATGAAGGAGATCGCTCCGGCTCATGCATTTGAGTAAATTTATCGGGACTGTTATATTCGGAAATGACCATTTTAGAGCTATTATGGGCTATGGAGATTATGTGGTTGGAGATAGTGTAATTTCTCGGGTATACTATGTGGAAGGTCTTGGTCATAACTTGTTCTCCGTTGGTCAATTATGTGATTCCGATCTTGAAGTGGCTTTTTAAAACATACTTGCTTTGTTAGAGAACTGCGGTGTAGAATTATTAAGAGGTACTCGAAGTTCTAACTTATACACCATCTCTATCGATGACATGATGAAGTCTTCTCCAATCGCTTCTTTGTCAAAGGCTTCTATAACAAAGTCTTGGTTATGGCATCGTCGTCTCAATCACTTGAACTTCGGCACCATAAACAATCTCTCGAAAGGATCTTGTCGAGGCTTACCCATATTAAAATATGAGAAAGATCATCTTTGCTCAGCTTGTCAATTGGGAAAAAACACGAAATATGCCCACAAACCAAAACCATCAAACTCTGTAATGGAAGTTCTTCACACCCTTCATATGGATCTGTGCGGACCAATGAGAGTGCAATCGATTAATGGGAAGAAATATATTTTAGTCGTTGTTGATGACTACTCTAGATTTACTTGGGTAAAGTTTTTGAGGACTAAGGGATGAAACTCAGCTTGTCATCATCAAACTTATCAAGCAACTTCAGTTCGTCTTAACAACAGGTTAGAATTGCTCGAACTGACAATGGCACAAAGTTCGTTAACCGAGACTTAAGTCAATTTTATGAAAGTATTGGAATCAGTCATCAAAGAAGTATTCCACAAACTCCTCAACGAGCGGTGTAGTTGAAAGACGAAATTGAACTCTTGTGGAAGCCGCAAGAACAATGCTTATTTACTTCAGGTTCCAATGTTTCTATGGGTGAAGCCATTGCCTTGCTACACCCAAAATCATTCCCTCATTCACACCTCTCATGACAAAACTCCATATGAACTTGTCCATAAACGAAAACCTGATTTATCTATCTTGTGTGTTTGGTGCTTTGTGCTAACCAACAAATGACAGTCAAGATTTAGGTAAATTAAGAGCTAAAGCAGACATTGGAGTTTTTGTAGGTTATGCACCAAACAAGAAAGGTTGCCGAATCTACAACAAAAGAACTCGAGATATCATGGAAACTATTCGTTACGTTCGATGGTACGGGCAAATGGCCAGGACAATCCGGTTATGGACCCGCACTTCAAATGAGTCCAATTGGTTCATCCCTTGTACCAATTTCCTCTCGAGCAACTCCATATGTACCTCCATCGAGATGATTTGAAGAAATTGTTTGATCCAATGTTTGCATTATGAGCCAAGTGCCACTGATCTATGTCAACTCCAACGAGGCTGCTACTATCTCTGTCAATGAAGTCAACTCTTAGGTTCAATATCATTAAGTCAAGAAGCGCTGCTGTGATCACTCTTCTCATCAACAAATCATCAATCATTGAATGTACATCATGGAATTGTCTCTGGCACCAATGATGAAGTAAATCCCTTTGCTACTCCCGAAGATGTTCCATTTGAAAACATCTTTGCCTGAATAACACACGAACCATCTTCTTCAGGGGGATATAAACTTACGCTTTACATGGTCCTTCAACAACAACCACACGAACATCTTAGAAAATGGACACATAACCATCCATTGGATAACATCATTGGGAATCTTCTCGTCTGTATCAACTCGAAAACAATTTAGCTCTGATGCCTTATGGTGCTTCTTCAACTCGGTACTCTCTAAGATCGAACCAAAAGATGTTAAAACGCAATGTCGAGGACAGTTGGTTTAATGCAATGCAAGAAGAAATTCATGAGTTTGATCGTCTAGATGTATGGAATTAGTACCACTGCTTTGATTGTGCAATGATCATTGCTCTCAAGTGGATCTTCAAAGTGAAGCTTGATGAGCGGTGATGTTCGAAAATAAGGCTCGATTAGTGGCAAAAGGCTATCGTCAGGAAGAAGGTATCGACTTTGAGGAATCTTTTGCTCTTGTTGCACGTATCGAAGCCATTAGAATCTTCTTGGCTAATGCTGCTAGCAAAAACATGGTAGTTATCGGATGGATGTGGCGGCCTTTCTTAATGGAGATCTTAAAGAAGTGGTATGAGTCACCCACCGGAAGGTTTGTGAATCCGAGCATCCTACTCATGTCTATCGCTTGAAAAGGCCCTTTACGGTTTGAAACAAGCTCCAAGGGCATGGTATGATACGCTATCAAAATTTCTTCTATCCACCGGATTCAGCAAAGGAGCAGTTGATCCAACATTGTTCACCAGAAAGTCAGGCAAACATTTAATTCACGTTCAAATTTATGTTGATGATATTATTTTCCTCGATGACCCAATGAATGTGACCTTTTTTCTATGGAGATGGGCTCCAAATTTCAAATGTCAATGATGGGACAAATGTCATTTTTCTTGGGATTACAAATTTCACAAAGTCCCAGAGGCATTTTTATAAATCAATCAAAATATGCTAATGAAATCTTAAAGAAATTTGGATTTACCTCCAGTGACCCTGTTGACACTCCTATGGTGGAGCGTACAAAACTGGATGAGGACCACTCAGGGATCATAGTAGATCAAACAAAATATCGTAGTATGATTGGATCCCTGATGTACCTCACAGCCAGCAGACCAGACACTTTGTTCATTTGTATGCATGTGTGTGCTAGATACCAGGCTAAGCCTACCAAAAAACACCTTGAAGCGGTTAAACGGGTCTTTCGGTGTCTCCAAGAAACCATTAACATGGGACTTTGGTATCGAAGGACTCGGTATGTCTCTAACGGCCTATGCGGATGCGACCATGCAGGATGTCAAGATACACATCGAAGTACATCAGGTGGTGCTCAATTTTTAGGTGACAAGCTTGTAAGCTGGTCTTCAAAGAAACAAATGAGCACTTCCATATCCTCTACAGAGGTTGAATACATAGCCATGTCATCGTGTTGTGCTCAAATCTTATGGATGAGATCCCAACTATCTGACTATGGCTTTGTATTCAACAAAGTTCCTATGTACTGTGATAACAAAAGTGCCATTGCTCTCTGCTGCAACAATGTTCAACACTCTAGAGCAAAGCACATCGACATTCGACATCACTTCATCGGGGAACAAGTTGAAAATGGCGTGGTTGAGCTATACTTCATAAGGATGAGTATCAACTAGAGACATCTTCACAAAATCTCTTTCTCGAGAACGCTTTGAGTTTATTCTTCCACGTCTAGGCTTAAAAGCCTTCAACCAGAAAGCTCAAGCGTCTTCGGAAGACGTCGAGGAGTAAAGGTGTTCGACTCTATCTATTCTTTTTATATATCTTTTCAAAACAAAAATAGAAAAATATAAAACTTTTCAAAATCCATAAAAATCGGAAAATATTGAAAATCTTCAAAAAATATTGTTTATTTATCGTGTTTTTCTTTTCGATTCGATAACATCTACGGACTTTGTGTTGCCACTCAAAGAATGGCACGGGTCTCTAGATGAAGTTCGAATCTTAAAAAAAAAGATGGAGAAAAATGTTGGTTTATTGTCATTTCAGATAGTAACCCGCTTTTCAAAGAAAAAACAGAGCCATACTTTATCATGTTTTTCAAATCTCATGCTCTGATTCTATATACATTTATCTACTATCTAATGAAATTTAAGTGCTTTGTAAAATAACTCGGACTCTATTTTTGATAATCATCTGGACTTATTTGTCAAAATATCTATCTTTCAATCAACAACCTATGTCATTGATTGAGGGGATAATGATTTCAATTAAATAAAAAAGTTATTTGTCATTCAATTGTTTTCAAAAGATAATCATGCGTGTTTATTCAATGGAGTTTAAAGTCTTAAAATCTGATCATTATCAGTTAAAACGCTTTCATTATCAAGTCACAATTCTCCTTAAAAAGCTTTCAAAATCAATTTAAATCTACAAGGATCACAAATCTCAAATGATTTGATAATTGTGATCGGGGGAGAATTTGTGATTTAAATTGGATTTAAACTGATAAATCGGTAAATGGTTTTATAAGGATGTACAAGTTCTCCTTCCCACATGTGCCAAACGATTTCAATTTTCCATGCACATGTTGAGGGGGAGCATTTATCTTAAACCACAACGATTTGAATCGTGATCAATATGCAGTTTCCCTCTAGTATGTGCAAAACACTTTCAAACCTTAAGGCACATATTGAGGGGGAGCAAGCTTATGAAAACCTCATCCTTCCCGAAAATGCTTTATCTACTTGATTTAATTAGGGAAGTGATGTTGATATCTTTTAGAAAATGATAATCAAAGGCCCTTTACGGTTTGAAACAAGCTCCAAGGGCATGGTATGATACGCTATCAAAATTTCTTCTATCCACCGGATTCAGCAAAGGAGCAGTTGATCCAACATTGTTCACCAGAAAGTCAGGCAAACATTTAATTTACGTTCAAATTTATGTTGGTATTATTTTCCTCGACCACCCAAATGAATGTGGCCGTTTTTCTAAGGAGATGGGCTCCAAATTTCAAATGTCAATGATGGGACAATGTCATTTTTCTTGGGATTACAAATTTCACAAAGTCCCGGAGGCATTTTATAAATCAATCAAAATATTAATGAATCTTAAAGAAATTTGGATTTACCTCCAGTGACCCTGTTGACACTCCTACGGTGGAGCGTACAAAAGCGGATGAGGACCACTCAGGATCATAGTAGATCAAACGAAATATCGTAGTATGATTGGATCCCTGATGTACCTCACAGCTAGTAGACCAGACATTTTGTTCGCTGTATGCATGTGTGCTAGATACCAGGCTAAGCCTACCAAAACAACAGGCGGTTAAACGGGTCTTCGGTTTGTCTCCAAGGAACCATTAACATGGGACTTTGGTATTCGAAGGACTCCGGTATGTCTCTAACGGCCTATGCAGATCTTGACCATGCAGGATGTCAAGATACACATCGAAGTACATCAGGTGGTGCTCAATTTTTAGGTGACAAGCTTGTAAGCTAGTCTTCAAAGCAAATGAGCACTATATCCTCTACAGAGCCTGAATACATAGCCATGTCATCGTGTTGTGCTCAAATCTTATGGATGAGATCCCAACTATCTGACTATGGCTTTGTATTCAGTTCCTATGTACTGTGATAACAAGTGCCATTGCTCTCTTTGCAACAATGTTCAACATTCTAGAGCAAAGAACATCGACATTCGACATCACTTCATCAGGGAACAAGTTGAAAATGGCGTGGTTGAGCTATACTTCGTAAGGATTGAATATCAACTAGATTATCTTCACAAAAGCTCTTTCGAGAATGCTTTGAGTTTATTCTTCCGTCTAGGCTTAAAAGCCTTCAACCGAAACGCTCAAACGTCTGAAGACGTGGGAGTAAAGGTGTTGACTATATTCTTTGTATATCTTTTCAAAACAAAAATAGAAAAAATATAAAACTTTCAAAATCCATAAAAATGGAAAATATTGAAAATCTTCAAAAATATTGTTTATTTATCGTGTTTTCTTGTCGATTCAATAACATCTGGACTTTTTGTGTTGCCACTCAAAGAATGGCACGGTCTCTAGATGAAGTTCGAATCTTTAAAAACGAGATGGAGAAAGATGTTGGTTTATTGTCATTTCAGACAGTAACCCGCTTTTCAAAGAAAGAACAGAGCCATACTTTATCATGTTTTTCAAATCTCATGCTCTGATTCTATATACATTTATCTACTATCTAATGAAATTTAAGTGCTTTGTAAAATAACTCGGACTCTATTTTTGATAATCATCTGGACTTATTTGTCAAAATATCTATCTCTCAATCAACAACCTATGTCATTGATTGAGGGAGAATGATTTCAATTAAATAAAAAGTTATTTGTCATTCAATTTCAAAGATAATCATGCGTGTTTATGGAGTTTAAAGTCTTAAAATCTGATCATTATCAGTTAAAACGCTTTCATTATCAAGTCACAATTCTTCTTAAAAAGCTTTCAAAATCAATTTAAATGCAGAGATCACAAATCTAAATGATTTGATAATTGTGATGGGGGGAATTTGTGATTTAAATTGGATTTAAGCGATAAATCGGTAAATAGTTTTATAAGGATGTACAAGTTCTCCTTCCCACATGTGCCAAACGATTTCAATTTTTCCATGCACATGTTGAGGGGGAGCATTTATCTTAAACCACAACGATTTGAATCGTGATCAATATACAGGTTCCCTCTAGTATGTGCAAAACTCTTTCAAACCTTAAGGCACATATTGAGGGAGAGCAAGCTTATGAAAACCTCATCCTTCCCAGAAATGCTTTATCTACTTGATTTAATTAGGGAAGTGATGTTGATATCTTTAAGAAAATGATAATCAAAGGCCCTTTACGGTTTGAAACAAGCTCCAAGGGCATGGTATGATACGCTATCAAAATTTCTTCTATCCACAGGATTCAGCAAAGGAGCAGTTGATCCAACATTGTTCACCAGAAAGTCAGGCAAACATTTAATTTACGTTCAAATATATGTTGATGATATTATTTTTCTCGACTGACCAAATGAATGTGAGTTTTTCTATGGAGATGGGCTCCAAATTTCAAATGTCAATGATGGGACAAATGTCATTTTCCTTGGGATTACAAATTTCACAAAGTCCCAGTGGCATTTTTATAAATCAATCAAAATATGCTAATGAAATCTTAAAGAAATTTGGATTTACCTCCAGTGACCTGTTGACACTCCTACGGTGGGCGTACAAACTGGATGAGGACCACTCAGGGTCATAGTAGATCAGAAATATGTCGTAGTATGATTGGATCCCTGATGTACCTCACACGTGAACCAGAACATTTTGTTCGCTGTATTCATGTGTGCTAGATACCAGGCTAAGCCTACCAAAAAACACCTTGAAGCGGTTAAACGGGTCTTTCGGTACCTCCAAGGAACCATTAACATGGGACTTTGGTATCGAAGAAGGACTCCGGTATATCTCTAACGGCCTATGCAGATGCTGACCATGCAGGATGTCAAGATACACATCGAAGTACATCCGGTGGTGCTCAATTTTTAGGTGACAAGCTTGTAAGCTAGTCTTCAAAGAAACAAATGAGCACTTCCATATCCTCTACAGAGGCTGAATACATAGCCATGTCATCGTGTTGTGCTCAAATCTTATGGATCCCAACTATCACTATGGCTTTGTATTCAACAAAGTTCCTATGTACTGTGATAACAAAGTGCCATGCTCTGCTTTCTGCAACAATGTTCACCACTCTAGAGCAAAGCACATCGACATTCGACATCACTTCATCAGGGAACAAGTTGAAAATGGCGTGGTTGAGCTATACTTCGTAAGGACTGAATATCAACTAGCAGACATCTTCACAAAAGCTCTTTCTCGAGAATGCTTTGAGTTTATTCTTCCACGTCTAGGCTTAAAAGCCTTCACGAAACGCTCAAACGTCTTCTGGAAGACGTCGAGGAGTAAAGGTGTTCGACTCTATCTATTCTTTGTATATATCTTTTCAAAACAAAAATAGAAAAATATAAAACTTTTCAAAATCCATAAAAATCGGAAAATATTGAAAATCTTCAAAAAATATTGTTTATTTATCGTGTTTTTCTTGTCGATTCAATAACATCTACGGACTTTGTGTTGCCACTCAAAGAATGGCACGGGTCTCTAGATGAAGTTGAATCTTTAAAACGAGATGGAGAAAAATGTTGGTTTATTGTCATTTCAGATAGTAACCCGCTTTTCAAAGAAAGAACAGAGCCATACTTTATCATGTTTTTCAAATCTCATGCTTTGATTCTATATACATTTATCTACTATCTAATGAAATTTAAGTGCTTTGTAAAATAACTCGGACTCTATTTTTGATAATCATCTGGACTTATTTGTCAAAATATCTATCTCTCAATCAACAACCTATGTCATTGATTGAGGGGATAATGATTTCAATTAAATAAAAAAGTTATTTGTCATTCAATTGTTTTCAAAAGATAATCATGCGTGTTTATTCAATGGAGTTTAAAGTCTTAAAATCTGATCATTATCAGTTAAAACGCTTTCATTATCAAGTCACAATTCTCCTTAAAAAAAAGCTTTCAAAATCAATTTAAATCTCTGAGATCACAATCTCAAAAGATTTGATAATTGTGTCGGGGAGAATTTGTGATTTAAATTGGATTTAAGCGATAAATCGGTAAATGGTTTTATAAGGATGTACAAGTTCTCCTTCCACAGTGCCAGCGATTTCAATTTTCCCAATGCATGTTGAGGAGCATTTATCTTAAACAAAGCGATTTGAATGGTGATCAAATATCTTGAGGTTCCCTCAGTATGTGCAAACTTTCTTTCAAACCTTAAAGCATATTGAGGTTAGCTTTATGAAAACCCTCATCCATCGAAATACTTAATCACTTGATTTAATAGGAAGTGAGGTTGATATCATTATAAAATGATAATCAAAGGCCCTTTACGGTTTGAAACAAGCTCCAAGGGCATGGTATGATACGCTATCAAAATTTCTTCTATCCACCGGATTCAGCAAAGGAGCAGTTGATCCAACATTGTTCACCAGAAAGTCGGGCAAACATTTAATTCACGTTCAAATTTATGTTGATGATATTATTTTTTCCTCGACCCACTAAATGAATGTGATTTTCTATGGAGATGGGCTCTAAATTTCAAATGTCAATGATGGGACAAATGTCATTTTCTTGGGATTACAAATTTCACAAAGTCCTAGAGGCATTTTTATAAATCAATCAAAATATGCTAATGAAATCTTAAAGAAATTTGGATTTACCTCCATGACCTGTTTGACACTCATGGTGGTACAAAGCGGATATGAGACCACTCGGGATCATAGTAGATCAAACGAAATATCGTAGTATGATTGGATCCTGATGTACCTCACAGCCGCAGACCAGACATTTTGTTCGTTGTATGCATGTGTGCTAGATACCGGGCTAAGCCTACAAAAACACCTTGAAGCGGTTAAACGGGTCTTTCGGTGTCTCCAAGGAACCATTAACATGGGACTTTGGTATCCGAAGGACTCCGGTATGTCTCTAACGGCTATGCAGATCGACCATGCAGGATGTCAAGATACACATCGAAGTACATCAGGTGGTGCTCAATTTTTAGGTGACAAGCTTGTAAGCTAGTCTTCAAAGAAACAAATGAGCACTTCCATATCCTCTACAGAGGCTGAATACATAGCCATGTCATCGTGTTGTGCTCAAATCTTATGGATGAGATCCCAACTATCTGACTATGGCTTTGTATTCAACAAAGTTCCTATGTCTTTGTGATAACAAAGTGCCATTGCTCTCTGCTGCAACAATGTTCAACACTCTAGAGTAAAGCACATCGACATTCGACATCACTTCATCAGGGAACAAGTTGAAAATGGCGTGGTTGAGCTATACTTCATAAGGACTGAGTATCAACTAGCAGACATCTTCACAAAAGCTCTTTCTCGAGAACGCTTTGAGTTTATTCTTCCACGTCTAGGCTTAAAAAGCCTTCAACCAGAAACGCTCAAACGTCTTCAGGAAGACGTCGAGGAGTAAAGGTGTTCGACTCTATCTATTCTTTGTATATATCTTTTCAAAACAAAAATAGAAAAATATAAAACTTTTCAAAATCCATAAAAATCGGAAAATCTTGAAAATCTTCAAAAAATATTGTTTATTTATCGTGTTTTTCTTGTCGATTCGATAACATCTATGGACTTTGTGTTGCCACTCAAAGAATGGCACGGGTCTCTAGATGAAGTTCGAATCTTAAAAAAAAAGATGGAGAAAAATGTTGGTTTATTGTCATTTGAGATAGTAACCCGCTTTTCAAAGAAAGAACGAGCCATACTTTATCATGTTTTTCAAATCTCATGCTCTGATTCTATATACATTTATCTACTATCTAATGAAATTTAAGTGCTTTGTAAAATAACTCGGACTCTATTTTTGATAATCATCTGGACTTATTTGTCAAAATATCTATCTCTCAATCAACAACCTATGTCATTGATTGAGGGAGAATGATTTCAATTAAATTAAAAAGTTATTTGTCATTCAATTGTTTTCAAAAGATAATCATGCGTGTTTATTCAATGGAGTTTAAAGTCTTAAAATCGATCATTATCAGTTAAAATGCTTTCATTATCAAGTCACAATTCTCCTTAAAAAGCTTTCAAAATCAATTTAAATCTACAGAGATCACAAATCTCAAATGATTTGATAATTGTGATCGGGGAGAATTTGTGATTTAAATTGGATTTAAGCGATAAATCGGTAAATGGTTTTATAAGGATGTACAAGTTCTCCTTCTCACATGTGCCAAACGATTTCAATTTTCCATGCACATGTTGAGGGGGAGCATTTATCTTAAACCACAACGATTTGAATCGTGATCAATATGCAGGTTCCCTCTAGTATGTGCAAAACTCTTTCAAACCTTAAGGCACATATTGAGGGGGAGCAAGCTTATGAAAACCTCATCCATCACGAAAATACTTTATCTACTTGATTTAATTAGGGAAGTGATGTTGATATCTTTTATAAAATGATAATCAAAGGCCCTTTACGGTTTGAAACAAGCTCCAAGGGCATGGTATGATACGCTATCAAAATTTCTTCTATCCACCGGATTCAGCAAAGGAGCAGTTGATCCAACATTGTTCACCAGAAAGTCAGGCAAACATTTAATTTACGTTCAAATTTATGTTGATGATATTATTTTTTCCTCGACTGACCCAAATGAATGTGACCATTTTTCTATGGAGATGGGCTCCAAATTTCAAATGTCAATGATGGGACAAATGTCATTTTTCTTGGGATTACAAATTTCACAAAGTCGAGGAGGCATTTTTATAAATCAATCAAAATATGCTAATGAAATCTTAAAGAAATTTGGATTTACCTCCAGTGACCCTGTTGACACTCCTATGGTGGAGCGTACAAAGCTAGATGAGGACCACTCAGGGATCATAGTAGATCAAACGAAATATCGTAGTATGATTGGATCCTTGATGTACCTCACAGCCATGAGCCAGAGACATTTTGTTCGTTGTATGCATGTGTGCTAGATACGGGCTAAGCCTACCAAAAACACCTTGAAGGCGGTTAAGCGGGTCTTTCAGTATCTCCAAGGAACCATTAACATGGGACTTTGGTATCCGAAGGACTCCGGTATGTCTCTAACGGCCTATGTAGATGCTGACCATGCAGGATGTCAAGATACACATCGAAGTACATCCGGTGGTGCTCAATTTTTAGGTGACAAGCTTGTAAGCTAGTCTTCAAAAAAACAAATGAGCACTTCCATATCCTCTACAGAGGCTGAATACATAGCCATGTCATCGTGTTGTGCTCAAATCTTATGGATGAGATCCCAACTATCTGACTATGGCTTTGTATTCAACAAAGTTCCTATGTACTGTGATAACAAAAGTGCCTTTGCTCTCTGCTGCAACAATGTTCAACACTCTAGAGCAAAGCACATCGACATTCGACATCACTTCATCAGGGAACAAGTTGAAAATGGCGTGGTTGAGCTATACTTCGTACGGACTGAATATCAACTAGCAGACATCTTCACAAAAGCTCTTTCTCGAGAACGCTTTGAGTTTATTCTTCCACGTCTAGGCTTAAAAGCCTTCAACCGAAAACGCTCAAGCGTCTTGAGGAAGACGTCGAGGAGTAAAGGTGTTCGACTCTATCTATTCTTTGTATATATCTTTTCAAAACAAAAATAGAAAAATATAAAACTTTTCAAAATCCATAAAAATCGGAAAATCTTGAAAATCTTCAAAAATATTGTTTATTTATCATGTTTTTCTTGTCGATTCGATAACATCTATGGACTTTGTGTTGCCACTCAAAGAATGGCACGGGTCTCTAGATGAAGTTCGAATCTTAAAAAAAAAGAGATGGAGAAAATGTTGGTTTATTGTCATTTCAGAATGAGTAACCCGCTTTTCAAATAAAGAACAGAGCCATACTTTATCATGTTTTTCAAATCTCATGCTCTGATTCTATATACATTTATCTACTATCTAATGAAATTTAAGTGCTTTGTAAAATAACTCGGACACTATTTTTGATAATCATCTGGACTTATTTGTCAAAATATCTATCTCTCAATCAACAACCTATGTCATTGATTGAGGGGATAATGATTTCAATTAAATAAAAAAGTTATTTGTCATTCAATTGTTTTCAAAAGATAATCATGCGTGTTTATTCAATGGAGTTTAAAGTCTTAAAATCTGATCATTATCAGTTAAAACGCTTTCATTATCAAGTCACAATTCTCCTTAAAAGCTTTCAAAATCAATTTAAATCTATAGAGATCACAAATCTCAAATGATTTGATAATTGTGATCGGGGAGAATTTGTGATTTAAATTGAATTTAAACTGATAAATCGGTAAATGGTTTTATAAGGATGTACAAGTTCTCCTTCCCACATGTGCCAAACGATTTCAATTTTTCCATGCACATGTTGAGGGGGAGCATTTATCTTAAACCACAACAATTTGAATCGTGATCAATATGCAGGTTCCCTCTAGTATGTGCAAAACTCTTTCAAACCTTAAGGCACATATTGAGGGGGAGCAAGCTTATGAAAACCTCATCCTGCCCGAAAATGCTTTATCTACTTGATTTAATTAGGGAAGTGATGTTGATATCTTTTAGAAAATGATAATCAAAGGCCCTTTACGGTTTGAAACAAGATCCAAGGGCATGGTATGATACGCTATCAAAATTTCTTCTATCCACCGGATTGACAAAGGAGCAGTTGATTCAACATTGTTCACCAGAAAGTCAGGCAAACATTTAATTTATGTTCAAATTTATGTTGATGATATTATTTTTTTCCTCGTGACCCAAATGAATGTGACCGCTTTTCTATGGAGATGGGCTCCAAATTTCAAATGTCAATGATGGGACAAATGTCATTTTTCTTGGGATTACAAATTTCACAAAGTCCCGAGGCATTTTTATAAATCAATCTAAATATGCAAATGAAATCTTAAAGAAATTTGGATTTACCTCCAGTGACCCTGTTGACACTCCTATGGTGGAGCGTACAAAACGAGATGAGGACCACTCAGGGATCATAGTAGATCAAACGAAATATCGTAGTATGATTGGATCCCTGATGTACCTCACAAGCCAGACCGGACATTTTGTTCGTTGTATGCATGTGTGCTAGATAGGCTAAGCCTACCAAAAAGCACCTTGAAGCGGTTAAACGGGTCTTTCGGTGTCTCCAAGGAACCATTAACATGGGACTTTGGTATCGAAGGACTTCGGTATGTCTCTAACGGCCTATCACGGATCTTGACCATGCAGGATGTCAAGATACACATCGAAGTACATCAGGTGGTGCTCAATTTTTAGGTGACAAGCTTGTAAGCTAGTCTTCAAAGAAACAAATGAGCACTTCCATATCCTCTGAGTGAATACATAGCCATTTCATCGTGTTGTGCTCAAATCTTATGGATGAGATCCCAACTATCTGACTATGGCTTTGTATTCAACAAAAGTTCTATGTCTTTGTGATAACAAAAGGGCCATTGCTCTCTGCTGCAACAATGTTCAACACTCTAGAGCAAAGCACATCGACATTCGACATCACTTCATCGGGGAACAAGTTGAAAATGGTGGTTGAGCTATACTTCGTGGGACTGAATATCAACTAGCAGACATCTTCACAAAAGCTCTTTATCGAGAACGCTTTGAGTTTATTCTTCCACGTCTAGGCTTAAAAGCCTTCAACCAGAAAGCTCAAGCGTCTTCAGGAAGACGTCGAGGAGTAAAGGTGTTCGACTCTATCTATTCTTTGTATATATATTTTCAAAACAAAAATAGAAAAATATAAAACTTTTCAAAATCCATAAAAATCGGAAAATCTTGAAAATCTTCAAAAAATATTGTTTATTTATCGTGTTTTTCTTGTCGATTCGATAACATCTACGGACTTTGTGTTGCCACTCAAAGAATGGCACGGGTCTCTAGATGAAGTTCGAATCTTAAAAAAAAAAAACGAGATGGAGAAAAATGTTGGTTTATTGTCATTTCAGACAGTAACCCGCTTTTCAAAGAAAGAACAGAGCCATACTTTATCATGTTTTTCAAATCTCATGCTCTGATTCTATATACATTTATCTACTATCTAATGAAATTTAAGTGCTTTGTAAAATAACTCGGACTCTATTTTTGATAATCATCTTGACTTATTTGTCAAAATATCTATCTCTCAATCAACAACCTATGTCATTGATTGAGGGGATAATGATTTCAATTAAATAAAAAAGTTATTTGTCATTCAATTGTTTTCAAAAGATAATCATGCGTGTTTATTCAATGGAGTTTAAAGTCTTAAAATCTGATCATTATCAGTTAAAACGCTTTTATTATCAAGTCACAATTCTCCTTAAAAAGCTTTCAAAATCAATTTAAATCTATAGAGATCACAAATCTCAAATGATTTGATAATTGTGATCGGGGAGAATTTGTGATTTAAATTGGATTTAAACTGATAAATCGGTAAATGGTTTTATAAGGATGTACAAGTTCTCCTTCCCACATGTGCCAAGCGATTTCAATTTTTCCATGCACATGTTGAGGGGAAATTTATCTTAAACCACAACGATTTGAATCGTGATCAATATCAGGGTTCCCTCTAGTATGTGCAAAACTCTTTCAAACCTTAAGGCACATATTGAGGGGAAGCAAGCTTATGAAAACCTCATCCTTCCCGAAAATGCTTTATCTACTTGATTTAATTAGGGAAGTGATGTTGATATCTTTTAGAAAATGATAATCAAAGAAGTTATTTCTTCTCTTACCTCCGTGTGCAAAACGATTTCAAATACTTGATGCACATGTTGAGGGCGAGCTCTTGTTCTAAAAATATCAAAAACAATTCAGGTACAAAATGCTTTGATAATATATCTTAAGTATCTGGATTGATTTTCAAATGGTTTTCAATTGGTTCCAATGGCGGATGAACAATACCAAATAGACCAACCAATTTTACTTTATGTACAGTGATATAAGGATGATAAGGTTAGGTATGTGTTCCCATGATCTGCTAGAACCGGAGGGATCTACCCAGAGACTATCCACTAGTTAGTGTAGAGTTCTTAGGTATGATGATAAATGGAGAAAAATGAGATATGGGAAAAGTGCGGATGAGGGAGACTGAGCTAGTACTGGAATTAACCCAACAAGGTTCTAGCTATGAAATCTCGGTAAGCACTAAAGGGGTTGAAGAATGAAAAATAATTGAATGAGAAAAGGGTGAAAAGAAATAGCCCTCCAATAATTCAACCTTAGGGCAGAAACCGGGTTCAATGCATATGCTACTGGTGGTTACTAAGGTAACTTGGTATTGAAGACAAGACGTCATGGACCCGGTGACGCACTGCACTAAAACTTCCCAAGCTACTCAAGTTCCTATTAAAAGGGCTTGTTTCATTCTCACGAGGAACCGACATTATCTATCGACTTTCTCTTAGAGATTGTTGATATTGAAGAAGGAGACCCTCTCCCTAGTCTCCGATATAGGATCCAAATATGCACAAATTGAGTCTAGAACCACGAGATCATCAATAAATGTCATTAGGACACCGTCTATGAAGACTCTCTGTTTCACACTATGTGGAAAGGGAGATTACATCTTATGAGTCCTACGCATTATCCTTGTGGTATTGCCAGAACATCTGAGTGATATACTAAATATTCACGATGAAGATGGAAATCCTTCTAGAGCCAACATCAAACAAGCTCTTGGTGGGTGACATGTGAAATTTTTCTAAAAAGATCAAGATTGTGACAACTGGATAGAAACGATGGGGCGATTCATTATTGAATCAACCTTTCAGGGTTATGAATTGGATACCTTTGATAAACCGGTCGTTGTGACAAAAAATACTTTTCTTTAGCACCATCGACTGTGTACTAATATTTCAAATTAAAAGGTGTTTATGATTGATAATTGTTTTTCATTAAAACCTTCGTTGTTTTGCAAAAACAATTTCTATTGAGCAATACACGATTGTTTTTCAAATCTCTTTTCATCAATCGATGGATTTATATTATTTGGTTCACTCACTCCGTGTTGTCTTCTTTGAGACGTTCGGTTTGAGAACGACTAGAGCAATGCGAAACCTGTCAAGGAAATTCTTCGAATTATACGATCACAGGCAGTTATGTGCTTGCGATCAACGGGGAACCATGGGCCGTGTACCTCAATTCAACGAAAGTGATCAAAGACACTTTATTGTGCGCTTTATTGCTAACTGTTGTATGCGGTACACCCAACGTTTGCGGTGATCGAGAATGATCGGTGAATCCATAACCACATGCTCACTAAATACATTCATCTCTAAAGAAATCATGATAAGTGCATCAATGACTTTGATATTTTCACCCTTACGCTACATGCTGCAAATATCATGAATCAACTAAAGCTTCCTACTCGATAAGAAGATATCATGATCCAGAATGTGAGCATGTCGGTCCAAAACTCACAACATCACATAATATCAACACCACAATGGAAGAGTCAAAGATTTATGGTTCTTTGATAATCTCAAAGTTTGTTCAAAGACTCAAACATCACGTGGATCAGTTTAAGACCTCCACTCGAAATTTCAAAACATGCAGATCATGATGAATCAAAGACTACGAGCTAAAGAACAAATGTGCTTAATCAAAGAAACCAAGAACAACGAAATGTCATATCATTTTGTAATCATTGTAAGTTGAGGTGACCTCCCTTAGGGGGAGATTTTTGGGATTTAGTAAATCCAGTACTTAAAGTGTCGGTCACCTCAAGTATGTACACTCGTTAGAAAGCTCGTAGTCGTAGTTATTCAGTGTTAGTATTTAGACTACTTTATAACACTGTGGAGGACGGACGGGTCTTTACCCACTATATGCCTGATCCACAGCCTTATAGAGGCGTCTAAGCTTGTACCCTAGAAATACCCTTTGCCCTCCAAGGCAAAGGGTTGGAGCTTCATAATACATTTTTTCTTTGTCTCTCTAGGGTTCCCATTCTCTCCTACTTTCTCTCTAAAAACTATTAACCTAATGCCGCCTAATATGTGTTTCGTATAAACCAAGATCCTACAAAGTGTGTGACATATATTTGTCTCTGTTTATATGTATATCGTGACTAATGCTTCAACCTTACTTTTCATTTGTCACGCGTTCCAATTTCATACGTGGCTAAATAATTAGCAAAACATATCAGTCACCCTTAAATAATGTGAGACAAAACTTGACTGTATGATTTAGACACATAAAAAATTACTTCATGTGACTAATGCATCAAGGCTACTTGTATTTGTCACGCTTTTCAAATTCATATGTGGCTAAATGATTAGAAACAAAATTACCAGTTACCTTTAGCCACATAATGTTCAATTGTGTGGCAATACAGTTCTAATGGTCACACAATCAAAAATTTCATGTGTGGCTAATTAGTAAATGTTGTCAATTTTTGTACCTTCAGCCACACAAATATGCGAATGTGTGGCCGTTCCATTTTGCCAATGTGTGACCAAATCCCGTTTTTGCACTAGTGGTTGTTGGTATGTGCTAAAACACATACCAGTTCTTTACCAAAACAAGCCCAAAATAACCAGAAAAGAACCGTTAATGCCTAATATTTGGTTTCTTGAGTTTATGCATGTGCAGGTACGGATATGAAAAAACTGACAAAAGAAAGCCGAAACCGAAGAAAACCGAGCACGAGAGAGAGAGAAGAAAGCAAAAGCCGATGCCGGGATGCAGTTTCATGGGTTTTGGATGCTCAAAGATATTTTGTGGATTTCTAGTCAAGATTGAGAGTTTTCACATCAAACCCTTGACTTTCACCAAAATTTCACAATCACCCCTCAACTTTCACAAATTGACACTTTACACCCCTAACTTACCCATAGTTACACAAATCACCCCCTCAATATTTCATTTTACCCTAAAAACTCTCACTTTACCCATTTCCCAAAATCACCCTTATATCTTCCTAATTTCACTTTTGGTCTTTGTTTTTACAAAAGCTTACATGTATGGTCCTTGTGTTACAAATGGATAACAAATACCAAAATCCAAGACACAAATGTTACTCTTAAATCTAACAGCCAAGCCTAACATTTCTTTACAAATAATCCCACCCCATACACGGTTTACATTTATCCTACATACCCAAGGTCAAACGATTTATACCCGGTCAACACTTTTTATCCCCAAGTCAAACCTTTTCACCCTAGTCAAAATAACATAAATAAAAACCCATAAACACCCCTTCCCTCCCAATTTTTGATAGCACTGTGGATCCTCTTCTCCCTTTTAATTCCCATCATTGCCCTCCAATCATATAGTACTAAGCATCTAAGATGCCAAGTTGGCGATCCGTGTGCCTTAGAATGACAGCCTAGAAGATTGAAGCAATTCTATTGGTCCTAACACATCATTGATCTAATCCTAAGGCTGAGATGCAAAGTAGTGATGCAATAGAGAAGATCAAAGGCTGAGATCAAGCTTCTAGGACCTTTTGATGATCAAACCCAAGCTCCTGGCTCAGCTATTTAAAGACCCTTCATCACAGATTCATAGTTGTCCAATTTTCATGTATTTAGAATACTGTAACCATTTTAATTATGTCATCTTAATTGTTTTCTTAAAATTTAATTAGTGTTAAAATACTTTTGTAATTTCAGTTTTCAATATTGTACTTTTGGTTTACTTAATGCAATTTCAGTTTCATTTAATCATTCTTAAAACTGTTCTCGTTTGTTTTTAGCTTCTATTCTCTGATCTCACAAGCTCACATAAGCTCATGATAGCTTATTGTGAGCTTGTCTCAGCTTAATCTTGCTTCAATTTCAGTTTTCTCATAATGCCAACAAAGGTCAACAGAAGTCAAACATCAAAGTCAAACAAGTTTCTGGATAATTTGTGATTTCAAGTAGTTACATAGTTAATTTTAGTGTAATTTTGTTCAGTACAATCTTGTTTTAGTCAAGTTTCATCAGATTCTAAGTTTAAACTGAATTTTGGTACTCTAATGGGGTGTTTGGATTTGTCAGATTTTTAGAATTTTAATGATTTTGGTGAGCTTATTCTGATTCATTCAAGTTTAGAAACTGTTTTTAATACTTTTTCTATCAAGTTTTAAGTTTCTGAGTTAAGTTTTAAGGTTTTAAGTTCAATTTTTTAAATCTGTCAAAATCCAATTTATGTCCAAAAGTAGTTTTTGTCAAATTTCACAAGCGATTTGAGTCCATTTATGTTTGTTGTAAAAATTTGTAAAAATTAAAAATAGCAATTTCATAACCTTGTTTCACTTTTTCCAAAAGGAAAAAAATCAAAAAAATCCTTAAGTTGGGCTGCTAGTTGCTCAAAGTGACTGGTTTGGTTTGCATGTGTCCTGTGCACCACCAGTGCAGTTTCAGATGCCCAAGTAAGATCATTCTAAGCTAATTTTTTGCTTATTTTTTTGCTTATTTATTGCTGTTAATTGTAGTTTATAATGCATAGATTATCTGAGTTCCCTTAGTTAGCCATCTAGGAGCTTTTCTATAACTTATTAGTAGCCTTTAAGCACCCTTGCTTTTGCTTCTGCAGTCTGCTGTAGCAGCAGACATATAGGATGTTTTGTTGCTTGCTTTTGCCATTACTTATTACCTTATTAGTAGCCATTTAGGAATAGTTTATGGGTAGTTTAGGTTTACTTTTAGTGATATAGCTTATTTTAGTAACCTAACTTATTTGGTGCTTATTTAGTTTCAAGGGCTGTTTGGTTATTGAAATGATCTAGTGCTTTTCAACCTTTTAGCTTATGCTTATTTGGTCTAATTTAGTTTTTTTAAGTTGCTTTATGATAGGTTAGACTTATTTTAGCTAAATGTAGCCTGTGGTAACTTGTGTAGTATTCTGAAGCTTGTAGCTTATTTCTCACTTAGCTTTTCAATTCAGATTCATTCCCAAGTGCTTTATCTGAGATCTTTAGTTGTGTTTGTTAATTTTCATAGAATTATAGTTGCATTAAGAACTTTTCTGTAATTGTTCGTAATTGTTTGTAGCCTTTTACTATTTTTCTGCATTAAAAAACAGTTTTTAGTACTTTTAAATAGCTTTTTATTGAAATAAATCAGAAAATGTTCACAAAAATATAAAATCAATTTTCTTAGGTTTTGAAAAATCAAAAAGTCAGAAAAAGTATTTTTCCAGATTTTTCCTAGTTAAAATAGTATTTTCTAGACATTTAATTAGTTTAAATTAGTTTTAAATTCATAGAAAATAGAAAAAAAGTCAGAAAAGTATAATTCCAGTTTTGAAAATTATCTTTAGTTAATTTAGATTTTTGAAAAATAGTTTTGAAATTTTGTTTTAATTTTTCAAAATTTTTAACTTTTTAATTTTATTTTAAAAGTCCAAAAATAGTTTTTAATTCAAATAAAATCAAGAAAAACAAAAAAAAATAGTTTTAAACTTTAGAAATTTTCGAATCACATTCTTAGCTATATAAAAATATTAGTTCAATTTTAGGGGTTAAAATAGAGTAGATTGCATTTTAATTTACGTTTTAATAATTACGTTAATTGCTTTTTTAGTTATAATTTGCATACATAGTTGTAATTTCTTGCTTGCACCTTAGATTTAGTAGTTTTAATTACCTGGTATTACAATTCCTTGCCTCGTAGTTTAGAAATCATCAAAAATCCCTTTTTAACCATTCAAAACCCGAATAACGCGACGTGAGTTTAATACTCCAATCATCCCTCGCTAGGAACGATCCGGGGATTCAAATCTAATACATTTGAATTACCCAATACTACAAATACTTATAATTGGTTTCTTTCCTAAGAATCAGTTGTTACGATTTCTTTCCAAGAAATTCGTAAATGTAACTGTAGAAGGCTCCAAATTCGTAAGAAAAGGGTTATGACCAATTCTTTGTTGACTTTTCAGTTCCGACCATTAATCTGACCATGCTTCCGACCAAGTTATGACAACAAGATTTACGAGACATTATATAGAAACTGATAACCATATGACCATATTCTGGAGACACCAACTGATAACCACATTTGACCATAATAGATATGTATAAAACATGTAGATACCAAAGAAGTATTCTCAAAAACCAGAAAAGACCCATGGTACATATCAAGAAACTGTTAATACACAAGAAATAGTGGAAACAATCAAAGGATGGAATAACAGCTCCAAACATGAACAAAATTCATAAAAAAATTTGATTTTTGACAAGATACAAGACCACAAAAATCAACCAATCATAAAAACCTTGGCTCTGATGCCACTTGTAGGATTGTAGGAATGGTTGATATTGTGATTCGGGATGTCGGGGATGATGGTAGACTACCATCTTCATTGTTAGAGAGAGGAAGTAAATAGAAAAGGGAAAAACTATGTGTTTATTGATAATGAAAAGGAAAATACACAAAGATTTTCACCCTCCTAGTGAAGTCTAGGAGGGTATTTATAGCCTGACACAAATATAACTATTACACTATGACATAACTAATCCATGTGTTTTGGCTAAATAAGATAGATAATGTAATCTCGCAAAATTCGTTCCATTTACTTGTTAGGAACGATCCCAACAATCTTCCCCCAATGGGATGACATAAGGGATTACTTACAACATTTCGTACAAGTACAAAAAAATAAAATAAAGAAAGGTCTTAATAAGCTCTTAAAATGTTGAGGATGATGACAATTGACGCTCTTTGTCTTCATCTTATACCTCGACTTGAGAACTTTTTCTTCACTTGTAAGAAAATGATGTAATATGCATGAATTGGGTTAACTTCCCCCCAATCCATGCTGCATGTCTTTAGCAGCTTTTCCGTACACTACATTTTGCCGAAGTTTCTAAATCAGCTTCCCCCCAAACTGACAACTGTCTTCAGCATATTCAAAACTTTGATGCAATAGACATGTCTTCTAACTTTTGAAGTTTTTAGTGTGCAACGGAATTTGTAGATGAGTAGTAAACCACAGTAGGAAAATATATTTTGTCATGTAATCACAGTTGTACACAATGTGGAAAATCCGTTCGGGGGTAACATGCAAAAAACCAACAATATCTTCTCACGTATGTAGATGCTTCACACCAAACAAACCACAAAAGATGAAATAAAACAACTTCCCACTGATTGTTGCGGTCTACCGATATAATAATCAATTGTGAATATGCAAATACTCGATAAAATGACCGTGTGTGAGGCATCATAACATCATATTTAGGTAACTTCACACATAATAACCTCGAGAAACTTGAGACAATAACACTGAGGTAAGACGTTTGAGCCACATATCGTCTCATTTCTTCCCCCTGATTGCAGAAATTCATGAAGGGAAAGGGTTTTTGCAAAGAAGCCAAAGAAAGCACAGTATGACCACACTCTCTTCTTCCCCCCGCTGTTTTCTATGAATCGGAAACATACACCATGTATTTTGATGCTGAAATTGGAGACAGCGTAGCCCTGTATGACCAATTAATCAAACAAGTGTGAAGTACCATAAATATCTCGTAACAATCAACTGCTGATAAAACTTCTCTACACTTTTATACTTCTCTCAGCTAACTCTTTACCGACCCCATTATCATTCGGATGGCTCTTTGTAGTGACTACTGACGGAGAAAACTCAATATGACGAACTTGAGACTGAAGTAAATACCCTAACTTTTGACTTAAGCTTGCACTAATGTCTGACGAAGATACAAACCTTCCCGGGTTGATTAACCGGATCGGAAAGAGGTGAAATAATGTCTCTCGAATTATCCACAGCTTTGTGTGACAATTGAGCATTACAACGTAACTCCTTTAACGTGATAGCTATACGCTGTGAGCATAAGAATGTAACTCCTTACATCAGGTATAACTAGTCAACTTAAGTCTTTGTAATTCGTAATGGTTAAAAGCTTGAACAAGGATCTCGAAGAATCATGCATCCAACCAACCCCAATATCTTCAAGATACTAAGTACACCCATCTGTGATATCCCACTTTAACCTGAAATAAATAATAATAAATTATCGTTGTAGTCACATATTGCTGTTAAATGCCCAAAACTAGCCTTCGTTAATTGGTTAAAATGAACAATGATAATGGTTTTTCCCGATCTTGTCAAAAACATATCCGCATGAAAATTTATGAATCCAAAATACCACTCTTTTTTTCGAATACTGTACCAAAATTTAACAATGTATTAATATACAATGGTTATAACTTTTTTTAGCACAACCCATTGAAAAATTCCGGATTAATCATAACAACCCAATTCATTTAGTTACAAATGATGCTCGGTCCAAGATTAGGTAAAACCCCGGCCCATCACAACTCATTATCCAATCAAATAAATCATTAGTAGTCCCGAAGCCTAAATCACAACAAATCTAAGCAACCCTAATTATTCGGGTATAAAAGTGCACCTAATCTCACCCAACTGTAATATTTGTAACCCTAATCACATTTTAATCCTCCCCCATCTCATCCAACAAAAAATGCAGTCACAAAAATAAATCTGTAATATTCTTTTCATCTCATTTCATCACCATCATCTCATCTCAGTTTATACCTTACTCATTCCAATTAAGATTCGAAGCAAACATAAACCTCACCGAACTTGATGTTCTTCGAATTGTTTTTCCAGTTCCATACGATTCAAGAAAAAGTCTTCAAGAATTCTTATTGGGTCTAAGGTAGGGTTCAATTGTTTGTTTTATTTTCGTTGTTGTTTGTGACATAACGAACTAAGAAAAGGAAATAACATAATTGTTCTAATACTTGTCTTTATGTTCCAACAAGAAATGATCGATGATAGTTTTATTCTTTCTTGATAAGGTATTCAAGATCTATGGTCTTTGGTACCAAACGAAAAAAAGAAATGAAACTGAGATGTTAATTTTTAATTTTTTAGTCTGAGTCTAAGATCTGTGATGATGTACGTTCGTGTGTTCGACCTCCATGGTCTTGATCTATCTTTGAAAATCATGAATCAATCTGAGATCTTTTTATTATTTTTTATGTTTGAGTCGTTAAGGTTGAGATGGGTTAAGGATAGTAGATGATGGAGTTGTTTGGATTTGTTGTTTTTCTTATGAATGGTGATGGGTTTATGTTAGAGCTTAAGCAGATTTGACAGTTCCTCGACGTCTTTTGTTTTTCTTTTAAAATCGTTAAGCCAAAGACAAGTGATGAACCAACAGATCTAAGGTCTTGTTTGTAAAAAGAACTTTAGTCATAAAACCCTTTCTCGTAAGATCCTTAGTCGTAAACTCTAACTTGTAAATAGTTCAGTCCAAGGTCGTAAGATCTTATTCGTAAGATGTTACTCGTAAAGGTTCAGTTTCTTATTCGTAAACATCTTAGTCGTAACCAAAACCTAACTCATAAAAGTTAGGTTCTTACAAATAAGATTACTCGTAAACATATTCCGAATAAGTATTATTCGTAAAATTAGGTTGTTACAAATTTCTTTCCAAGAAGTTCGTAAATGTAACTGTAGAAGGCTCCAAATTCGTAAGAAAAGGGTTTTGACCAATTCTTTGTGGACTTTTCAGTTCCGACCATTAATCCAACCATGTTTCCGACCAAGTTATGACAAAAAGATTTACGAGACATTATACAGAAACTGATAACCATATGACCATAATAGATATGCATAAAAAATGTAAATACCAAACAAGTATTGTTGAAAACCAGGTAAGACCCATGGTACATATCAAGAAAGTGTTAATACCCAAGAAATAGTGGAAACAATCAAGGGCTGGAATGACAGCTCCAAACATAAACCAAGATCATAAAAAAATACGATTTTTGACCAGATACAAGACCACACAAATCAACTAATCATAAAAACCTTGGCTTTGATGCCACTTGTAGGATCGTAGGAATAATTGATATGGTGATTCGGGAGGTCGGGGATGATCGCAGTCCACCATCTTCATTGTTAGAGAGAGGAAGTAAAGAGAGAAGTGAAAAGGAAAATACACAAAGAGTCTCACCCTCCTAGTGAAGTCTTGGAGGGTATTTATAGCCTAACACATATATAACTATTACACTATGACATAACTAGTCCATGTTTTTTGGCTAAATAGGATAGATAATGTAATCTCTTAAATGTCGTTCCATTTACATGTTAGGAGCGTCCCAACAATCTTCCCTCAATGGGACGAAATAAGGGATTACTTACGACATTTCCTACAAGTACAAAAAACAAAAAAAGAAAGGTCTTCATAAGCTCTTCAAATGTTGAGGATGACGACAATTGACGCTCTTTGTCTTCATCTTGTACCTCGACTTGAGAACTTTTTCTTCACTTGTAGGAAATGATGTAATATGCATGAATTGTGTTAACTTCCCCCCAATCCATGATGTATGTCTTTAGCAGCTTCTCCGTACACTTCTTTTTGCCGAGTTTTCTGAATTAGCTTATGCCCAAACGGACAACCGTCTTCAGCAGTTTCGAAACTTTGATGTAATAGACATGTCTTCTAACTTTTGAAGTTTTTAGTGTGCAGCGGAATTTGTAGATGAGCAGTAAACCACACCAGAAAAATATGTTTTGTCATGTAATCAAAGTTGTACACAATGCGGAAAATCCGTTCGGGGTTAACATGCAAAAAATCAATAATATCTTCTCACGTATGTAGATGCTTGACACCAAACAAACCACGAAAGATGAAATAAAACGCTTCTCCCCTGATTATTGCAATCTATCGGCATAATAATCACCTGTGAATATGCAAACACTCGATAAAATGACCGTGTATAAGGCATCATGACATCATATGTTGGTAACTTCACACAAAATAACCTTGTGAAAGTTGAGACAATAAACCGAAGTAAGACGTTTGAGCCACAGATCGTCTCATTTCTTCACATAAAATAACCTTGTGAAAGTTGAGACAATTCATGAAGAGGAAGGGTTTTCGCAAAGAGGCCAAAGAAAGCAAAGTATGACCACACTCTCTTCTCCCCCCCCCCACGGGTTTCGATGAATCAGAGACATACACCTGATACGTAGGTTCGGGGTCGAGAAAACTTCCTTTTCTACGAGGAAGCTTTTCAACCCTCTTGGCAGTGAACCTAATCAATGTAGTGTAGTATGGGGTAAGCCTCGGGGATGGATTTCGTTCTCTAAGGGAATAGGAATGCTAGAAAGAGATATATGACGAGAAGGTGGGTGATGCAGGTTTTACTGAACAAGTTTTAATATTTATAATTGTCTCGTTATACCTATGGTCTACCCTTATACGCTAACATGCAGTGTACCTAATCGTGCGTAGTGTCGTATTCGGTAAAACTGAGGTCATCCAAAGAGCTATGTGAGCGGATTTTAATTAAGTCTAGGTGTCACAGATTTTAATTGGATTAAGATTGAAATGATTAATAGACTAATAAAGCAAGAAAATAAAGGAAAGCAGATAAAGGAAAGGGTTGTGATCTATAGAGGTGAAGTGTGCTAACCTAGTTACTCATCCTATCATGTTAAGTTCATGTTTAATTACTTCCAATTGCTTCAAGTGGGGGTTTAAGTTGCTAGGACAACATTTGGTCAGTTTGTCCTAACCTATTAGCAAAGGTTTCCACCGAAGATCAGGCCACGACCCTTGAAATTCTAGTTGTTTTTAGTCCCCTAAGCCAAGTCATTAAGTTCCGTTACATGCAAGATTCATAACAAAAAGTTCCCGGGCACTAGCATCTTAGACACTTATCCCTAACTTCTTAATTTCATCCAAACGGTAGGTGATCAATTAGTCAAATCGCACAAGCGAAGAAGGGTCGTCAGTTGGTCAATTCTTACCCTTCCCACTCAGTCTACCTACTTAGGGTCAGTTGATCAATTCTCCTAAGCAACTAGACACTACCGCCATTCAAAACTACCGAAACAAGGGTAGCTACCAACAAACTATGCATGCATACAGTAGAAATAATTATACGGAAGCAAAGTAAACATAAACAAAACATTCAAGGAATCATAACTAGGCTAGCACCAGAGGTGCTTGGCCGCTCATATTAACTGAAACAATCAATTCAATGTTTGACATAATGAAATACATGAATTGAAAGTAAAGAAATGATAAATTGCTAATACTTATCGTTAGGGAGTGATTTCTCCCTTGGAGATGGCTCCGTATGCTCCTCAAGATCTGCCTTCACCGTCCTACCCACATTCTCTGCTTTCGTGTGTGGAGTAAATGATGTGAAATGCAGAATTTTGGGTGATATTTATAGGCCAAATCTGGTTACGGTGTAAGTTGAGACGAGAGTTACGCCATAACATCAATATCTTCGTATTTTGCTCTGGAAAAGCTGGTTACGGCGTAACACATGGAATGAGTTACGCCATATCTTCAATAAATCATGATTACGCCGTAATTGTGGAAAGAGTTATAGCGTAGCTTGAAGCGACATGGAACATCATTTGACCTAATTAGTTACGGCGTAAACCTAAGATGGAGTTACGCCGTAATCTTCAGTTTAGTTGGTCTTTTGAGCTAAGCTTTTGTTACGTCGTAATGTGAGAGAAGATTTACACGGTAATTACTTCAAAGTGGGCATACTATCATATATCTTTAATAAACTCTCCAAATCCACGTCTCATTAGCTCCAATGCTCGTAAATTACCTGAAAGTGAAATATAGAGGAAAACAAGCGTAAATCCATATAAATGTTGTAAAATACGTGCATTATCGGGGGAAATTGACACTTAATATTCAGCACTATTTGATGTTATCAAATATCCCCCCACTTGAACTCTACTAGCCCTCAAGTAGACCTTATTAGATAGATTCCTAAAAAGATATCTCCCATTTCCTGGAAAATATAAGTTTACAAATCCCTTATGCTAGAATAAAACAAAGCCGAACACCTCACGAAATGGGAGAAAAACACTCAAATATCTCAACTGTTCTAAGTTTCAATTTCGGGGTGATCACTCAACGCACAGTCATAGCATGTATTCTATCATAAGCTTGGCGGTTACACAAATCTCCACCACTAGAGTTAAGGACTAAACAATTCTTGAAGGCAATATGGGTAGACACGAAAAGGTTAAGGGTGAGTCGTCATTACTAACATGTCAAGGCGAAGTGGACAAAATCAATGATACATTACAAAATCCATGGCCAAGACACCAAAGATTGCTCGATGCATCACCTAGACATGCTTCATTACTAAAGGGTAGGATAAGACATGGAATATAATTGGTGTAAAGTAAAAATATCAAGCAAATAGTCTAAATCTACAACCAAGTCATCATCTCTTACCGTTCATCCAAAGTTCAAGCTTCAAGGCTAAGAAACCGGATCTTGATAATACCAGGTAGATGTGAAATTAGAGGACGTCATGATGGGCACATTACCTTTTCTTCAACTGTTGGCACAATTACCAACTCCATTCTTCAAATGTAACCGAGATGGCCTCCTCGATACTAAATCTATAATGAGCTCATAAACATAGTGCTTATAACTTTGCACTTTACAATCAAAAAATAACTATAACTATTTTTTTTCGAATCACTTCGTTTTTTTTCACATAAGAACAAAACATAGCATCCCCCCACTTGAGATGAACAATATAAGAATTTGGGGGGTCTTCAATGATCTTCAAACATATGTCATCGACGAAAGCGTGATTCATGAACCTTTCCACTTGAACCTTGAACTTAGGCAAACAATGACTTCCCAATCATAACTAAAGACTACAGGGTAGGCTAAGGTGTATGGGTGTATCGAAACAATATTCCACAAAAAGGTGTAGATTGTCGGGAATACCCTGAACCGAGTGCCTTTTGGCACCAGCCATTCTCCACCCCACAAGGAATAGCTCCGGCAACTCTCCTGGCCTAGTGGGGCACCAACTGGAGTGAGCACGAGCCAAGACTTGGACCCCTGACCTCTTATTCCACAAAGTCTCTCCAGTGTGCCCCTAGGGTTTGCGGAGGTGGGTACCTATATGAAGCAAATGCCAAGGATGAGACTTGAACTTGGGTCAATTGACTAAAGCACAAGTGCTCCAACCATTGGACTAATGGTCCATTGGTGTATTGAAACAATATATTGGGTGAACAAAATGAAAGGAATGGCTCAAATGGGTGTATCTAGGGGTATCTTGCACTAAAGGTAAGCGCAACAAAAGGGTTTAACATGGGGGGTCGAGAAGTCAAGGTGACTAATCGATAGACACACAAGGATAGGCTTTTTGGGTGATAATCCTATAATATTTCCTTCTTAAACTGAAAAGTCCAAATACATTAAGCTAACTCAACATACCTCGTCTATGGTCTCGAAATGATGAAAAGGCCAAGTTCTAAAGTTTACAAGCTACCGGCACACTCATAATTCGGTGGATTTGGGGTAAATATTTGGAAACGGATAAGGCTAATCTCACCATATAATATAAAGGGTTATAATGTGCTCGGCTAAGGTCTAATCTAGTTAGGTTAAGAAAAATATGTCAAAATTTTTAAAATGGCATAATTTTCAAAATAAACTAGAAAAAATGAGGGCAAAATAAAGTTCAAGAGATAATTCTACTCCCGTCCCCCCACTTGAAATGTACAAAGTCCCTGTTATACTAAACGTTAAATAAAGGTGAAGAAAAAGTAGAATTAGAGCAAGAACTTCCCTGAAATTTGCTCCGAAAAGGAAGAAGGCCCACGAAAAGAATCGTGCCTTCGCATAAGCATCCACGAGCAAACTTCAATCCCTGAAATCACACTACCAACAAGCATAATTCTAAAAAAAGAAAAAGAAAAAACAAAAAATAAAAAGAAGCCTAACTCACTTTTGTAGGAATCACGGTAGCATTTAGTGTATGCAACAAGCCTTTTATACCACTTGGTGTCCCAAGTAGACGAGTGTAGTCTCGTGAGGGCTTACAGCGAACATACCCACAAAGTCCATTTAAAAACTAATACAAGTTTATTGTGTTTAAAAAGAAAGAATTAATACATAGGATAGGAGTTACGACATAATTATTGCAAAACCTGGCAGATGCTACTGGAGTGTAGCTACGGCATAACCTTTTCATGGGATTACACCATAATAAGTAATGCTCTGGGAAGAACAACTGCAAGAGATGTGTTACGGCGTAACCATAAGAATGAGTTACGCCGTAACTATGGACAGATCAGGTCCCCATTCAGTATGCTGCAGCAACTTTCTCTGATTTCCTGCAAAAATGGCTAAAAACACAAAACCCAATAGAAATGGAAATAAAAAAAATAAAAAGGATAATTCAGGTTGTCTCCCAACAGCATGCTGCAGCAACTTTATTAACGAGTCTTTAAGTTAGACTCAAAGCCATGGGGCTTTATGGTGACCTTTGGACTTGGCCAACTTCCTCCATATCCTTCATCAAATTATGTCTGACCCAAGCAACATTTGTAGAAATGCGGAGATATTCCTTAGTCTTGATCTTCTGAATTTTGACAAAACTTTTTGTTTGTCCCCAAATGGTATCTTGTAAATTCATACTTTTCAGCTACAATTGGTCGCGGCCTCTTATACGGAATGCCAAGAAGTTTGCACCTTCTTTGCTCATATGCTTCATCGTCAGGGTCAATGAACCCATCTTTCCCTTGTAGTTCAAGGTAGTCCAAAATCCCCTCTATATCATCATCGTCGGACTCAGTACCCTTAAACCAGTTATCAACGAGTAATTCTTCAACAAGCACCCGTTTGCATTCTTCTTTCTCATTACCCGTCGCGTCTTTGATATCTTCATTCGTCACTCCACTTATGTCGTTTGGAATTTCTTCGTTTGGGTCTTCTTTACTCATACATCCTTTACAGATCTTCTCCTTAGTCAATGCATCTACCTTTCCATATTTGATTTTGACCCAATTGTCAAATCCCAAATTGTCTAGCCAAGGTAACTCCGTCCTTTCCGCATCATTGGTTGATGTCAACAAGAATTCTTCTTCCCCAACCTTCTCTATGCTGCTTCCCCCATTACATTCATCATCAAAAGGGTTACAAGATGCCTATAAAACTTCGCCAGGGTTTTTATCTTCTCACACCAATGACTTTGAGCTACTTTGTCATTGGTGTTGCTTCAGGGATCCTCCATGCAGCAGATATCATCATTTATGGATTCTTTCTAGAGACAATGCTCCTCATAGTCAATCTTGAGACTTATTAGAAGATTTGGATTAATTTTAGCATCCCCGAATTGTACCAAATACCAATCATCAAAGGATAAATCTCCGAACTTCACATTATGTCTTTGGAGCTCATGAGGGCATGTCCATTCTTCGTCCTTCATGTTACCACCCCCATTGCAATAATCGCGAAAGGATTTCATGTAGGCCATGCTCGTGTGGATTCGTCATCCGTGATCATGTAAGGAATTGGAAATTCCATAGTGAAGTGTCGGTCACCCCATATATAATCTAGCGTAAGTTAGCTGGTAGACATATCGTTACTTTACGTTATTTAGTAGTTATTAACTAGTTATTAGTTTAGAGCAACACCGTGGAGGAAGGACGGGTCTTTACCCACTGTATGCCTGATCCACAGCCCGACAGGAGGGCGTTTAGTTTGTAACTATAAATACCCCTTCCATCCTTGGAAGGGGTGGTGCTTCTTGATAATCTAACCTTTCTCTTTTTGTTTATCTCTCTAGAATCACCCTCTCTACTCTCTTCATCTCTCTAAACATGACATTCATATAGTATCACCATCCTAGACCACCCAAATCATCAAACAACATAAAATATACGATCCTACAAATAGTACCAGAGCCCAGGTTATGTTGTTCTTGATGATTCATACGATTTTTGAGTGGTTTTTCATGCGGTTTGTACTAAATATTGATGCGGTTTGTGATGGTTTGTTGCGGTTTGTTGTAGGTTGATTAGTATGGTTTTTATAAAATGAATCTTGATGCGGTTTGAATTTTTTTTAATGTGATCCCGGTTTTTGAAAGTGGTAGTAGTTTGATATTGTTCATATGGTCAAAACCTGTTTTACATGATCAAGTATAGTTTTTAACAACTTTTAATGGTCAGATGGTTGTTACAGTTTTATTTGGCACTAAGTCTGCTGTTTACTTGTAATTCATGGTGCGATTTGATCAATTTTTCATGCGGTATGTCTTTTAAAAGTCTGTCCAGATTCGTTGTACTCGAAATGTCTTGAATCGGATGCGGTTTGTCTGATTATGTCTCTATGCGATTTGAGTCAAATGGATATGCGATTTGTATTTACAGATTGTGTGACAACTCGTAATTTCATGTCATTTTATAAACTTTAAAAGTTTCACTATTTCATCATTTATCGTAAACTACGTTTACAAGTATCAAATTCGCGTAACCTTAATGGTTTAGCTGCGAATTCATGAACATATCATCAAGGACATTTCCTATAGACTAGGTTTAGTCTACATATCCTCAATAACATCATTTCATGTCAATATTATGCATGGGTTTGCATTTTTCAATTAAACGTTTATTTTCCTATTAAATAAACGCTATCGCGTAAACATTATTTTGAAACATTTTATCCGACACTTCCAAAAATTATGGCGATATATTTTTATACTCATTTAAGACTATAAAAATTATATTATGAGTTTACCCGGTGTTTTAAATTATATTTCGTATATAAATTGTTATATTTATATTATTACGACGGTTTTCGTATATGCAACTCGATAAATATTTATTTCACTCAACTCATGTAAGAAATGTATTTTTATAATTTTTATGACTTCAATACATTTTATTGTAATCCATTAAAATTTATTTTTAGCTAACGCTACCCTAAATGTTCAAATATATACCTAATTACTAAACTAAACTTACAAACACATATCTATTCCACACATTTATATTTAATAAAAAAAATGTATTAGCTTATTGCAAACACACCCTTGTCGACACAAGGGTGAGTCACAACTCAAAACTTGCTAAATATCTACTATATACTAACCATATATTCATATTACACTTACCAATTCACACATACAAGTAAAATATCAAGTATTTCCTTCCTCTCTTCTCTCTATAACCGGCAACCACAAGGGACCAAGGAAGGATCATCATAAAATTCTCTAGACAAGATTTTTACACTCTAGTATCACTCTTGATTAAGGTTGTGCAATAAAAACCTTGGGTGATTAGGAAAAATCCTTTGCTCTCATAACCTCATCAAGTAACTAGTAAGCATCCATATTCATGTTTATATTTCATATTCATTGTTATATTCATTTCATCATATTTGAGAAAACATGCAAGTCTCATGGATGTTTATACCACTTTTACATGTTTTTAAGAGTTATATATATATTTATGTCATCCTATAATTACTCCTTGTTATAAATCACTCTTGGTGATGTCTAGGAACCCATGACACCCTAAGAAGGTGTATGGTAGGATTAGAATAGCTTCGGAGTTGTTTTGAATTGGTTGGAATAGGTTTGGCGCGAGAAAAACTCATTTCGACAAGTTTTCTAAAGGGTCTGTCGTAATTTTGAAATTCTGGAATTTTCGACAGTAAGCAAAATATTTTGGGCTATATATTTGGAAAATATACTTTAAAACCGAAACGTGGCCGCTTGAACGGGTTAAAACGGAGCTATAACGAAGAAGTTATGAATTTTTGAAGTTTGACAACGAAAACTAATTATTTCAGAACATTCAGCATGCTGTCTAGAGTTTTTACGAGTCAAAAATGAGTCTTAAGCGTTGTTAAATGTGTCGACTTATCAAAAATATATTAGTATATGTTATCACGATTCCGTGGATACGAAGAATGTAGAAAACGGACTTATAACGACTAAGTTATTCACATTTTAAACAAGTTGCCCCTAACTTTATTATATAAGAAAAACTATTATATTTCTATTAGACACATACTACGGCAACGAGGGACCACGTTGAGGGTCGTTTTTAACAATGACGGAGTACTTTTTATAACATGATGTCTTCTAGTAAAAGTAAGTTCATCTAGCCTATTTTCCAAAATATCCAACCGTTCGTCAAGCGGAGTTGTAATGAATAATATACGGTCACTTAAATTTTGCCGAAAACCATTCTTAAACAATATTTTGGACAAAAGTACCAAACTTTACTAATATTTTTCTCCATGATCGAGACCTCTAGGATGAAAACTTAAATGCTAAAACTTTGAGGTAATGGTACAAGCTTCCCAAAACAGTTGAGTTCGTTTCCTAACACTCGACGAGCACCATTTTACGACTAGCTTTTCGAGGCAATTTTAGTCACTTTCATGAAAATTTCAACGACATTATTTTACGTCGAAAAGTTATAATTTCACAATAAATCATTAAATGATTATCGTAAGATATCATTTCAACGTAAATACTTGTAAAGTATTTTATAACATGACGAGACGCCATAAACATATATTTCGACGATAAATTCTATTTTCAAAAGCGTACAAGTGGTATAGATTTCATATGAGTTTGCATGCACGACATTACATCATAACTTATCATAGAGCATATAATTTATAATAGGTCACGGTCAGAGGTTGCGCCTCATTTCAGTATTGCCATTATATCATCATTATCATTTACAGCAGGTGAGTTTTCATAGCCCCGATTTATTCAAGTTTTTACTTTATTTCAAACCTACGGGGAGAATACATTGCACATCATTTTATTACGATACCAAGTATATCAAATTCATTACATTGCTTAAGTTACCTCATGCCAATTGAATGTCCCCATTATATAACATGAACCGTTAATTTCATAGAAGCGAGGGTGAGTGGATAGATCTATCGAGGGTGACTCCTCCATGCGGGTTGGTGGATTCCAACTGGTTAAGCGGATGCATTTCATTTAATATCATTATTTGAGTTGTTTGGCAAACACTCTGTTGGGGCGAACATCATGATCAGTCTAGTTTAGGTGTCATGGACTTATAGCAATTGTATCATTTTGTGACATCATTGTCATACAAACTTATACTTGTGGTAGTCATATTATGCATATACATAAACTCTATGAACTCACTCAACCTTTGTGTTGACACTTTTAGCAATGTATTTTCGGGTAACTAAGGCATTCACTTCATGGCATGCATGTGGATATATCATTGAGTCGCGGTGACGACGCGCTTCACATGGGATTTATACACTTTAAAAACATCGTTTGACTTGTACCAAACTTATTTTCCATAAAATAGTAACTTTCATTTGGTACCTATCTTTGTAACTCTGAATGTTTTATTAAATTAAGCGATGTATTTTCCAAACGACACTTTAGGTCGTTCAATATAACTGTGATTGTGATGCTATGACAGTCAATCCCCAGGAATTCCATTCCGCTCCAAAACAGGTAATTTGAGGGTGTGACAGATTGTCCAGATACGTTGTACCAAAATGAGACTTGTCTCATGTGCGATTTATATAAAAATCTGGTGCGAGTTGTCATGTAAAAAATCTGGATGCGACTTGACTGCTAAATCATGCGTCTTGACCATGATTTATGATGCGATTTGTGAAGTTTAAGAATGATGCAATTTGTAATGTTTATGAAAGATGCGATTTGTGACTTAATAGACTGATGCGATTTGTGACCTTTTAAAATCAAGATTGTTTTGATCAAGAAAGCGGTTTGTGATAAAGAGTAGATGCGAGTTGTCAAATAAGAGTGTTGCGTTTTGACTCAACAATTCAACTGCGACTTGTGAAGATAGATGGAGTGCTATTTGATTAACCTTGACCTTAAAACCATATTAGCAATACTCATTTACCCTGATCCAAACCATCATCAGCCAAAGAAACATGAACTAAAACAATCATATCAAAACTTAATCAACACATATTGCACATCAGTGGTTTATCAAACATTCACAAGTATCATCAATAAACTACATCTCATCATCATTTATACTCTAACTCCTTCATATTTACATCTTTCAGACTCGACTATTTTGTACATCATCAACCAAGACTCATTGCTTCTAAAAACAATTAACAAATCTCAGAAATCAAGTCGTGATCTTAAATGGTATCGAGACATCAACACCAACTATGGTCTATCACACGAATCCTTATCCTCGTCAATTCTATTTTAATATTTCCGAATCAATATAAGAAAAAGAAATTAACAATCATGTTATTTCTTAAGACTTAATTTCGTTCTTTAAATCAAAGTCTAAAGTTAAAAGGAGAACAAAAAGATAACTGATCTCAGGGTTTACTTTTCGATACATTCACAAGAACATCAGGACTTTTAGAGGTCCATATATCGAAATTATAAATCTTCATCGATCTAAGTTTGTTATTATATATTCAAAAATAAAGAATTGAATTTAACAATAGTGTTAATTCAAAACTCTTATTCGTTAAAAGATAAACAATCAATATGAATCTGTGAACAAGTCTAAGATCAATAACCTACCTTGGCTTAGACTTTGATGCCGTGTCCTTGCCTCTAGCCGTCCCTGTAGCGAGGTCAAACGTTTCATAATCTTGAAGCCATCCCTGTGGCTAGTGATGCGGTGAGATGTTGAGACTTATGATGTATGAGATTGCAGTTTCATATGTGAAAAATTGAGTTTGTGATGTGAAGTTTCATGAGAGGAATGTCTAAAGTTGAGGAGCAGATATGGAACCAGTGAAAGAGGCGTTTAATTTGTGAGGGATTTTAGGGTTATGAGTTAGATAAGTGCTGTTATATACCCTTATTTTTAGGGTATTGAGAAAGAACCGTTATGTTACTAGATCCTTGTGGGCTTCGCATGATTAATCATTTTTTTGGGTTCATGGTATATTAACCAATTTGATGGACTGCAATCAGTTATTGAGTCTCGTGGGCTTTAATGATTCATGTGGGCCTGGGCTGTTGTATGTTGGATTTGAACTCTTGGATGGGCCTCACTAACTTAACCACTTGAATCATATATATCAATCAGCTGTGATGTTGTATATGGGATTTTTGATGCAAGTTAAGAACTTTAAGTGTCATACATATGAGATTCTCTAAAATTGTTGGATTTGTGTTGATTATTAATGGGGCTCTCATGAATGTCAATATTTGGATCGGATGTTTGGACTGAGCTAATACGGTTTGGTGATAAGCCTTGCGAATTGATGAGTTTAGTTAATGAGATTTGATTTGAGACGTGCATATTCTGATATGATGATGAGATCTGGGTTGATGCTGAAATTTGATTACGCTATGGGATTTGATACATTGGTTTATACATTTGATTGGGCGATGGGTATTTTGTCACATCTTGAAGAGTTTATTCAACAATGCTGACTATGGGGTTTTTTGCACGATATGTATTATTTGAATTTGAAGTGAGATTTTTCAGGCGCGTTCACGTATTTTGTCTTCTTTCTTTCTACCCTTCCGCGAAGATGACTTGTGTTAGGAATTAGAAATTCCAGGTATTAAAGAGTCGGTCACCTCAAGTATATGTAATCGTTAGAAAGCTCGTAGTCACAGTACTTTTATGTTAAGTAGTATTTAGTTTAGTAACACCGTGGAGGATGGACGGGTCTTTACCCACTGTATGCCTGATCCATAGCCCGTTGTGTGGTGTTTTATTGTAAGACTATAAATACTCTCTACCTTCCAAGGTAGAGAGTTGGAGCTCATAATAAGAATTTTCTTTCTCTCACTCAAGTTCCCTAAACCTCTAACTTTCTCTCTATGAATTCCACTTATATCGCCTACTTTGTGTTACGGTTTGATGTGTATGTGAAATCCAATATCCTACAATTGGTATCAAGAGCCATGGTTAGATCATATCTTACACATCTTTGGATTTCTAGTGGTTTTAGGTGGTTTTTGAGTTTGAAAAAGTTTAGTGGTTTTGCATCATTTGGTTGATTTCTTGTGTTAAAACTTGGATTTTGTTAGTACTTTTGTGTTTAGAATCATCACAAGTGTTTAGGTTTTCATTTGGTAAGCTTGAATCATCTTGGTTGGGTTGTTTTGGATTGAAAAGTGGTGTTTGTGAAGTTTTCTAGCTAGCGACTTGACTTACGGATAGATTTTCTTGCTAGCGACTTGCTTTACATTTTGGTAGCGAGTTGCAGTTTGTGGAGTTAGCGACTTAGCCTAGCGACTTGCCTAGTGAGACAAAACAAAGCAGTACAAGTAGTGGAATCTCCACTACGGGTAGCGACTTGGTAGAAGTTAGCGACTTGTACTTTATATTGTTAGCGACTTGGTGTTAGCGAGTTGGTACCTAGCGAGTTGCTATTTAGCGACTTGAATATTTAGCGACTTGGTGCTTAGCGAATTCTTTGCCAAAATTTTGTTAGCAACTTGGATTGTAGCGAGTTGTTACATAACGACTTAGAACTTTAGCGACTTAGCACTTAGCGACTTGGTTCACAATTTTCCTAGCGACTTGAGTGATTTCCTTTAAATACGGTTTTCTCTTGATTCAGTAAAATCCCGTGAAAGAATCTATTTCCCGGTTTAATCATAGAGTTATAAAATCTCGTTTAACTTGTCATCATATCTACCAACGTTCCTACAATCATCTCCACTTGTTGCGAGGATGTTCAAGCAGGGTTGAGATACTCGTCCACCCATGCTTGACGAGGCGACTATGATTCTTGGGCTCAACGAATCAGATTACTGCTTGGAAAGAAAATGGGGTTAACATTCTCAAATCCATTGATGAAGGACCTTAACGAGTTGAAACTACTAGAGATATACTTGATACTGCTGAAGATGGAACTTTGATTTACGGAATGGATGGACCAAAGATGTATGATGAGCTTGACGATAAGGAGAAAAAGAGATTCGATCAGGATATCCGAGCTTCCAACATTATACTGCAAGGTCTACCAAAAGACATCTACAAGCTTATCAATCACAACACGAGGCAAAAGCGTATGGGATAATGTCAAGATGCTTCTTTCGGTTCGAAGCTAACTTGTTGAAGACAGAATCACAACTCTATGACGAATTTGAACACTTCAAGATGAAACCAAATGAGAGTGTCTATGAGTACTATGTGAGATTTCATAAGCTTGTGAATGACATGAGGAACATCGAATGACTATGCCTAACATTCAATTTGAACTCAAAATTTGTAAACAACATGAATCCCGAATGGCACAAATTTGTTACTTCTATGAAGCTCACTAAAGGATTGAAGAATACTAACTATGAGCAACTCTATGCCTTCCTTCTTCAGAATGAGAGACATGCCATGTTTGAAAAGAGGATTCTTGAACAATTCAAAACAAATCCGGGAGAGACAAGCTCATCAAATGATTCAACCGCCCTACTCAAACATTGGATTACACTAAAGCTTCACAAGTTATACCCATGGGTGATGTAACTCACAAACTCATTCCCGATCCAAAGTTCAAACAAGCGATCTTTGATGCACACGTGGTAACTTCATTAATCAACTGCTCTCCCGATTAGTCAAAACATGAATTCTCTCCCACAAACCAACAACCACCTCAGATTCTAACCCACACAATCAAGCTACTTGTCGAGATGGGAAAATTGTTGTGCAACGATTCAGGAAAGCAGTATGATCAAGGACGAGGAGGAGCTGGTAGAGGTTATGTTGGTAATCAGAATCGAGGAAGAAATGGAAATCAAGGTCAAACTAAGCCGATCAAATGCTATAATTGTGGTGGTGAGGGACACATTGCAAGGAACTGCACATCTCCAAAGCGTCCATGTACGGAATCTTGATTACTTCAGAGATAAGATGCTTGCTTGTACAAGCTCGGGATAATGGTGTTGCCGGATGAAGAGGAGTTATTGTTTCTTGCCGAGGGCAATGCCAAGACCTATGATGCAGATGGGATGGCAACAATTCGAGATAGGTCACAATCATCGAACGCCTTTCTTCGTGATTGTGATGCATACGACTCGATGTGGATGATGGACCTCGCACACACAATTTTTATGAATAGCATTTCTCCAATGGTTTCTCCCAAGGTCTCTTCTTCACCACAAGCTGGCCCATCCAAAGACAAACTCATCTCGGAGGTATTAAAACTATACGATGATGCCGATGTACAAAAGATGCATGACAAAGTACAATCAACTGAAACTATTGAATCAAATATTGAAAATATGGGTAATATCAATGTTGTCCCATATGATCAATATGTGAAACAAAGTGAAAGTGAAATTGTATCAAGTGATGCATCTTCGCAAATCAACAATGACTATGTTTTTGATGAATACACTGCATGTGCCCCGATGATCTGTTATCTGTGAATGCCTATAAAGAACGTGTTGCTATTTATGAACAACGTGCAAAATTTGAGTTGACCACCCGTGAGTAGGAAATGGATGACCAAATGCGTACAACTATTAGAAAATGTAGGTTTAGAGAAGAAGTATTAAAACAAGAGTTAAACTCCTTACAAGAAAAACTTTCAAAAACTGCTAAGCAAAAACAAGAACTTCAAGAAAATGTTAAAATGCTTAAGCAAGAATTGAGTGCTAAGGAATCAAAACTTTTGAATGATTTTTCTAATCTAAAAACCTTGAAAACAAGCTTGAAAATAAGTTGTACGTACAAGGAAACACCATTCAGACCGCTCACATGATCACTAAGCATAGAGTCCTAAGCGATAAGCATAGCATTCCCCTTGTTGAGGAACCAAATCCAGAGGTCATTAAAAAGGCTAGAAATGCTCATAAGGTTCTTTATGATGGCAAGGAAATCCTTAAACCTAGAGAAACCTAGTTGCGCCGAGTGCGAGAGGAAGATAAGAAATCATATGAAATCACTAGGGAAAAGTTAAACAAGAAACTAGCTGATCCAAAATGTAAAGAAAAGAAAGTAATCATCACACCCCATGATTACAAAAGGGAGAATTGGATTGCCTTAAACAAGTTTAAGCCTCAGACATTGTTAACTCCGAACAAGTGTTACGGAAAATGGATTTAGATAAGCGTAAAGTTGAAAATATTGTTGAAACCAACCCCCCCTTGGAAAATGCCTAGAGCGACTGTGTATCCTCCAAATACACCAATGCATCTAGTTCCTAGAACAATTGCCACTAAAAGCAAGACCTTAATCAGCCAATATGTTATCTTTCAACTATTTGTTGATTTTGAGAAAACTTGCAAGAAAAGGATCACACCCATTGGTATAACGGAAGGAGAAAGGGGTTTTGAGCAAACTAAAGAATGTTATTTAACTGAAGTCATGCCTTTCTTTAAACAACTAAAAGATCACTTTGAGAGTCTTAAAAGGGAATGAATTCAGACATTAAAGAAATGGAAAAGGAATTTGATGCTATGATAGTTGAGGTTAGTGACTATGAGCGAGCATTAAAATATAATGAGATTGAAAGGAAGAACTTGCATACACTGAATGAGAATATGATTTCTGAATGTATTGCTCAAGATGTGTTTTTCACTGCTACAACTTGTTCTATTAATGCTTCTCAATTTCATGAATTATCACGTTGCCTGAAAGTCTCCCATGATCGTGTCATTGAGCTTGAAAAACTAATTCTAAATTAACTGAGAAAATTGAACTGGATGATCACGACAATTTGGTTAAACATTTTTCTAAACTAGAGTCTGAGCATTTTAATTTACAACTAAAATATCAACATCTTAAAGAAAATGTCAAAACTTCAAATATCAAGACATCCTCAGATGCTCCAGAGTTTGATGCGCTTTTCAAATTAACAAACGTGATGAACAGATTCAAGCTCATTGCAACACGATCGGAAAGTTGAAAGCCCAAATCTCTCAATTAAAGGGTCAAAAGAACAATATGACAGGCTCCCAAATGCCTCCTCCTTTAGATTCTCGAAATTCTCAAACTTTTCATCTTCAAAACTTAGTTAATGCCTTACAAAAGGAAAACGAGAGTTTTCTAGAAGAAAATGAAAAAGTTAAACGACACTTTAAAGAGTTATATGATTCAATGAAAGTCACCCGTGACCAAAACAACGAAAAAATAACGTCTTTACAAAAAGGAAATTGAGAATCTGAGAAGTCAGAGAAATGGGAAACTGCCACGTGTTTTTAATAAAAATGTTGTCTCAAAGTCACCCTTAGATTGCAAATACATGTGACGATTAAATATATTCCTCCTCGTCTTAGGAATAATGAACATGCTTTTCATGACTATTGTGCTCACCTTAAGGATAGTCTAGAATGTCTCCGTGAGATTGTCGAAGAGGATTTCATTAACAAACCTCTTGATAGTGAAATTAGGTTTGCTTGCCTCCGGGCCAAACGATCTCAAGAGTTGCTAGAATGTGTAATTGCAACATGTCCCAAATCCTTAACCTTAGGTGCAAAAGGCAAAGGTGTGATGCCTTGTTCTATGCCTAGTGCCGAGCCTTCAAACCATTCTAGGCCCAGTTTTAAGAAAGTATACATCAATGTGTCGTCTAGTAATCTGAGTCCTTGCACGTCTAGTTCAGGAATGCAAAAAGTAGATCAACCAACTAATGTTCCCATAATTCCCTCTACAGAGTAATCAATGACATTAAAGCGGCGTGTCAAAGTCTCAAGACAATACAAGGAATGATAGGACCATGCAAGCTAAAAATGTGCATTGGAAGAGAGTAGAAGACCAACCTAGGATCTTTAAGCTTGAGTTGAATAAAACGAATCGTGTTGATTCTAGTATTAGCCTTAGAATCTTGTAATTAATTCAAATTCGATACTATTTGCAAACCTTGTAATGATGTCCGCTTGAATTACATTGCTAATCATGAATGTGGTGTGAATGCTTTGTCTAATCTTTGTCAAATGCCCGTTAAAATTGTTAATGCTAATAATCGTGCAAAGAAGGCAAAAAGGCAAAAGCGAAGATTGTTAGAAAACAATGGAAACCCACAGGAAGAACTTTTATAAAGATAGGTTATTATTGGATACCTTTTGGCCATAAGAATAATCGGTTTTGCTCTCAAACTGCTAAGATTATGCCCACTAGAAAATGGATGCCTACTTGTAGAACTATTCCCTTAAGAAGTGAACATACTTTGAATAGGTCAAATCTGAGACACCCAACATTGCATCTATTCCCAATAATTCCATTGCTTCTACTTCCGATATGGATGTTTCTATTTCTGATGTGGGTGTTCCAATTCTTCAAGTTACTAACCAAGTGAAACCCATTCTTGCATGGGGATCCCAATTATCCAATTATCCATTCTTGTCGGTGTTCAACTGCAGATCGTTCAAATCGTTACGTGGTACTGGACTCAGTCGTTCCAAGCATATGACTGCGGAGACCGGTCATTTCATGAACTTCGTGAGCAAATTCATCGGGATAGTTAGATTCGGTAATGATCATTTTTGTGCAATTATGGGTTATGGTGATTATGTTGTTGGTGATAGTGTTATCTCAGAGTATACTATGTGGAAGGTCTTGGTCATATCTTTCTCGTGGTCACAATTCTGTGATTCTAATCTTGAAGTAGCCTTCAGAAAACATACTTGTTTTGTTAGAGAACTTGATGGTAAGGAATTTTAAGAGGAACTCGATATCATCATCAAACTCATCAAAAAAAAAAAAAAAAAAAAAAAAAAAAAAAAAAAAAAGTGCGGAGGTTGACTTAACAAAGTCCACCGTCGGACCATCCTGTATCGGACGGACCTGAATGGGCGAGTTTGTTAACAAACAACTTAGTGAATTTTATGAAAGCATTGGAATCGCCATCAAAGTGTTCCACGAACTCCTCAATGAGCGATGTAGTTGAAAGGCAATCGAACTCTTGTAGAAGTCGCTAGAACAATGCTCGATTACTCAAAGGTTCCAATGTTTCTCTGGTGAAGCTATTGCCCTTTGCATGCTACACACAAAATCGTTCTGATTCTCACCTTGTTCATGGAAAAACTCCATATGAACTTGTCCACAACACAAAACCTAATCTCTCTTTCCTTCGTGTGTTTGGTGCATTGTGTTATCCAACTAATGAGGGTCAAGACTTAGGCAAACTTAGAGCTAAAGCAGACATTGGAATATTTGTAGGGTATGCACCAAACAAAAGGGATACCGAATCTACAACAAAAGAACCCGAAATATCATGGAAACAATTCACGTTACGTTTGATGAGTCGACGGTCAAATGGCTCCTGGACAATCCATTTCTAGACCCGCACTTCAAAACAGTCCCATTGATTCATCCCTTGTTCCAAACTTTTCTCAAGAAACTCCATATGTACCTCCATCCGAAGATGATTTAAAGAAATTGTTTGATCCTATGTTTGATGAACTTTATGATCCAAGTACTAATGAGGTGTTGATTCCTACAACAAGGTTGTTCATATTCCCCGTGAATGAAGTCAATCCTCGGTCTCAATATCATTAAGTCAAGAAGCTGCCTGATCCTTCCGATCTCATCAACAAATCATCATTCTTCAAATGTACATCATGGAACTGTTTCGGGCATCAATGATGAAGTTAATCCCTTTGCTACTCCCGAAGATGCTCCATTTGAAAACATATTTGCTCTCGAATCTTCATCGAACCATCTTCTTGAGACATCGACTCGCTACTTGGTCCCTCAACAACTACCACATGAACACCTCAAAAATGGACTCACGATCATCCATTAGACAACATCATTGGAAATCCTTCTCGTCCAGTATCAACACGGAAACAACTTGCAACCGATGCCTTATGGTGCTTCTTCAACTCCGTACTCTCTAAGATCGAACCAAAAGATGTCAAAACCGCCATGAATGAAGATAGGTGGTTCAATGCCATGCAAGAAGAAATTCATGAGTTTGATCGACTTGATGTATGGGAGTTAGTACCGCTTCGAGATGTGCTATGATTATTTCCCTTAAATGGATCTTCAAAGTGAAACTTGATGAGCATGGTGATGTGTTGAAGAACAAGGCTCGATTAGTTGCTAAAGGATACCGTCAAGAGGAGGTATAGACTTTGAAGAATCTTTTGCTCCTGTTGCTCGAATCGAGGCAATTAGAATCTTTTGGCTAATGCTGCAAGTAAGAACATGGTAGTCTATCAAATGGACGTGAAGACGGCATTCTTGAACGGAGATCTTAAAGAAGTCGCTATGTCACCAACCGAAGGATTTGTGAATCCGAACATCCTACCACGCTTATCGTTTGAAGAAGGCTCTTTATGGTTTAAAGCAAGCTCCAAGGGCATGGTATGATACGCTATCAAAGTTTCTTCTATCTACCGGATTTAGCAAAGGAGCAGTTGATCCAACATTGTTCACCGAAAGTCGCAAACATTTAATTCATGTTCAAATTTATGTTGATGATATCATTTTTGCCTCGACCGACCCCAATGAGTGTGACCATTTTTCAAATGAAATGAGTTCAAAATTTCAAATGTCAATGATGGGACAAATGTCATTTTCTTGGGACTACAAATTTCACAAAGTCCCGGAGGCATTTTCATAAATCAATCTAAATATGCTGCTGAGATCTTAAATAAATTTGGATTTGATTCAAGTGACCCTGTTGACACTCCCATGATTGATCGAACCAAACTAGATGAGGACCACTTGTGGATCATGATTGACCAAACAAAATATCGTGAGTATGATTGGATCCCCGATGTACCTCACCGCTAGTAGACCGTACATCTTGTTCGCCGTTTGCATGTGTGCTAGATACCGTGGCTAAGCCTACTAAATAGCACCTTGAAGCGGTTAAACGGGTCTTTCGGTATCTCCAAGGAACCATCAATATGGGACTTTGGTACCAGAAGGACACCGGTATGTCACTAATGTACCTATGCGAGTGCGATCATGCAGGGATGTCAAGATACTCGAAACGTGCGAGGTGCTCGCTTTTGGGTGATAAGCTTGTGAGATGGTCTTCAAAGAAGCAAATGAGTACTTCTATTTCCTCTACAGAGGTAGAATACATAGCCATGTCATCTTGTTGTGCTCAAATCTTATGGATGAGATCTCAATTAATCGACTATGGCTTTGTATTTAACAAAATCCCTCTGCAGATGTGATAATAAAAGTGCTATTGCTCTTTCATGCAATAACGCTCAACACTCAAGAGCTAAAGCATATCACTTCGTCATCATTTCATCAGGGAACAAGTGGAAAAAGGTGTGGTGGAACTCTATTTTGTGAGGTCTGAATATCGCTTAGCGTACATCTTCACCAAAGCTATTCCAAGAGAACGTTTTGAGTTCATACTTCCACGACTAGGCTTGAAAAGCCTTCAACCGTGAAACACTCAAACGCGTCTTGAGAAGAAGACGAGGAGTAAAGGTCTATGCTCATCTATCTCTTGTAAATATTTATTCAAAAACAAAATACAAAATTATAAAACTTTCAAAATCCATAAAAATCAAAAATTGAAAAATCTTCAAAAATATTGTCAATTTGTCATGTTTTTCTGACGATAATATCTACGGTCTTGTATGTCATTCAAAGAATGACACGGGACTTTAGATGTTGCTTTCAATTCTTATTAAAAAAAAAAAAAAAAAGTTGAGAGAAGAAAAAATGGTTTATTGTCATGTCGAAGAAACCCGCTTGTCAAAGAAAGAACGAGCCATAATGTTTTATCATATTTTCAAAATTCCATGCTCGATTCTAAAACATTTATCTCTTGACAAAACTAATCGCTATGAAAAAATAACTTGGACTATTTTTGATAATCATCTAGATTTATTTGTCAAAATATCTATCTCTCAATCAACAACCTATGTCATTGATTGAGGGGAGAATGATTTCAATTAAATTAAAAAGTTATTTGGCATTCAATTGTTTTCAAAAGATAATCATGCATGTTTAACCAATGGAGTTTAAAATCTCAAAATCGATCCTTATCGCTTAAAACGCTTTCATATTCAAGTCACAATTCTCCTCAAAAGCTTTCAAAATCAATTTAAATCTATAAGAGATCACAAATCTCAAATGATTTGATAATTGTGATGGGGGAGAATGTGTGATTTAAATTGGATTTAAACTGATAATTCGGTAAATGGTTTTATAAGGATGTACAAGCTCTCCTTCCCACATGTGACAAACGATTTCAAATTTTCCATGCACATGTTGAGGGGAGCATCTATCTTAAACCTATGATTTGAAACGTGATCACTTATCTCAATGTAGGTTCCTCTCTATGTGCAAAACTCTATTCAATCTCGAGGCACATATTGAGGGGGAGCAAAATCATGAAAACCTCATCCTTCCCAAAATGCTTTATCTACTTGATTCGATTAGGGAAGTGATGTTGATATTTTAGAAAATGGTAATCAAAGAAGTTAATTCTTTCTCTTGCCTCCGTGGGGAAAACTATTTCAAATACTTGATTCACATGTTGAGGGGGAGTTCTTCTTCTAAAAATATCAAAACAATTCAGGTACAAAATGCTTTGATAATATATCACAAGTATCTCGATTGATTTTCAAATGGTTTTCAATTGGTTCCTATATGCATGAACAATACCAAATAGACCCACCAACTTTACTTTATGTACGGTGATATAAGGATGATAAGGTTAGGTATTGGTTCCCATGATCCGCCGTAGCCGAGGGATCTACCCAGGGGACAATCCACTAGATAGTGTAGAGTCCTTAGGTATATTGAAAAAAGAGAAAATGAGATAATGGAAGAAGCGGACTTACAGAGCTAGTAATCGAATAAACCCAACAAGGTTCTAGAAGTCTCGTAAGCACTAAGGTTGAAGAATGAAAAGAATTAAATGTGAAAAGGGTGAAAAGAAATAGCCTTCCAATAATTCAACCTTAATAAACCGTTCAATAATATGCTACCGGTGGTTACTTAGGTAACTCCGGTATTGAAGACAAGACGTCATGGACATAATTCAACCTAGGCGTAAACCGGTTCAATACATATGCTACGGTGGTTACTTGTAACTCGGTATTGAAGACAAGACGTCATGGACCCAAAGGACGACCGCACTAAACTTCCCAAACCACTCAAGTTCCTCTTAAAAGGACTTGTTTCATTCTCACGGGAACCTACATTATCTATCGACTTTCTTTTAGAGATTGTTGATATTGAAGAAGGAGACCCTCTCCCTAGTCTCCGATATAGATCCAAAAATGCACACATTGAGTCTAGAGCCACGAGATCATCAATAAATCTCATTAGGACAATTTCAATGAAGACTCTGTTTCACACAATGTGGAAAGAGAAATTATATCCTGAGTCCTACGCATTATCCTTGTGGTATTGCCGAACATCCGAAAGTGATGTGTTTACACATTCACTATGAAGATGGAAAGCCTTCTGGAGCCAACATCTAACAAGCTCCCGGTAGGTGAGATGTATCTATTATACGATCAACCATGTGACAATCGAAAACAATGGGGCTTATTCAATCTTTTGAATCAACTCGGTTCAAAGTTATGGATTGACGGATACCTTTGAAAAACCGGCCTTTGTGCTTTAAAACTCTTTTCTTTAGCACGTCGAATCGTGTACTAATTTTTAAAATCAAAAGGTGTTTTATGATTGATAATTGATTTTCATTAAAACCTTCAATATTGCAAAACAATTTCTATTGAGCAATACACCATTGTTTTTCAAATCTCTTTTCATCAATCGCTGGACTTAAATTGCCGGTTCACTCACTCCGTGTTCTTCTTTGAGACGCTCCGGCTTGAGAACAACTAGAGCAAATGCTAAACCTCGCCAAGGAAATTCTTCGAATTATACCTCGCCACGCAAGATTTGTATCGATCAACGGGAACCGGGCCGGTACCTCAATTCATCGAAAGTGATCAAAGACACTTTCGTGGCGCTTTTATTGCTAACTCTTATGCGCAGTACACCCCGACGCTTGCAAAATGATCGAATGGAGCGGTCAATCCATAGCCGCATGCTCACACAACACATTCATATCGAAGGAAATCATGATTGGTGCATCAATGACTCTGATATTCTAACTCCATGCTTCGCTACGCCGCCAATATCATGAATCAACGAAGCTTCCGCTACTTTGATGAGAAGATATCATGATCCAGAATATGAGCATGTCGGTCCGAAAGTCACAACATCACATAATACCAACACCACAATGGATGTATCGAGATTTTCTATTAGCCGATGATCTCAAAAGTTGGCTCAACATTATTATCACGCGGATCAAGAAAAGACCTCCACTTGTATTAACCAAACATGCAATGAGTGGAATCAATGACTACGAGCTTCGGAGCAAAGTACTACATCAAGAATACAAGATCAATTGTTAATGTAATATCTGATTGTATTCAATGTCATTTTAGTATATGTTTGAGACCTCTCCTAGAGGGAGATTGTTAGGAATTAGAAATTCCGTATTAAAGAGTCGGTCACCTCAAGTATATGTAATCGTTAGAAAGCTCGTAGTCATAGACTTTTATGTTAAGTAGTATTTAGTTTAGTAACACCGTGGAGGACGGACGGTCTTTACCCACTGTATGCCTGATCCACACCCGTTGTGTGGCGTTTTATGTAAGACTATAAATACTCTCTACCTTCCAAGGTAGAGAGTTGGAGCTCATAATAAGAATTTTCTTTCTCTCACTAAAGTTCCCTAAACCTCTAACTTTCTCTCTCTAGAATTCCACTTATACGCCTACTTTGTGTTATGGTTTGATGTGTATGTGAAATCCAATATCCTACAACTTGTTTGGGCAGTTATAGAGTGTGATAAAGACTTGGCTATTTAGATACTCTTGTGATTCTTTCTCGCTTAACCTACAACGTAACTATCACTACGGTGTCTCACAGAGTTGAGGATACGTCAAGAGGTTTTGTGCATTGGTGACACAGTTTCTTCTTCACAAGGATTTGTGCAAGCTTAAGTAACAAATATGGGGAATTTTATGTAATGTTCAAGTTTGGCATATCGGGTCTATTTCTCCAAGTGGTCATTATAGCCGTCAGAATATGTGAATGGTGTGTTTACTAAAGTGTTGAATGGATGAGATGTAATCAGCAATTCTTATGGGATATTCGACACCACTGAATGTTAATGACACTTCACAATCTGAGCAAACTCTTTCAAGAATCTTCAATGTCATGACTTTTCAAGATGTTTGTTTTTGACAAGAACTTCTCGTGAAAGGATTAGTACACGTTATGATGCTTCCGAAAGTTCGAAACCATCATGGGGGAGAAACATGTACTTTGATGATTACGGTCAACCTCAGGGGGAAGTAGTGTATACTACTCGACTTACTATGGTTTGTGAAGTTGTCTATATATGGGTAAAGAATTGTTGATGATATTGCTGATGATGGAGAATGAACCGCTGCATGTTCCCCTAAACAGATATTCACCAAAACAAAAGATGTCATAACACATTCAAGCTGACATTGTTTACGGTTTTGTCTTGATTTTGTAAAATTCCGCGAATGAATCTATTCTCGGTTTAAATCATAGACTTGTAAAATCCCGTGACAATGGAAACATCCTGGTAATAGTAAAGTGCATTTCTGGATCTATCTTACGGTTCATTCTTGGCTTTGTAAAATCCCGCGAAAGAAACTATTTCTCAGTTTAATCTATAGAATTGTAAAATCCCGTGATGATGGAACCATCCTGGAGAAAGGAAAGTGTATTTCTGGATATTATCTGATGCTGGTGCTACGGTTTCTACTTCGAAGAAGGGATAAAAGGGTGTACTTCATGAATTGGGTGATTGTTTGGATATTCTTCATGGCAGTTTGGTTATTACAAGGTTTACGGTGTTATGTGCTTTTAACCATGGTCGGGATGAAACCATTATCAAAGTTCACTTAAATCATCAATGGAGACTAGATTTGAGCTTCTATTTAGAAGATGTGACAACGGCGTTAATTTAGTATTATTTATTTGAGGTTGAAGTGAAATTCCATGGGCTAGTATACTTAGTATCTAAAGGTATCGCGGATGGTTGGATGAAGATTCTTCGAGATCCTTGTTCGAGCTTTTAATATTATTAAAACAAAGACTTGGAAATCTAGTTATTGTTGGGTGGCTTTTCCTTTTCTTTTACCACTTAGGGGAATTGGGCTCTTACCACCACAAAATAACTATCACTTTAAGGAGTTACGTTGTAGTGCTCAGTTTCACATTCAATTGTAGATTTTCAAGAGGTGATGTACGTCTTATACTTGATTGTTGGTTGGATGAAGAGTATAGAGTACTTAGATATTCAATGGAGGATGAACTCTCGACACCGCTCTTTGTTACATATGTGCAAGTTTAAGTCACGAGTTCGGGTAGTTTATTTCAGGATCAAATTCATCATATTGGGTTTTCTCCATCAGCTGTCACTACAAAGAGCCTACTGAATGATAATGGGGTTGATTACAAGTTTGCCAAGAGTAGATGAAAAGAGAGAGATAATGATGTTTGAACACAACAGTTCAAGCCTCGTACCTCTAAAGAAAAGAAAAGTGTACGTTTCAGTGGGCTTTATCTTATGAAGAAGAGAAATCTTCTTATGAAGTTTGAACACAACAGTTCAAGCCTCGTTCTCTAAAGAAAAGAAATGTTTACGCTTCAGTGCGCATTATCTTCGGAAGAAGAGAAGTCTTCTCAATTATGACCATTCTCATCAACATGCTTCATATTTTTTCCATGCGCGATCAGTTATCAAGTGAACCGAGCTACCGATGATTGTTCTCTTATTCCACTTGCTCAATTATAATGACGATGGCAACATCATATGCAACCTTTGAGGGGGAGAAGTTTGAATAAACTACATTTCGATGATACTCACTTGCTTAATCAAGAATGGCAACTCCGTATACAATTCTTTAGGGGGAGAAAAAGTGTGAATCTGCTACATGTTGAGTTTTATCTAAGAATATATGGTCAAACGGCTCCAAACTCTTGTAAGAACCGAGCTTCTTCTTATCAGGTCATCTTCACATGATGTTTCTTCTAAGAGCCGTTGGTTGACATCTTCTCACGGACTGATGAATTTATCGACAAAGTGCTTCCGGTTGATGCTTCACGTACACATCAACATGATGATTCCGAACAATCTCTCTATTCTTGTTTGATGTGATTGGTAGTTTGGTGTTACCATTTAGTGTGTTCGTTGCGGGCTGATTGCTGATTTCCTTGATGAACATCTTTCTGTTCTTGTTATTGGGAGGGATTTTAGTTAAGGGGATTTGCAAGATGTAAGTTTATTGGGATGCTTTTTGGTGTGATAAAGATGTTAACTATCTATTCCCCAACTGGACAATCTTGAAGAAGGTCGAGTCTACAGTCTGTTCTACATTTTCTGCTGCATGTTAGAAGACTAAAGACGAGTTGCATTTAACGATCTAAAGACTTCTTCATATTCCGTGCCTTGATCATAAAGATTGTTAGTTTAGGGGAGAGCACTAATTGGGGGAGAGTGAAATGTCAAATTTAATCCCTAATTAGATTTGCTCACACTGTTCTTCAGCAAGTTGATTCTCACAAAGACTTCAAGTGATCTTCTCAACAGATTTTAAGTATTTGGGCTTATAATGTTTTGCTGATTCTGAAATATCAAAACCAGCAAGGGGGAAGGTGACATGCATCTAAACGCGAGTAAACTTGATGAACTTAATACTTCTAAGTGATTGAAGATATCCCGGGAAGACGAATGTCATTACCGCAGAGAAACTCAAGGTTTGAATCATGGCGTTTAGTGTCCTTATTCTAACTATGTGGGGGAAGAGATGGAAGAGTTAGTTTCTGAAGATAAAAGAGGTACACAAGTATGACATCATCAGGGACGAAAAATGAGAACATTGGGGAGGTGTTTTCATTCCCCTCATGATGTGTATTCGGGAGAGTTCTTGGGTATTGGTGTACTTCGGGTTCTTGAGCTTCATACACGATCATCAGGGAAGAAAAATTTGAACATTGGGGAGGTGTTTTCATTCCCTTCATGATGTGTATTCGGGAGAGTTCTTGAGCATTATTCAAAGAGACTGACTGCATCAATTCAACTACTTGGGGGAATTGTTCTCTTGACACCTTTTGGTATCTATCGCTTCAGACGTCAGTAGAAAAGAGATATGAGAAGATTGTTTTGTGTGAGGAATGATACGTTGCTGTTCTATTGCATGAAATTCCCCGAACGAGACTTGATTATTACTCTTAAAAGGCAAAGAAGATCGATGATAATGGTGTGCTTCTTTATGCACCTGGCTAAGGCAAGCTTGAAATAGAGCTTCGAATCTGCTCAACATAAGGATTTTTGGTTTGGGGGGAAGCTGCCAAAGTCTCACTTTCAGATGGTTCAATTTCTCTCATTCAAGAGCCTCGAAAGCTTTGGCGGCGAATGTTTAAGAGATGACGATTTCTATCTTCTACAACGGGGCTGCTCGATATCCTTATCTCGGTACTCGTATCATCATCTTCTTATACTATATCATCTACTCTATCTGTAAAAAGTTATTAAAAACCAATACAAAAATATAAAACCCACAAAAAGGAAATAGAAAATTATAAAACCAACAAAAATCCATAAAAATCAGAAAATTTAAAAATACCAAAAATATGTTTTCCCAAGACATGTTTTCTGGTATCGATAACATCTACGGTCTTTGAAATGTCATTCAACAATGGCACGGGACCATAGATGAAGTTCGAGCAGAAGGTGTAAATATTTCTTTTCAAAACATGTCACAAACTACGGCTTGCAGTTATTTCAGACTGTAACCCGTGCTAAAACCATGGTTTACTATTATTGTAGATAGCAACCCGCTCTTCAAGAAAGGAAAGTGCTGCGCTAAACTAATTTTCAAATATTTCGTGCACTTTTCCTAAAAACAAAAATGAGGAAAGTATGTCAAAGGACTGCTGTTCCTACACAAATGTTTTTCCTTCTAAGATTCTTCAGAAAAATATTTGTTGTTTCAAAATGGTGGAAAATGAGTTGCTTAAAAATCAATCAGAATCAGTGTTTTCATTAATTTGCAAAACTCAATCAATGACTTCAGCTCTTTTAAAACTTTTTAGAGAATGAGTTACTGATTGAGGGGGAGAATGTTTTCAAATTTATATCATCTAACAGGGCTTATATAATCATCCTACGTGCTTAACTAAAAAAGATGTTTGCCTATGTTGAAGGACTAGGATTCTAGGATATGATTGTTAGGTTCAGATGACTAGAGATTGATGAACAAATAATCCTCATGCCTTTGTATGATTTGATTGATATGCTGAATTGACTTTTATTAGTCGATTGTTGTTTGGGTGTTGTCGACCACCATATATCTGTTTGTGTTAACTAACGTATGCAGATAAGGTGGTTTATAAGAATGTTCCCGATCTGGATCCCACAAAATAAGATGATTGGATGCCGAAAGGAAAGGGCACCTACTTCTTGGGTCGACAAATGAAGAAACGGAGCTTAAATGGATCTCTCTATGGATAGTTGACACTATAGATGCAACTTCAGAGGTCTCATTGCAGTCAGCAGATGGTTTTCTTCCAAGCCCTACAGCAACAACAGAAGCAGCTTATATTTTTCTCCACCACGTATCTTAGTGCAGGAAAAGGTAGTGGATGATACCATTTTTATTAAAACAATTTTGAAAATGATGTTTTGAAAATGGGAAAATATTATTTTTGAAAAGAAATTGGACTAAATTTTGGAAATCACCGGACTTCATTTTATCAAAATTTAAGTCACTCAACCAATGACTACGGTCATCGATTAAGGGGGAGAGTGAGTTCAAATTATGTATTTTCAAACAATACATCATCAAAAAAGTCCGTTTTGTACAACATAAAGTGGTGATCTAAAGATTTAATGTTATGTCATGGTATGATTTTCTTTAAAACTCAAAGATCTTTCAAAATGAAAGTTCTTCTGTTCATGTTTGACTGTGAAATTGTTTTATTTTACTTAAAGATCTCTTAAAAACTATCATACCTAACACTAACAATCTTTAATTTTGAAAAACCGTTCCTCATTAATCATTTTTCAAAATTAAATCATGCCACGTCTTTCCCCTAAAAATATCTAAATGATTTAAATCATTTGGGATCGCAAATCTCAAATGGATTGATATTTTTGATTGGGGGAGAGATCGTGATTTAAATCTCAAATCAGTTTTTAAAGGGTGATTGTTTCCAAAGCACTCCTTCTTTCATGTGCCAAACGATTTTGAAATACATAATGCACATGATCGTGGAGGAGCATTTAACCGAAAACGAGAAGAGTATTTAAACAAGGCCACATATTCTCCCATGTTTTCCAAACCTTATTAAATCACTTGGGATCCAAAATCTCAAAGGGTTTGTGTTGGGTCCAATAAATTGACCCAATCACCCTGAACAAGATTTGAAAATAAAATAGCCTAACTCACTAAATAAATAGTGAGTAACTCACTGATAAAAAAATTAGTGAGTGTTCTTTAGTGCTTTTTACTTACTGATACGGTGTCTGTGAGTAAAATATATGAGCTACAAACAACACCAGTGACACTGAGATTTTGACAAATGTCTCAGTGATCCTGAAGACGTTATCTCTACATACAGACTGAAAAATATTGGTGGGAACTTCCAAGAGAAGAAGTCAAACAAGTACAAGACTTTACCAAAGAAGTGAGAACATTGTTATGACTCATTCAAAAGAGTGGTTGGTGCTTTTCTAAAAGTAGAAGATAAGGATGGACCACATGAGGGACCACATGTCACCTACCACCACAAGTCTTTGTATCTTTTGTTCATATTTATATGTCTGTAATTGTAATAGATAGGTATGCATCCTGAATAAACACAATACATAGTATTAGTGATATGATCATCCTCTCATTGAAACACAAGCATAGCTTGGATCAATGAGAGTTTATTTGTCATTCAATGGGGATAATATACCGAAATTATCCCGGTAAAAAAGTTGAGGATGTTATCATGTAGTCTAGTTGGTATTGAGTAATTTTGTAACAATTGTTCATCATTATTAATGAATTTCATATTTATTTTATCAAGATTTACTCAGTCATTTGGACCAACAAGTGGTATCAGAGCGGGTGGATTATTCTTATGATCCAGATCCATTCATGACTGCTGATAACATTTCTCATTGTCAAAAATTTTAAGTGCAAACCTTCAAAAACTGCTACTGATAGCAAATTTTGAGAGGGAGAAAGACACTGATGTTGACAAATGACAAAAACACCCGTACCCAACACCAACTACCCACCACCCATATCTTATCCGTTCACACAAAAATCACCTTCCATAAAATCTTATCATCTCTCTCAATAAAAGTAACCCAGATCCACTTCCCACACAAAAAATCGATTACCAAAAAAAATAGATCTATCATCTTCAATATAAAAAAGGGGCTCACACCGATCACAAAATCCACCCTAACTCTATTCATAACATAAAATCATCACCATCACAAAAAACACCAATCCCCACTCTCCGATGACTGCAGCGGCAACCTTGTTATCACTGACGATTGCTCCGGTGAAAACAATGAAAACAAAACCCCGAATGACCACCAAAAACTCCACATCATCAAAAAACGTAACCGCACATCACCATGAATACGTGAGAATGATTTTTGGATAACCTGAATGATTGATGAGGTGATCTTGAGTTTAACTCTTGTCTCTGATGAATGAAAAGTGGGTTAAATGGCGGCAGTATGAAACAAGATGAGTCTTGTTGAATACGGGCAAGGGTCGCGGTTCAGACTAAAAAGGGTTTGAATTGGAATTGTAGTTTGAAATTGTTAAAATATCCATTATGGGTATGTGTTGTGCGAGATTGAAACTGGGTCAGAGTGTGATAAACATCAAGATGTTTAAGTACTTATCATATTGAGCCTGACTGAAAAAGGGTATGATGATTTGTCTTAGTTGAACCTGAATCGGGTATAAGAATCAGGTAAGCATAAAAAATAAATAAATAAATAAATCAAAGGGTGTTGGTGCGTGCAGGCTAAGCCTGAGCCTGATGATTATGTTGGGATGAGCCCGTGACACTAGTTGTGACTTGCTGTGACCTGGAAATAGGAATAGGTTAGGCCTTGATTGTGAGCTTCTGAAAGAGAGACTGAGTGTCGTTCAAACTGAAGCTACATCAAGGAATGATGAAGTTGGGAATATAAGTGCTAATGTTTTGATGGGTTGAGCTTTTACATCATAAGGTGTTAAAAGTACTTTCGGGTTGAGCCTAATGATGGTGACTCACGGCGTGAAGACTGTGTCAGGGCGTGAGATAGGATCGGGGGTATGATTTCCTTTAGACTTAGTCTGAATAGGCAACCTGATTCTAGGAATCAAAGGTGTCCTTGAAACAGTGACAAACATAATTGGTGGATACTGATAAGTTCAGTGGGTATTTGATAAGGCAGTAAGAATCAGGGTGTGTTAATTTGCTGCTTTAGACTCAACCTGAAAGGATTGTAATGCCTGTAAAAAGCATGAATCAGGGAGTGAAGGTGTGAAAAGAGAATGAATCAGAGATACAGCTTTTGAACTCAGGGAGTGTGTTGTGTAAAACTCAAGGTATGATAAAAAAAATCAGGCCTGAATTTTGCAACATCAGGGTGCTAAGGTGTATTTCGGGCTGAGCATGAAAGTTATTGGATTTTCGGGTCAGCTCTTGTTTATGAATCAGGGAGTATATTTGTGATATTCAGACTTAGCCTAAACAAGAATCTTGAATGTGAACTCCCTGAGAAGTCATTGAAGAGTATTAACCCGAGACCCTGAACCATGGTCTCACTAGACAAGCGAGTCCCTGAATGTATGAATCTCGAACCCAAGAGTCAAAAATCAAAGTGTGTTGAAAGTGCTAAGGCTCTTGTTTAGGAATCTTACTCACTAAATGGGTTGTAATATTTATCAGTGTTCCTGAGAAAATCAAGAAGTTATAATGGCCAGGGTAATAAAATTAGGAGGACACTGATGTATCAAATTGAACCAGGTCCCTAATTACCTGTATCAATATGTAATGGATAAAAGTGAAAAAGAGAGTGTGGACACTGATGTATCTAAAGTGAACCAGGTCCATCTTATGAACTCACTGAACCCTTATACACCAAACCACTCAAGTTGAAGCTGAGTAGTGAACTCAGGTCACTGAACCCCACAAACCTGTCAAAGTGAACGAGGTCACTGAATACCTGAACCTGGTCACTTACCATTGAACCAGGTTATTGATACCTCATTCACTGAACCCCTACTCACTGAACTAGCCACTGAACCTACTAAAATGTGTCACTGAACCTAGTCACTGAGTCACTAAACTCCGGTCACTGAACAACCTGAACCCTCATACTGAACCCTCAATCTTACACCTTTTACCACTCACTTTAGGGTATTTGTATATTCAAATAGGGGGAGACTGTTGGGTCCAATAAATTGACCCAATCACCCTGAACAAGATTTGAAAATAAAATAGTCTAACTCACTAAATAAATAGTGAGTAACTCACTGATAAAAAAATCAGTGAGTGTTGTTTAGTGCTTTTTACTTACTGATACGGTGTTAGTGAGTAAAATATATGAGCTACAAACAATACCAGTGACACTGAGATTTTGACAAATGTCTCGGTGATCCTGAAGACGCTATCTCTACATACAGACTGAAAAATATTGGTGGGAACTTCCAAGAGAAGAAGTCAAACAAGTACAAGACTTTACCAAAGAAGTGAGAACATTGTTATGACTCATTCAAAAGAGTGGTTGGTGCTTTTCTAAAAGTAGAAGATAAGGATGGACCACATGAGGGACCACATGTCACCTACCACCACAAGTCTTTGTATCTTTTGTTCATATATATATGTCTGTAATTGTAATAGATAGGTATGCATCCTGAATAAACACAATACATAGTATTAGTGATAGGATCATCCTCTCATTGAAACACAAGCATAGCTTGGATCAATGAGAGTTTATTTGTCATTCAATGAGGATAATATTCCGAAATTATCCCCGTAAAAAAGTTGAGGATGTTATCATGTAGTCTAGTTGGTATTGAGTAATCTCGTAACAATTGGTCATCATTATTAATGAAGTTAATATTTATTTTATCAAGATTTACTCAATTATTTGGACCAACAGTTTGATATTTTTTATCAGGGGAGAATTTGTGATTTAATTGAAATTTGATAAAGGATGATCGTTTTGATTCAAAGTTCAAGTTCTCTCTAATATGTGCTAAACTCTTTCGTATATCGATGCACATATTGAGGGGGAGCGAATGGTTTCTATTAGCAATCGTGAAAAGTACTTCTAAAACCTCTTGCCTCTATGTGCAAAATGATTTTCAAATATCCAACGCACATATTGAGGGGGAGAATTTACCAAGAAAATCAAATGGCTTTTTCTATGAAAATTGTGATCGAGAAATTATTTAAAAGAACTCTTGCCTCCATGTGCTAAAGAATTTCAAAATCATACGCACATGTTGAGGGGGAGCATTTCTAAATGATAAAAAACAATTAAGGTAAAAAATGCTGTCGTTATTATATCACAAGTACCTTGATTGATTTTCCAAATGATTTTTCAATTGGTTTCAAGAAGGAAAGAACAATACCAAAAGACCGGCCAATTTACTTTATGCATGGTGTTATAAGGATGGTTAGGTTAGGTATTCGTTCCCACGATCCCGCTAGATCCGGAAGGATCTACCCAGGGACAATCCACTAGATAGTGTAGAGTCCTTAGGTATGATGAAAAAAGGAGAAAAATGATAAATGGGAAGAGTGCCGACTGAGATTGAGCTAGAACTGGAATAAACCCAACAAGGTTCTAGTTATGAAGTCTCGGTAAGCACTAAGGGGTTGAAGAATGAAAAAGAATTGAATGTAAAAAGGGTGAAAAGAAATAGCCCTCCATTAATTCAACCTTAGGGCATAAACCAGGTTCAATACATATGCTACTGGTGGTTACCAAGGTAACTCCGGTACTGAAGACAAGACGTCACGGACCCAGTGACGCACTGTACTAATCTTCCCAAACTACTCAAGTACCTGTTAAAAGGACTTGTTTCATTCTCACGGGGAACCTACATAATCTATCGACTTTTTCTTAGAGATTGTTGATATTAAAGAAGGAGACCCTCTCCCTAGTCTCCGACATAGGAAGCCAAATGTGCCCAATTGAGTCTAGAGCCAAGAGATCATCCACAATATCTCTTTAGGACACTAAATTGATGAAGACTTGCTGTTTGACACAATGTGGAAAGTAAGAATATATTAAGAGTCCTACGCATTATCTGTCACACCCCCAAATTATCTGTTTTGCAGCGGAATGGAATTCCTGGGGGTTGACTGTCATAGCATCACAGTCACAGTTATATTGAACGACCTAAAGTGTCGTTTGAAAAATACATCGTTTGATATAATAAAACATTCAGAGTTTAAAAAAGATAGGTCCCAATTGATTGTCAACATTTGCGGAAATAAGTTTGTTACAATCCAAACGATGTTTTAAAGTGCATAAAATCCATGTGAGACGCGTCGTCACCGCGACTCTATCATAAGTCCTTATGCATGCCATATACCTGAAGATACATTGCTAAAAGTGTCAACACAAAGGTTGAGTGAGTTCATAGAGTTTATGTAAATGTTTTATACGACTACCACAAGTATAGGCCATGTATGACAAATATATCACATAAAAATGTTACAATTGGTATAAGCACATGACACCGAAGCTAGACTGATCATGATGTTCGCCCCAACAAAGTGTTTTGCCAAACAACTCAAATAATGATATTAAATGAAATGCATCCGTTTGACCAGTTGGGGCCACCAAGCCGGAAGGAGGAGTCACCCTCAATAGATCTATTCACTCACCCTCGCTTCTTCCGGAATTAACGGTTCATGATTATGAAATGGGGACATTCAATTGGAAATGAGGTAACTTAAGAAATGTAAATGAATTTGATATACTTGGTATCGTAATAAAATGATGTGCAATGTATTCTCCCCCGTAGGTTTGAAATAATGAATAAACTTGTAAAACGGGGCTATGAAAACTCACTTGATACAATGATATGATGGCAAAAGTGGATACACTGAAATGAGGCGCAATCTCTAACCGCGACCTATTAATGATGATATGATCTATTATAATTCATGATTTAATGTTCTGCATGCAAACTCATATGATATTCATACCACTTGTGCATTTTGAAAATAAAGTTTAATCGTCGAAATATAAGTTTATGATACCTCGTCATGTTATAAAATACTTTACAAGTACTTACGTTGAAACGACATCCTACGATAGTCGTTTAGTGATTTATCAAGAAATTATGGTTTTTATTCGCAAAATAATGTACTTTGAAAATTCGTGAAAGTGGCTAAGTGGCCTCGAAAAGCTAATAGTGTTAGGAAATAAACTCAATGGTTTTAGAAAGCTTATAACATTATCTAAAAGTAGTAACACTGAACTTTTGTCCATACGAGTCTCGATCCTAAATAAAAATGATGGTGAAGTGGGGTAGTCGGGCTAAAAATATAGTTTATGGGTAGTTTTCGGAAAAGTTTGAGAGGTCATAAGTTACTCGTGATAAATCTGTTTGACGAACGGCTGGGAAAAATGGCTCCAGGTGAACTAACTTTTACTCAGAACTACTATTTTACCAAAACTGACTCTATCGATGAGAAAAATGGCTCCAAACATGGGTACCCGAAAAGACAGTTTCAACACATAGAAATATTTTAGTAAAAGTTGAAGGAAATAAGTTATGAACGTCGGTTTTAAAATATGTATATCTTTAGCGTTATAGGTCCGTTTTCTACGTTCTATATATCCTCGGAATCATGATAGTATGTACTAATATATTTTTGATAAGTCAACTCATTTAGGTAAGGTTTAAAACTCATTTTTGCCCCTTAAATAACCCTTGACAGCATGTATATTTTTAGAAAATTAGTTTTCGTCGTTAAACTTGAAAATAGCATAACTTCTTCGTTATAAATCCGTTTTAACCCGTTCAAGCGGCCACGGTTTCGTTTTTAAAAATATTTTATGAAAATGTAAACCAAAATAATCCCCAGACTACTAAAATTTCCAGATTTTACAAAACGTTACAGCAGCTAAATATATATTGTCGAAAATGATTTTTCTAGTTTGTAACTTGTTCTAATCTCTTCCAGTCAACACCAAAGCTAGTCTACACCTACTATACACCTTCTTAGGGTGTCATGGGTTCCTAAACATCATCAACAATGATATGTTTCATGGGAATAATTATAGGATGATTAAAACTCATTATATGTAGTAAAAATCAAATAAAAGTGGTATGATTCATAGTATATTTGCATGTTTTTCTAATAGAATCATAAAAATACATCAAGTAAGAGTTTATAAGAGTAGGAAAAATTAGTTGAAGCTTACTTGAGTGATTATGAATTTTTGAGGAAAGTATACTTAATAATCTTGAGGTTTTTATTTCAAAACCCTAACTAGATCACTAATAGAACTTGTAAAATACTTGATCTTGAAATTTTTATGGATCCTTCTTGATGTTCTTGCCTTGGCCGGTCACACCCAAAAGAAAAAAAATAGAGAGTTTCTTGCATTTATACCTTTTTAGTTTGTGTTTGTATGTGTTTTAAATAGATGGAACTCTTGTATATTGCATAATATCTAGTCAAGGATGTGTAGGTGTCAATTTTTTGTCAACAAAATATCACTAAGTGGTGACTAGGGGGGGGGTGGCCGGCCATAAGGAGAAAAACAAAGATTTGATACTTGATTTTGATGACTAATTGTATTTTAAGTTTAGTATACTGTGTAGTTTGTACATAAAATTAATTATTTAGTGTAGTGTTAGCTAGAAATCGATTTTAACGGAACAAAATAAAATATATCAAAGTCATAAAAATTATAAAAATGCATTTCTCGGAAGTATTGAGTGAACAAATATTTATCGAGTTCAATTTACGAAAACCGTCGTAAATATATATATACAACAATATATATACAAAATAAATTCAAAACATCGGGTAAACTAATAATATAATTTTTATAGTCTTAAAATGGGATAAAAAAAAATTTTGGGAAAATTTTTGGAATTGTCGGATCAATCGTGCGATAGCGTTTATTTAATAGAAAAATATACGTAAATGAAATATGCAAACCCATGCATGAACTAATATGTAAGTGATGTTACTGATGATATGTGGACTAACTCTAGTCTATATGAAGTGTTCTCAATGATTTTTCATGAATATGCAGCTAAACCCTTAAGGTTACGCGTATTTGATACTCGTAAGCCTAGTTTACAAAACATGATGATTAGTGAATCATGAATAGTGATTTTTCTCCGGGAATGAATAGTGTTTTGTGAATAGTAAAATTTTGAAATACACTCTCAGAATATCAAATCGACTTCAAAACGATGAATAGTAAAATGATGAATAGTAACCAAGGAGTTGTAAATTCCCGAGATGAATAGTGAAATTTTTAAAGTTTGAGAAATGACCTAAAATTACGAGTTGTCATATTCGCCCACCCAAAAAGGAATTCAGTCCCTGAATTCAGTCCATATTGGGTTCTACGGTGTTACTTGTGAATAGGTGAGGATACTTGAGTTACATCGGTTCTTCCCGCGTTTTCTGAATCGTACAACGCCTTTCCAAGGCGGGACTTTCAACATACTCTGTTGCTGTTGTTCCCCGTTCACTATCGTTTAAAAACAGTTTAAGAATATTAAACAAGTTAATAGTGAACAATGACTGAAATTAACATAAATAAAACACACAAAGTAATTTTCAACATCATATTCTTTATTAGAAATTAATAAAAAAGAATACATTACCCAAGTACTTGCGGAACAGTACTTGGGATTGGAATGACAAAGTTTGGTGACTCCTCTCTAAGCTTAGGCTAAGTCTGAGCACAACTCTTAGAACCCACTGAGCTATATCAGGGATTAAGTTGTATTTGGAGGAGTGAAAAGATGGCTTGCGTGTATGTGTGTTTTTACAATTCACAAGCTTAACCTTTTCACTCCATCTCTTATGCTATTTATACATGTATGAGTTTTAACAATTTCCTAAGTGACAAACTAACATCTTACAGAAGACAAAATACTGATGCATTTTGTCTCTGTTTACAAAGGCTATTCTAGGTAAGAGACAAGACTACTTTCCTAAGGTCAGTGATGACACTGAGCCCGATCTTTTGCCATTTAGGGAAAGTTGACTTTGGTTGATAAGGACTTCATCTTATCTGATTCAAACTTATCCCGCCTTTTCCCGCTCATTCTTCGCTCTTTACATCCTTAGTCTTCTACTTCTTCATTTGTCTTCAGTGTAAGAATTGGAGAGGAGTCTTAGGGATTCAGTGAGTTATTGTCATCACTCACTAAATCCATCATCTTCTTCTTGACTCAGTTTTCACCCTTTAAGATCCGCCTTACTGAATGGAGAGACTTCTTCATCGCCTCATACTGAGTATCCTGAAGATGACTCACTGAGAGACTATGCACTCAGTGACCTGTTAGTGTTTAACAGACTAAACACTTGGGCTATTTTCTATTCAAATCCTAGATTAAGGGGTTTGGGTATTTACTGAACCCAACAGTCTCCCCCTATTTGGATATACAAATAGCCTAAGTGTTTGATCAGTGTAAGTGAGCAAATGGCTTCTTCTTACACTGAATGTACTAATGAATACAATAAGGAACACTAAGTAATTTAAAAAAAACATACATCTTTTATTGATCAGATTACATGGCTCCTATCACTAGTACAAAAGCATAAATCAAAATGATGTCAGTCCAGATGGATTCCCAGTGATTAGTGTTTCCCTGTCAGGATGTTCTCTTTTCTTGGCATTTAAGTCAGCACAAAACTTGATATTTGCAGGAGTCTGAATTTGAGAAGCCACTGGTATGTAGCTCAGCATTGTTGCCACTCCATCCTTATCAATATCGCTCCACCTTTGGAATGTTGAGTTTCCATATTCATCAATGAAAAATAGCCCTCTTTCAGGCTTTTCAATCACCAAACAGTTTACAAAATTAACACCTTCAGGCGGCTCCCTGTTGCATTCGAAACCAGGCACTTTTATCTCAGGCTGGAACTCAACTCTCTTCCTTTTGCCAGTGGATGATTGTGGTTGAGATCCTTAAGGTGCAGTTAAGGCAGGCTGAATCCGCAGTTGTGTTGGACCATCCCTCAGTCTTTCATATCTTTTACTGAGCATCTTCATCAGCTCCTTAACCATCACACCAACTTTGAGAAGGGTCTAGAATCAGCTCCTTGTGCTTTCTCTGGATCAATTTCAGCCTTTGGATTGAATCCCACCAATCATTCTTTCATAACGACCCTTGGATGTGATTTCCACGCATCAACAGCCAATGAGAGAGCAGGGATATGAGGAATGGCACACGGATAGCTGACATGGCACTGCGCACATGTCAGGGGTGTCAGAGAAAGTACAAGACTACCCTTAATTGCTGTAATTTTGACCAATTGACCTTGAGGGTAATTTAGGGTTCATGCGTTTTACCAGATTTGGGGTAAAAAAGGGCGCGGGAGTTTTGTTTATTATTGTTTGAGTTATTTGACCGGGTCTTGGGTGGGTTGACCTGGGTAAAAAACGGGTAAACGGGTTGGTAAAACCGGGTGTTTGGGTTGGATAACCGGGTAAACGGATTTGGATTTTGGGCTTGGGATTATGTTGGGCTGTGGGTTTATGGATTGGTTTTAGGATATATTTGTGATCCATTAGGCATTTTAAGGACTAATATTGTACATTCTGAAAATCCAGGGACCAAAGCAAGAATCTGAAATTATCTTCCAAGGGCTGAACTTGTCATTCTTCAATAAACCAGGGACTGAATTTGCAACTTTTGAAACTTGAGGGTATTTTCTGTCATTTGCTGAAAGTTCAGGGACTGTTTCTGACATTTCTTCAAACTATGATCAAATCTTCACAAATCATCCTCAGAGATTAGAAATCTTCATAAATGCATAATTCTGACCTTCCGGCTCAGCTTAAGCTCTCTTAATCTCTCGTGCTCGGATTTACGTCTGATTTGGCTTCTTTTTGTGTGTTTTTATATATCCGTACCTGCACAAGCAAAAACTCAAGAAACATGCAAATGTTAGCAATAAACGGCTCTTTCTTGGTTATTTTGGGTCAGTTTTGATAATGAAAAGGTATGTGTTTAAGCACATATCAATTACCGCATATATCACAGTATGTGTTCATGAGACAATCATCCTGATGATGATCATTAAACCCACAATGAGGGCAAAGAGGAAAAGTTTTAGCTCTATTCTTGTGAGCAGTTTTGGAGGATGAAGCATAGTGATGACCAACTTTGGTATCATTTGCTTCACTGACAGAGCTTACATACTGTTAGTGGTCTGCAGTTCTGTGATCATCCTTTTTGCAGATCATACAAAAAAGGATTCTGTAGCAGTTGTCAGTGGTATGACTGGTGTATTGACACAGCTCACACTTCTGCTTGGGTTTGTTGGTGGATTTTGACTTTGATGAGCTAGATGAGGCTGAATTAGTTTCCTTGATTGAATCAGGAGCTTTTTCGATGGATTCCATCTTTTCAGTCAGCTTCCTCACAAGCTCAGTCAGTTGCTGAATTTGGTCAGCTTCAGTGCGGTCAGAGGATGTTGAGGTTTCATTAGGAGCAGACTCTTGTTGAGTTTGTTTTGTTGGTCTTTTCAGGATGGTTCTACCAAGTCCAGACCTTTCTTTTGGTGAGGGAGGATTGAATTGTAGAGGAGTAAGCTCAGAGCTTGGAGCAGCACCCTGAAGAGGTTTCAATGGTGAAAGCGGTGTTTGAGATTCTGCTTCAGACTCAGAGATGTGTTCAGTACCACTGGGCACATCAGGGAGTCCTAGCATGCTCTTAAGAGCTTGATTCTCAGGCTCAAGAATCCTTCTAGAATCGAAATTTAGAAGCTTACTCTCCGGATTAACCCATTCAATCCAATCACTAGGTTTGGGAATAGTCAACATATTGGTAATCATGCCACCAGACACAAATGGTTTAGGACCCTGGTCTTTGTTGAGAGAGTCAGGAAGATGATCTTCACCTAAGACTCTCTTCTTTCTACTGGGGGCTCCCACAGCATCAAAAACCCTGGGATTCTTAGCAGTCCAACTATTAAGGATATCTTGAACCTTTTTGAGTTCGTCTTAAAGAGCTTGATTTCTTTTAACTAATTCATGGTTTTGAATTTGCAAAGTGACAGCCTCAAGCTTAGCTTGTTTTAAAGAAGCAGTTCATCCCTACACTTGTTCAATTCAAAAATTAGCTTGTTGTATTTTAAAAAAAGATTCAGTCTTTGGTCTTCTACGAACTTAAGGTCAACATTAACATAATTCATATAGGACTGCTAATCAGAGTCATCATCCATAGAAAGTAAGATATTTACCTTATTCATTGTGATATTGACCCATTCTCCATTCCTGGCATGATTCTTTCCAACAGCAAGCTTGTCCTCTTCTGAGATGGCCATCAGTGCTCTGACTTGCACCATTTCATCATCAGATGAAACTAGCTCTTCATCCTAGTCGAAGGTTTCAGCAACGAGGCCCTTGTTTTTGCGCTGCACAGATTGAACACTTTTTGTTGTTTCTGAGGGACTGGCCTCACGCAATGCAAGCTTAGCTTTTTCTTTCTTGTATTTAGCTTCAAAATCCATAGTTTTGTTTTGATCAGATTTGTTTTGAAAATTTTGATGAGAAAGATAAATCTTTGGTTGAAATTTGCTAAAGCCTGAAGACTGATTAGACCCTGATGGTTTGTAGGAGGGTTCAGAAATTGTTTTTGAAAAACAGTCTTTTGCAAAATGGCCTCTTTTATGACACTTAAAGCATTCAGTTTCTTCAGTTGCTTTAGCAGTTGAAAAACCTTTGTTTCTTTTTGTAAACCTTCGAGAGTTAGCAAGGAGTGCCCTTTCCTAAAATTCAGTGTTCAGGTCATTTAGGTACTCCTCACTTGATCTCTCATCAGGCTCATCATCTGAATTTTCTTGAAAATCTTGAACCACATTGTTAGAGAAGAAAGCAGTTGATATGGGAGCTGAAGTGGTGGTCAGGGACTTCTTGACTTCCTGAGACTTCTTTAAGTCAGGGTATCGTTTGTTAATGAGGTTTTCCTCATAGACAAATTTCCCATAAATTTTAGGAAGTTCAAGATTCTGGATGTGATTAGCATTCCTAAGTCCCTGAGAGAAATTCAACCACTTCTTAGGGAGACTGTTGGCAAAACCAACATTGATTTCATGTTTGGATAACTTAACACCATCATTTGAAAGTTCATTTAAAAGAGTTTTGTACCGGGTGTAAGTTTGAGATAGATTTTCTAAGTCCTTAGCCCTGAAGGTGTTTTACTCAAGTTTCAGGTCCATTATCCTGTTTTCCTTGGTATCAGATGGACCTTCATGACTGGTGACCAGGTCATCCCAGGTTTGTTTAGCTGTACTACGGCTTATAACAGACTCCATAATATCATCAATAAGACATGATATGATGATACTTTTGAGTCTTCGGTCCTAGTTGACCACTCTCCTTTCATCCTGAGTCCACTGAGCTTCAGGTTTAGGCAAACCTTCAGCAGTCTTTGGGACAAATGGACCTTCATTTATACACTTGATATAATAAGGTTCTATCCCAATCAAATAGCAAAGCATTCTCTTGTTCCATTTGTTGAATTCGCCAACTTCAAGTCTTGGGGCAACAGCTGAAAAGCTCCACCCTTTTTATCGACTAGTTGGGGTACATCAATTTTAGCCATTTAGGATCCTAATTTAAAAACTTTTAGAGCGGCCTAAAAAGATTTTTATAATTAGCCTTGCTCTAATACCACTTGTTGTTCCCCGTTCACTATCGTTTAAAAACAGTTTAAGAATATAAAACAAGTTAATAGTGAACAATGACTGAAATTAACATAAATAAAACACACAAAGTAATTTTCAACATCATATTCTTTATTAGAAATTAATCAAAAAGAATATGTTACCCAAGTACTTGCGGAACAGTACTTGGGATTGAAATGACAAAGTTTGGTGACTCCTCTCTAAGCTCAGGCTAAGTCTGAGCACAACTCTTAGAACCCACTGAGCTATCTCAGGGATTAAGTTGTATTTGGAGGTGTGAAAAGATGGCTTGCGTGTATGTGTGTTTTTATAATTCACAAGCTTAACCTTTTCACTCCATCTCTTATGCTATTTATACATGTATGAGTTTTAACTCTTTCATAAGTGACAAACTGACATCTTATAGAAGACAAAATACTGATGCATTTTGTCTCTGTTTACAAAGGCTATTCTAGGTAAGAGACAAGACTACTTTCCTAAGGTCAGTGATGACACTGAGCCTGATCTTTTGCCATTCAGGGAAAGTTTACTTTGGTTGATAAGGACTTCGTCTTATCTGATTCAAACTTATCCCGCCTTGACCCGCTCATTCTTCAGTCTTTACATCCTTCAGTCTTCTACTTTAGTTTTTCTTCAGTGTAAGTAGTTGGAGAGGAGTCTTAGGGATTCAGTGAGTTATTGTCATCACTCACTGAATCCATCATCTTCTTCTTGACTCAGTTTTCACCCTTTAAGATCCGCCTTACTGAGTGGAGAGACTTCTTCATCGCCTCATACTGAGTATCCTAAAGATGACTCACTGAGAGACTATGCACTCAGTGACCTGTTAGTGTTTAACGGACTAAACACTTGGGCTATTTTCTATTCAAATCCTAGATTAAGGGGTTTGGGTTTTTACTGAACCCAACAGTTGCCAACTTAAAATTCTAATGGTTTGCGACTTATGGAACATTTTTCCAATATTTTGCATCATATATCGACGTAGCTTTTCTATCTATTTGTTGTTGCTTGTAACTGATTCTTGATCTATACGATTCCTTTGTTGTTTCATGAATAAGTTATGGACAAGTGAGTTGGACTTCTTGATTTTGGCCCGTAAATAAGTGATTGATACCTCAACCATAGAGTGCCTCAAATGGTGCTGTCAATATGGTCATGTGGTAACTATTGTTGTAAGGGAACTCATTCGATGATGAATGATTTACCCAATCGTTTCCAGAAACAATCACATATGCTTTGAGCATATCTTCTAATGTTTGAATTGTTCTCTCGTTTTGACCATTGAGTTGAGGATAATAGGTGGTACTCATGTCCTAGTAGGTTCCATGGGAATCTTGAAATAATTGTCAGAAGTCTATGGTGAATCGGCTACCTTATATTAGATATAATTGAAATTTATACCACGTGTCTCGTGCCAAATTTCAAAATGTCAAATCTGTTGGAATTATTGAAAAGAATATATTATGGGTAACAGTTGTGATTCATTTCGTTTCTAGTTCTAGCGAATGTCATGACTTGAGTCTTCCTTGCCTAAGGTGCTTAGTCTCCATTACTAAAATGTTTATAGTTTGATGGTGTCTCTCTTAATTTCTCTTATCAAAATATTTCCACGCTCTATGTTGTCAAGTCACAAAACCTTAAATATTCAAGTGATGTGGTGTAGTGGTTGATTTTTCAAGATTTGTTCTGATATTGTGTGCTTCTAAAATAGTTCATCACTGAGATTGTTATCATGCTAGCAAAAACATATATATCAGTTCATACTATGTCAAAGAATGTTTGTTCTGATTTCACTTGTAGATGGGGGGGTCATTGATTGTCCGATATATTCAGACCTGTTGAAGTGAGGTTATTTGGAATTTCTAGAGAACACAATGCCTTAGGGGAAAATTTATATCGATAAACATAATTTAACTCAATTATCCTTTGAGGGAAACTCATTGTTGGGAAGTTTACATATTGCCGAGGCCATGCTTAATGGAATGTTCTGCAATCTTGGTTAGAAGACTTGGTTTATTTCTAGAGTGTCGCTTAGTGTGTATTCGCTTTGTACTAAATCTTGTAACTCGGTCTAGCTGGTACTTTTGAAATGATAGAATTTGGCTTCTAGTCCAAAGATAGTGGTTCAGATTGTCTCGTGATGTTTTAAGCTTTATCTTGGGTTTTGAAACATCTTACTACATACTTCTAGTCCTTGTTGGTAGCTCTGAAATCCTTTCATTGTTTTCGTGTATCGAGGAATCCTCCTCATAGATGGTATAGAAAGTCTTTCCTTAAAAGGTCACTGATAAAATTTCAACTTATCGATTGAGTGAGTAATGAATGGAGTAGGTATTTATAGAGTGTTAACAAAAAGAAATGTTTATTAACAATTTATCAGATTACAAAGCTTTGCTTTTGAATGAAGATTGTTTTAGGAAATTTGAAATGATGCTTGTTTCTTTCATGACATAATCCTTCCTAAATTATACATAGGTGATCAGGCTATGTATAATCGAGGACAAATGATATGATGATTGGTTTTGTACAAATGATATTATGTTTCTCCGAAGTTTTAGATGGTATTCAACATGTTTTTGTAAGATGATGGCTCAAATAATTTTTCACAGTACATGAAAATTGTTTCGCGTAATGGTAGTAAATAGTTGATAAAATGACTGAAAATCAATTTATAGGGTGGTAACAAAACAACTTGTTTTAAAACTTTGTGAAACAATTTTTCCTAAGATGGATGTAAAATAGTTGAAGTAAAATTACGTGAAATAATTTTATAAAGTGGTAGCAAAATAACTTGAAATAAGATTTGTTGAGTGGTTTCTAGAATACATGGGAGAACCTCATAGAATGGTAATAATCTCCTAATTGGTCAAGAATAAAGTGGCCCTAATCCTTAGTAAGATAGCGGTATATTGTTGTGAAATGATTGAAAATTGGGCAATTGGAATAGGGAATGAAATAAATAAAGGTTGTGTTTATCTTGGAGATAATAAAGGATAAAGATTACATTAGATAGAAAGGTACTTATTATCTGTTCCTGTTGATGGTCTAATCTTGTCCCAAGTGTAAGAGCAGTAGGCTGTCTAGCAGCAACAGCTCTGAAACTCTCACCGTCCTCAAACCTATAAGATGGTGTAGTGTATATAGTATTAGTGATAGATGGTAATGGTGTGTCAAATCATGCACGCTTCCCAAGCTGCAAGTCAGATGTATAAGTAGTGTATATGAGATGTGATGGTACGGATGGTGCTCTAGATGGTAATGATGATGATGATGGAAATCCTAGTGGTAAGTTAGGAGATGATGGTGAATGAGATACTACTCTCTTTCGTGTTGTCTCGCGACGTTTCAGAGGTAAAGCTAGAGTATGCACTATTGGACGACTAATAGTGGTATGAGTAGCTGATGGTGGTTGTATTACATGAGTAGCACGTGATCTAAGAATGAGGGTAAGAGAATGTACTCTCTTCCTTGTAGTAAGTATCCTAATAGGTTCATTAGGACTAAGCCTATAAGTCCTACCAAATGGTATGATTTTTCCCGGCAGAATGATAGGAACTGTCCTGATCTTACGGTGAATCAATGGTGATCGTGGTGGTGTAGGTGTAAGTTTGTCCTCCTCAAAAGGTTCAGTCTCCGTATCGGATAATATGAGTGGTGAGTCTGGTGTAGAGCCAACTGATGTTAAAACTAGGGAATGACAAGGTATCCTCCATGTCAGAGTCTAGCGTGAGTATGATGGGATGGGTATCTGAAGGCATCTATGTGACAATCGATGTGAAATGGAAGTAAATAACTCGCATAATGTGCGTATAAAACCGCATGTATACGGAATATGCACTTATGATGAAATGACGAGATGCTATGATGATGTAGTTATAGTCTAGGGTCAATGATACAACCTATTTCTCTATAACTCTTGCTCTGATGCCAATCTGTCACACCCCCAATTACTGTTTGCAGCGGAATGGAATTTCTGGGGGTTGACTGTCATAGCATCACAGTTACAGTTATATTGAACGACCTAAAGTGTCGTTTGGAAAATACATCATTTGATAAAATAAAACATTCAAAGTTTACAAAAAATAGGTCCCAATTGATTGTCAAATAAGTTTGTTACAATCCAAACGATGTTTTAAAGTGCATAAAATCCATGTGAGACGCGTCGTCACCGCGACTCTATGATAAGTCCTTATGCATGCCTTGAAGTGTATGCCCTAGATACCTGTAAATACATTGCTAAAAGTGTCAACACAAAGGTTGAGTGAGTTCATAGAGTTTATGTAAATGTTTTACATGACTACCACAAGTATAGGCCATGTATGACAAATATGTCCCATAAAAATGTTACAATTGCTATAAGCATATGACACCGAAGCTAGACTGATCATGATGTTCGCCCCAACAAAGTGTTTTGCCAAACAACTCAAATAATGATATTAAATGAAATGCATCCGTTTGACCAGTTGGGGCCACCAACCCGGATGGAGGAGCCACCCACAATAGATCTATTCACTCACCCTTGCTTCTTCCGGAATTAACGGTTCATGATTATGAAATGGGGACATTCAATTGTCAATGACGTAACTTAAACAATGTAAATGAATTTGATATACTTGGTATCGTAATAAAATGATGTGCAATGTATTCTCCCCCGTAGGTTTGAAATAGTGTATAAACATGTAAAACGGGGCTATGAAAACTCACTTGATACAATGATATGATGGCAAAAGTGGATACACTGAAATGAGGCGCAATCTCTAACCGCGACCTATTAATGATGATATGATCTATTATAATTCATGATTTAATGTTCTGCATGCAAACTCATATGATATTCATACCACTTGTGCATTTTGAAAATAAAGTTTAATCGTCGAAATATAAGTTTATGATACCTCGTCATGTTATAAAATACTTTACAAGTACTTACGTTGAAACGACATCTTACGATAGTCGTTTAGTGATTTATCAAGAAATTATAGTTTTTCGTCGCAAAATAATGTACTTTGAAAATTCGTGAAAGTGGCTAAGTGGCCTAGAAAAGCTAGTCGTAAATCAGTAAATATCGAGTGTTAGGAAATAAACTCAATAGTTTTAGAAAGCTTGTAACATTATCTAAAAGTCGTAACACTGAACTTTTGTCCATACGAGTCTCGATCCTAGATAAAAATGATGGTGAAGTGGGGTAGTCGGGCTAAAAATGTAGTTTATGGGTAGTTTTCGGGAAAGTTTGAAAGGTCATAAGTTACTCGTTATATATCCGTTTGACGAATGGCTGGACATTTTGGAAAATAGGCCAGGTGAACTAAATTTTACTTAGAGCTACTATTTTACCAAAACTGACTCTATCGATGAGAAAAACGGCTCCAAACATGGGTACCCGAAAAGACTGTTTCAACATTCTATATATCCTCGGAATCGTGATAGTACGTACTAATATATTTTTGATAAGTCGACTCATTTAAATATAGGTTTAAAACTCATTTTTGCCCCTTAAATAACCCTTGACAGCATGTATATTTTCAGAAAATTAGTTTTCGTTGTTAAACTTGAAAATAGCATAACTTCTTCGTTATAAATCCGTTTTAACCTGTTCAAGTGGCCACGGTTTCGTTTTTAAATCTATTTTCTGAAAATGTAAACTGAGATAATCCCCAGCCTACTGAAATTTCCCTATTTTACAAAACGTTACAGCAGCTAAATATATATTGCCGAAAATGATTTTTCTAGTTTGTAACTTGTTCTAATCTCTTCCAATCAACACCAAAGCTAGTATAAACCTACTATAAACCTTCTTAGGGTGTCATGGGTTCGTAAACATCATCAAAAATTATATGTTTCATGGGAATAATTATAGGATGATTAAAACTCATTATATGTAGTAAAAATCAAATAAAAGTGGTATGATTCATAGTATATTTGCATGTTTTTCTAATAGAATCATAAAAATACATCAAGTAAGAGTTTATAAGAGTAGGAAAAATTAGTTGAAGCTTACTTGAGTGATTATGAATTTTTGAGCGAAGTATACTTAATAATCTTGAGGTTTTTATTTCAGAACCCTAACTAGATCACTAATAGAACTTGCAAAATACTTGATCTTGAAATTATTATGGATCCTTCTTGATGTTCTTGCCTTGGCCGGTCATACCCAAAAGAAAAAAAAGCGAGAGTTTCTTGCATTTACACCTTTTTAGTTTGTGTTTGTATGTGTTTTAAATAATTGGAACTCTTGTATATTGCATAATATCTAGTCAAGGATGTGTAGGTGTCAATTTGTAGTCAAAAAAATATCACTAACTGGTGACTAGGGGGGGGGTGGCCGGCCATAAGGAGAAAAACAAAGATTTGATACTTGATTTTGATAACTAATTTATATTTTAAGTTTAGTATAATGTGTAGTTTATACATAAAATTAATTATTTAGTGTAGCGTTAGCTAGAAATCGATTTTAACGGAACAAAATGAATTATATCGAAGTCATAAAAATTATAAAAATGCATTTCTCACAAGTATTGAGTGAACAAATATTTATCGAGTTGAATTTACGAAAACCGTCGTAAATATATATATACAACAATATATATACAAAATAAATTCAAAACATCGGGTAAACTAATAATATAATTTTTCTAGTCTTAAAATGGGTATAAAAAAATATTTTAGGACTATTTTTGGAATTGTCGGATCAATTATTCAAAATAAATGATCGTGCGATAGCGTTTATTTAATAGAAAAATATACGTAAATAAAATATGCAAACCCATGCATGAACTAATATGTAAGTAATGTTACTGATGATATGTGGACTAACTCTAGTCTATATGAAGTGTTCTCAATGATTTTTCATGAATACGCAGCCAAACCCTTAAGGTTACGCGTATTTGATACTCTTAAACCTAGTTTACGAAAAATGATGATTAGTGAATCATGAATAGTGATTTTTCTCCAGGAATGAATAGTGTTTCATGAATAGTAAAATTTTGAAATACACTCTCAGAATATCAAATCGACTTCAAAAACGATGAATAGTAAAATGATGAATAGTAACTAGTGAATAGTAAATTCCCGAGATGAATAGTGAACTTTTCAAAGTTTGAGAAATGACCTGAAATTACGAGTTGTCACATTAACCTTGTGGTATTGCCAGAACATCCGAGTGATATGTAAAATATTCACGATGAAGATGGAAATCCTTCTAGAGCTAACATCAAACAAGCTATTGGTAGGTGGCATGTGAGATCTATTCAATAGATCAAGCTCGTGACAACTGGACAAAAAATATGGGGCGATTCACTCTTGAATCAACCTTGGTCCAGGAAATGAATTGACGAATACTTTTGGAAAAACCGTTCGATGAGCAAATCTTCTTTTCTCTAGCACATCAAATGTGTATTCATATTTCAAACTCAAAAAGTATCTCTGATTGAAAAAATACTTTTGGAAAAACCGTTCAATGTGAAAATCTCTTCTTTTCTCTAGCACATCGAATGTGTATTCTCTTTCAAATAAAAAAGGTATTTTTGATTGAAAAATGATCTTTCATAAAACCTTCGTCGTATTGGAAAACTCTTTCTTCTAAGCAATACGCGATTGTTTTCAAATCAATTTTTCATCAATCAGTGAATCTCAATTCGCTGGTTCAGTCACTCCGTGTTGTCTTCTTTGAGACGTTTCGGTTTGAGAACATCTAGAACTGCTGCGAAACCCTGTCAAGGAGATTCTTCGGAATTATACCTGATCACAGGCAGTACTTGTACTGATCAACGGGGAACCGTGGGTCGTGTACCTCAATTCAATGAAAGTGGTCAAAGACACTTTCGTGTGTTTTATTGCTAACTGTTGTTTGCAGGTACATTTGGACGGTTGCAGCTGATCGATATTGAGAAGTCAATTCATAGCCGCATGCTCACAGCATCCACACTTAATAAAAGAAATCATGACAAGTGCCTATCTACATAACCTGGCTCAGATATTTTTATATTATGCTTCTGCTACGCTGCTGCAAATATCTTGAACCAGTAAAAGCTTCCGCTACTCTGATGAAAAGATGTCATGATCCAGAAAGTGTGAGCATGTCGGTCCAAAAGTCACAACATCACATGAAGGCAACACTACAAAGGGTGATCCAGAGATTTACTGTGGCTGATGATCTCAAAGAAAGCTCAAAGATCATCAAGATGTGGATCAGATCAAAGACCTCCACTTAAAGTAAAAGGAAGTCGGACTTTGAAGAATCACTGCTCAAGCACAAATAATGCGGAATATTGAAGAATTGAAGTCTACGAGCTCAGAACAGAAGTCAAAATAGAATGCTAGGATTCAAAATGTAAATCATGGGGTGACCTCCCTCAGGGGGAGATTGTTAGGAATTGGAAATTCCATAGTGAAGTGTCGGTCACCCCATATATAATCTAACATAAGTTAGCTCGAAGACATATCGTTACTTTACGTTATTTAGTAGTTATTATCTAGTTATTAGTTAGTTTATTAGTTTAGAGCAACACCGTCGAGGAAGGACGGGTCTTTACCCATTGTATGCCTGATCCACAGCCCGACAAGAGGGCGTTTAGTTTGTAACTATAAATACCCCTTCCATCCTTGGAAGGGGTGGTGCTTCTTGATAATCAAACCTTTCTCTTTTTGTTTATCTCTCTAGAATCACCCTCTCTACTCTTTTCATCTCTCTAAACATGACATTCATATACTATCACCATCTTAGACCACCCGAATCATAAAACAACATAAAATATACGATCCTCTGATCATTATAGGATCGTAGCAATGCTTGATAGGTGTGTTAGCCTTAATAGTTTTTATTAGAAGTGATGGTCATTCACATTTAGGAACTTTGTAACGTGTGTTAGATATCGTGATAGAATAGTCACCGGGCTCGTGGACTGGACTAAGCTAAATGGCTAATAATTATGTTAAGCTAGCCTTCTATTACATGTAATCCAATCCAAGTCCACGAAGCCCAAGCCAAGCCCATGGAAAGCCTTTAGGGCAACATGTGTCTTGTACTATAAATACCCCTCAAATGGTCATTTGAGGGGTGTGCTTGAGTGTGTGTGTGTGTGTTTTTCCTTGAAGCAATATACATATTATTGTTTTCATCTTTCTTCTCTCTACCTCTCTAAAAACATACACGAATTCTATCATTCAAGTCACCATCTTTCTAATCTTTTCTTCTTCATCTACGCATAACTGTTACGTGTTTTTGTTGGGTTTGCTTGTTAAAGTGATAAGGTATACGTGATAAAAGGGGAATAACAATTGGTATCAGAGCCAGGTTTCTACTCAATGAGGTACCAAATTATAGTTATGTTTCTAGTCAGTTTACTCATGAGAAGCCACATTCTGTGTCTCCCGAACCTTATTATGACACATATGTGGGAGAGCAAGTTAATAGCAATGTTAACTCTGAAACTCCATATATGGATCCTAATGGAGGTCAAGTGATACAGAATGGTGCTAATGATGAGGAAACACGTGCTTATTTTGAATCATTAATTAATCAATGTGGCATTGAAGTTGAGAAAGTAAGAACGGTCAATCGCGAGGTTAAGGCCGCGAATAAAAAATTGACGCTGACTTGAGAGTTACAAGGAGCACGCCAAAGCCTATGAATTTCATACAAACAAAATGTCAGAATTAGAAATTGGTTATCGAGATTCTGTTTTAAAAGAAAAAGATTTGCAACTCAAGTATGACACACTTGATGTGAATCTGAATTTGAAAATCAAATCTTTAAACAAGGAAATTTCTGAACTAAATGACCAACTTTCAAAACAAAAAGCATTGTTTTCTGATCTTGAAAAAGAGAAGAAACAGTTAATTGCTAATTTTGCAAAACGAGAAGATTCTCTTCTTGATGAAATTCTTGATAAAACGGAAAAAATCAAAACTTTGGACAATTTGCTTCTTACAACGGGTCATTCAGCTAAATCAAACAAGATGCTTTCTAACCAAGTAAATCCACGTTTTCATACTTCACATAAGATGGCACTTGGTAACGACCCTTCTTCGTTCCACAAGAAAGCTCAGAAATCTCAGAATGTGTTGAACAATGGACAACCTTTGCATGAACCTATAATTGTTCGTGATTCTCTTGAAACGTTGGAACTATCTGAGGAGAGTAGATCAAAAATGAAACAAAAGAATCCAGATCTCAAACCGATTGATTATAACAAATGGAACAAAATTAATGGAATTGCTTTTGTTAATCAAAAAGAACAATCAACGTTTTCCACCATACCAAGTGTTTCAAACAAAGTGTCAACACCAGTTTCAAAACCAGTTTCGAAACCAGTTGTAGTTTCCAATTCTCTTTCGAAAATCGAACAAATGTCTTCAAACAATCCTTTTAACACAAGTGATACTAGAAGAATTTTAGATGACGTTAAAACTAGAATTGGCTATCTTCAAGAGACTGTCAAGTCTAAAACCAATATTACAACTAACATCTGGTTTACTCGTCATGATGACGAAACAAAAGAGTTTTTTAAAACCCAAATTGCCCCTCCGTTAACTGCCATCAGTGCGAGGGTAATTCATGTTGAACAAGCACTTTTGAAAGAAACGAGTGACTTTGTCAAGGACCATAAATCCCTGGTAAAACAAGCTAATGAAAGTATTGAACACATCAAAGTTTTGGAAAAACTCAATGATTCTCTCTTCGAAGATGTTATGACTACCGATATCATGTCCATTATCTTTCAAACATATTCTGTTGAAGATCATGAAAGACTCCAGTCTGAGACCTCCGCAATTGTTTCAAAATATGAAAATGCTCTTGCAAAACTTGAAAAAGAAAACGTGCCCTATTTTAAACAACTTGATCGAAAATCTGAGGAATGCAAGTATGACAAACTGTCGTATGAGCGTACTTACAAGGACATGAAAGAGCAAAATGATCTTTTGAGTGCTCAACTGGGAAGTCTAAAAGGAAAGGCTGTGGATACTAAGTTTGCAAAACCATTGAATGAGGAGAAAACAAATGTTCCCAAACGGTTTTCAAACAAAAATGTCTATTTCTCGCCTCCTCCAATAGTCCATGAGAAAAATGATTTGTCAAAACAGTCCTCCACAGTCCACGCCTGCCTTTAAAAAGAGAATTTTAAAAGTTTTGAAAAAAAAAGCGTTTTTGAAAAACCAAAGTGCTTACACTGGCATCTCTAGGAAAAGTACACGGAATGTGACCAAAAATCCAGTTAAAGAATCTGTCGGTTCTAACAACATGGTCAACAATCACTATCTACAAGAAGCTAGGAAAAAGTCACAGACATCGAAAGATTCGAAAAGACGGAATACTAGGTGCAACATCTAGGGTGATGAATTCTACAAGATTTCAAGGCACTGCTAGTAGTAGTAAACCATTACCTAGGAACACTCTACAAAAGACTAGGGATTGGCTTGCATCTAAGAGTAGTTGAGCAAAAGAAAATGCTATGCCCTTAGAATACAACACTAGGAATTCTAAGTCTTTTTCGAACAAGAATCAATTTCCAAAAGACTTTAGTGACAAAGTTAAAGCTGCTGTTTTAAACAAGAATATTGAATTTGTCGTACTACATGTAAAAATGTGTCTTTTCACTACATGATGCATGTGCCTTACAATATATCAAGAAAGATAATTCTCGTGCCGAGGCACAATCCACTAAGACACCAAATAGAAACAAACCCGGTGACAAGATGAACATCAAAAGGAAACCTAATAGGTGGATCTCTTCAGGACGTAGTTTGTCTAAAAAAGAGTCTTCCGCTGCATCTGATAACAAAACAACTCCTAGATCTTACCTTAGGTTGAAACCCACGGAAAGTTTTCAGCACGCACAATAGGTCTTAGATGGATCCCACAGAAAGATTTTTGATACATGCACCAACACAGATAATAGTGAAACTCATCTAGTTAAGGAAGTAGAAACCACTACAACAGTTGATAGTGATCACCCTCACCGTGAGGAATCTTGTACTTCTAACACTGTTATTTGTGAAAACTCTTCTTCTTTGGTTGCAGGTGAATCAAATATCTCAGAACCCAGCTCATCAGAGGGTTCTAATTCTGTAAAATCTTCTTCTCATTCTCTCTATCTTCTATTTTTGATTTTCCATTTCTTTTATAAAACCAACAAAAGCAAAATATAAAAATATAAAACTTTCAAAAATTCAAAAACAATAGAAAATCAAAAATCCAAAATATTCTTCTCACGACATGTCTCTCGTATAATCGATATTCTATACGTTTCTAGAAATGTCATTCAACAATTATCAGGGTCTGTCAGATGCTTGGCGAGAGTTCTTTAAATGTTTTCTAAAATATGTCGTTTCTTAAAATTTCTTAAAAATAATGGCTTTCGTATACTTCATAGAAACCCGACTTCAAAATAATGGCTTCTGATCACATCAGTTCGGACCCCACTTCAAAGAAAGGAAAGTGCTTATCCAAATCAAAGGTTTTTAAATATTTTTCAAGCACTATTCCTAAAAACATAATGGCTTGCAGTTACTTTAGACTGTAACCCGATCTTTAAAGAAAGGAAAGTGCTACGCAAAATCGATTTTCATAAATATCGAGCACTTATCCTAAAACAAATGAAGATAATTTTTCTCTAAATATCTTCAAAAGATTTTCAAAATCTTCATCTTGCGTACCATTGATTCGAAATTTTTCAAAATCTCTCAAATTTGGTACCAAGATAACTCCCCTGAACCCTTATTGATTCTAATTTTCTGTATGAAAAATATGCTTTAGTTAAGGGGGAGTATTAAACCAAAGTTGTTCCAAAATTCATGCTAAATCAGTTTCTCTCCAATTGCTTTCCGAAAAACATATCTTTTAATCATTTTGTTTCAAAAACATCATGGATATGCTATTTTTGAGGGGAGAAACGTGATTAAAATGTGATCAAAAAGTTTAATGATCGTTGTTTGAATCTCAAAAGAGCTCGACTCAGACGGAACCAATGAATTGACGAGTAATCAAAGTCATAAATGTACCATTCGAGAAACTTTCTATGGACTTGACCAGGACGGGTAATAATTTCAAGCTAGTTCTCTAGTGATGTAAGCGTGTCTCGAATCGGTCTAGTTCATTTAAAGTCGATCAATTCAAAAAGTGCGATCTCTACCCTATATGTGCAATTTTCTGTCAAAACTTATAAGCACATGTGAAGGGGGAGTTTTTCTGAAAATATAAAACTCTCGAAGTGTTCCAAACATGTTTTCTATCAAAAACACTCTGAGAGATTTTCAAGAAAAATGGTTTTATGGCAACAATAGGACAGTCATGGAGTTATAAGGTGACTAAGGATAGGAAATCCGTCCTATGATCCTCCAGAGCCGGAGGGATCTACCCAAGGACAATACCCATAGTTAGTATTAGAAGTCCAGGTATGATTGAAAAAAAAAGGAGTAATGTGAGAAAGGAGAAAGAATGGGTTGAAGAATTAAAAGAAATGTAAAAGAAAGGGTGAAAAGAAATAGCCCTCCATATTCAACCATAGGGCAGAAACCGGGTTCAATTCATCTGCTACTGGTTGTCACTAGATGACACTGGTATTGAAGACAAAGACGTCATGGACCCAGTGACGCACTGCACTAAACCTTCTAGCCACTCAATTCCTCTCAAAAAGGATTTGTTTCATTCTCACTGGGAACCCTACATAATCTATCGACCTTCTCTTAGAGATCGTTGAAATTGAAGAAGGAGACTCTCTCCCTAGTCTCCGCTTAGGAAAACCAAAATGCACTAATTGAGTCTAGAGCCACGAGATTCATCAAAAGATCTCATAGGAACACATGACATGACATCGCTTGTTGTTCATCATTAAGGACACAAGTGATATATTATAGAGTCCTACGCAGATCTTAGCAATTTTCCAGAACATTTATGAGAAGTTTCACATCTGTGATCTTCAGTGATTGAATGGAAACTCCTCAGTCCCACATCAAGCAGCCCTGACAGCAGGTCACTTCGGTAATTCCTTGGATTACGCTTAGAGTGTCTCAAACGGTCTACAGTCGTGGGGTGATGCTTCGGTGTACCTCAGCGACTCATTTGAACTGTAGATGTACTTCGGTATATCGCGTTATCTCACTTGTCGGACTCCAGTTCAGGAACGGCCCTTGTGAGAATTAGAGATGTGTTTTCACACTATGCTATTAACACCCTCGAAATTCAAACTTGTAAGTGCCGGAATTCGCTTATTACTAACTGTTTTTATGTTTTCTTCTTATGGAAGCTCCGGAGCGGATGGATCGTGCAGACTCGCCACATGCTCATACCAAAAACACATGAAAGTTCTCATCATAATCAAAGGCTACACAAAGTGTAAAGACTCGAGAACTACATCATTGGTAACCAAAAGACAAATAGAAGTGTGAGCATGGTGGAGAACAAATGGAGAATGACGTAGAGACACCTAACCAACGAAGTTGACAACGGCAAACAACCACATTATCTGATCACAAAGCATGAAGGAACAAAGAATCAAGACTACTCAATATCTACACACAAAGTCCTAGCTCAAGAAAAGTAGAGACCTAATCAAGTGGAGCATCATTTGAATGACCACCCCTTAGGGGGAGATTGTTAGCCTTAATAGTTTTTATTAGAAGTGATGGTCATTCACGTTTAGGAACTTTGTAACGTGTGTTAGATATCGTGATAGAATAGTCAACGGGCTCGTGGACTGGGCTAAGCTAAATGGCTAATAGTTATGTTAAGCTAGCCTTCTATTACATGTAATCCAATCCAAGTCCACGAAGCCCAAGCCAAGCCCATGGAAAGCCTTTAGGGCAACATGTGTCTTGTACTATAAATACCCCTCAAATGGTCATTTGAGGGGTGTGCTTGAGTGTGTGTGTGTGTGTTTTCCTTGAAGCAATATACAACTTATTGTTTTCATCTTTCTTCTCTCTACCTCTCTAACATACACGAATTCTATCATTCAAGTCACCATCTTTCTAATCTTTTCTTCTCATCTACCATAACTGTTACTTTTTTTGTTGGGTTTTGCTTGTTAAAGTGATAAGGTATACGTGATAAAAGGGGAATAACAAGGTGGTTCTTTTTCTTCCACGATTGAGAGGTTTGCTAACCTTTCATCATCATTATATGCTGGCCACAAGCATTTGTTATCCTTGACCCTTTTAGTATCATCTCTTCCATTGCAAATTTCGTTTATGAAAACCACTAGAAATCCAAAAACATGAAAGATGAGTGATCAAACCTGGCTCTCTGATACCATTTGTAACATATTAGATTTCATAAACACACAAATAAGCTCAACAATGGATCGAATGAGATAGAGTTTAGAGAGAGAAAGTGGGATCCTTTCTAGAGAGACAAAGTGAAAGAAAACATAGAAGGTTAGATTAAGAATGAGAAAGGTCCAACCCTCTACCTTGGGAGGTTGAGGGTATTTATAGTTTTACATAATACGCCCTCCTGACGGGCTGTGGATCAGGCATACAGTGGGTAAAGACCCGTCCTTACTCCACGGTGTTACAATAAACTAAACTAATAACTAAATAACTAACTAAATAACGTAAATAACGACACGTCTACGAGCTAACATATGCTAGACCATAATTGGGGTGACCGACACTTTAACATGGAATTTCCAATTCCTAACAATCTCCCCCCTAAGGGAGGTCACCCCATGAAATACATTTTGCATCCTAGCATTCTATCTTTGTCTTTAGTTCTAAGCTCGTAGACTTCTATTCTTCAAGTTCCGCAGTCTTTATGCTTTAGTAGTGATTCTTTAAAGTCCGCATTGATTTGTACTTTTAGTGGAGGGCTTTAACTGATCCACATCTTTGATGATCTTCGACCTTTCATTAAGATCATCAGCCACAGTAAATATCTGGATCACCTTTTATTGTGTTTCCATCATGTGATGTTGTGACTTTCGGACCGACATGCTCACACTTTCTGGATCATGACATCTTTTCATCAGAGTAGCGGAAGCTTTTACTGACTCATGATATTTGCAGCAGCGTAGTAGAAACATAGTATAAAAATATCAGAGCCAGGTTCTGTAGATATGCACAAGTCATGATTTCTTCAATTAAGTGTGGATGCTGTGAGCATGCGGCTTTGGATTGACTCCTCAATTCTGATTAGCTGCAACCCGTCAAATGTACCTGCAGAAAACAGTTAGCAATAAAACACACGAAAGTGTCTTTGATCACTTTCGTTGAATTGAGGTACACGGCCCACGGTTCCCCGTTGATCAGTACAAGTACTGCCTGTGATCAGGTAGAATTCCGAAGAATCTCCTTGACAGGGTTTCGCAGCTGCTCTAGCTGTTCTTAAACCAGAACGTCTCAAAGAAGACAACACGGAGTGAGTAAACCAGCGAATTGAGATTCACTGATTGATGAAAAATTGATTTGAAAAACAATCGTGTATTGCTTAGAAGAAAGAGTTTTGCAATACTACGAAGGTTTTATGAGAAAGATCAATTTTCAATCAAAAATACTTTTTGTATATGAAAAGAATACACATTCTATGTGCTAGAGAAAAGAAGAGATTTGCACATCGAACGGTTTTTCAAAAAGTATTCGTCAATTCATTTCCTGGACCAAGGTAGATTCACGAGTGAATCGCCCCATTGTTTCTGTCCAGTTGTCACAAGCTTGATCTTTAGAAACTATCTCACATGTCACCCACCAAGAGCTTGTTTGATGTTGGCTCTAGAAGGCTTTCCATCTTCATCGTGAATAGATGTTCTGGCAATACCACAAAGATAATGCGTAGGACTCTTAAATATATACTTACTTTCCACATTGTGTGAAACAGCAAGTCTTCATTAATTTTGTGTCCTAATGAGATATTGTGGATGATCTCTTGGCTCTAGACTCAATTGTGCACATTTGGTTCCTATGCCGGAGACTAGGGAGAGGGTCTACTTCTTCAATATCAACAATCTCTAAGAGAAAGTCGATAGATTATGTAGGTTCCCCGTGAGAATTAAACAAGTCCTTTTAAGAGGAAATTGAGTAGCTTGGGAAGTTTAGTGCAGTGAGTCACTGGGACTATGACGTCTTGTCTTCAATACTTGTGTTACCTTAGTAAACACCAGTAGCATATGTATTGAACCCGGTTTCTGCCCTAAGGTTGAATTATTGGAGGGCTATTTCTTTTCACCCTTTTCACATTTATTTCTTTTTCATTCTTCAACCCTTCAGTGCTTACCGAGACTTCATAACGAGAACCTTGTTGGGTTTACTCCAGTTCTAGCTCAATCTCAGTCGGCACAATTCCCATTTCTCATTTTTCTCCTTTTTTCATCATACCTATGGACTTTGCACTATCTAGTGGATTGTCCCTGGGTAGATCCCTCCGGCTCTGGCGGGATCATGGGAACGAATACCTAACCTAACCATCCTAATAACACCATGCATAAAGTAAAATGGTCGGTCTTTTGGTACAGTTCATTCTTCCATAAAACCAATTGAAAAATCATTTGGGAAATCAATCAAGGTACTTGTGATACGGGATCAAAGCATTTTGTACCTTAATAGTTTTGATCTTTTAGAAATGCTCCCCCTCAACATGTGCATATGATTTGAAATTGTTTAGCACATGGAGGCAAGAGTTCTTTGAAATCTTTTCTTGATCACAATTTCCTTAGGAAAAAGCCATGTGATTTTCTTTGGTAAATTCTCCCCCTCAATATGTGCGTAGGATATTTGAAATCATTTTATCACATAGAGGAAAGAGTTCTTTGAAGTACTTTTCACGATTGCCAATAGAAACCATTCGCTCCCCCTCAATATGTGTATTGATATAAGAAAGAGTTTGCCACATATTAAAGAGAACTAAGACTTTGAATAAAAATGAACATCTTTTAACAAATTTCATTATTAAATCACAAATTCTCCCCCGATCAAAAATATCAACCCTTTGAGATTTTGGATCCCAAGTGATTTAATAAGGTTTAGAAAACATGCGAGAAAATGTGCCTGATTTAGAAGCTCTTCTGGTTTTTGGTTAAATGCTCCTCCACAATCATGTGCATTATGTATTACAAAATCGTTTGGTACATGAAGGAAGGAGTTCTTTTAAAACAATCATCCTTTAAAACCGATTTGAGATTTAAATCACGATCTTTCCCACGATTAAAAATTTCAAACCAATTGAGATTTTGGATCTCGATTGATTTAAATCATTTAGAAATTTTTGGGGAAAGACGTGGCTTGATTTAATTTTTGAAATTGACTGATGAGGACCAATTATAGACATTAAGATTGTTAGGTCAAGTATGATAGTTTTTTAGTTTACGAGATCTTAAGTAAAATAAACAGTTTCACATCAAACAAGAACATAAAAAAATTTATTTCGAAAGATCTTTAAGTTCTACAGAAAATCATACCATGACATAACATTAAATCTTTAGATCACCACTTTGTTTTTGTACAAATCGGACTTTTATGAAGAAATATCATTTGAAAATATTTTATTTTAAATGACTCTTCCCCTCAATCGATGACCGTAGTCGATGATTGAGTGACTTAAGTTTTGATAAAATGAAGTCCGGTGATTTTCAAAATTTAGTCCAATTTATTTTCAAAACCAATATTTTTCCAATTTTCAAAACAATATTATTTAAAAAAAAATTTTAAAAAATGGTATCATCACAATTATCCTGCACAAAGATACGTTAAGTGGTTGAGCCGCTTTTGTTGTTGTTGTTGTAAGGTAGGAAGAAAACCGTCTGCTGATGCAGTGAGACCTCTGACTTTGCATTTGTCATGCCAACTCTTCATAGAGGTCCAATTAAGCTTCGTTTCTTCATTTGATGATGAAGAAAACCATCTGCTGATGCAGTGAGACCTCTACGTTGCATTTTTTCATGCCACCTCTCCATAGAAGTCAAATTAAGCTCCGTTTCTTCATTTGTCGACCCAAGATATAGTTGCCCTTTCCTTTCGGCATCCAATCATCATATTATGTGGGATCCGGACAGGGAACATTCTTATATACCAATATACCTGCATACGTTAGTGAACACACAGACAGATATAGGGTGGTCGACATCACCCAAAGAGCAATCGACTAATAAAAGTCAATCCAACATATCAATCAGATCATATAAGGCATGGGAATAATGAGTTCATCAATCTATAATCATCTAGTCCTAACAATCTCATCCTAGAAACCTAGTCCTTCAACATAGGCAATTATGTTTTTCAGATAAGCACGTAGGATGATTAAGAAAGCCCATTAGATGATGTAAATTTGAAAAACATTATCCCCTAATCAATGACTCTTTCTAATGACTCTTTCTATGAAATGTTTTTAAAGCGCGAAGTCATTGATTGAGTTTTGCAAATTTATGAAATTTGATTCTGATTGATTTTTAAGCAATTCATTTACCACCATTTTTGCAAAACAACAAATATTTTTCTGAAGAATTTTAGAAGGAAAAACATTTGTGTAGGAACAACAGTCTTTTTGACGACATGCTTTCCTTGTTTTGTTTATAGGAAAGTGCACTTTCCTTTCTTGAAGAACGGGTTGCTATCGGAAATAATAGCAAACCATGGTTTAAGCGCGGGGTTATAGTCTGAAATAACTATAAGCCATATTTTGAGACATGTTTAGAAAGAAATATTTACACCTCCTGCTCGAACTTCATCTAAAGTCCCGTGCCATTATTGAATGACATTTCTAAGACCGTAGATGTTATCGATACCAGAAGACATGTCTTGAGAAAAAATATTTTTGGTATTTTTCAATTTTCTGATTTTTATGGGCTTTTGTTGATTTTATATTTTTCTATTTTGTTTTTGATGGTTTTTTTTTGAAAATTATTTACAACGATAGAGAAATAGTTTAAGAATATGATGATACGAGTATCGAGAAATTTTTATTTTTTGATATTTTTTATTATTAAATTATTAAATAATAAATAAAAATCAGTTTAACAAATAAGAATATTTTTTTGATATTTTTGATCGGAGAAATAGGCATTTTGTAACATATTGGATTTCATAAACACACAAATAAGCTCAACAATGGATCGAATGAGATAGAGTTTAGAGAGAGAAAGTGGGATCCTTTCTAGTGAGACAAAGTGAAAGAAAACATAGAAGGTTAGATTAAGAATGAGAAAGGTCCAACCCTCTACCTTGGGAGGTAGAGGGTATTTATAGTTTTACATAATACGCCCTCTGTCGGGCTGTGGATCAGGCATACAGTGGGTAAAGACACTTCCGTCCTCCACGGTGTTGCACTAAGCTAAACTAATAACTAAATAACTAACTAATAAACTACTAAATAACGTAAATAACTACAAGTCTATGAGCTAACATATGCTAGACAATAATTGGGGTGACCGATACTTTAACATGGAATTTCCAATTCCTAACAATCTCCCCCTAAGGGAGGTCACTCCATGAAATACATTTTGCATCCTAGCATTCTTTCTATGTCTTTAGTTCTCGAGCTCGTAGACTTCAATTCTTCAAGTTCCATAATCTTTGTGCATTAGTAGTGATTCTTTAAAGTCCGCATAGTTTTGTACTTTGAGTGGAGGTCTTTAACTGATCCACATCTTTGATGATCTTTGAGCTTTCTTTGAGATCATCAGCCATAGTAAATCTCTGGATCACCCTTTATTGTGTTTCCATCATGTGTTGTTGTGACTTTCGGACCGACATGCTCACACTTTCTGGATCATGAAACCTTCTCATCAGAGTAGCGGAGGTTTTAGTTGATTCATGAAATTTGTAGCAGCGTAGCAGAAGCACGGATTGAAAATATTAGAGTCGTTGATGGACTTATCATGATTTCTTTAGAGATGAATGTGTTGTGTGAGCATGCGGCTATGGATTGACCTCTCCATTCTGATCGGCTGCAAACGTTGGGTGTACCTACATACAACAGTTAGAAATAAAACACACGAAAGTGTCTTTGATCACTTTCGTTGAATTGAGGTACACGGCTCACGGTTCCCCGTTGATCAGTACAAGTACTGCCTGTGATCAGGTAGGATTCCTAAGAATCTCCTTGACAGGGTTTCGCAGCTGCTCTAGCTGTTCTCAAACCGGAACATCTCAAAGAAGACAACACGGAGTGAGTGAACCAGCGAATTGAGATTCACTGATTGAAGAAAAGAGATTTGAAAACAATCATGTACTGCTCAATAAAAAGTGTTTTTGCAATAAAACGAAGGTCTTAAGGAAAATCAATTATCAATCATAAACACCTTTTATTTTGAAACATAAATACACAGTCGATGTGCTAGAGAAAAGAGTTTTTAAGCACAACGACCGGTTTTTCAACGGCATCCATCAATCCATAACCTGAACCAGGATTGATTCATAATTTTGAATCGCCCCATTGTTTCTGTTCAGTTGTCACATGGTTGATCTATTGGATAGATCTCACATGCCACCTACCAAGAGCTTGTTTGATGTTGGCTCTAGAAGGATTTCCATCACTCAGATGTTCTGGCAATACTACAAGGATAATGCGTAGGACTCTTCAGATATATTCTTACTTTCTACATGTGTGAAGCGTAATCTTCTCAGGAATTTAGTGTCCTAATGATATATTGTGGATTATCTCTTGGCTCTAGACTCAATTGTGCACATTTGGTTCCTATGCCAGAGACTAGGGAGAGGGTCTCCTTCTTCTTTCAAATATCAACAATCTCTAAGAGAAAGTCGATAGATTATGTAGGTTCCCGTGAGAATGAAACAAGTCCTTTTAAGAGGAACTTGAGTAGCTTGGGAAGTTGTAGTGCAGTCATGCATCCTTTGGGTCCATGACGTCGTGTCTTCAATACCAGTGTTACCTTAGTAACCACCATTAGCATATGTATTGAACCCGGTTACTGCCCTAAGGTTGAATTAATGGAGGGCAATTTCTTTTCACCCTTTTCTCATGCATTTATTTTTCATTCTTCAACCCCTTCAGTGCTTACCGAAACTTCATTACTAGAACCGTGTTGGGTTTATTCTTGTTCTAGCTTTGTCTTAGTCCGCACTCTTCCTATTTCTCACTTTTCTCCTTTTTTTAATATACCTAAGGACTCTACACCATGCATAAAGTAAATTGGTCCCTGGGTAGATCCCTCCGGCTCTGGCGGGATCGTGGGAACGAATACCTAACCTAAACATCCTTATAACACCATGCATAAAGTAAATTGGTCGATCTTTTGGTATTGTTCTTTCCTTCATGAAACCAATTGAAAAATAATTTGGAAAAATCAATCAAGGTACTTGTGATATGATATCAAAGCATTTTGTACCTTAATTGTTTTTGATCTTTTAGAATTTCTCCCCCTCAACATGTGCTCATATATTTCAAAATAATTATAGCACATAGAGGAAAGAGTTCTTTAAAAGTACATTCACGATCACAATAGCTATTAAGAAACCATTAGAAAATCAATCAAGGTACTTTATGTTGAAACATAGAAATCTTTGTACCTTGAAAGTTTATTTTCTTTTGGAAATGCTCCCCCTCAATATGTGCTTCGAGATTCGAAAGCGTTTCACATATGGGAGGCAAGCATGCACACTTGAATCACAACGATCACCTTTTATCAAATTTCATTATTAAATCACAAATTCTCCCCGATCAAAAATATCAAACCCTTTGAGATTTTGGATCCCAAGTGATTTAATAAGGTTTAGAAAAACATGGGAGAAAATGTGCCTGATTTAAAAGCTCTTTTGGTTTATGGTTAAATGCTCCTCCACAATCATGTGCATTATGTATTTCAAAATCGTTTGACATATGAAGGAAGGAGTGCTTTGTAACAATCACCCTTTTAAAACCGATTGAGATTTAAATCACGATCTTTCCCCCGATCAAAATTTTCAAACCAATTGAGATTTGTGATCCCAATTGATTTAAATCATTTAGAAAATTTTGGGGAAAGGACGTGGCAAGATATAATTTTGAAAAAGGAAAGATAAAGATAAATTTTAGACATTAAAGATTGTTAGTGTCAGGTATGATTGTTTTTAAGAGATCTTTTAGTAAAATAAAACAATTTCACAATCAAACAAGAACAGAAAAAAAATTCATTTTGAAAGATCTTTGGGTTTTAAAGAAAATCATACCATGACATAACATTAAATCTTTAGATCACCACATTAATTTCGTACAAACGGACTTTTATGAAGAAATATCGTTTGAAAATACTTAAGTTTGAAATCACTCTCCCCCTCAATCAATGACCGTAGTCGTTGATTGAGTGACTTATGTTTAAATATAAAGTCCGGTTGATTTCCAAAGTTTCAGTTCAATTTATTTTCAAAACAATATTTTTCCATTTTTCAAAACAATATTATTTAAAAAATTGTTTAAAAAATGGTATCATCACAATTATCCTGCACAAATATACGTTAGGTGGTTGAGAAGCTTCTGTGGTTGCTGTAGGGCTGGAGGAAAACCGTCTGCTGAAGCAGTGAGACTTCTGACATTGCATTTGTCACGCCAACTTTTCATAGAGGTCCAATTAAGCTCCGTTTCTTCATTTGATGATGAAGAAAACTATCTGCTGATCAGAGTGAGACCTCTTATGTTGCATTTTTTCATCCAACTTTCCATAGAAGTCAAATTGAGCTCCGTTTCTTCATTTGTCAACCCAAGATATAGTTACCCTTTCCTTTAGGCATCCAATCATCTTCAATTGTGGGATCCGGATCGGGAACATTCTTATATACCAATATACCTGCATACGTTAGTAAACACACATACAGATATATGGTGGTCGACATCACCCAAACAACAATCGACTAATAAAAGTCAATTCAACATATCAATCGATCATGTAAAGCAAAGGGAATAATGTATTTATCAAACTCTAATCATCTAATCCTAACAATCATATACTAGGCACCTAGTCCTCAACGCGTAGGTTAACATGTTTAACATTTAAGTATAAAGGATAATTGGATAAGCCCGTTAGATGATATAAATTTGAAAACATTCTCGCCCTCAATCAATGGCTTATTTTCTGAAAAGTTTAAAAGCGCTGAAGTCATTGATTTAGTTTTCAAGTTTTTACTGAAAACACTGATACTGATTGATTTTCAAGCAACTCATTTACCACCATTTTGTTAAAACAAATATTTTTCTGAAGAATTTTAGAAGAAAAATATTTGAGTAGAAACAGCAGTCCGTCGACATACTTTCCTCAATATGTTTTAGGATAAGTGCACAAAATGTTTGAAAATGGGTTTAGCGCAGCACTTTCCTTTCTTGAAGAGCGGGTTGCTATCTGAAATAATAGCAAACCATGGTTTTAAGCGAATCCGGGTCCAGAAAGTACTGCAAGCCATAGTTTGCATTTTTGAAAAGGATATTTACACCTACACCTCCTGCTCGTACTTCATCTATGGTCCCGTGCCATTATTGAATGACATTTCTAAGACCGTAGATATTATCGATACCAGAAAGACATGACATGAGAAAACATTTTTTTTTTGAAATTTTCTGATTTTTATGGGTTTTTGATAATTTTATATTTTTCTATTTTCTTTTTATAGGTTTTATATTTTTGTATTTTCTTTTTGATAAATATTTACAAAGAAGATGATATAGTTTAAAAGGATGATGATACAAGTACCGAGATAAGGATATCGAACAACACATTGTAGAAGATAGAGACCATCATTTCTTAAACTTCCACCACCAAAGCTTTCGAGACTCTTGAATCGTCGTCAGAACTTGAGCCTTCTGAAAGTGAGACTTAGGTAGAACGGTCTCTATGAAGCTCAGCACCCCGAAGAACACGAGAACACCAAAGTAACAAGTTGAAACATTGATCGTCTCAGTGGTTATCAAATTCGGAATAACTGATGAAGTTCGATCACATGAACCTGTTGTACGTCCCCGATGTACACATTACTCTTCGAGATTGACCATTTTTCTATTCAGGGGAACAATACATCAACATCTTCATTTTACCAATTGCATTCCAGTTATCTTCCATATAACCAATCAACCCATAATGTACACAAGTACCCAACCAGAGTAGAGACAACGACATCACAGTAACTCGTTGAATCACTGATATCCTCTGCCGATGTCAACTCTATAGGTAATGATGAATATAATAAACATAAATAAAACATATAAACGCAGCGGAATCATCACCAACAACGGATCCATATTGCCATATGGTCAATCAAATAAAACATAGATAAGGTTTATACCTTTGTAGCGTGATTCCGGTAAAGAGACACCAATGACCTCCACGAATGGAACCAAGAAACCAAAAGACCAATTAGGTTGGCCTTTCCCGATGTTTGAAACACACTACAGGTCTAACAATCACCCTTTGATGCTAGTCTTAACCTTTGAACCAATCCTTGCACAAGACTACTCTTAGAATTATCAAGGAGAGAAAAACCAAAACAAAAACACTATGTGTGTGTATGTTTTTTGGACCTTCAAAAAGGGGAGGGGAGGAAGAGGTTTTAAGACCAAATTGTAACTTACCAATTATCATCAATCATCATCAATTCTCATCAATTAGTATTAATGCTAATTGATGTCAAATCATAAGATACACATTAGGCCCTTCAAAGTCCAAAATACTCCACTTTACCCCCTTATGTAACAAAGGTTATACATAATGTAAATACGATAAATACATTATGAAAATGGTGTCTAAGTGTATATGTGTGTGACCCCATAGGCTCACATATGACTAGCCATATAATTATTTATTATGACACGAGCATACACCAACAGCTCCCACTTGCGACGTCATAATAGATAAGTAATTATACAAGCAATGGTTAGCGTCTAGCAACACGCCAATGCCCCTAGTGATATGTGAGGTCAGTTTCTTAAACATTTCATTAAATGGTTTGTATGTCATATATCCCTTTGTTTCAGATACCATGTTGAACTTTAGACATGGATCAAAAGTCATTCTAATTGTTCAACTATTATGTTCTCGATCTTGATATTGAACAAGATTACCAAATGAATTAAGATTCATCTTAATCTCATTTGGGTACGGCCATACAAACATCTGTTCAAATCATCGAGGGGCCCAGTAGTATCTAACTCCATACCATGTGGAGGAACAAATCCTATTTTTACTGCACGTGTCATTCATGTGCTTCAAATCATTCCTGATAGTGGCCTTTATAACTACCTTGTTCAGGACATGATTTACCCTATCAAGAATGAAACTCCACACATGCAAGACCTGCTTGCATCTCAAGTCTAAGGATAATAGACATAACCATTTTTGAGTTTCACTATTTGACGCCGATCCATGCAGTGAATACTCGTAGGTTGGGTCAGTCCAATGCTCATCACCATGAACAACATGTGAGTTTGGCAAAATAGTCACCAACACACTCACAATTGCCTTAATTCGATGATACTCCTATATCGTCAACCGGCAATGGACAATTTTAGAATAAATAAATTATTCATGGATTAAACATGTAAATATAGAACATAGTAGTATGAATGAATACGATCATACCAGGTATTTCAATTCATTATATAATACGACGGCTTAATGTTCCATTATCCAAACACTAAAAACAGATATGCATAAGACTACATATAGGTCAGAAAACCACTGTTCCCACCATGATCAAATTATGTTGTACAAGACAACAAGTAGTCATCTGAGTAAACCTTGAGAATACTTGTTTCAAAATCCATGAAAGGTATGATGATTGTGCTTTTGTATGTGTGCATTCAAGTACAATACTAGTATTGTAACAATGCATTCCATAGGGTGTTTGAAGCTAGCAAAGCACCTACTTTAGACATTCATCTAAACAGTTTCTCAAACTGTCAAGTATTCTTATTCTTTTAATGTATAATGCATTAATGCTCTCAGTCGAGCACATCTAGTCAACAATGTCATCATTCATGATGATATGCTACCATGACTAGGTTTGAGCATCATTTCAGTTAAATAAGCATCAATGTATGCAAATAGAACATAGATCCTCAAATATCCGTAAATGTTGAACATATATATGGTCCTTTGCAAGGTCCATTAGAATATTCGTTTAACAATTATCTAATGACATTCACTTAGATATTTGTTGTTAGCAACTCATCTTGCATTCGTGCAAATGATATAATTAGTCCAATGCATAATATGATATACATAATGAATCCTTTAATTAAAGTTAAGGTTTCTATTCATGCTTTCAATATCATTAGGTAAGATTGATTATTGAGATTCCCCTCAATATTATGTCATATTGTGTCAGACTTAATAACCGCTTATGTTTATTTAAACAAACATATGTAACAAGGTTGCATGTTTTATTTTCTATAACTCTCAAGAGAAACTTCATTCCAAACTAAGGAATAAAGTGTAGCTTAGATGGAATAATGTTTCTAATATGTTATCAACATATGAGATTTAAGAAAATAAATATATTGCTCCCACTTGCTCTTAGTGAACTTCGTACTGGTCTTATTTTAATCAAAATCAAAATAATAAAGATCTCAGCTCGGAGATGCATGATCTAATCCACACTTGGATTCTTGTATCTTGTAGACATAATAAAGATTATATAGATTCATAAACCCTTTTGAATACACCTCGTCCTCGCAAATGTATTTAATAAGAAAAGAGTTTTGAAATCCTATTGTCATATTTCATTTTCATGAAGACAAGTATGACGATTCATCATCTTTATACATTTAATATCTGCAGTTAGGAAGATTTAATCATAGTCAATTTCTTGAGTATGAGCAACTCCTTTCACAACTCATGAATTAAATGTGTGTACAAGTTTGTCCTTTTGAGACTTCTCATTGAGAACCTCATTTTTAACCTCACAGTCTAACTGATTGGTAAGAGATCAATCAAGCTTCATGAGTGATTGTCTTCCATGGACTACATCTTATCATTCATAGCTTTGAGCCATTCATCAAATTCAAAATGATAATGCGAGCTCTTAGTTAGCAGGTTCACAATGACCCCTCTAACTTATATCCCTTAGCATTGATATAAGACTATATCATTCAGGTGCAAGAAGTTTCCTTCCGGATCTATGAATGAGAGATATGATACTATGGTTTAACATATGCATGTTCAACCTTAGTGTGACATCGCAGTGTACCTAGAAGGTTATGTATATTAGTTCTTGAACAACTTCAAGATCTAAAGGTGCTCCCACTTGCTTTGTACATAGAGACTAATCTCTAGATACACAGCATCTTGAGAAATAATACATTGTTTTCAATTGGGACATCCAAAATACATTAGTAGTTCTTGACTCCGGTTTGTTAATTACTTACTCTAAGGTATTTAACAAATTAAGAACTTCAATCAAGACATAATGGAATTCATCCCATTCCATAACACAATGGCGTCTTAAATACCTTCTAGATTGGAACCATATTGAGTGTACCCATGGCACATTCAATTTTCTAACCTTAATAGCTTTGGAGGTAAGATAGTTTAAGTCATCAAAGATCAAACAATATCAATAGAGCTTGATTTTCCATGATGGACATACCATAATGATGTGGTATTCCATGAGGATTGATGTTGTGAGACTATCCCACAACTCATTAGATGAACTTATACTCTTTGGCTTACGTATCTGCCAACCAAGTGAAACCAGATGGCATCAACAGTGTTTTCAGCCCATTGCATACTTAATTTATAAGTTTTTGACCAAGTCAATAACTTCATGTGCATGTTTTGACTAGAAAACATAAACATTTAATATTTTACTATACGTCATACGTCATTTACAATTTAATGACTTCATGTACATGTATTTAACAAGAACACATAACAAGTTAACGTCTTACTTTACGTTTTAAGTCTTTCAACAATTAACAGACATGATGTTTAAGTCTTTACAAAAGACCTAAACATATTCAAGTAAAGCAATTTAGAGTGCCGGCTCTTGGCCTCAATAGTAATTTCAAGTTAATTTCATACTTCAAGATTATGAATTTACAATAATACATAATCATATTTACTGAACAATTCGGTGAATATGTTGAAGTAGCTTTCCATATTATCTTGACATTTGTTCTAATTAGGGCAACTTACATTTTATGTGTAGAAGTCCTAGTAGAATATTAGTTTTCTTACCTTGCAGTCAAGAAAAACTATTTGTTATATGTTGTACCTTGCACACAATGAAGATTTCTCCCACTTGTGCACAACACAACATCATGCGTAATATGATAGTTTCACAGATATGATTTTATACAAAATAAAAATATAGATATGTAGAACTTTATTGTTTTAATAATGAATCATGCATAACAATTTATTGATAACATTTCAGGAAGCAACATCAGGAACGCGACAAGTTATCTAATAAAATTAATGCAATGGTTCTTATATAAACTATGATGCTTCACGTGTGGAAAGTAATGTGTTATTTCAAGACAATCAAGAAATAATATGGGCAGCCTGCAAGGTAATAAAGATTACGGCTCCCACTGGATTAGACAACATTACATATGTTTCGTCACCAGAATTAAAGTCACATAGCTCCCATTAAATTATACAACATTATAAATGTTATGTCACCAGTGGAGACTGAGTGTCGATTGGATACTTTCCTTCTTTCTTTGAACATCTACACATTATTGCTAATGTGAGTCACTTAGACTAGTAAACATGTACTTAGATATTCAATGACGTGCATCAAGTTCTAACATATAGATGACGGGCTAGCCATCATTGATATTTTAACTTGAAAATAGTCATGCAATTCCTCCATAAGGTCTATTTTACCACAAGGGTGTATAGTACCTTATTAGGTTTATTGGGTTAAGATAATTGCTAGGTAATCATGCTAGTAATTGTCTTTACCATTTTTGCTTTATTGATATATTCCATCTTCTAATTATTAAAACTCATATTATTTTGGTAGCTATAGAAAACGTGTTCTCTAGTTATCCAAATATCTTTCTTACTTCAATGTTTTGAACCGGAACTAGGGTTATAAAACAAACTTGAAAGAATAAGATGTGCAACCATACTTAACCGTTTTGACTTTTGCAAGACATCACGATTTCTAGAGTAGGTGTTCTTTGAGTTTTATTAGATTTAGGACAATTCAAATATTCCTATTATGCCATTTCCTCATAAAGAAAACAGATAGGAACAAGTCTCTTTCTTACAAGAAAGAAGTACTTAGTTTGTCTTTTTAACAAGAAAAAAACAAACTTTTGTTTACAGATGTGATGCATTATATCATTAATATGAATTTACAAAGTTCAATTTTTAGTATTTTCGATAATTATCCTTTTACAAATTAATTACCCCATGTTTAAAACAATTAATTTACGAAAAAAGGCTAAGATCCACATTGTGCTTCTACTATCACATCAGTTGATCTGCTAGCAATAGTAGATTCAATTGGTAGGCGACGATCACCAATTTCATTACATGCAACTCTTAGATCCTTATGGGACTCATGGCACTAGTGAACAAGCATCCAGTGTCAAGTAGGCATGTTTAGTCTCATCCTTGCCTCGGGTCAAGGTCTCACCGCTTAACTCGATTAAGTCATCCAATTTGAAAACGTGCGAAAATATATCTAGGTCCCACGCATAGCCAATAATCACCTTGGATTACAATTCAACCTAGGTCCCACGCATAGGCAAAAATTAATTGCAAGTGTTCTCAAGCGATTGGACGACATGACTTAAATTTGTGACGGGTAAAATATTTTGATTTGAATCAAAAAGGTGTACGAAGAAGCATGCATTCATTCTTCGTATCACAAGTTAAAACTTTCTTAACTTAAGTCTAATCATTGTTTTAATTTATGTGTGTCAAGTTGTCCATTTCCAAGTCTAATATAGAACCTATGTGGATAATAATAGAGATTGGACAATACATAAATCGAATAACATACATAACAAGTTAAGTGTTATTTTTAAAACAATGATTTTAAGTTAAATCCGTATTTAAACTTAGTTAAACTAAATCATAATATTTAGTTTTAAAAAAATGGTTTGTGTTGCGTTTTAAGTTTTAGAAAACAATTTGCAAGTTATATACATTCACAACATACATAATAAGCAAACAACCAACACACAACCACAATATGCAAAGCCTCAACCGATGAAAGAACCTATGCTTGGTCTCGTGAGCCATCACGAGAACCAAGAGTCAACTGGGGACATAAACCACAACAACACTGAGGACTCCCACTTGCTCCAAGACCAAGCTAGGACAAGTAGAAGCCCATTATGCACATGAAAAGTGAATCTGCCAGCCAATAATTTCTGCATTCGGAGGCCCAAATGGCCTAGAAGGAGTCATCCTAGAGCTTAGCACCAAACTACAAGTTGTGGGCCCATGATGTCTACTGCAGTAAAAAATTGGTTAAAAAATCGCCACCAATCACCGGGAAACGCCGTTTTACTGCAGCTTGTTCGAGCAGCCATTTTGTATCTTTATGTCTTTTATGCTTCGCCATTCCATTCCAAGCATCGGTTACAATATATAGAATGTAAAATACATATAATCTACTATCTATCTATTGTAAAATGCCCAAACAATGGCAAAAACCAAATTAAAACTCATACATAAAGGCCGAAACAATGGCAAACCCCAAAAAACAAGAAATAAACGACAATCACAATCATTCATAGCACAAGTGGTCTAGGTTTCATCGTCTTTGCATATACACATAATAATACCATAAAATTATGAACATAACAAGGTGTTGGCTAATCCCATGAGCAAACATGCATGTATTTGCCATGGGAACAATTTAAATGACATGAAATAAAAGAATTAGCCAACGAAGAAGACATATCAACAAAATTAAAACCCGATTGGTACGCGTGTAAAATAGATTTAGGTTCTCAAACCTACTGATATTAGACCTTCTAAAAATCATTTTACCACAGAAAATTAAGCCTTAGGGGCTGTTTTCAAATCGTTTCAAGAATCGATTAAAACAACAAGCGATAAAAGCCATTTTTTGCGTACGAACACATTGTATAATTAACGTATCAAACCAATGGCCATAGGACCAAAAATCATAGATCTTTATGTTACTAATAATATTCCTAATCCATGAAAAATAGAGCCCTCGGGGCTGTTTTGAAAGTGGTTTGCATAACACTTAAAACACGCGTTTTTTACCATTTTTCGCATATCCGATAATCATATGGCACATATGATGGCTCTGAAACCACTATAGGTAATGATGAATATAATAAACATAAATAAAACATATAAACGCAGCGGAATCATCACCAACAATGGATCCATATTGCCATATGATCAATCAAATAAAACATAGATAGAGTTTATACCTTTGTAGCATGATTCCGGTAACGAGACACCAATGACCTCCACGAATGGAACCAAGAAACCAAAAGACCAATTAGGTTGGCCTTTCCCGATGTTGAAACACACTACACACGTCTAAAAATCACCCCTTGATGCTAGTCTAAACCTTTGACCAATCCTTGCACAGACTACTCTTAGAATTAGCAAGGAGAGAAAACCAAAACAAAACACTATGTGTGTGTGTTTTTTTGGACGTTCAAAAGGGGAGGGAAGGGAAGAGGTTTTAAGACCATTGTAACTTACAATTATCATCAATCATCATCAATTCTCATCAATTAGTATTAATGCTAATTGATGTCAAATCATAAGATACACATTAGGCCCTTCAAAGTCCAAATACTCCACTTTACCCCTTATGTCACAAAAGTTATACATAATTAAATATGATAAATACATTATGACAATGGTGTCTAAAGGTATATTTGTGACCATAGGCTCACATATGACTAGCCATATAATTATTTATTATGACCGAGCATACCTCCAACAAACTCTAGGATAACTGATTAAGCTCGATCATTGTGAATATGTTATGCGACCCTGATGTACACATATCTCTCCCTGATGGTGCGATCTCATCTGAATCATCATTACATTGTGTACATGAAGCACTAACCAGAAGCACTTTATCATAAATCATATAGAAGAAGTCGATAAGCAATATCATCTCACGTACCAAATATACTTCTCACATTTCTTCCAACTGAATGTTGAAGTAACACATACCAAAAGTCTCCAGAGACCATTTCCCCCAAATAATTGGAATGATACATCCTTCCCCCAAATAGTTGGAATAATATGTCCTTCCCCCAAATAGTTGGAATAATACCTCCTTCCCCAATAGTTGGAATAACACACCAAGGCAGCAGTTAAACACTGAGTTTCTCTACGGTTATGACATTTGTCTTTCCAGGATTACTTCAATAGAGAGAAGTATTAAGTTCATCATTGGTACTCGTTGTGTGTTTAGATGTATGTCTCCTTCCCCTTCTGGTTTGATACCTCAGATCAGCACACATTATACATCCTGATATTCTTGAAATAGAGAAGAACAAAAATTAGCTCAAATGAATCTTGTGAGAATCAACTACTCTGAAAACTCTCTCTGACTATATTATATCAATCCCCATATGTAGATTATTTGAAGTGACCACTAAAGAAGAAAACCCGATATACCAAACTTGAACCGAAGTGAATTCCCGCATTTGTATCTTTAGCTTGCACTTAATAATGGAAGAACGATGTCAGAATCTATGCTTCAAGCAAATCTATAAGTACTCACTACTCAAACAAAGTATGAAACATTAACACCTCTTGAGATTATCCACATCGTCATCTGCATGTGACACTGAGTAAAACAACGTAACTCCTAATAGTGATAGTTTAGCAGGTCTTTCAAACCATCCACCCCGACGCTAGTAACTAGATAAACCAAGTCTTCAACTCAAATTATTAAGCCCGGACAAGTTATCAAATAAGAATACGCCTTTGTTGAAAGTCAACTTCAATCTCAAATAAGTGATAAATGATTAACTCCAAAGTAATCAACTTGTTTCAAATGTCCAACACGTGAATAAACATATAATAGGTGTATATTGACCCACTGAATGAACCAGAACAAATGATTCCTCAACATCTATGCATTCTTCCTAAAAGGTATACATGTAGAGTCTGATCTCGAAGATTCACCAATAATTTCTTCAAGAGGATGAGGTTGTCATTTTCTTCAATGTTCATTTGGTTGATTCAGAGTGCATTAGAAAGGACAATAATCCGTGAAGATTTGGCAAAGGAATACCAAAGAGCGGATCATTATTCATGAACAATAATCCTTGAAGATTTGGTAAAGGAATACCAAAGAGCGGATCATTATTCATGAGTGCAACTGCAATATTATGATATGATTAGTCAGCACGCTTGAGGAATAACTGGAGATTGGTCTTCTTGGTAGTCTGGTTGTACTTATTAGATGATCAACATTTGCTAGCGGTTGAAAAATACCTCATCAAACATATCTTGAAACAATGAATCCTAACAATACATCCCCTTATCAATAGTAAGTGAAGCATTAGGCGTTGAAGGAGAGTCATCATACATTATGTTGTATGACCATTATTCAAACATCCATCATCATGTAGTATATCTCTCCTATCTCTTCTTCCCTCCTCAAAAATTGCATCCGAAGTTGCCATTTTTGATTTAAAAAAGTGAATAACAAATACAAAAAACACCATTGAACGTAATCCACTGATGACTGAATGAGCCTGGAGAAGCATAAGCTTGTTGAATTGAAGAATTCGATGAGAATGGACATAACCTGAAGATTTCTCTCTTCTAAAGATAAAGCGCACTGGGCGTACACCTTTCTTTTCTTTGAGGAACGGGGCATGAAGTGTTATCTTATCTGCCAGATCGCCAATAGTGTGAAGAACGAGGCCTGAACTGATGTGAACACTCATTGGTCGATGAATATCAATGTTGAGTAACTTGAAACCGTGAGTTATAAAGATATCAATCCATTTGTAACCCATCTTTAGACAGGCTGTAAGAAGGATCGAAGTAACTGCAACTGGTAATCACTACCTGCACTAATATTACAAACTTGATTGCATATATTTTGGTTAGTGACATTAGTATCCAACCCTTGGGGTTTCATGATCAACCTTGATAATGTCATCGGTAACAGCTTTCCGTAGGTATCCAACCTAAGTCCAACATCCTTCAAACATTCTACCAGAGAAATCCACTTATGGCAAGGTCTGATTGTTAAGCTTCTTAGGCATAGTTGAAGGCTTATCGTTATTCCTTTTCCAAAGATTTGCATTTG